>OX104123.1:6783912-7983912 GCA_944474755.1 Limnoperna fortunei | reverse complement strand
CCCCAATAAAAACTGGACGCCATGAAATAGCTGAAAAATTGCTGAAAGTGGCGTTAAAACACCATTCAAACAAACAAACAAAGCGTTTGAAGGATGTCATATTAGAATGATGTATATAGTCAAACATATAATGCCTTATAACTTTGATATGTTTTGGAATCAAATCCATCCCCATAATATCTGAACACACTGTAGTGTTATAGTTTATATTTCATTGTCCAAATCATTGATAATCCGCTGTGATTAATGATTGTACATATTTAACATAAATTATATTTGAGATTTTTTGTCACTTTTTTATCTGTTTACTTTCAAAAGTAGATATTTTTTATTGGTTTGTTAACTGCCATTTGCAGCAAATATACCCAGATCGTAGACAAAGGTGAATCATGTACAGAAATCTAAAGACAACCCTTTGCTGGTACACATATGTAATTGCATTCACGAACAAAACACTAAGACATACACAGTTTGGTACTGGGTGTTGAATTCTCCTTCACAATATTTTTAACTAGCCATTCCGATTTCAACAATTTGATGGATATACCGCAATTCATGCGCTTTCCTAAACGTTTCTACCTTAGGTTGTGTTTCCAATAAACGATAAACGATATTCACAATTTATAGCGTTCAATTTTAACAACCACTTTTTGTGGATATTATCGCAAATCATGTGACTAACTGGTACATATATTAAATGATGTTTCGATAAATTTGGTGAACATTATAAACTACTATATGCTATTGAAACCAAGTAGATATTGTCACCTCCAATTTGATTTCCTCTAGACATGCAAGAAGCTTGGATACATCTAGCAAGATTTATCATTCTCAATATTCTCGCTAGTGAGAAACTTTCGCGCTTAAATATTTTCCTTAAAAATCAACACATTTCGTTGTTTCAACTGATGTTCATTCAGGAACAAAGTCATGCACAAGATAACGTATCATTGTCAATGCGTAGAAAGTAAATGTATTTTCTCAGATTATACATATATATTATGGAGTCAAACAAAGGATGCACGGGAGACGGAAAGACTATAATTATAGAAATGGTCTTGATTGATTTTAAATGACATTCCGATCTCGAAAGAATTATTATATGAATTATAAATATTTTGTGATTCTGCAGTATGGTTATTTTATATAAAACAAAAGAAAGAACATATTTCCTATGCACATTTCAAGAGTAAATTAGTATATGTAAACTATTGTGTTCTGCATATAAAATGGCAATAGCACTTTGAATTGTGTGTTTGTGGTTTGACGCCACTTTCAACAATATTCCAGCTATATAAATGCCACTTCAACGAATTGCATAAACATTACTTGTCTAAATAAAGCGTAATATTCGATTTCATTGATTACTAAAGATATAGTTCCCGTCCTTCGAAATCTTACTTAAACACATTGCAACGCACACGATTGACAATCTTGCAGTAAAACTGAAATCCTTGTCGAGAACACCATGCCTGCAGTAAGTTTCAACCCACAACCTTATCTTTGGCCTACCACTGGACAATTAGTAGATGACTACTCTACAACGGGCGTCTTATTTTGTGCCAATAGCGGTTTTTATAGTTTTATAAGTGTGGCCCTATCCAGATACGTTACCCACTACAGTCTGTGGCAAACTCAATAATAATACAACTTCCTAAACCACTCGACCCCTTCACCAAAATGCATAACCATTACTTGTCTAAACCAAGCGTACCATTCGATTTTTCTTCATTACTATAGATAGATATGATCACAATCACAATCTTGCAGTAACTAGAGTCTTCTGGTTTCTTTTTTTTAAAGGCTAAAAAAAAGGAATATGCCCCAACAATAGAACCAAACACATTGTGTGTCCTCTGGTTTTGAAACCTGGCGAATGTTTTGAAGGCAGCTGTCCAGGAAACCAGAAATGCTGTAGTCTTGGATGCTTTTCAGCGTGTGTCGATCCAGGTAAATAATTTTGTCAATATTAAATAAATATATATTTAATATATAACGGAACAAATATACCAGACTCCAATGTAATTCTTGATGTAACGTCAATTCTGATTGGACAACACGCAATAATTTCATGGCATCAATTCCACGATTGATGCCATCAAAAGTGTACGCAAGCGCCAACGTTTTTTTCTGGTTAATAAAAAAATATTACCTTTTAATCAGTTAATTAAATTTTTATTCTGTAGCATTATAATGGATAGAATCGTAATGTATTTAAATATCTGACGGCACACTCAATTTCGGACCATCAATACACCAATTGATGCTGGCAAATCTTCAAATACAATACAGTTATCTCCTAAATATATCACCAGAATGTAAGAATAATATGTTTTACAACCCTTATTACCTGTATAATAGCACGCTTATGACCTATATTGTGAATTTGGTAATGTGTTGGATAGTTAAGGTTGACCTAGTCTTAAATGCAAACGTAACAAGTTGTTTAAGACAATAGTTAATATTTATGAAATTTAAAACATCTACGCAAGCACATTGTTGTGCCAATGATGAATCATTATTTCATTAAAGTCTGCACATATAACTATCAATAGTAACATAAATAACATGAATGTTCTAGTGTTTGTTGCTGCATCATATAAGAGTAATATTTAAAAACAAACGAATAAAAACTTTGCTTTCTGGCCTCGTGGATCTTTTGGTAAATATCTCTTTCCTATTGTAGTCATAGCTGTAATGGTTGTTAACGTAATTTTATGTTTGTGCATGCTATTAAGCATGCTGGAAATTAAACATAAATGAATAACTGAAATATGTACAATTACAGGTAATTGTCCAAGTGGAAGTCCACTAGCTAATATTTTCTGTAGGCGTGGGCCTGGACGACAGGATTGCCCACCAGGATATTCATGTAACATTGATCCATTGGATAGATTTGCTGTCTGTTGTCCCGACCGTAAGTACTGGTAGCTTATTTTCAATTATGATCATTGCTGTTACGTGTACTTGAGTCTTTATACAATGGTATGGTGTGTTCAGGGTTGAAAAATGTGATGCTGAAATAAAATTAACTGTAAAACAGTAACACATTTTAGTCGGCAGGTATTTTATGAGAACTCCACATCGTGACATTAACCACAGATGAGTCCACCGTAATTTTTATCGTGGACGTTTCCACCATGACATTGGTCGATTTGTACGTTCTTTCTATATCTAATTATAGAGGTGATACTAGGTTTCTTTCTCTGCACAAAAATGCAACCAAATAGTTTTGATTCCGTAATGGCCTGTTGACTAAATGTCTTTTTAAAAGTTAATTTAAATTACCTATCAAGCAAACACAACCTCTTCCTATTTAAATAAACCAGACGAAACTGTGACACAATATGAAAATCGAGAATTCAGGATAATGTTTTATTATCAGAATCGTATTTTAAAGCCCCTTAGAACTAATTAAGCCCAGTTTTCTACATATAAGTGACCCTTAAAACAATATCAAATAAAATTTGAATATCACATAAAACTTTTGCAAACAATTGTCCAATGGAAATCCACTAGTTGCATATTTGAATTCGTCATTTTGGACATTTCTCTAAAAATTATTCAGTTTCATATATGGGATTTGTATTTCCTCACCTGATAACTTGAAAGTTAATAGTTAATACCGATGGTTGTCGAGATAAATGAGTTATCAAAACATAAAAGAAAATGTTGACAGACATAAAACAACAATAAAGGATATATTTTACTGAAATGAAAAAAATAATTATAAAGATAGCTGTATCTTGAAGCAAGTTACCAAAAAAAGAGCCGGCTGTTTGATTTATTTGTCCAAACGCTAAACAATTTGGGTGGGTTTACAGATTGAAAATTCAGATGTGTTTGTCATCTGTATTATAACAAATAATGTCTTTAAATTCGGTAAATTACGCTTTATAGTGACCTTGTATAAACAGTAATGACCCCTTCAATACTCCATAATTGAATAATACCTGATTGAAATGAACAAAATAACCATAGAGCTGATGTAACCTGTTAAGTGTTGATTTAGGTGTTTTGTGTTTTATTCAAGTTTCTGCTTGAACACAGAACATTGATTGTTTATCGTTTTTCAGTGTTCCAGTTGATCACATGTCCAAGACATGTGTAGATTTTTATGATTAATCTTGTCCAAAAGTTACGATATTTTCTTAGATTTTATTGTCCTATATTAGTTGACATGGATAATAATATTTCTTAAAGAAGCCAAATACAGATTCATTTTCCTGTACCTGTATCCTTTTGTATATTTATGAGAAGAAAACGTATAAAAATATTGGTTAATACACACATGTCATGCGTTAAGATAAAAGACTGTTTCTTTCTCCCGTTAGATCATCAACACTATAGAGAATAATCTCAACTGAACTTAGTTTGTGGTTTGACTGTGTGTGTGGTAGGAGGGGAGAGTAATTAAGTACAAATATGGACATTGTTAGACAGATATTATATGCCGCGTATATATGCACAATATTTACTATAATATTAGTTTGCGCAAAAATCAAATTGATGTACCTCAATCAGAATTACACTGTCATCACTGAGCACTATGTATTGTTAATATATATGTATAATATTGATGGCAACATATCTTAAGTATTTCATTTACATACCTAAGTGCATGTATTAGGGTCCTACTACGTATGATTTAATGACGAATGGCTTTCAAGAACATTTGCCTTGTTGATGCAATTTAATGATCAACGGTGAACGTTATCGACAGCATAGATTCGTCGCAAATAAAGTTCAAGTTCGCCAAATTAAAATACACATTAAAAACGTTCAAGTTGTATTTGAGTCGGAACGATTAGGACAATATCATACTACTGATAAAAATCTATTCATGTAGGCTGTGACTTCTCAACCGTCAACAATTTGCCATGAAAAACGTTGCAACCATTGAAATGAGCGTTGTTGGTAATTTCGTTTATTCAGTCATTTATATTGCTTTAAACTTATATTTTTTGCGCTAAAAGTCATTTATTATATTAATTTGTAAAACACTTAATTTAAATGTTAAACGGTAACATTTAACAAATATAACTTATTTTGTTTTTTTCAGAAAAATGTCCTGTACAACCTCCAGATTATATATGTACGAAATATAATCTATCTTGCAAAGACGACTCCTCTGGTAGTGATGGCACGAAGTGCTGTATTCAGTGATGTGATTATGCTTGTATAAAACCAGTTTAAAATGTTAAAAACAACTTTTTTGCCTGCGGGTTTTTCCAAATAAATACAGAAAACTAACCGATTTATAACATATTCAGGCACATGTACGTGCTATGTGGATGGGTTTGTTGATATCTGCGCATTCTTGCATCCACTAAAATCGTGTTCAACTGGGGTTTATCACTGCAGTGAAAGCATGTTGTGGTATTTTTTGTTAGTTTTAATTTGTCAAGACAGAACAATTAAGCTTCTGAAAAAGGAGGCGTTTGATTTTTTGTCGTATAAGTTCCTCATTATTGTTCTATCTGATAAACTGTTAACCTTTTCTGATAAAAAATGGCGTCTGCATCATGTGTGTAGCTGTATAAAGAAATGACAATATACATGTATATGTGTTTGTAAAGCAGCATTCAGAAATTATACTCATCGTCACAAGGAAGTCACGAAAAGCTATGATATAATTTTACATTTTGGTATTTTTTTGTTTTGTCTTTCGGTCGATTATTACTAAAATGTGTGTTTCCTTGACAAAGTTAGACTTTTTTGTGTATTTAAAATCATAGGTCATTAAAATCAGTGGATATACACAGTGTTGTAGTGAAGATTTGTTTGTTCCTTTTCCTAATTTTTTGCTCAACAAAGGCCTTTCAATCAATCTTGGAAAAAGCGAAAAAAGACCGAACAACAAGAGCCGGAATTAAGGGACAATTCCAAATCCTGATAAATACAACATATATAAGGAAAAACAAAACAAAAAGCACAAAATCCAAAACAGAAAATGAGTAACCTGAAATCCATGAATTGGAAAGACTACCTATGACTCAGCAAAAACGTCTCACATGTCTGTCACATCAAAATTTCACCAAATTAAAAAAAAATGTTCTTATCATTCATAATAACAGTATCCGTAATATTTGTTTTAAAAATGACACATAACGTGAACCGAAATCAAGCATTTGTAACTACTGCTATAAACTACTGATATACCCCGTAAAAAAGTTGGCCAGGCAAAACAAAGAGGTCGTTGTGATGCGTTATTAACTGAAATAAGCAACAGAAGATGCTGACTCATTCCTTAGTATCTAAATGTAAATGCAAGTGTAAAATCCAGCTTTTCTTTTATTACAAGTTATTCAAGAAACCGTGCAGAATTTCTCTAACGAATTTAAGCCATATGCCTAAACCATAAACTGTTTCATATAATAAAATATTGTACTATACCTATACCAGTTGAGTAAAATACATGTTTAAATATCCATATAACATGAATCTAGCGAACAAATTCAATACAGAACAACAGCCAAAAAGCAGGACCAATAGAGAAAAAAACAAAGATACCAATATACAACAAAGCAAACTGTCATTGCTTCCCGGGTGCGGTCGTTTTAGCTTTGTCACAAATTCATACATTCATTCTGTATTACAATGGCATGTACTACATTCTTGAAATAGCTAGAAATATACGGTTCATCTACTTAATTTGCATCTTTACAATGACACTGAAATCAGGAAATACACAATTACAGTTATTCCGAGAATCCTCTGCCGTCCAACGTTTTTTTTTCTTTGCGTGAGACGTCAGAGAGCTCTCTATAAGCAAAACAGCGGATTTTGCGACACGGGTCTGAGGCGGCAAATTTCATCGTGTCCAGATGTTAAAAAACATTTTCGTCCAGTTAAACAATATATTATTCGCTTCTTAAGATATTTATCTCTATGAATATAATCATCATACCTTCAATCAAGCTAATTTAAGCACTGGATTTAAGTCACATTGTTGTCACGTGACTTTTTGTTCAAAATGAAAGCGAAATGTCCGAATGTAAGGGTATCGATGGAAATGAGCTTAGAAATGGACTTAAATCATCTTGATTGAAGGTATGATGATTATATTGATTGGAGTCATGCGAATGTAGGTAATTGCTTAATGCTAATTTTTAACATTTCTAAAATAAACAGTAAGTCTTGATGTTACTGTTTTTTAGTCATTAACAGCAATGCACTTCGTGGTAACGTGGCCATCAGGTCATAATCGTTTCAAAAGAATTGATAATTCCTCTGGAGAAGATGTCAATGGAATGTTTGTGGATTTTAGCGCGCAGCATTTTTTAAAATTCCTTGGATAATTTGTTCCAATATTGCCCAGTTTGGGTTGCTGTATACAGGCATTTTCTTAAAAATCGTAAGACATTCTGCATTAATTTCATAATGTAGAAGTAAATTATTAACCTAATAAAGACTTCCATATTTTCTTTAATATAACACATTGCAAAGAAACCCGGCCGTACAACAATAGCCAAAATTCAATGGACAGTAAAAAACCGGATATAAACACGGAAAGAGAGTAACCCGAACCCAATAAAAACCATAGGTGCACTCAGGTGCTCCGGATGAGTAAGCAGTGCCTGTCTCTAATTTGAGAGCCGTCGAGTTACTCATTTTCATTTCTAGGAAAAAGTTGAATCCATGAGTAGGAAACAACGAAAATTTCCGATCGTATTTGAGAGATTGATTTTCCATTTAAGGATTTATAATGGCAACAATATGTGATAAGTTGTTACCCACACAACTTGTTCGACCTTGATTGACAACATATAACATATTTACTAAATCGGCAATTGTCATTTCAGACCCTTCCTAATTCACGCAACTGGTTTTCAGTTAAGTTAAGCTCCAAATATGAGACGGGAATATATAAGAATTTTGGTTATAAGGGCAATTTAGCCTTTTTGTGGGTATACCATGCTTTTAGGAATCTAGGTTTTTATCGGGCAAGGAAATCTTAAAACGCCTGTTAGCCAATGTTCTTCATATCAGAATTTGCGCAATATAATCCGACAATCCCAAAATGAGAGGACTGCCACAAGTCAATCCTTCACAGACCATACATAATGGATCTCCTCAATACATAACAAAATATACAAGAAAAACAAAGGAGCAAATATATATCCATGGCAACTATATCAAAAAATATTTGGAAATTTACTTTCTATCAGGTTGCAATCAAAACAAAAAAAATAAAAAGTTATGATTAGATATCATGCTTTGTTTTGATTGATAAAACCTTAAAGGCACTTTAAATGTTGTAAATATTACACTGTTATATCAGGAGTTATAAAAACATAAGATGCACACGTCTCGTTTTTCAAATTAAACAGAGAAACACATCGCAAGAACACATTTTTCATATTTGTCATATTTAGCGAAGACCCCTAAGGGGGGCAACATGTTAGATATCTAATTATCCACTTTAATTATAAAGCACCACGTGGTCACTAATGTTCTCCATATTTCACTTTAGGATACTTGCATCATTCTTTGCACGGAATGGAACAATAATGACATTTACTTAGTGCACATAATTTTAATGGACGTATAACATTGTTTCTTAAATTTTTACTCTGTATAATTTCTTATATGATAAATACAATAAGATTACTTACTTGATTCGTTAAGCATTATTAAGCGTCGTACAAAAACACAATCCTGTTGCTCAGTTAAGTGAAACGACATGAGCTATTCCTTTGTCTTTTTAAATATATCTACATTATAATAACATCATGAATGATTAACGTAACGCTGCTATCTATCTTGTAGATCTGTTTAGATTTGCTTCTTTATAAACAATTGTAAATAATTATAAATAATTTTTTTTTATTCTTTCTTCTTTTTTTTCATTGGGGGTGGCGTCGTGGATTTAAAAATGTCTCCTGTTTGACCACAAATTTTCCTTATTTTCTTTTATTATATGTTTCTTTTTTTTCTAGCTATGTTATTGTTAAAAGATTTTGTTTATAACGCGACGAATGTTCTTTTTGTGAACAGAAAAATCCAATCTTCTCTCCGCTTCCCATAAGATATTTACTTGCAAAAAAAAACAAATATGTTTGGCTTGTTGGGACTTTACTTTTATTTATTCACAGAAATGATACTTTTATTTATTCACAAGTTTGAAATGACATCTCTAATGAATAATTGAGTTTTGCCATGTCTCAACCAGAGTTACGAAGCGCGTCCCCAGATGAAGGATTCGGTATCTTCTTGTAAGTGTCCAGGTTATAACACGGAAAGTCCTAGTAACGTGTCTAGAAAGTAAACAAAATATTTTTTTTATAGATTTCGAAAAGAGGAGGTGCATTGTAGTGCCACGAAAACATGATTCATTCATCACTACTTAAATTTTCTAAAACATAGAAGACACAATTTAGGTCCCTATCATCGATTCTATTTCTCCTGTTGATTAATTGTGTGTTGACTTGTTCTTGTTTTTAATACTAATCGATAAATGTAAGATTATTCAATCAATAAATCGTTTAATATTACCATTTTGATCCAACAACAGATATGACAAATAAGTAGAAAAAATAAAATTTTCGAATGCACATCATGGAAATTCCTAATTCAATGAATAATGTAGTCAACTATATAATACCTTATAGCTTTGCTATGTATTGGAATCGAATCCAATCCCTATTCAAACTTAACACACTATAGTGTGATAGTTTTTTTCTTTCAATGACCCAATCTTTGATAATCCGCTGTGATGTATTACTGTACATATTTAACATATTTTCCCCTTCATTTTTTAACTGTTTACTGTCAAACTAGATACCGTTTGTGGGTTTGTTGAATGTTTTAACGCCAGTTGCAGCAAATATTCCTGGATCGTAGACAAAACTCAATCATAAGACAAATATATAGACAACTATTTACTGGTACATACAAGATCAAATGCACAAGTGCATACAAACATTGGACCTAGGGTTATAGTTCTTCTTCACAGTCACAGGTTATTCCGAGCAACGTTAATAAAGAAATCTTATTTATGAATATTTTCAACCAACTAGTTCAATTTAAACAATTTTCAGGATTCACTCCATGTAAACACTTTCCTACTTTAGATACAAACAAGTTTATCATTCTCAGAAATCATCTTAATAAATAAATAAAGAGCAGATCAAGATACGATAGCTAAAAAATTTTTCCTCTAACAATTGTTACGGTGGTAAGAAATTTTACTCTTTTTACTAAACTTTCCTTCTTTATCAACACATTTTGTTTATACTGATGTGTATTTAGGGAACACAGTGTTGCACAAGTGAATGTATCATTTTATAATCGGTAGAAAATGAATGTATTTATCTGAGTAGTTATGTAGAGAAGAAATATATATTTTGGAGACAAACCTGTTTAAAAACATGCAGGAGAGAAAAAAGGGCAGAAATTTTACAAGTGGTCGTTAATTTTATATTATAGTCTGCACAAACGGACCTCAACATAATTATTTATAGTTTGTTTTAGTTCTGCATATAAAATTGCAATAGCTACAAAAGGCTATATTCTCCGACCCTATAGTACCCAGTACTCCATGCTAATTAATGTTACAAACAAATTATATATATTGTTTTACTCTGTGTCAATATTAACAATTTCGAGTAAAAAAATTAGTTACTTTAATATAATTTTCGATGCTTGCCGAACAATACCGAGGTCTGCTCCATTGAAAAACAACGGACATACGGGATACCAAATATGATCACGTTGTCAATTGTGGTCCATCTTCAATTATTTGCCAAGCTTTTTCACTATGGTATCCTCAGCCATTGAAATTCTAAGTACAAAAATCCTCCAAATTTACACCCCGGTCGGAAAGTTGCGGTTAATAAGTTGAAATTTTTATTTAATTTACAAATAAAAATGAAATTGCCGACATTTCTAGTCCAAATAATCAGTACCAAATGAAACTGACAAAATGTCTAACCTCAAATAATGCTATTATCAGAATCCAAAGATCAAATAAGATGCCTCCATGGATTGTCCTCGGTATACTATCTTTGGTCACAATACGGAAAGCCTGACCGCGGACCATAGTGAGTAACGTGTTTGGAGAGTGCCACGCTTCTTGCAGGATAAAGATCCCTTTTGTAGATTTAAAAAAAGAGTAGGCACATTGTAGTCTCTACAAAAGGCTAAATTCCCTAACCCTACCCAATTCTCCGTACTTTTCCTGTGGCAGTCATAATGTTGTTCTCAGTGTCCCATCCCACCCCTTTTTCCATTGATTTATTGTTTGTCAACTTGTTCCCGTCCTGCATATAGCTGAAATACTGATCGCTAGACGTAAAGCACCAATTATTCAATCTAAATGAATTAATTTCTTTTGATTATACCGTATAGCGGGTTAATTTAGCGGGTATAAAATTTGGCGGTTTTTAGGTCAAAATGTATTGCAAAAAATTTGGTGGTTTTAATTTTGGCGAATGGGCAAAACCATAGAAAAACATTTGGCAGTCTAGCAATCCCGGATAACATGTGTTTGTGTATTTTCCAATTGGAACGTAAGTAAACAAGGGGACTACATAGGAAGGGGAAGGAAACAGACTATTATTTCATGTACAAAGACAAAAACTTAATTACGGATGGAAACTTATATACAGGATGACATTTATCTGTTTTCCTCCATAAATAATCTGAGGAGGAAGAAATTCTCCTGAAATAAAAACGATTTCTTCCTGTTCATGTGTTTAGTTTTCCAATGTTTTTAAACATATTTTTTTACAAATCTACCAATTTTCTATAAGTTTTTATTGGTGATTTTAATCTTGTATATACAGGTAAAATCACGTTGCATACCAATTGCGTAATTATGACAGATATATTAATTGTGTGGTTTTATGTAGTGCATATCTGAATGTTTATTTAACGGTTTAAATGACAGTTAATCGAGGTGTCAATTTCACAACTAGATCACAATCAGGCCTTTGATCTTTAAACACAGGTAAAACAGATGAATAGATTTGTTGATTAGTCAAAATAATTTAAGACATTTTGCGCAGATATTGACCAAATTAGCCGTAGGGCATTAATGAATAGTTTTATTAAATCTAACACAATCTTCGGTAATACCAATATTTGACAAATGACCATGTTTTGATTAAATTTACAATACCAATCGTTTACAAAACATTTTACAAAGTTTCGAAAATCATGAATTTTAGCGGTTTTATTTTGGCGATTTCAGTTTGACCGCTAAAATACGCCAAAATTTGCAACCCGCTAAAATAACCCGCTATACGGTATATTGTCATTATAGAGTACAGAGAAAAGAAAACTAACAACAGAGTATCGTTCGTCCTTACATACCATCCAGCTTTTAAAGACATCGCACGTACTATCCGCGAACGCTGGACAACAATTGAAAAACATCATCAACTTTCAAAAATATTTCCAGAACTTCCTGTAATGGCCTTTAGAAAACCCAAAAGTTTAAAAGATCAGTTAGTCATAGCAGAAATATCGTCACGTAGCCGACAATCGGGGTAATGTTGTATCTGTGGTGACGGTCGTTGTATGACATGCGATCACATACAACACACCCAACACTTCACCAGCACATCAAATGGAAAACACTTTGACATCCATGTCAATTTAAATTGCAAAAGTGAGAACATCATATAACTGTTGCAGTGTGGTATAGGCAATCGGTGAGTCTGTGCAAAGGTTCAGCAAAAGAATGATTGGGTACAGAAGCGACACAAGATGCAAACCCAACTTACCCCTTAATAGGCATCTACGTACGCACGGCACTGCAATAACTAAAATTTTTAATAAACTACGAGTGACCCTAATAGACCATAACCCAATGTGGACAGACAAACAGAGATAAGAAAAAGAAAGTTTTTGGATAAAACCATTGGGAACATCATTTCCGAATGGAATAAATGAACTAGAGGCTCTCAAGAACCTGTATCGCTCACCTGACTTACAAAAAAATTTTTAAAGAGAAGACTTTTCTTGCAAATTTTGATATTAAATGCTGAAGAGTTTATGTGAAGATGCTATTTCTATGAATGTTGCCATGTTGAATTTACAATCAGCATTAGGAGTGTTTCTGAGAAGAAGCAGTTTTTGTTTTTTCATAGGTTATTATGTTAAGTGATGTTCCATAGTGGCAGCAATCTTGTATTTTGGATATCATTGTGTGGAACAGTTTCAGAGAAGAAGTTGTTTGTATGTTTTTCCTATAGGGTCCTATGTTGAACTATGTCCTGCGATGGCGGTCATCTTTGATTTTGGATCGGCACAAAAAACTCAAACTTTTTAGAGGAGCATTTAAGGTACATTTCTGCAATATTTCAAATCAATCTGCCAAGCAGTTTATGAGAAGAAGATTTTTTAACTCCAGCCAATCAGAACGCATTAATGGCCCTGGCAGCCATGTTTCATATTTGATCAGCACCAAAAACTCGAACTTTGTTAAGAACCACCCAATAAACATTCCTGCTAAGTTTGGTTCCAATTGGCCAAGTGGTTGTGGAGAAGAAGATTAAAATGTAAAAAGTTTACGGCCGACGACGAAGACGACGACGCCGACGACGACGGACGCAAAGTGATGAGAATAGCTCACACTGACCCTTTGGGTCAGGTGAGCTAAAAATTATAGGTGTGTAGACCAGAAACATCATTGGTCTCCGAATATTCATGTAGAATTACGTGTCGTTTTATTTTTTTTTAATTGCTTATATATATATATATATATATATATATATATATATATATATATATATATATATATATATATATATATATATATATATATATATATATATATATATATATACAAGTCTAGAAGATTATGCAACGATACACATATGACGGTGTTACTTGTCATAAATTCGTTTAGACCCTTTATATAATATTTTGAACTGCCTGTATTGTGTATCTACACGATCCCAGTGGACTTATATTATTCCATCTCCCAATGAAAAAAATATTATTCCATCTCCCAATGAAGAATATCTTAAACATTTATAGTTAAACGCCACTGATGAGTCTTATGTAGACGAAACGCGCGTCTGGCGTAATGAATTTGTCACCTTGATAATTTTGATTACATCTTGTTGGAATATTTGAGCAAAGCCAAGTAACAGCACGGCACGTCCCCGGTTAGCGGACTGAGAAGCAACTATTAAAAAAGTTTTGGGTTCATTTAAAATGAGAAAGTTTAAGATGAATATGTTATGATTGTTTACGTTATTTATTTATATTGACACTCAATGACTAAGGCCATTCGTTGGTCAGTCTGTGTCTAAATTTATGACAAGAAACACCGTCATATGTGTATCGTTGCATAATCTTCTAGACTTGTATATTATTATTTTTTTGTTTATGCTGTATCGTCATGTTTGTCGATCCGATACTAAATAAGTGTACTGGTTCAGCAGCATTCGTTTAGACCCTTTATATAATATTTTGAACTGCCTGTATTGTGTATCTACACGATCCCAGTGGACTTATATTATTCCATCTCCCAATGAAAAAAATATTATTCCATCTCCCAATGAAGAATATCTTAAACATTTATAGTTAAACGCCACTGATGAGTCTTATGTAGACGAAACGCGCGTCTGGCGTAATGAATTTGTCACCTTGATAATTTTGATTACATCTTGTTGGAATATTTGAGCAAAGCCAAGTAACAGCACGGCACGTCCCCGGTTAGCGGACTGAGAAGCAACTATTAAAAAAGTTTTGGGTTCATTTAAAATGAGAAAGTTTAAGATGAATATGTTATGATTGTTTACGTTATTTATTTATATTGACACTCAATGACTAAGGCCATTCGTTGGTCAGTCTGTGTCTAAATTTATGACAAGAAACACCGTCATATGTGTATCGTTGCATAATCTTCTAGACTTGTATATTATTATTTTTTTGTTTATGCTGTATCGTCATGTTTGTCGATCCGATACTAAATAAGTGTACTGGTTCAGCAGCATTTGTTTAGACCCTTTATATATATATATATATATATATATATATATATATATATATATATATAGATATAGATATAGATATAGATATATATAATGTCTAAAGGAAGCTACCAACCAGTACACTTACTAAGTATCGGATCGCCAACATGACAATACAGCATAAACACACAAAAAATATATAAGTCGAGAGTTATGCAACGATACAAATATTAAGATGTTTCTACTATAAAATAATTATATTAATAAATATGACAACATTTTCGACCAACTTCAGTTGAATATCAATCTATGTCTAGATTGATATTGACACTGAAGAAGGCCATCAGTTGGTCGAAAAATTTTTCATACTTATTAATATAATTATTTTATAGTAGAAACAGCTTTATATTTGTATCGTTGCATAATTCTCTAGACTTATATATCTCTATATATATTGATTGTAACCTTATCAATATTGCTACTTGCTTAAACACCTGTACATATGTGTAATAGCATTAACAAAACACTTTTTTTTCGTAAAAAAGAAGAAATCGTATATCATGTTATTGTCATTTATTGTAAAAACAATGGTTCTCTCGTCACCATTATTTAAAAGATCGTTATGGGAATCAATCTCTCAATACCATCGGACACTTTAGCTGAGTGAGAGGTAGTCTTTCCTATTCCTGGATTTGAATTTTTAACTATATATGACAATGAGCACTTTGACGGAGATTACTCGTCCGGAGTATCCATGCATCCATGGTTTTAAGTGGATTGGGGTTACTGTTTTTGAATTTTGTGCGCTTTATATGTTGTATGTTTTATATCCGAATTTGTAATTGTCCGTTGACTTTAGGCTCTTGATGTTCAATCGGTTTTTAATTGGTGTTTTCTCACATTATTCCTATTATATGTTATGGAAACTAGGTTTTGTCGCCTCAATTATATTTTACCTAAATATGCAAGAAGTTTTGATACATCTAGCATGTTTTTATATATTTACATTATACTAGGATATATACCAGATATACGATTTAGATACGTAAGCGTTGTATATTTGTGGGGGTCTGGGAGGCCGAGTAGTTAAGGTAGTTCGTCTACTATTAGGCACGTGGTCTGTTCTCACTGAGGTTGCGTTTTCAAGTCTCACTGCATGCAGGGTTTACTCGACTCCAATCTTAAAACTTGCAAAAAATGGCCTTGCTCATGGCTAATGAAATGCTCCTGTCAGGCTTGGCTTTCCCTTCATGCATTGGAAACTGGCATACACATTTTGTCTGCCAAAATATACCAAGAGCATCTCTGTGGTACGGACATACGCTGTACAGTCGCAAATCAGAATCAAACAACTCACATATGTAAGCAATAAGTTCACCTTCACTTGAATAATTGGATTTTTTTAGCGATAATGTTTTCAGATGATTAGCAATCGGTCTATCACAATCATTTAATTTTACGTTGGCTGATTCATGCAGATATCTGGTAGATAATCGACATTCTGTTCTCAGAAAATTTGAGAGGGAACAGGAGGCAGACATGTTGTTTACATTGTTGACATAATTTCCAATGAAGAGTTATACTAATGGAAGTAACTCAATGCAAATAATGTCAAATTCTCCTAAATGTTTTGTACCATCACTTCTTTGCATAAAAAAACACATAATTTTCTCTACAAATATTAGAAGATAAGTCACTGTCAAATCTTAAAAACACAAGTAGTATCTACATAATGGTCAGTAATTAATTTGTTGAATCATTGATTTTCACCAAAATACCAAAAGAACTATATGACAAGTATGACACTTCAGATATTTTTTCTTTGGTCAAAAACACCATCAAAGTGATCAATTTTATAGATTCTTCGTAATTATGACCATTTTAAACAAAGCTTTTTTATTTCATAATTCATTTTTTACTAAAATTGCCTGATTCTTAAAGGGAACTGCACTTAACATCTGCGCACTCTCCCCAACTAAAGTCAAATCGTCAATGGTAAGCCATTTTCGAGGAAAAGAAACAAAAACATATTGGTTAAAAGGAGTGTCCTGTGAATACAGATCGCTATATTTGTGTCACGTAATCTCACCCCTTCTCGCGATGCATATATTTTCAGAATAACATGTCTGATTACTAAGCTGTCTGTCCAGCACCATGTGTGTATTTTCGGAATACGGTTTTTAGGCGAAGTAAGCTAGACTAAGCGTTCAGTACCATCAAATTCGACTAGAAATTTGGCAGTCATCATCATAGGCATATAGTTTCCTGTAGTTTCATGACATAACTCCTTTAAATATTATACCTATAGATCTTAAGAAAATGTGTAATATGTCTTTTTAAAGACTATTAGAAATCACATTTATTTAATCTTCTAATTTCGTTTCCACATATATAAAAGAAACTCTAAATTACTTCTGAAAAATTAAACAAGTATTGATATGCTATAAACATTTGTCTCGAGGTTCTTTGATAGCCACCATGCAACATTTTAAATGATGGATAACTCATAAGTACTATAAAATCTTGTATAAGGACGGAAATCATACTTCCGGTTAACAAATCTGAATTACAAGTATCTTCATGATTAACTTTATACGGGGTTTACATAAAATTTTCCGTGTTGTACAGTTATGTTTTCGATATGTACAGTATAACTAAAAATGGAAAATACTGAAACGAACTAGTCGGTGTACAAAGAATAATATAGGCATGCAACACAATACAACATTGTTGTACTACAAGCAACTGTTCGTCTCCATTGAGCTACCATGAAAAGAGCTGTCAATTTAGACTCATATACAAGTAAGTTTTATTACAAATTTATTCATTGGGACATGTAAACACTATACTGTCTGATTATCATCTAACACACATCTAAATCAGTGAAATGAAGACTCTAAACCATTATGTTTTCATTTCACTACAGTAATTGATGAGTGAGGTTTGACATACCTTAAACCTGTTTATTCCCACCATTTCTTTTGAAATGCCTGTACCAAGTCATGTCCATTGCTGTAGTTGCTATATTTATGGTAGTTGGTTCTTAAGTTTTCCAGTTTTTTGTATTTGTGGATTGTCTTTTTTGACAGTTACCTTTGTGTTCGTATTTTGTTATTATCGCTGTTTTGCAGACACCTGACGTCATAATCTTACAAAACAGCAATAAACAGATTACTTAAACGTTTGAAACTCGCCCTTCGATGAGATACAGACGAGAACATGCATCTCGTTTCAAAAAACGTAAATAATCTACACTTATCTCCATTCCTATTGTAAGAAATGATTAAATGCAGAAATGTGCTGTCGATTTTCATTATGTCAAAGTTGACCTTGTCTGTAAAACGTCACATAAGATAAATGCTTGACCTGTTATATTAACGTTGGCAAAGAATGTATAACTGCATGCTTGATTGGTCCGGGATTTTGTAATAATCCAGCCTTTAGAAATTGTACCATCAAGATTTATTTAGTCACCGTTATAACGCATTCATAGTAAACTATTGGATTGCACGATGTCAGCATTGGGCTTATTGTTTCACTACTGTTTGATACTGATCCTTTCTGTTTGCACTGTTAATTGATAATGATCCTTTCTGTTTACACTGTTAATTGATAATGATCCTTTCTGTTTGCATTGTTAATTGATAGTGATCCTTTCTGTTTACACTGTTAATTGATAATGATCCTTTCTGTTTGCACTGTTAATTGATAATGATAATTTCTGTTTACACTGTAAATTGATATTGATCCTTTCTGTTAACACTGTTATTTGATATTGATCCTTTTTATTTACACTGTTAATTGATACTGATCCTTTTAATTTACACTGTTGATTGATACCGATCCTTTCTGTTTACACTTTTAATTGATACTGATCCTTTCCATTTACACTGTTGATTGATACCGATCCTTTCTGTTTACACTGATAATTGATACTGATCCTTTCTGTTTACACTATTATGTAATATTGACCCTGTTTGTTTATACTGCTGATTCCGATCCTTTCTGTTTACACTGTTAATTGATACTGATCCTTTCTGTTTACACTGTAAATTGATACTGATCCTTTCTGTTTACACTGTAAATTGATATTTATCCTTTCTGTTTACACTGTTAATTGATACTGAGTCTTTTTGTTTATACTATTAATTGAAACTGATCCTTTTTGTTTACACTGTTAATTGGTACCGATCCTTTTATTTATACTGTTATTTCATACCGGTCCTTTTTGTTTACACTGTTAATTGATACTGATCCTTTTTATTTACACTGTTGATTGATACCGATCCGTTCTGTTTACACTGTTAATTGACAATGATCCTTTCTGTTTACACTGTTAATTGATACTGATCCTTTCTGTTTACACTGTAAATTGATATTGATCCTTTCTGTTTACACTGTAAATTGATATTGATCCTTTCTGTTTACACTGTTATTTGATATTGATTCTTTTGTTTATACTGCTAATTGGTAATGATCCTTTTTGTTTACACCGTTAATTGATAATGATCCTTTCTGTTTACACTGTTAATTGATACTGATCCTTTCTGTTTACACTGTAAATTGATATTTATCCTTTCTGTTTACACTGTTAATTGATACTGATCCTTTTTGTTTATACTGTTAATTGAAACTGATCCTTTTTGTTTACACTGTTAATTAGTACCGATCCTTTTATTTATACTGTTATTTCATACCGGTCCTTTTTATTTACACTGTTAATTTATACTGATCCTGTTTATTTACACTGTTATTTAATACTGATTCTTTCTATTTTCATTGTTTGATATTGATCCTTTTTTACACTGTTAATTGATACTGATCCTTTTTATTTACACTCTTGATTGATACCGATCCTTTCTGTTTACACTGTTAATTGATACTGATCCTTTCTATTTACACTGTTGATTGATACCGGTCCTTTCTGTTTACACTGTTAATTGATACTGATCCTTTCTGTTTACACTATTATGTAATATTGACCCTTTTTGTTTACACTGCTGATTCCGATCCTTTCTGTTTACACTGTTAATTGATACTGATCCTTTCTGTTTACACTGTAAATTGATATTTATCCTTTCTGTTTACACTGTTAATTGATACTGATCCTTTTTGTTTATACTGTTAATTGAAACTGTTCCTTTTTGTTTACACTGTTAATTGGTAACGATCCTTTTATTTATACTGTTATTTCATACCGGTCCTTTTTATTTGCACTGTTAATTAATACTGATCCTGTTTATTTACACTGTTATTTAATACTGATCCTTTCTATTTTCATTGTTTGATATTGATCCTTTCTGTTTACACTGTTAATTGATAATGATTCTTTTTATTTACACTGTTGATTGATACCGATCCTTTCTGTTTACACTGTTAATTGATACTGATCCTTTCTGTTTACACTATTTTGTAATATTGATCCTTTTTATTTACACTGTTATTTGATACCGATCCTTTTTATTTACACTGTTTATTAATACCGATTCTTTCCGTTTACCCTGTTAATTGATATTGATCCTTTCTGTTTACACTGCTATTTGATACTGATCTTTTTTTCTTATACTGTTAGTTGATACTGATCCTTTTTGTTTACACTGTTAATTGATACTGATCCTTTTATTTACACTGTTAATTGATACCGATCCTTTCTGTTTACACTGTTAATTGATAATGATCCTTTCTGTTTACACTATTTTGTAATATTGATCCTTTTTATTTACACTGTTATTTGATACCGATCCTTTTTATTTACACTGTTTATTAATACCGATTCTTTCCGTTTACCCTGTTAATTGATATTGATCCTTTCTGTTTACACTGCTATTTGATACTGATCTTTTTTTCTTATACTGTTAGTTGATACTGATCCTTTTTGTTTACACTGTTAATCAATACTGATCCTTTCTGTTTAACTGTTATTTGATACTGAACCTTTTCATTTTCACTGTTTATTTGTAACCGATCAATTATGGTAACTATGGGGATTTTCAAGTTTCCCAGACTTTAATCAACATTTACCATTGTACAGCTATATCACAACAATCACATATTTTTACGTGCTGGATACCTGTACATGTTAATATACAAACACCCCTGATCATGTAACAGATTTAAAATAATTTGGATTTTCGGAAATTGATTTAATTTGAAGTTATTTTTTGGACAAGTAACGAACTCTCCTGCATGTTCTTGCTATAAGAAAATAAAGAAAGAACTCCAAGGCATAGAAATATGAACAAATTTATTTGACGGATAATTTATTCCCAGTATACGGTATTTTCAGAGTAACCCCCCCCCCACCCCCTCGGTCTCTACTAGAAAGAACAAGCCATTTGACATTTCGTCATAGTATTAAATATAATTGTTTGATGCAATGCTTTCAAGAAATAAACTTACAATCAGACCTTCTAAATACTAAAACCTGTCTTATCTCAATGGTGATTTTCATATTAACTGAAAATGTATTAAGAAACCAACTGTCATGAAAGAAGAGGTTTTTTTATCTCTGTTGGAAGGGTTTGACGGTAAAAATATGTGTAATACATAGATTCTTTATCTCTAACTTATGTCATTGTTCATTAATCTTACCTCGAGTACAATCCTCAATTAACATAAACACACTGCACATTTTGGTAAACATTATCATGTTTCTAAGGGCCTTAGCAAAAGTGAACAGATTAGCGATATCTTATATGTTTTGTTTTTTGGTATTACATCTCGTACGGAGCACTTTATTTATTACTTAATCTGAGAAATCTTTTATCATAAAAACACCTTGCTTATAATAAATGTGTTTAATGTTAGAGAAACATAAAACACAACAAAATGTGTTATAAAGACAAACTTTACCTATTATAAAGTTAAGTTTAATGTGAGGGTGATAACTCAAATACCAAACTACATAAATATTGTATCGGTTGAATCAGAGACCATAGTCTTTGTTATGCTTTAATACGCAAACATATTTGTGTTAACAAATAAGTCAGAAATTTACTTTGCGGGTCTAATTATTTGGCAACTGGAAGGATTGCAAAACGCAAAGTATTTTATTTCATTGAGTTTTTATATACTTACTAATACATGCTTGGTTATTGTTTCCCAAAATGCATTAAATTAAAATTGAAAGTACATTTATACCGGTAGATCACTACGTGCATGTTTCATTTTATTTTATTAAAGTTGATTATGTTTATCGGTGACCTGAAGTTGCACAGTGTGGGTATAATTTTGGTTAGTAATTGATCAGCAACATATTTGTTACTAGCAGTTGAACACTTTATTAGTATCTAAAACTTTAACAATCTTTATTTTATTACTATTATAATTATATTTAATATATTTCTGATATTTTGTTTATGTTACAAATGTTATGTGACTGTACAACAACTGAAATGTTTTCCACACAAAAAAATATCGGCGCAATACAATAAGGTTTTTTTCAAGCCTATTGCACTCCGCCGAATTACCCCAAATTTACACCAGTGGGAAGCAACCCCATCCGTATTGTTCACGGGTTAATAACCTTATTCCACTGAACCAAATAACCTTCAAATTAAAACACCTCAAAATTGTCAACAGGGCAGGAGATGAATGAAAACTACTCAGATATCATTAAATTGTTACTCATAATACATGATTGCTTTTGACCAATATTGCCCTCTCTTCAGAGAATCATTAAGATTTGTAAATTCTCCTTTGGGTTGTTCTCTTTGTGCGTGTCTAAGTGGAAAAATCCCATTTTACTCGAGTTTGCAATCGCTCAAGAGAGTTCATGATTGTATTTTATTACATATACCCTTGTAACCTATGGAAAACAAACAGTTTCACACATATGACCAATGATCCAAACTACCAGATATTTTCCGCTTAATTTGTTCAGCTGTATACAGAATAATGTGTGATGTTTATGCGTAGATCTAAATAGAAAGTGATGACATAACAATGTATATGATAATCAAAACACTAACTGTAGTATTGACTGACTCACTGAGTCTACTTAACCAACACGAAGATATAAATTTATAGTGTGATATCCTATCACACTGAAGTAATGGTTCACATACATTTCACCCTCCTCAGACACATAATGTCGCTTGCTTGTGAGAAAACTACTAATCATGCATGTTGACGCTTCTAGCATCTCCTACGCCAATATCTTCTGCACGTGACATCGAAACATCCGATCACTATAAACATTTTCTTGTAATAAGTTTATTTTTTATATACGCATTTATAAGAAATGACTGGACTTTAAAAACAGTTCGATAAACTTGTAGTGTTTGAGCCATCCGAGTTCGATATACCGAAGTTTTAATGAATTTTGAAAACCGCTTCGAAAGGCTAAATTTTTCCGTTGAGACTTAAGCAATTATACTTATTTAGTTAATCAATCAATCTAGATATTGTAAGAACATATGTAAATCACTCACATTGCTAAAAGGGGCCTCGGTAGACGAATGGTCAAGGTAGTTCGTCTACTATTGACCACGTGGTCTGTCAACACTGAGATTGCGGGTTCGATTTTCACTACAGGAAGGGTGTACTCGACTCCAATCTTACTTGCCAAGGATTTCCGGTTTTCCTACCGCAGGTCAGGGTTTTTCTCCGGGTACTCCGGCTTCTTCCCCAATAAAAACTAGACGCCATGATATAGCTGAAAAATTGCTGAATGTGGCATTAAACAGCATTCACACAAACAAACAAACACATTGCTAAAACATAAGTGTCAAGTGCTATTTATCTGGTAATACGTGTGTACCAGACGACAGATACCTGCCTAATATCAAATCAAATAAGAGTGATTAACTATTTGTTTGCAGTTTAAACATATCTGTTATAAGCCCGATTTCATTATACAAATTTTATAATAAGCCTAAAATAACACTTTGGTTTAAAAGTCGTCTGATCTTTTAATGATTCATATATCTTGTTGTGCTTAGGTTATCCTAATAGAGAAATGGGCAATGGAGAATGGTTTTAAATTCTCTACTGCAAAAACCGTTGGGATGCATTTTTGTAATAAACGCAAGATGCATCCTGATCCCAAATTAAAATTATATAATAATCCTCTTAAAATTGTAAAAGAAACTACTTTTCTTGGTCTCATATTTGATTCAAGGCTAACCTTTCTACCCCATATCAAAATGTTAAAAAATAAATGCCTAAAGGCATTAGATATTTTAAAAGTCGTAGCCAGTACCGACTGGGGTGCTGAGTGCGACGTTTTACTTAATCTATATAGATCGCTGGCTCGATCTAAATTTGATTATGGTTGTTTTATTTATGGTTCTGCTCGCAAGTCATATGTCAAAATCCTTGATACGGTTCATCATCAAGGATTGCGACTATGCCTTGGAGCTTTTAGAACCACGCCTGTTAATAGTTTGTATGAAGAAGCAAACGAGCCTTCTTTGTATCAAAGGAGGATAAAGCTCCCTTTGCAATATGCAACCAAATTGAAGGCTTATCCTGGCAACCCCTGTGTTTTCAAACCTCTTTATCAAAACATTTTTGAAAAGCATCCAAACAAAATTCAACCTTTTGGCATCAGAATAAAACCTCATTTGAAAAATGCTGGTATAAATTTAGATGAAATTGCTGCTATTGAAATTCCTTATAACCCACCATGGTTAAACCCCAAGCCGGTATTTATTTTTGACCTTAGAAACCATAAAAAGTCGGACACAAACCCTTTAATTATTCAACAACACTTTGCAGAAATAAAATCTAACTATACTGACCATTCTGTAATTTATACAGATGGATCGAAGGACGGCGATAAAGTTGCATCGGCCGCTCTCTTTGGTGAGCGTGTTGAAACTCGCCGTCTTCCTTCCGCTTCTTCTGTTTTTAGTGCAGAAGCACAAGCTATCCTTCTTGCACTAAAAATTATTGCTTCGTCAGATGAGAATAAATGTATTATCTGCTCCGATTCTTTGTCATGTCTTCAGGCAATCGAAAATTCTAAAATTAAAAATCCATTTATTTTACAAATAATTCAAATTTATAAATCGCTGACAACTGTAGGTAAAGCGGTTAGGTTCTTCCGATTCCAAGTCATGTGGAAATCCATGGAAACACAGTCGTGGACAGGGAAGCTAAGAATGCCTTAAATAATGACATAATTAATTGTAAAATACCTTTCACAAATTTTAAATCATTTATTCTAAAATATATGGCAGAGTGGTTGGGATCTGGAAGTTCACAATAAACTTCACGAGATCCAACCACATCTGCATCAAAGTAATTTTAAATCATATAAAGGTCGTAGAGACCAAGTGGTTTTAACCAGGTACGACACCACTTGGTCATACCAGGACGACACATTGTTATATTTTAAATAACGAGCCATGACCTGAATGTGTGCCATGCAACAACCCATACACCATTAAGCATGTTTTAGTGGACTGTGTTGATGTGGTGCACATCCGGGGACGTTTCTATAGTGTAGATTCATATTTTAATTTATTTAAAACTGTCGCAGGCGACACAATTTTAAAGTTTTTAAAATAAATTAATTTGTATTGTGAAATTTAATATGTCTGAGAATTTGTTATGCTTCATACATTATATTGTTTTTATTATCTTTTTATCTGTATATACTTTCATATTATTGTATGAGATCATGTTTTAATCCTAAGGATTGGATGTTCTAATAATGCAATTATGATACTATTCACGTCCTGAATATAGCTGAAATATTGCTAGCTGGACGTAAAACAACAATCAATCAATCAATCAGATGTTCTAAGGACATCATTATGATTTAATAGATTGCAAATGTTTTAAATCAGTATAGTGATTGTGCTGGGATGATCATTGGACACACCCTTTAATGACTTGTAATGTATGGTGCCCAATCATTTTCATTACAACAAACTACAACAATGAAGTTTTGAAATGCCATAAAACATGGTTTAACCCAACGTTTCTTTTGAAACGCCTGTACTAAGATATCTCATTAATATAGTTGATTCAGTTGTTGGTTCGTGAGTTCGGCAGTTCTAGGGCTTTTTGATAATACCCTTGGCGTTCGGTATTTTGTTATTGTCTTCATTAATACCTGCTATTGGAACTATGGTTCGAAAATACAATTAGGCATTTTAGTTTGATAAAAGACAGTCTTCCTCTTCGTGGATTTATTTCTTTTCTGGACATTGCTATGAATATTACGGTATGCAATTGGTTTCAGTTTTATAATGTTTGCCTTTGTCTAATACCATGTTACCTCTCAATATTTTCCGTCAGTTAATATTTTTTTAACTATTTTTTGTACAAACCTGTTCTTTCTAACAGTTGTAGACATACATAAAATCTTTCAGGAATGTTTTCATTATTGTTCTACAAAGATTTACGACCAGAAGAACTTACCACCTAGTTTTTTTTTCAAACTGTTATCTTCACAACTAAGATAAAAAAGTTACATTTGTATGGGAAATACAACCTATGTGGTCAGGAGTAACGAATGACTTTTTTTATATTTAGTTAATGTTGAAATTTTAAGCAATGTATACAACTAGTATAAGTTTGTGTTTATTTAAAGTTTGCCAAATCTCTGGTGCATATCGCTGCCATTAATTCTTGTGAAGCTGATTGAAGTCATGCTACATCAACTGTTTTGATGCGCTACTAGTACTTGGCAGTATTCTCATTTGTAGTAGTGGTTGTGTTTGGGATATATTTTAACAGGTCGTTGATGACGGTACCACTTTTTCGCAGTTGTCATTTTATTCGTGATATTTCATTACTGACTACTTCGTACACGTCGACATTTTGCGTACTTACTTAATGTTTACTCTTTAGTGCGTATTGCGAGCAGGAATAGCACCGCTTATTTGTAATCCAGTTTGTGTGTCATTAACTGCAGACTACCAACAAAACAGTGTATCTTGTTCGTAAACATTTGAATTTCACAGCACCGAATATTTATATTCTGAGGGAACTGGAGCTAGAACGCTTAGTACCGATCGAATCTATAGTACCTATTACATTTCGCAAATTTATCCTGCGGCTAAACTCTATTGGTTCTAGGCGTTAGGAATTCTACTTCTATCATCAGCTCTGCCGTTTTCTAGTTCTTACTCATGTCACTTTTGTCGCCGCTGCCACCTCATATAGACCAGACATTTGTTCTGACACTTGTCACTTTTGTCTACGTTGCCATCTCATATAGACGAGACCATTGTGCATACTCTTGTAATTTATGTTGCCACCTAATAACAACTAGACCATTGACACGTCTTCCTGTAGTGTGTTATCCTAGTGTTATTTTAGGCTTATTATAAAATTTGTATAATGAAATCGGGCTTATAACAGATATGTTTAAACTGCAAACAAATAGTTAATCACGTCATACTGTACTCCATTATACACGTGCTACAATATCGTTCATTCCAATTATTGGCAGTAACTTTAATTAGCAATGACTGATGTGAATGAAAACGTCAAAACACTAGAGAAAACGATATAGAAACATAAGTTTTATAAGTTACGGGTATATTTGTCGTATATAAAATGTGTAAAGGTTCTTATTTAAATGGGAATTTCTATAGGGCTAATCATGGATGCAATATTTCACAGGCAATAGTGCTCAACAACATTTTGATTGCTTAAAATAGTGTAGTATACATGCTAATTAAATAATACTTTCATAATGATATCATTTGTTGAAATCATTTTATGTTAAATGTAGTGTTGAATAACCCGAGACCAATAAAAATATTCATAAACTCAAGTAAGCAGTGTTTGCTCTAATTAGACACTGATTGAATTAAATACAGTCAAATCCTTTAAAGTGTATGAAAACCTACCTGTGGTCCAGAAAAAATATTTAATCGTGATTTTGGCCAAAGAACCTATAAAGTCATCGTGTGAATAGCTTAACGTCAACGGTAGCTAAAATTCAAATCTCTCGAGCAAAGGTAATATCCGATCTGTTCAATACCTGGTAACACTAAGCAATAGATAACACCTCTGCCACACAAGCATGAACCTTCTATATATGCTTCGCCTATCAAACGATCCAAATTATGTAACTACCAAGAATATTCTGTCTGACACGTTGGACACTTATTTTCGACCATTGCGAAATTTGAATTTGACATTGAAAGGTAAATTATGTTGACAAATTTGTTTATTCCAGAAATTGAAGACGATACACAGCTTAAATAATCTAGAAATAAACATAAAAACGAGTACCTATGTTTATAGTTTAGTTAACCATATCAGTGTATTAAAAAAGAATGAAATACTTTTCAAAATATGCAATCAATTGATCAATAAAACGGAAGGAGATTTAATCCCTTGCTTTGCAGAGGTGAATTTTGACTTAGGAAGATATGTATCATATTGCAAGAAGCAGGTCTAGGAAGTCGTCATATCTCATTTATTTGCAAGAGGGGTCATAATCCAGTGAAACAGAGGAAAGTAGTTATGACAAACACATCAAAGGTCATTTATGACACAGATATTCCGTTAGGTTCAACTAAGGTACTTGCTACTGTGAACCGCTGGTTCAGTTGCTTTTTTTCTGCAGACAACTTCTACAAAACAACATCTGGATAGTTAATACAGGCTCTTAAGTTCCTGTTCAAATATCAGATGTATACGCCATATGCAGGCGTTGTAGAAATGCTACCACACAAAACTGGAAAATTCACTATAGGAAAATTAATATCATCCCTTTTGTCGTAAATTTTGATACTCAGCCGATCTTAATTATCAAATATAGATGTATAGGTATCAAGCAGACTTAGTTGTGGAATCCTTAATTTCAAGTTCAATAGGTAAGATGCAATCAACACAGTGAATGCACTTGATATCATTCGGTAAAAGAACGTCATGTTTATGGCGGACCGTATTATAAAGAAGAAAGTAACATGTTTGTCCTTGTTTTTAAGAACCCTTTGAATAATATTTGCTTATATGTATAGAGGAACAAGCTGAGAAATTTCAACACCATACGCCAGAGCTGATGATATATTGCTATAAACAAACAGAAAGTGGACAATTGGAAAGTCATCACGCTTATCCTAGAGTTTAGTTTGGAGTTTTCTTTTGAGTCTATTCTGAATAGAGACGAACTTGGTTGAATTGGTATGGTATTGATGAACCACCTTGCAAACCTTTAAATACAGATTTTGTGATCTATTGACAAATATAACATTTTGATCGTTAAATCTTTAAGTAGTACAAAGATGTGTACACGTATATGAATTTATATTTCAGAAAAATAGAAGAAAGAAAATGGAAGATCTGGAAGCTTTGAATGAGGTAAATACACACACCTAAAGTGTCGAGAGTTTTACAGGACACTCCTGGTTTGTTGCCACAATACAAATTATGCCTACAAAATCGGTAAGAACTGAGTGATACCCTTTCAAAAAACAAACAAACGTCGGAACATGTCCGTTCCCTTGTGGAACTTAACTCTTCTAAGATTAACCTCCCTAAATGTCAATGCTGTATTCACCTATGATCTCCCCTGCCATGCCTGGCCTCGTAATTGTTTACATGTTTATACACCACATTGCTTAACATCACTGTCGCTGTGCAGATTGTAGTGAAAGTAACTAGATGTATGTTTTAGGCCTTCATGACTGACAGCTTTGGATGAATGCTTGATACTCCGCATTCTACACGTGCATGTCACGTAGTGGCGGAGACATTTGTGAGGACAAAAACGTCGAGCTGTGGTTAATACTGATTGGTATTCAAGGTTCAGTTTTCTAAATATGTATATGAACTATTTTCATAGTTTGAGTGAGTTGTTGTGGTCCCTGAATGAATAAAGGAACTGTCTTCATTTAGTTGATTTATGCATATGATTTATGCATATAATTATACATATTAATAACTTGTAATAAGCAATTAAAGCAATTATTACGTTTAGTTTTGACTGTTGATGCAAAAACAATATTTTGCAGTGCTTGTATGCACTATATTGCACAATTATGTGTTTGGGAACCATTTTAGAATGTCTAAAATCATCCCCGATTTGATAGCTGTACAGTTTACCGATTTAAAAATATTTTATCAATACGTGCCCATGGATGAAACAAGGATATTATGTACTAACTGAACATATCACTGACTTACTAGGCCAAATAACAATGGCAATAAAGCAAGGCTATCACTTCAGTCGGTAATTTACGTACTTAATGAGAAGAATAAGAAAAATACATTGTTTTGCCAAAAAGATGCATTATCAATTTATACAACTATTACTCTGATCTTTACAGTAAATGCAAAACAATAGAAGATATGCAGTATTTATTTAAAATTAATCGAAGGGCGCTAGTTTTACTTCCGGATCGTCGGAACTTCAAATAATCCTAACTGTATGTAAAAAATAATAAAATTTGTTTGTATTTTGATATAAAAACCAGATTGGTTGGAATCACACAAATAATAATGCTGTTATGGCTTGAATAATTGGGGGAAACGGGTTGGAACGGTTACGATAAATTCTAGCTGTAGAACAAAAACATTTTACTATTTTAAAGATTTGACTAGAAGTGTTTTGTTTGTTTGAATGGTGTTTTAACGCCACATTCAGCAATTTTTCAGCTATTTCATGGCGTCCAGATTTTATTGGGGGAGGAAGCCGGAGTACCCGGAGAGAACCCCCGACCTGCGGTAGGAAAACTGGCAATCCTTGTCAATTAAGATTGGAGTCGAGTACACCCTGCCTGCAGTGAGAATCGAACCCGCAATCTCAGTGTTGACAGACCACGTGATCAATAGTAGACGAACTACCTTGACCACTCGGCCACCGAGGCCCCTTGACTAGAAGTGACATGCAATTTTGGTATATAATGTTCCTTGATATACATTGATCAAGGAAAAAATTAAGAAAAATTGTTTTTATTTGAGTCGTAGATTTAGAACTTTGCAGCTTCTTTTTATATAGTTTTTATTACAGTTTTTAAGTTAAGCAACAGCTACAATTTTTTTTATAATTTCAACAATCTGAATGAATATTAACTTTCTGTTATTTATGTACTAAAACCATCATTCGAGTACGGGAAAATTACTTTAATTACCTCCTCAGGTAAATATTTAGATAGCAAATCAGTTTGTCATACGGTAGTCGTGAACGCCTAAAAGCCTAGTTTTCCTTAATGATTTAGTGTTCATCTACTGGTCTTTTTCGACTTCATCTTTGCATTTTGACAATGCCTAGACGGACATTAAGTGAAGGTGGGAAGTGGCAGATCTTTTGAACACTTTTGTATTGCATCCCGGCTACTGAAACGTTATCGAGATGATAGATCTATCCAGGATCGTCCTAGGTCAGGTCGACCACCAAAAACATCTGAAAGGGAGGACAGAGCACTCGTTCGTGTAGCCAAACGCCAACCGTTTGCACTGAACGATATTTTCGTGACGATTGGAATATTGCAACTAGAGACGCCGATCGATCAGAAAACAGGCGCCTAAATAAAGCAAGGTTAAGAGCTCGTCGTCCCTTGAAACTTCCACTGTTGACACAGAGACATCGCAAAGCACGTTTAGAGTGGGCACAATATCACTGCCATTGGAATATTCGAAGCTGGCGGCGTGTACTCTGGACGACGAAAGCAGATACCTTTTTCGTCATATTGATGGGCCCATGCGAGTGTGGAAACAACGAGGCACTGCTTACAACCAGAGGCACTACAGCGTTTGGCGGTGGTAGTGTTGCAGTGTGGGGAGGCTTTTCATACGACTGTAAACTGAATCTGTATGTGGTTGATGGGACAATGACAGGACAGAAATATCGAAATGACGTCATGAACGCTATTATTGTGCCACATTTTGACAATCATGCACTTGGTAACAAACTCATGTTTATGGATGACAACGCAAGACCTCAGCCAGCTGCAATTGTACGTGATGTTATCGAAAGGGAAGATATGGAGCATCTTCCATGGCCATCCATGTCACCAGATATGAATCCAATTGAACATTTGTGGGATATCATTGGCCGTAAAATCAATAACAGAGCGCCTGCTTGTAAAAATGTCCAAGCACTACGTGTTGCCATTCAAAATCAATGGCAGAATTTACCACATGCTACACTTCGTCGTTTAGTCAACAGCATGAGGAGGAGAGTTAATGAACTGTACCGGAAGTGTGGTGATTACACGACTTTCTGAGTATTTTTGCGTTGAACACATTTCAAAGTGACTTTTCTTTCCCTGAAAATTGACCTGTGATGATGTGTTTTCTTTAAGTTTATGAAATCGATGTATGCAATCAAACTTATTTTTAGACTAATGAAAGTTATATTTGCACTGTTTTTTTGCTATCTCTGCTTTGAACATTTTTTCATCAAACAATAAGTAAAGCGTCTGTAAACATGTTGTTTGTATGTTTCATTTGTCATTAATGTTCAATAAATTGTCATTTCTTTAAAAAAAATATTAAAATATATAAAATCTTAAATGAATCCCTGGAAAATAATAGGGTGTTGCTTAACTTTTGGCGAAGTGTATAGCTTTCAGTACGATGACATAAGAATTTCTCCGTCTTTAAGCTGTGTTGTTAAAATGGGTCAAGCAGGGTTTATTCAATTACTTATCACTTTCTTTATTATTTTCTTGGGGATATTTTTAATTAAGTTATTTTGCCAAAAAGAACCAATTAATCACGGTTACCGTAATACTTTTGAAGTAACTGAATTAACTTTTCAGATTTCATGAAAATGTGAAATGTGCAGATAACCGTCTAAAATGCAAAAAAAAATTTATTAGTTTTATTTGTAAAAATATCCAATCTTTAGAACATATAGTTATAAAACAATATGCTTGGTTACTTTTGGATAAATATTTCTACATTAGGTAATTACATTGTTTAATTAACTTTGGTACATCTGAAACATTTCAATTATTTTAGTAATATGAGTGACTAATCCATATAGTTTTTTCCTAATTTGGTTTTACTTCACCAATGACTTTAAATGATAATTGAGAATAAATGAGATGTTAAAGCCAACATTCTAACAAATAACAAAAAAATCATAACTGCATAAGGTGTCATGTGGACGTTCTTATACATTACTGGTGACAGAGCGTTTTGTTATAATTGTAAAACATGATCCATATTGGAGACCTTCATTCTTTGGTGTATAATGTAGACATTAAGATTCTATGACATTAAGATACGAATATGTCCCAGACGAATATTTAGATGCAAGAAAGTGTCAATTATTTACGTCCGGTCAGTATCACATGCTGGTTTAATAATCTATTATAAACATGTAAACAAAATGGGAGTTTTGATGGACTTGTATTCGCAACAAAATTACACTTTAATTATCATTCTGAGGTAGTCAGTGGTTGGTAATCATAGAGGTACATGTATTTCATAACAAATATTTGCCCATGGGATATTTTACCTAATTAAACAGAGTTTGTAGGAACTAACTAGTTGTCCCAAATTAATTCGGGATATTTAAATCCTTATACATGATTATTTCATAACATTTGCCCATGGGATATTTTACCTAATTAAACAGTGTTTTAGTAGTTGGGACTAACTAAAGCAGGAATCATAAATTAATTCAGGATATTTAAGTCATTATACATGAGCAGATGACTTTAATGTACAGATCATGAAAGGTTGTATAAGGGTTGCAAAAGAAACAACTCTGGAACCAGAAATAATACAGTAAATATAATACTTTTTAGCTCACTTGAAGGGTCATGCGCATTATTGGCATTTCTTTTCGTCCGTCGTCTGTAAACTTTTTACATTTCAATCGTTTTCCTTAAAACCAATGGGCCAATTGAAAGCAAACGTGGTCACAATTTTCATTAAATGGATATTTACAAAGTAAATGTTTTACCGTACCACCGCAGGACTTAAATTTACTTAGAACCCTACGGCTAAATGTTTGAAAAGATTTCTTCTCTGAAACCAGTTAATCATTCCTGTGTTCATCGGATGGTCCTCTATAAAGTTTATGTATTCTCATGCCCATACGAAATTCAAAGTGGCCACTACCACGGGACATAGTAGGAAATGGAACCCTATAGCAAAATGTTTTAAAAGGCTTGCTCTGTAAATCGGTCAACCCATTGGAATTAGCAATTTTGTGAATGTCCGCTATATAGTTTATTTTTTCACGCAAATTTGGAATTTCAAAATGACCACTTACTGTAGAACTTTGTTTAACACTCAACACAGGATCCTATGGGAAAGTTTTTAAAATATCTTCCTAACTGAAAACGGTTAACAAATGTAAATATGGAACTTCTGCTGTTAGTGAATTTTAATCAGCACTATATTACGTAAAAGAGCTAGGCAGATGTACATTTGATTAAACATTTGAAACATTGATATAAGAATGACGACTTTCTTAATTTTGTAATAGTACTAAACAAATTGTTAAAACGGATATTTCTGACAAAAAATATCTAAGGAAGTCTGATATCTTTTAAAATGTTATGGTGTAGTTTCTTAATATGTTTACATTTCTAAAATATTTAGATTCATGGACTATCATTTTTGATTTTGATTTGAGTTATGTCCCTTTTGATTTTGTTAAGAGTTATGTCCTTTTCTGTTAATATAGAGCTATATTTTATTGGACGGTCCATATGAGATTGCTGTTTGAGAGTTGATGGTTTACAGAAGAAATAGATACTTTATTTGTTTTTTGAAAACTCCAGTGATTTTCCACTTATAAGAGTTGCGTCCCCTTGAATTTTTGACATCAGACAATAAAGTGGGGCTCACTGTGGTTGCGGTCATGGGTGGACACCAAGACCCACAGGATGCCAACGTCCATGGTGGGCACGTTGAAAGCAAAGAATCCACGCGATCTGTAGTGTACGTATATCCAAATTTTTATCTAACCAAACAATTTTTTGCCTGGCACTTAAGGTCCGTGAGATCTTTTGTTATCACTTTATGTTCATCTTCCAAGTTTTCTTGTCTGAAACCACTTGACCAATATCTCAGAATGAACTATTGATATAAATATTATCCGATAAAAAATTTTGGGAATCCCCAACAAATTAACCAGTCAAATGTAAGTTGTTATCTTAACTTCGGTTTATTGATGACAATGGTACAATAAAGCCAGAGGAAATTTATTATAATAAAGGCATGTTAGCAGGTATATACACATAATTGTCTCGTACTGTTGATACATGTAGGGGTATTTAATCATGTTTGGACACTGGATGTTTACAGCAAAAACACTGCATTGTAATTAAAGTATAATTGTTAAGACAAATTACTGATACAAAATTCCATCTTTTTAGGTTTCCAAATTGGTAATTGCAGTGGTTCTGTTCTGCATAGCTTTTTAAACCGATATTCATTTCAAGATGTACGAACTCGAATACAAAACGAACTATACTTACTGGCACTTTTTATATTTTTTAGATTGGTTTTTGTAGCAAACATTCCAATTAACTCAAAGAGCAAAAGTGGCTAAAAAAACTAAGAATAAAATGAAACTGTCATTTTACTCATTATATTCAATTATGGCGCTGGGAATCGATATTCTGTATAATTTTTGTTAATTCAGAAGAAAAAAGAAACGTTTTAACCTTTATTTCATCATATTAATAAGCTTTTAAAAGTTTGGAATTAATATTCCCACAGAGAAATAAAAAAAAAACAATAGTAAGACCTTGAGAAATTATCACTCCGGTATTTCTTTGCATATACCTGAATTGTACAGCCGGTTTGTCTGCTATAGGATTTCATTGACTACCCTTCGGGACCGGGATTTCTGAATCAGCCCTTCGATGGGCCTGCGGCAGTAAACCGGACAGTCCTAAGATGACGGCGCTCATAAATATAAACAAGTAACTGCAACATTACACAATGAATATCATTATACAGTTCCGAGTCAAATAATTCCTTAAAATACATGTTTTTTATTAAATTGCTAAGAACTATATTTAGAGTGTTACATTTACCTTGGTATCTTTGATGACATTTTATTTCCAACCACTGGGTCGATGCCTCTGCTGGTGGACTGTAAGTCACCAGCCCAGTAGTCACACTTCGGTGATGACAGGAATATCATTGATACTTTCTGTGATATACTAATTGTCTAAATTTACTGCCTTGAAATTTCGAAAACTATTTAAATTAGTTTTTTTCTATTTTAAATGTGTATATGGCCTTAGTCATTTTAATTTTAAATATTGTTTGGGTTTAAGCGCCACTGATGAGTTTTGATTAGACAAAACGCGCGTCTGGCGTCGTAAATTTGATTAACCTTGGTATCTTTGATTAAATTTCATTTACATTAAAGTTGAAGAGGCATAAATTGTCTGTTTTTGGGATATGTTTTCATATGGTGATGTTTACTTAATTATAAGGCTATGGATATTACTTTCCAGGAAATGTTTCTCCAAAGGTACAAAACATGCTCTTTAAGTCATGCTTGTTTGGGTTATTTGCAAAAAAAAATTCAATGATCATCGTACAATTTGGGCAATAGATTTGAAAACTCGGGTTTTCAGACTTCTAATTAATATATATACCATGTTGAAATGTCTAAACATATACGTTTAGTATATGTAAACGTCGCAACCATAAAGAGACTACAGTTCAAAGACGTAGCCTAGACATAAAATAAGGAACAATACATGAAATGATTCAACTGAATGAAGAAAACATTCATGGCTGCCCCAATTTTAATGACAATTGAAATATGGGTAGGCATTATATTCTTGAATATTTTGCCACGAGCGTTAGCCCGTGGGTAATACGGTAGGCATTATATTCAAGAATATTTTACCATGAGCGTTAGCCCACCCATATTTAAAGAATCCATAAAAATAGGGACAGACATGATTTATTTCGATTCTGATATGAAAATAAAGAAATTTTACATATCGCGTATGTTAAGGATTAAGGTTAAGAATTTTCCGAGATCCTCCATTGTTACAAAATTATTATTTTTCTCAAGTAAAACTTGGTCGGAAAATAGGGAAGAAATATAAATTAATAACAAATAAACATATTTATTAATATTAACAATATAATTTAACAATCAGAACAAACAACGACAAAATTGAATGCTTTATTGCATACGACACCTTGTCTGTGACTGTGTTGCTGTGTTTGCGTGACAAATGAAAGCTGCTTACCATATTTGGTGGAGTTTATGCTCACGATGTGGATCCAAAATAAAGAAAATTTAAATCAACAATTACGTTCAACAATTAATCAACAGTTTAAACTTCGGTTGTGTTTTCCTTTTGATTGAGTAATTTCATTTGCGATGGATGCGGGAAAAGTCTCGCGGTTTGCATTGAACGTCATTGTAAACAATGCCAGGTCCCTTGAAAACACAACGTAGCAAACGTCAAGGAAAATTTGTGACATGTAAACAATAAATGCATCGATATCGCGTGAAAACATTGTGTCATTTGGATTTTCGTAATACAAAGGTAAAATATGGAATAATAAAAAAGTCACGCAAAAACATCAGGAGTGGGGGGAGGGATGTTTGTAAAATGGCTTGCAGTCATATTTATTGAATATTCATATGGAGGTTTGTTTTCAAAGCATTTGAAGGACGTACTATTAAAATTGTCATTTAAATATAATCTTGCAGTCTTCATATGCATACATGTATCCAATAAATTGACTAGTTTTTAACAGGTTAATAGGTTAAGAACATTGACTTGTTTTAAGCTTATATTGTCTGCGTCAGTAGATGAACTATTAATGTACGAACGATAGGAAAACATAGTTAAATACTAAAATGATCGTTTATAATACCTATTTTTTGCTAAATTAATCTACTGATAAATGTTTATAGAAATTGCAACACAATGACAAGTTGATTATTATTCTCTGAAGAATGCACTCCCTCCAACTAGCATGAGATGTATTTTAATATAGCACAACTGCCGAAAAGTAGTATTACAATAACTCAAGCTGCATCGGTATGTCAGGAAATGGAGCATATTTTTCTCGGTCTAGTGTCTTAAAAACCATACCTCACGAAGGGTTCTTTAATCTCCTGCATGTTGGGAAATTTTATCGGAATCGTTTAGATTTTATATGCCTGTAATCTCCTTAGCTTCGGTCACTTCCATCTGGAATGTGAATGTGATCTTTCTGACACCGTGTAAGAAATTTAATCAATAATTAATATACAGCATTAATCAGAGTTGAAAGTATGTCTTATACTGAAATAACATGGAAAACAGCTGACATTGAGTTCCTCTTATGTTACATGACAGTATGACATGGCTAACTGCTGAAACTGAGTTTCTTTTATGTTACATGGTAGGATGGCATGGCTAACTGCTGACAATAAGATACATTTATGTGAGATGGTGTGATGAAATGGCTAACTGATGACATTGAGTTACACGTATATTACATGGTGGGATGGCATAGCGAACTGTTGACATTGAGTTACATGTATGTGACATGGTAAGATGACATGGCTAACTGCTAACATTAAATTACCTTTATGTGACATGGTAGGATGCCATGGCTAACTCCTGACATTGAGTTACATGTATGTGATATGGTAAGGCGACACGGCTAACAGCTGACATTGAGTTACTTTCATGTGACATGGTGGGATGACATGGCTAACTGCTGACATTACTGACAATAAGTTACATGCATGTGATATGATGGGATGACATGGCTAACTGATGACATTGAGATACATGTATGTGACATGGTAGGATGACATGGCTAACTGCTGACATTGACTTACTTTTACCTGAAATGATAAGATGACATGGCTTACTGCTTACAATTGAGTTACATGTATGTGGCATGATAGTATAACATGGTTACAGGTACATGAGGGTTACAGGTACATAAACATGCTACCAGTAACCATGCTGGCCCAGTCCCCGGCAGGCAAATTATGTATCTATATATTGTGTTCTTCTTGTGTTATACTGTGAAAGTACGTAAATTCGAGGGTATTAATTTTCGTGGTTTGGTGAAATTTTACATGTTCGTGGGTTCTTAAATTCGTGGACTTACGGTTTCCAAAAATGCAAATAGTGGGGAGGCGATCAAAATAAATGATTACATCAGAATCATTTTCACTGTTGATAATAAACATTAACATATAAAGAAGACAAAACAGTAACATGATGTTGTTTACGCGCGTGGTAACGAATGTAAAATTAACAACACGGAAATCAATAGCTAATTATAAACACGGAAATGTATTAATTAACTGATTAATTGCAATAAAAACTACTTTGAGTCTATTGATTATTCTCTAATTGTTATTTTTCTAGCCGAAGGGCATTTGTCACTTCATGTGTTGAGTAGCAATAAATATAAAGGTGTAATTTATTGTTATCTGTGCCACGATCGGTATTATCACAACATCCATTGGCTATAGAGTGTCATTAATATGCACTAATAAAGATAAAGTATAGCTTATCTTTTAAATATTTTATTTGTTATTTTAATTTATGTTCAAAGGAGCAACCAAACTCATAATTCCGATAATAATTTGTTACTTTTTAACATCGAAAATGAACACCTCATATATCCCCCACCTTGACCGGAAGTCGATGTTTTTTTGTACGCTTTACAATTAAATAATACCTACATTTAATAAAAACACAATTCGAACATGAAACCTGTAACAAAATCATTTAGATGGATTTTGAGCGGAACATTAGTAATGGACGAACCACATAATCATATATTACATTTACAAATAAATGTCCGATCTCGGACATTTTCAGATCGGTGTTCCCAAGTTGCCATCTGTTAATGAAGTTTTATTCTTCGTTGGATTTTTAATTTCGTGGTCCGAGGTCTCCACGAAAACCACGAAAATTGATACCCCACGAATAAAAAGTATTTCACAGAACACAAGTGCCTGCTCTAATAGTTGCGGATTTTGCAGCGGTGGTTGTCGTTGGCGCACGCGCCGATCCAGTTCATTCCACAGATGTTCAATTGGGTTAAGATCCGGAGATCGTGATGACCAACGAATCACATTGACATCCGTTTGCTCTAAAACAAACTACTGTTTCGCGTTCTGTATGTGGTCGGGCATTGTCGTGTTGAAGAATTTCTCATTGAATGTCTATTACGGGCAATAAATGCGGCCGTATTATTTCGTCTCTATACCTAACAGCGATTGCCTTGGATATGTACAGCTGTGTGTTCCTGGCGTAAGAGATAGCGGCCCACATCATAACACTGCTTCGGCCGAAATTGTCTCTTTCTACAACACAGTTTTGTGCAAAATGTTCATTTCGGCGCCTGTACACTCGTATGCGACCATTTCGCTTTTCAATCTGAAAACGTGACTCATCGCTGAACAACACTCTTCTTCAATTCTGTATATCCCATAGCACACAGTCTAACCCTTGCTCGGCAGTGTTGGCGTTTCAGTGATGCTCCAAAAAAAGGTCTTTTTTGCCTGCAATCCATGAGAGCGTAACCAGGGATGTTTACAGCTGTTTTTGTTGCAGCAATAGTCCTGTTCCGTAGATGGAATATTCTAATGTAACGATCCGCGCCCGAGCTGTAACACGCGGAGGCCAAGAGCGTAGTCGGCATGTAGTAGTACCAAGCAGCTGGCAGCGTCTCCAAAGGCCAAAAAATTGTGCTACGATGAACATTGTACGTTCTGGCAACAACATTCTGTGATTCCCCGGCCTTGATTCGACAGTTGCGATATTCCGGGTAGCAGTATCTAATCTTGACATAGCGTCACCTCATCAGAATTTTATTTTACTAATGCAGTCAAATCATAAAAGCGGGGTTTTATACCTATTGTCCGAGTTAAGAAATACCCATGATTTTCACGTGAAAGTTGACCGTTTTTAGCAATGCGTAATTCATAGTGTGTTCCAGATTTCGACCACAGTCGTCCACCGGTGGATGAACTCAAACGCTTTCCCCCGAAAACCTTTAATTAAGGTGTAACTATGATGTTGTGTATATATATTTGAATATTTATAGGTTATTTGTCCGCAAAAAAATGATTTGAAAAAAAAATATCCGATGTTGCGTTTCTTTTTTGAGTGAATATATTACATGTAAACAGTGGTATAACATAATGTGTAGTTAAATATTTCCTGTGAAGACAACATCAAGACAATATTATTTTTATATTCTAATTATTAAAGGAGTTATTTGATGCTGCTGAAAGTGGTGACTTGAAAGCTGCGGAAAAGTGTTTAAAAAATGGTGCAGATGTCCGATGTAGGCGTAGTTGGAATGTAAGTTGTACAATTGTGTCTGATAAATTGACTTTTGAATTTGTTACCAGCTTTTGTAGATGCTTTATCATGTACCGAAAAAATGGATATGAATCCACAAATAGATATCACATAAGGTTTGTAAACTATTTTAACACCATACAGTTGATTATCTAGTCTTAATGCGAGTAAACTATTTATAACAATTCATGTGTAGATCATCTCAAAACAAAACATATTAAGATAAATGGTAAATAACAACTATAAAATATATAGCTAAATACATGTACTACATCAACAGATTAACAACTGCTGGAAAAAAATATCCAGTATCATATAGGCATACTATAAATGTCTAGTAGTACACGGGTAAACTGCACATGTCCAGTATCACAGAGGTACACTGCTATGTCCATTATCACACAGGTTCAGCGAATATATCCACTACCACAACGAAAACCTCAAATCTAGTATCACTTGTAGACTGCACATGTCCAGTATCACACATGTAGTTAATGCATTTGTTAAGTATCACACTGCTACACCTCATATGACCAATGTTTATATATGTCATGTGGACTCGTATATACACATGTATATCAATATCCTAAATACAACACATGCACATCACACAGTTGCAGAGCATGTCTACTATTGCAAAGGTATACTGCATATATCCAGTATCACGTACATAAACTACATATGTCTAATATTGCAAAGTCAGGAGGTACACGGCATATGTCAGTATGTCACGTGAATATTACATAAGCTCAGGATCACAAGGTACTCTGAATATGTCCCTTATTCCAGAGATAAACTAAATGTATCCAATTTCTCTCACGTGGAAAGGGTATCACACAGGTAGATTGCATATATCACGCAGGTGTACTGCATATGTTAAGTATCACAGTCACACTGCATACGTCCAGTGTCACAGAGGTAGACTGCATATGTCCTATAATTGCAAGGTGCAAATGTGTGGTAACACGCAGTTCAACTGCATGTTTAATTTTACAAAGGTACGCTGCATATGTCCCTTTCGCCCAGGTACACTGTACATGTCCCTTATACCACATGCATTTATTTGACTGGTCTTTTTGTAATAAATCAGAAAATGTTACGTGTAGCCATTTGTTTTATTCAACTATTGGTTCTGAAACAAATATATTACAAATACTACTTTTGTTATATTTAGCTGTATGACTTATAGTCAGAAGATTTGATGACAAAATGTCTGCTCTTTACAGAGAAATTGTTGCGTTTAATAATTATTAAGGTCTTTCCCACTACAGTGGAAATACCTTGTATTTTATTATTATCATTATTATTATTATTCCGCTGAGGTTTGCCAAAATGTGTCTCTACATATCATTTCGATACTTGTTACCATTAGTCGGTCATATACAGAGATGACATGGCTCATGCTCTTAGACCGATCAATTTTTAGCTACAGAGTTATCTGCCCGAACACTAAAACCCTTGTTAGCGAATAAACTCAGAAACCGTAACCGATTCTCAAAATCTAAAGTGTACACAATCTATACTGCCCTATGGCAATGATCTAACAAGCAATTTTTTGTCTTTCAATCAGCTTTCTGTTTTCGCATTTTTGTTCCTAAACTCTCGCAACGCGTATTTAGTTTTCTAACCCTAACCCAAACCGTACGTCTTAGATACTTGGGACCACCACCATTGATCCTAAATGACCTATGTTACATTTAAAAATGTCAAGGTTAAAGGTCAAAGGTCAAGGTCAAAGGTCAATACTGGTCTTGTTAGCATTATATCTCATAAACCATAAAACAAGAAGCAGACAATAAATGGGAAAACCACTCCTCTTATCGAGACCTTCATTTGGTACAGTGGCCCAAAGCTGTGCGATGAACCGTTTTCGAGTTACAACCCTAGAATCGTTTCGGTTAATTAGTGCGACGAATTGTTTTACTCTACTCATTGTCATGAATCAGAAAATGTCAAGTTTTATTTAATCTGTTAAAGTACTTGTGTTTTATGGAACTGTAGTGCTTACATGTTGTGAAAATAAAATTAGGTTAAAAAATCGTTTTGTATATATTTTTTTTAGGAACAGACACCACTTCACGTGGCATTAGAACAAAAACACAAAGCCATGGCAACACTTCTGGTGTCAAAGGGGGCAGACATTAAAATACAGTATAACTTTGTATGTATTGTTCAGTGAAACAATTGTGTTGTACTACTTATTTCTACAGAATTAGAAAATATCAATGATCATGATAATGGCCAACATGTTACAAAATTCAATGAATAATTTCATTTACTTGAAAACATGAAAAAGTTCACTTCTAGCCGATTTTTTACTCGAAATTTTCGGCGCGTATTCGAGTGATAGCCTGACGTCACAAACAAATATCGTATTCGACAGTAAGCCGTAAACCAGAACAGAATTCTAAATATCGTTAGAAGTATGGACAAGGGTACCAGGAGTGACCTCATTATTTACAAAAAAAGCTTTGCTTTATTCGTAGGGTCGTATTTGTATAGTTGATGCGGTAGTTGCAGAATAAAAATAGTTATAAAAACACTACTATGTACAAATAATATATAAGGAACGCAATATTTCGCTCTACCAAAGAGCTTCATCAGGCGTTGGCTGAATCAAAAAATCAAATAATAGAAAATATTTTTGTTGTTCACTTTATACAAAAAATGTTCTGATGCTGAAGGAACCAAAATATTTGACAACGGCTCTGTAAATGAACTTTGACTGAGGGAGAGGAAAATAGTTCTTATTTTGATATTTGACTGCGCCAAACTGTAGCATAGACAGTGGATTTATTATTCAATGGAATTTTAATATTGGAGCTGTATTTAAAAAGCAGTTTCATATAGAATTTATAAATAAATTTATTCAGATAATTTATTAAATGTATTGGGTATTTTTTTATCTGATTGTTCAAAGCCTATTTCTGGACTATTTGATGGGTGTAAGGGAGTTTCCATGAGTACCCTTCGGATTTTCTAAATTTGCAAAAAATTTTATCTGACATGGCACCCCGAAAATTTAATGTGATATGCGTGAAATTATTCCGGTCGTTTTGAGGGGTCTCTCATTACTCAACGAAACTTAGTGCCTAAGTGAGAGCAAAAAATGTCAATAGTTTCCCCTATGCAAAAATAATTAAGAGGCCGTTGTCAAGTTGAAGTGTTGATTTTTTACTTTGTTTTCTAAAAGTTTGTATGTCAATGATGTTATTAGTTCAGCCACTGCAGCTATAATGCTGTAACTTTCACTTTATTCTGTCAGATAACAGTAAACAATTAAAAAATACATTTTTCTGTCTAAATTTTACTCAAAAACATTAAAATTTATGGTTTAAAACAGTAAGTTACATGGCCTTGAATGGCATAAAATTGTCAGATTTCCTTGTAGACAGAAACAACAAAGAATTTAAGAAAAAATTGCTAAATTACTCAAAGGAAAACAGAAGCGAAATTAATTTAGTTATTAAACACTATTGCAACTAAATAAATATAATTTGAACAAAAACAAAAAAAAAGTACCTGTGTGTACTTCAACCCTTTAGAACAGCAAAAAACAGCGCATGGGAAATTTGCGAGATTAGGTTCTGTATGATATTGCTCACAAATGTACTTTCAACCAAATCCATGATACTGTTTACCCAAAAAGCATGCAAAGCCAGTAAAATATGGTTTGTATTTTATTTATATCATTAATTTTTGTCTGAAAAACTGATCCAGTAGCAACTGATAGAGTCGGGTCATAATCTAGCACGCACTTTTCCTCCAAAACAAATTATGATTGCATGACCATTTCTACAAGATGTATTTAAATCCAGCATTTTTCCTCAAATGCTTAATTTTACCAAGGGGAAACACTTGTAATCAACATTTATATTTCTACCTTTTAGCAATTAACAAAATAGACACTAATAAAGTTAAAACCTTGTCAACCAAGGGAGATAATTGTAGGTACTGAAGAATGTAAACAAACTATAAAATGAAGCTTTTATTGTAAATATATGACATTGATCCATATTTAAAGAACAAAATTAGAAGATAATAATCCGATTCCTATTTTAGAAATACAATCACAGAAAAGTCTTCATGAGATTACAAAGATAGCTTAAACATTGTTTGTGGGGAAAAGGGGGGGGTGCACATGTAGATGGAACAAGCCAGGATATGCGCATATATATATAAAAGTGACATATCAGTAGGTGGAGTGGTTTCATTTGGTAACCATGGACCTTGTACACAATAAATGCACTCGGTTACTAATTTTAAAAACATGTTTTTTTGCTTTCACCATTTATTTCAAATTCTTGTATTGATGTTTACTGGTTTACAAATTATATGGTTACAACATCATAGCATTATGACGTCACAGTTTGCATGATGTCATAAAGGGTACTTCAAAACTCCTGGCTGTGTAAATCTCTTTTTTAAGAAACTTCGTTGGAAATATTGCTATTAACCTTTTAATAATCAGTTGAATTTTAGTAAATACAAATGTACACCCATTTCTGAACCATAGTTATTTGATTTATATATTGAGTACTGTTTAAGAATGTTTGATTGTGAAATTAATACAAAAAGTAGAAAGTAAATGTAAAAATTTGTTCTAAAAGATAAGTAATGTGCCCATTTTTCTTCTTAAAAAGGTAAAATTTTTATAACTTTGGAATTCAGTATTGATATTATTTAAAGATATAGCCTTCCTATGGTTTATTATGACATATATATAGGTTGCGAAAGCGAAAACTTATCATCCAGCTATAGATATAATGACACATGAAAATTGTTGATTTTTTTTTAAATCAAGTGTTGAGTAGAACAATTGAAAGCGTTAAAGTTTGTTCATAAAACAGGTTGAAACGGCTTTATTTTATTTCGGAATGAGATGAAACTTGGTAGATTTGCTCGTAATATGGGGAACAAAAATAAAATACAGTAAAAAGTATGAAAATTGAAAATTTTGTTTTCAATTTGACAACGGCTCTGTAAATGAACTTTGACTGAGGGAGAGGAAAATAGTTCTTATTTTGATATTTGACTGCGCCAAACTGTAGCATAGACAGTGGATTTATTATTCAATGGAATTTTAATATTGGAGCTGTATTTAAAAAGCAGTTTCATATAGAATTTATAAATAAATTTATTCAGATAATTTATTAAATGTATTGGGTATTTTTTTATCTGATTGTTCAAAGCCTATTTCTGGACTATTTTATGGGTGTAAGGGAGTTTCCATGAGTACCCTTCGGATTTTCTAAATTTGCAAAAAATTTTATCTGACATGGCACCCCGAAAATTTAATGTGATATGCGTGAAATTATTCCGGTCGTTTTGAGGGGTCTCTCATTACTCAACGAAACTTGGTGCCTAAGTGAGAGCAAAAAATGTCAATAGTTTCCCCTATGCAAAAATAATTAAGAGGCCGTTGTCATTTGTGTTGTTCATATTACTGTTGGGTCATACATATTTTAGTATTTTACATGTGGATTACGTTCGTTCAATCCTATCAGGTTCTAGCGTTTTTAATTTATGTATCCAAAATGTTTCTCGAAGTCTCCTGGTTGATGTATTCCACTTTGGGTTTTGATCGATAATTTGGAATTTTGCAGTATCAAAAGAGTGGCCTGTAGTTTTAAGGTGGCGAGTTAGTGGACAATTTCTATTTTTGGTGAAAAATAAGCAATGGTTGTTAAGTCGTATATTGAAAGTTGTCTCTGTTTCTCCAACATACTGGATGTTACAAATTCCACAGGTCAGTATGTAAATACAGTTGCTGGATTTACAGGAACAATTGGAGTATACTGTAAAGCTTTCGTTGGTTGTTGTGCTTCGAAAGGTGCTAGTAATGTGCTGCTGCTTTTTAGCATTTGCAATTCCTGCGATTGCATGGATTGTATCCACCAGGTTTTGAAGGAGGGTTCATTTTGACTCTAGCATTTAAAATAATATCTTTTAGACTGTTTGGTCGACGGTATGCCATTACAGGTGTTTCCTTACAACATTTGAACTGTTTTTTAAGGTCAGTGTGGTATGTAACGACTAATGGTATTCTGCTGTGTGTTACATGTTTATCTTTGTAATTCAGCAACGAATCTCTGGAAACATTGTGAGCTTTTCCAAATGCCTCGGCGATGTTTTTGTTTTTGTAGCCTCTTTTGAGTAAATTTTTACAGAGCTCATTTAACCCTCTTGCTGCCAAAGTGACATTTCTGTCATTCCCGCTAAATTTTGTTTTTCTGCGTGGAACGTCAGTGGTATTTGTGACGTCATTCAATTGTTCTTCGGCAAAGGACGTCAATTATGGCGGGAACGATTCATAATTTGGAACGGAATATAATGAGATAAAATGAATGTAGTATAAGAGTCATAAGAGATGCATTGAGCGTACTATTAACGTCCTATTGGCATTGTTTGAAGTAGACAACAAAGTTGATTTATTTTGCAAAAAGGTTTCAGCAGAGAATCTTCAAACATCTGCGAAACATATTACAGTTAAATGCACTTTAAATCCCTAATTTTCACAAAATAAATAAATAAATAAATAAATAACTAAATAACTAAATAAATTAATTAATAAGAAGCACAAGAGTTTGAAAGACTAAACGAAATTATGTATTAAGTGACACTTGTAAGCACTTTACTTGTATTTATTACATCAACCATCCATTCATTATTTTATGGGTAGAATTTTCTTTTCTTGTTTCAAATAGAGATAAAATATAAACAGCACGACAAATCAAACGTTTATATATAAATTTGTAACTGCATATTGCCGTTTTCTGTATTCATCCGTGTTCGGAATTTTTGTCTGACGCTAATAAAATTCTTTATGTCCGGTCCTACTTAAACATCGCACTTGAACGCCATGGAATATGAAATAAATATATAATTTATCAAATACTTTAATACCCCAATATTGTGTTCTTACCGTTTCTTTATTAAAGATTTTATTGTTTGAAGCTGGGACTAGCTAATTAACTTATTTATAAGAACTTGTTTTAAGCAATTTGTAGGTAAGTATGATTATAAGTATCTAGTATAATTTGAACAAAAAATTCTAATAAACTCTGCAACCTGAAAATGATAGACTTTAATATTTTTGATTTTTGTTATTTCATTTCACTTTGTAAATAAGCAGTAAGATATTATGATATTATTACGTAATGATTTCTGTATTGGCCTAGTTATTGGTCCAAGGCTTGCTGTATTGGCCTGAGGCGCAGCCGAAGGACAATACAGCTGGCCAAGGACCAATAACTAGGCCAATATAGAAATCATCACGTAATGATATCTTTATTAATTAACTAGTCCAAATCAATTAGGCCAATACAGGTTGGAATCGGGCCAATACAGGTCGATCAGGCCAATACCGATATTGGACTGGTTCAGCATATATCATATCGGCAGTTTTGTTATCTAAGTGAATATTATAGTAGTTAATTAATAATGTATAATACCCTCTATTTGAATGCGTTTCTGTCGGTTCTCTGATAGTTTACATATTATATCTTGAGCACTATAGTTTAGGAGAAGCAACAGATAATTTAAAAGTATGCTTACAAATCTGTAAATAGAGTAAATATTTAAGGTCAATGTCTTCCGTTGCATTTTCGCTAATATGTATTCAGTTTTGAAACTAATATTTATTAATTTAAGCCTATAATTAAAAAACGCGGGATGTCCAATTAATATTTGCGGGAAATAATGTGTAAACGGCGGGAAATGAATCAACTATTAAAGCCGTATTACAAGATGCGACAGGGCAAATTTTGCAACGTCATAAACAAAGACTTGTTTTGAAATTTGGCGCGATAAATCGATAAAATATATTCGGCAGCAAGAGGGTTAAACGATGGTTTTGATATTTTCTGTTGAGCAAATTCTTTTGATACGTATGGCTTGACTCTAAGGAATATTGCGCAAACAATGCCTTGGGTGGCAACTTTTGGGGGATAAAAATTGATGTTTGTCTGTTGCTTTCGTGTGAAGATCTGTTGTCATCATTCCGTTTGGATGGAGGTATTAGTGTCGAGAAAGGATGTTTTGTGACCAGAGAATTCGAAAGTAAATTTGATGGTGGGATGAAAGTTGTTGCAAGCAGTGTTTTGAGGTAGAGGATTTAGGGACTGTATTTTTTCAGATAATCTGTTGACTGAACCCAAAACTTGTTTACAGGTACTTCCAAGTCCGCGACCCGCGGACGTGCCGTGTTGTTGCTTGGCCAAACAAGTTTTGGGTTAGGTTGGAGTGAGAAAGTTTAAGATCAATATGTTAGGATTGTTTACGTTATTTATTTATATTGACACTCAATGACTAAGGCCATTCGTGATTTTTGGCAAGAAACACCGTCATTTGTATCGTTGCATAATCTTCTAGATTGGTATATTATTAATTTTTGTTTATGCTGTATCGTCATGTTTGTCGAGCCTCGTGCGGGATCCGGGTGGCTAAAAGAATAGACCGCAGTCGCGCTAGCTTGTCGTAAAAGGCGACTAAATAGCGCCCAGTACCCTGACAGGCGTGTCAGGTCGGTTTGCCTAAAGACCGACTGGGATGTGTGCCCCAGGTGGTTGAATGGGGTACCCCTGGCAAGCTGGGGTTGTCAGGCCATAATATGGAAAACCTGACCGCAAACCATATTAGTGCACCGTGTTGGGAAAATGCCACGTTCCTCGCACGTTAAAGAACGCTGCTGTAGTATTCGCTATGAGCAAGGATTTCGATCCCGCTACAGGAGGCTAAATTGCCTGACCCTATTCATCCTCCCATTTGCCAGTGGCAATCTAAAATCCGTTACCCCTATTTTTCCTTGTGTCCCATCCCATTTTCATTCATCATCATTTCATGTTCATTTTATCATCCATTTCATGTTCATCGCCTGAATATAGCTGAAATATTGCTGCTCGGGCGTTAAACACCATTAATCAATCAATCAATCAATCATATTTGTCGATTAGCTACTAAATAAGTGTACTGGTTTAGCAGCTTTCTTTAGACCCTTTACATATATATATATTTATATGTATATCTATACGTAACAATAGACAAGTCCTTTACAAGTTGTAGTATATAATGAAAATAAAAATACGAAAATACACCAAAATGTCTTCTTTTGAAAATCACATCTTTTAAATACACAGTAAATTCATTGTCCAACCGGTTTCATCTCTTATGAGAATATTCATGGCTAACGTTTGTAACGTTTGGTAGTTGATATTATAAAGACGTCGTCCATACTGGGGGGTTAATACTGTTAATACTGGGGGGCTTTGCGGGATTTGGGTCCTTGGAATTAAGAGAACTAGCAGACGGCTGTTTTTGAAATCTGACTTCAAAATACTCAAAATTATTTCATCTTACACCTTGGTAAGAATCTATATACATTATTACAAACGACACTTTAGTTTAAACGCGGTGAAATTATCAAATATCATTAAATATAGAATCATAATAAACCAGTTAAACTTTACAAGATCGTATTTATTCAGAGAACCTGGCAGGGACAATTCTACGACTTCACGTTTGTCCCGTTACATTTATAAGACGTTTTCACAATATCAACTACCAAACGTTACAAGCGTTAGCCATGAATATTCTCTTAAGACAATAAGATACTTAATAAGCTTACTGGTTGGTAGACTCTTTAGACTGTTTATATAATATTTTGAACTACCTGTATTGTGTTTTTACACGATCCCAGTGGACTTATATTATTCCATCACCAAATGAAAAAAAATACTTTAAGCATTTAGAGTTAAACGCCACTGATGAGTCTTAAGTAGACGAAACGCGCGTCTGGCGTAATGAATTTGTCACCTTGGTAATTTTGATTACATCTTGTTGGAATATTTGAGCAAAGCCAAGTAACAGCACGGCATGTCCGCGGCTGGCGGACTGGGAAGCAACTATTTTGGGTTAAGTTGAAAATGAGAAAGTTTAAGATCAATATGTTATGACTTGTTTACGTCATTTATTTATATTGACATTCAATGACTAAGGCCATTCGTTGGTCAGTCTTTGTCTAAATTTTTGACAAGAAACACCGTCATTTGTATCGTTGCATAATCTTCTAGACTTGTATATTATTTTTTGTTTATGCTGTATCGTCATGTTTGTCGATCCGATACTTAATAAGCTTACTGGTTGGTAGACTCTTTAGACTGTTTATATAATATTTTGAACTACCTGTATTGTGTTTTTACACGATCCCAGTGGACTTATATTATTCCATCACCAAATGAAAAAAATACTTTAAGCATTTAGAGTTAAACGCTACTGATGAGTCTTAAGTAGACGAAACGCGCGTCTGGGTTAATAAATTTGTCACCTTGGTAATTTTGATTACATCTTGTTGGAATATTTGAGCAAAGCCAAGCAACAGCACGGCATGTCCGCGGCTGGCGGACTGGGAAGCAACTATTTTGGGTTAAGTTGAAAATGAGAAAGTTTAAGATCAATATGTTATGACTTGTTTACGTCATTTATTTATATTGACATTCAATGACTAAGGCCATTCGTTGGTCAGTCTTTGTCTAAATTTTTGACAAGAAACACCGTCATTTGTATCGTTGCATAATCTTCTAGACTTGTATATTATTTTTTGTTGATGCTGTATCGTCATGTTTGTCGATCCGATACTTAATAAGCTTACTGGTTGGTAGACTCTTTAGACTGTTTATATATATATATATATATATATATATATATATATATATATATATATATATATATATATTAGAAAAGAAAAAAAAACAGAATTACACAAAATATCCACATAATTTAAACTGTTAGCGCTTTCGCCGTTATGTAGGCTCTTCAGACTGAAGTTGACGTTGTAGTTGTGTATTTGTTACATAGTTACATAACGTCATAGTATTATATAGTAACGTAACGTCATAGTATAATATAGTAACGTAACGTTATAGTACTCGGGCAGTTTCACTTTCGATTTAGTTTCGGCTTAAATGTCAATAAAATATTTTTCTTTGGCTAATCGGAAGGCTTTACTGTTTAAGTGAATTTTAAAGAACGGAAAAATTCTAAACGCCTTACCCCCACAATAATCGAAATGTTCACTACAGGGTCTATTCCGAACGGAGGAAGCTCTTATTTGTTGTTTATGCACCCTTACGCGATCAATCAGCTGATCCCCAGTTTGTCCAATATAATTTTCTTTACAGGTCGGACATGTTGCGCAATAAATCAGATTTTTGCATTTGCAGTCCACGTTTTCGTTAACAAAAAAAATATCGCCGGATTTAAATGTTATGATTGTTCCTTCATCAATGTAATCGCACGTTCCACATCGCGGAACGCCACATTTGTTTAAAATGGTTGACATCTTCCTTTGATACAAATCTAGCTTTCGTTAATAGTTGTTTTCAGGTTATTCCTGATTGGTCCAGCCGTGTTTCTCTGCTACAAAATAGCACTGACTACCCACCTAGACCCTTAAATAATTAGTTGTCGCTGAGCCACATGTGGTAGACTCGAAAATCTCACAGATGATGACGCTAATAGATATAAACAAATAGACACAACCATTACACTTTTTAAAGACCTAATTTTTAGTGCCGAACACATTAGTCTCAAAGACATAACATTGACATATACACGAAATTATTTTAAAAAAATTGTCATTTACACATAACCTTTCAGACCGCATGCTTCATATGCATGTGTGTATTTTAGAAAATATGTAGTCCTCAATAAATAGGAATTTGACTTGTTTTAAACTTTTATAAGTCAGTAACTGGACTGTTAATCTCCGAACGATAAGACAAAACAGTGAAATACTAAACTGATCGTCTCTAATATATATTTGCTATATAAATTTACGGATACAGGTTTAAAACAATTAGAGCCAAATGAAAAAAGGCTGATTATTGTTCTGCCTTTGGAGTTGTGGTATTTTAAGAACACTGAATATCATTATACAGTTCGGGGTCAACTAGACAATCTGTCAAATAGCTCCTTAAAATACATAATTGTGTGTTATTAAACTGCTTAGAACTATATGTAGAGTCATACATTCACCTTGGTATCTTTGATGACATTTGATTTGCAACCACTGAGTCGATGCCTCTGATGGTGGACTGCTAGTCCCCGAGGATATCACAAGCCCCAGTAAGTAGTATTACAATAACTCACGCTGCATCGGTATGTTAGGCAGGTGAGCAAATTTTTCTTGGTCTAGTATCTTAAAAATTTAGCTCACTCCGGGATCTTTAATCCCCTGCATGTTTATCGGAATTGTGAAGATTTTCTATGCCTGAAATAACTTAAGCTACGGTCACTTCCATCTGGGATGTTAACGTGATCTTGCTGACACAGTGTAGGTAAATGGATGAAAATCCATTGTTTCATAATCCTTGATTTAACAGTGACCGGCTTAAATTAATATACAGCATTAATCAGAGTTGAAAGAATGTGTTATAGTGGGATAACATGATAACTGCTGACATTGAGTTACTTTTATGTTACATGGCAGAATGACATGGCTAACTGCTAACATTGAGTTACATGTATGTGACATGGTAGGATGGCATGCCTAACTGCTGACTCTGGGTTACGTTTATGTGACACTGCGGTATAACATGGCTTACTGCTGACATTGAGTTACATGTATGTGACATGGAAGGATGACATGGCCGAGTGTAGACATTAAGTTACTTTTATGTGACATGTTAGGACGACATTGCTAACTGCAGAGAATGAGTTACGGTTAGATGACATGACAAACTGTTGACATTGAGTTACATGTATGTGATATTTTGGGATGACACGACTTACTGATTACATTGAGTTACACGTATATTAAATGGTGAGATAGCATGGCGAACTGTTGACATTGAGATACATTTATGCCACATGGTGGGATGACATGGATAACTGCTAATACTGAGTAACATGTTTGTGACATGGTAAGATGACATAGCTAACTGCTGACATTAAACTACTTTTATGTGACATGGTAAGATGAAATGGCTTACTGCTGTCATTGGGCTACTTTTATGGGACATAAAGGGATTACATGGCTTACTGCTGACATTGCTGACAATAAGTTACATGTATGTGACATGATGAGATGACATGGCAAGCTGCTGACATTGAGTTACTTTTATTTGAAATGGTAGGATAACATGGTTAATTGCTTAGGGTTACATGTACATAAACATGCTACAGTATCCATGTTGGTCCAGTCTCAGGCAGTCAAATTATTTATCTATATATTGTTTTTCTTGTGTTCTAAGTGAAAAGTTGTTAACTCACTAGATGTAATAGGATATAGTTATATTCCATGTAATCAGTGGCATGGTGGGGTGATATGACTAACATGACATTGAGTTACTTTTCAGTGACATTGTAAGATGACATGGCTTACTGCTGACATTGGGTTACAAGTATGTGGCATGGTAGGTTAATATGGTTAATTGCTGAGGGTACATAAACATTGTTTTCTTCTTGTGTTATAAGTAAAAAGTTGTTAACTTACATGAATCAACATTAACTTACTAAATGTAATATGATATAGTTATATTACATATAAACAGTGGTATAACACAATGGGTAGTTAAATGTTTCATGTGAAGCCAATATCATTAAAATATGATTTTGTATTATTATGTTTCAGGTGTTATTCAATGCTGCTAAAAGTGGTGACTTGAAAGCTGCGGAAGAGTGTTTAAAAAATGGAGCAGATGTCAACTATATAGATCGTCGAGACGTAAGTTGTACAATTGTGTCTTATAAATTGACTTTTTTGAAATTGTTTCCAGCTATTGTAGATGCTTGATCATGTAACAAAATAATGAATATGAATCCATAGATAGATATCACATAAGGTGTGTTAACTATTTAACACCACACAGCTGATTATCTAGTCTCTTTAATGCAAGTTAACTAATTATAAAAGGTCATGTGTAGATCATCCGAAAAAAAAACATAATAAGATAAAAATTAAATAACAACTATAACATATATAGCTAAATACATTTACCACATCAACAGAATAACAACTACTGACAGAAATATCTAGTATCAAATAGCCATACTATAAATGTCTAGTAGTACACGGGTACACTGGACATGTCCAGTATCACATAGGTACACTGTTCATGTCCATTATCACATAAGTTCAGCGCATATATCCATTATAAAGGCGTAAACTTCAAATCTAGTGTCACTTGTAGACTACACATTTCCAGTATCACACATGTAGTTAATGCATTCGTTAAGTATCACTCTGCTGCACCTCATATGACACATTTTTATCTGTCATGTTTACTCATCTATACACATGTATATCAATATCTTAAATACAGCACATGTACACATCCCCAGTATTGCACAGGTAGACCACATCTGTCCAGTATGACTCGGGTACAATGCTTATGTGCAGTATCACACAGCTTACCTGTATATATCTAGTCACATACCGGTAGATTGGGCAAGTCCAATATCGCTCAGATACACTGCACTGCATATATCCAGTATCACACATGTAGACTTCCTGCACTACATTTGCCTATTATCACACAGTTGCAGAGCATTTCCCTTTTCCACAGGTACAATGTACATGTCCCGCATACAACATGTATTTATTTGACTAGTCTTTTTGTCCTAAATCAGGAAAGGTTATGTGTGGCCAATTGTTTTGTTCAATTATTGGTTCTGAAACAGATATATTGCAAAAAAAACTATTTTTGTTATATTTATCTGTATGACTTACATTCAGAAGATTCGATGGCACAATCTCTGCTCTTTACAGAGAAATTGTTGCGTTTAATGATTATGAATGTATTTCCCACCACAACGGAATGACCTTGTGTTTCTTATGATTACTATGACTAAAGTGGAAAAACCTTCTTGTATTTCTCATTATTATTATTAAGGTCTTTCCCACTTCAGTGTATAAACCTTCTTATATTTCTTATGATTATTATCTTCTTTTCTTCTTCCGCAAAGGTTTGCCAAAAAGTGTCTCAACATATCATTTCGATACCTGATACTATAAATCGGCCATATACGGAGATGACATGGCTCATGCTTTTACATCGATCTATTTTTAGTAAAAGAGTTATCTGCCCGAACACGAAAAACCTTGTTAGCAGATAAACTCAGAAACTGAACCGATGCTCAAAATCTGAAATGTACAAAATGTAGGCTGCCCTATGGCGATAATTTAACATGCAAAATTTTTAATTCCAATCAACTTCCTGTTTACGCGTTTTTGACCCTAAAGATGTCGCAACTCGTTAATTTGTTTTCTTGAAAACCGTAAGTCCTAAAGACTTAAGAACACCACTATTGATCCTAAATTACCTATGTTTTTTTTATTTATGTTAAGGTCAAAGGTCAATGGTCACCATTGGTTAGCACTTTATCTCACAAACGATTAAAGATAGATGCAGATAATGGGAAAAATACTCCTCATATCGAGACCTTTATTTGGTACATTTGGCCCAAAGCTGTTCGATAAACTGTGTTCGAGTTACAGCCCTTACTCATTTCGGTTAATCGGTTAACAAATGGCAGTTTAATTATTTATGTGTTTTTCTAGAAACAGACACCACTTCACAAAGCGGCCGAGGGACACCACACAGGCATTGCATGGCTTCTAATAACATCGGGTGCTGACATTCACAGCCAGGATTACATGGTATGCATTTCTTAGTGGAAGGTTGATTTTATTTTGGTGTACTGAATCAGAAAATATCAATGTACATCTTGTTATGGTCGACATGTTACAAGCTTCATTGATTAATTTCAGGTAATGATACATTTTACCTTAAACGAGGCCAGATGTTGTACTCGTCCTTTTATCCTGAGCAAAAAAAAATCTTAACAACTTTTGATACAAAAAGGCATTTGTTATTTGTTTTTAACAAAGAGAATATATATAATGACCGATATGATAAAGCATTCATTATTTAAAAAACGGAATATTTCACCATAAGTGTGGCACATTGTTTTACTCGACTTTTTGTATGACAATATTAATCTTAACAACGGATGATACAAAAAGTATTGTTTCATACTTTGACCATGGAGATCTATAGTACAACATTTATGTTCCACATAAACATCGATTATTTCACACAAATGAAATAATTCACTATAAATCTGATAGTTTGTTTTACTCGACTTTTTGTCAGAATCAGAAAATATCCACAAACGACCCTTTTAACAAAAAGCTTTCTTTTAAATTTTAACTCAAGATAATTCTGCTACATCTTTAATGGCCAACATAAGAAAACATACATCATTTCCCACAAACCAAATATTTCACAATAAGTGTAAAGTTGTATTTGATCTGTTAAATAACTTGTGTTATATGTAGCTGTATTACTTACATTGAGAGGATTTGGTTAAATTATTTCTGTTATTTAAAAAAAATGTGTTTAAATATCGTTTTGTATTAATTTCTTTTAGAAACGGACACCACTTCACGTGGCGTTAGAAAACAACGACAAAGACATGGCAGCACTTCTGGTGTCAAAGGGGGCTGACATTAAAATACAGTATAACTTTGTATGTATTCCTCAGTGAATGGTTGTGTTTTACTACAATTTTCTTCATAATTAGAAAATATCAATGATCATCGTATAATGGCCAACATGTTACAAAATTCAAGGAGTAATTTCATTTACTTATAATTATTATTCACCGTAAGTTAGGCTTTATTTCATTTTTCTCTTTGTCCTCAGTGGAAGTAGGTGTGCAAAGAGATTAATTTTAATAGATGCATGGTAACAGTTATATACGCGTAATTGACTCCCGTTCTAGATACATGCAGGGAGATTAATTATAATTTGACACTGGCTGTTAAAATAGAACATTACGTGGTTTATATGATAATTGTTGACAGCAAAAAAAACAGATATAAAATCCTTTTTTTAATTGAAAATTTGCATAGGTTCTGGCTATTCGTATATTGTTCTAAATTACAACTGTCGCACGATTAAAAGATTTCGTACAGTAAGTTGATAACCCATTTGAGGAATTTACAAAATGGAAGTTTCAAAGAATATTTAATTTTTAACTTGTACTATATCTTCTACGAAAGCCCAGAAGGCTCATTCGAAATTCAATACAGTTATAACCAATCAGATTGCGTGTGACATAATCGTCTACCAATCAGAATAGTTCTTATATAAACGTAGCCACGTGCTATCAAGTTCGCGGGTTTTGTTCAAGGTGCTTGAATGTACATGTTTTTGTGTAAGTATCAATAGTAATATTAGTATTACTGTCAACTAATACTCCCTGATGATACCCCACTCTTTGACTTCAGAGAAGTCTGGAAATAAATCTCTCAATATGGCAGGGTCATACAAGCTATTGAAATCATTTCAGCATTGTGTATTTATATGAGAAAACTGTTACGAAATGTGTGGGTACACACACACTTCATATGGGGAGTATAGAAATATAAAATTATAATTGCAACATATGATATTCAAACATGATTTACTATAAAAAAAATTACCAAATATTATATAATGCTTGAACACCTTCAATAATCACCAGGACAAGCCGTAAATTATAAGATGCATTTATCTATCTCAACACAAAGTTCTGAATAGTAGCTTGTATGACCATGCCATATATATATTGAGGGATTTATTTTCAGACTTCTCTGAAGTCAGAGGGTTTAAAACAATTATAGCAAAATGAAAAAGCTGATTATTCTTCTGGGAAGAATACATTAAATCATTATCTGCCCAGTTAGTGGCTGCGATTATTCTCTTTAGGCGACGATTTTCTTACTCTTGGTCACGACGCAGCATGCCCATTTCGAGTGCCATCTCTAATTTGCTCCTCTATCAGCTTAGCAGCTGTGTTTCGCTGAACGGAGAATTGTCCAATGATGAGACAAAACCACCTTATGTGGTAAAGCCTTCAATTCCCATTTCGCATAAATATTCTGGTGAGAACGGGCGTCAGCCTTTGGAGTTGTAGGTGGTATTTTAACATTAAATGTTGATTCTGACTGATCAGCAGAAGTGTAGAATAAAGAAATTATAGTGGAAGTGTGTGGACAAACTGGCTAAGTAGAGATAGCTATAGAAACTGACGATGCTACTATGGAATGTTTTGTTGAACTGCGGAAGTTGGAATCTTAACGAAGGATAAAACCGGACTTTGTAAACGTCGGAACAGTGACAGTTTATGACAGGGTTAATTGATTAGACTGAAGATGACACTTACAAGGGGACTATTGAAGATGCAGCTTTGGCAAAAGAGATGGACGGTATTAAACGCGTAGTCGAAGCATTAGACGAAGCAGCCGAACTGGAGAAATACAAAAGTTACTTCTCGGTCACATCTCTATAAAACGTATCCTCCATGATATAAGTATCGACTTTTGCCATTCATGAAAGTTTTGCATCTTAAAGTGGCATCCTCTATAAAGCCTGGATTCCATTCTCCATGAACTACCCTGAGATGTATTTTCATGTACAACCGCAGACAAGTAGCATTACAATACATCGCGCTGCATCGGTATATGAGGCCGAAGACACGTGTTTTTTTTTTCGTTTCATTGTCTTCAATACTCAGGTCTGGATAAGTTCTGCATGTTGAGACTAGACCTGCTATCATACTCGTGAAGATTTCTTTCCCATTAGAAACTAGAAATGTTCTTGATGCCATAAATCATCTCAGCTACTTCCACGTCCCTTTGTGGTGTGACAGTGATTTGGCGTACACATTGTAATTCACTAATAACATTTCTTCATAATCTTAAAAATTATCAAAGTAGTCGTCGGCATCATGCTGCAAAAAATGAATATGTCTAAGGATTTTGTAGCAATATCATTTATTAAGTGTGTATATTATTATTATTGTGAGAGCTCATCTCACCTTTGCAAACCTATGTTTCCACATATATTTGTAGGACTGACCCACACGCATTTAATTAGTTATTACCACTATGATAGAAATTTCGCATGCAACTTATAAACCACTGAAAAGACTATGTTTCTTGGTATTATTGACTTTCACGACCACAAAACAACAGACGGAAATTCACTAATACGAGTCAAGCTGTTTTAATAAAACAATTCTGCTACGAGCTTGTCTGTAACAGTCAGTGCTGATTCCACAAGCCTCCTTTCATTTAGTGAAGTAATCATCAGGAGTCATATTGTACTGGTTTTCATCCCCAATTTCCGGTAACGATCCCAGAATTCTTTTGCAATATAATCTAGTGGCCATTACACAGTGACAGAGAGATAAGCGACTTCCCTTTTCTTGGTTCTGTCTTTTCTTGCGCGCATGGCCGATAAGTTTGACATTAACCATTTATATCAGTCCTCATACCAGGCCCATAAAATTGTTCTCAAAGTTCCCTAAGAGTTTTTTTCTTACGAGGTGAGATAAAACTCGATTGTTGTGTAGTTGTTGCGTGCTTTCATATTTAATTGGTTTCGGCGCGACCCTATGAACCCTGACTGAACTGTTGACCTCCAAGTATTCTCGGTAACACAAACCTCTATAGTCTTGAAATAAAAATTGATCCTACTGTTTCTTGATCAGAACTTGCAAATATGTCGTCATTCTTATGCAATTTAAGCAGATAATATGTCGGTAATTTATCAAGCCAATATGATGTTTGCAGTGTTATCTTAGGGTTGCGGATGAAAATCCGACATTTTCATTTGTCTTCTAGATCTACAATCTTGTTAATGGACTTAACATATCCCGACGTGCACTGTCAAAATTAAGCTTTTTACGGGAGCCCGTTTTTATTTCAAAATCGTGAAGCAAGTGCTATCGTCCCTTTTGGTTCTTTGAAATTCTAAAGCCGTGCAAGAGATGAATGATCGTGCAAATAAATGTCCTCCAATCAAACAATGCTTGAACTGTTTAAGAAAATTACTACTATGCAATATTTGGTGTTTTCTACCCCTTCAATTTTTCGTTAGTGTGGTGTTTATGCCTATTAATATCTCAGGCGAGTGAAAGATTTCTATTAGATGTCGCAGGAATCGTATATGGAAACGTCAGAAAATTTCCCCACTATCAAATTCTATTTGTATGCAAGCACCTGCTATAGATGTGGCGGACGAGATGGACAGTATTGAACGCAGAGACGAACCATTTTATTTTGCGTGATGCGGTTCAGTTTAAACCGCTGAACAAGTTCACAGTTTGATTTTACAAACGTAATGCTTTTTCTATATTTTTTCTATAAATAATCCTGATTCCACCAGATTTTTTCCAACAACAATAAAAAAATGCCTACATTTTGTGTAAAAAGCATATATCATATATATTCACATTACAGAAATTTTCTAAATTGAGAGTGAATGCAAACCAGTATATCATACCTCAGTATAAGATCAACAAAGTCAGGAAATAAAAGTTTTGACTTTTGTCCACAAACATTAATACACAAAAGCATTAAACCCCAATAAATTCCAAATGTTCATTTAGCACTTAGTCCCTGGTATCGTCTATTCCATGCAAGTTTTATTCTTCTCATGTACGCCAACCTTGATGTGTTGGAATCAGTTTGTGACCTTTTATACGGCATAGCAGTTATTGGAGGATGTACTGATTTTTTTTTATTATTATTGTTTTTATTTTGTTCTATCGATTCTTCGATGTAGATTTCATAGAACCTACCATTAATAAATAATTTTGTCCATATCTTTTTTGTTAACGAAACGCGCAACAATCTCGTACTGTTTATTCCATGTTTTCTTTGAAGAAAATGAATCCTGGTCATTTCGCCCCTAATCCCGTTAGCCCTGGGTCAATTCGCCCCTATTCCCGTTAGCCCGTTAGCAATGAGTCGTTCCGCCCTGATTCCCGTTCGCCAAGGGTCGATTCGCTCCGGTTTGTCTTGCACCTATAAAGTGAGTCGTTTCCTCCATGGTAGTTTCGCTCCTTTAAATAAAACAAATGTGCTAAAGCTGATTATCAGCGACAGTCTATACTAGCTATAAACTAGTATATAATGTCCGTTGCTTAATGTAGTATATAGAACATCTTTAAGTATATTTCAAACGTTTGTTTGTGTGTATATCATATCATTTTGTCTGTTTGCATAGTTATAGTTCAAATACACACATTATATCTTGTCACATCTTTTCGTACTGTGCTTGTATTATGGTGTCTTCAATAATTTAATATTTTTTGTTGAAGTGCATTACCTTAATGAAACAGTTAATTAATTTTAAATTAAATAATTAAGTAGCATGTTTTTTGAATATTACTAGTAAATTTATCAAGTTTTAGTTAAATTAAATAATAAAGCAGTAAGTTGTTTGATCAATACTAGGCACTTTTGTAATTGTATATATTTTTAATAATGTTAAAGGAAATTGAAAACAAAGTGTTCATTGTTATTTTACACACAGTTCGAATATCAGCTAATTTTGCGAAAAAAAACGCTTTAGTATTTAAACAAGTTCTCAGTTTCTGAAAGGTAAACCCTAAGAAAACATGGTCGATTTTCATATATGTACATCTTTTCTTTGTCGGCGTATTTGCAAATTATCTATTCAAACTAATACGACCCAAGGAATAAAGCAGTTATATTTGTAAATAATGACGTCAGCTTCTGGTATCCTTGTGCTTACATTTAACGATATTTAGTATTATGTTCTGGTTTACGATATGTTGTCGAATTCGATATTTGTTTGTGACGACAGGCTCACTCGGATACGCGCTGAAACATTTTATTTTATGATGTAAATAACTGTACAAAGTTCGAACAAATCCTTTGAAGCCTTCAAAAGTTATCATCTGGAAACCACCGGTGGATGGACAGATGGGCGGTGTGATGGACACTCAACATTTTGGAGAGTATCACATAATACCTCGGCACTATGTGTTGCGGGGTATAAAACTAATGCAATAGTCTGAGCAATAAAACCAAATCTGAGTAACAACATTAATAGTCTGAGTAACAACACCAATAGTCCGAGTAACAACACCAATAATTTGGGTAACAACACCAATAGTCTGAGTAACAACAGAAATGGTTAGAGTAACACCAATTTGATGTGATATCATACACTGATCATTACTATTTCGTACAATAATTTAAGATTATTATATTTATCAACTTTAATAATCATGTATAAGTTAACGAGTGAATATTTTGTTTAATAGTGTTCTTTAACAAGAAAAAGGTAATCCAGCATCTATCTAAATATGCTGTCTGAAACTTAAATTAAGAAAAGACTTGATGTCAGTCTAAACAGCACAATTAATGATTGTAATAGTTGATGTTGACTGTACAGTTGCTAATATTAAAGTTTGGAGCAGCAGGTACATTAGCGTTTGTAGCAGCTGGTACATTAATATTGACTGGTAACGAGTTGACCGGTTTTTCAGGAGCTTCGATAAATTCAACTATTGCATCATCTGGCAAATTGAGAAAATCAATAATATCTGGATCTGTCTCAACAATACTTGGACGTGGTTCAACTTTAGTCTGTGCAGTTCTGGTTACAGTATGAATTGTTGCCTGGGTTATCTCCTGGGACAAACTGATAGCTAAAAATAGTAATAAAATAATTAATAATATCCTACAACAATTTTCAGAAAGTAGCCATAAATAGAAAAAAAATTGAAATATATATAAGATAAAAATCTAAGCAAATTCCACCATGGTTGGGTTGTTGTATTTTAGACACATTCCCCATTTCCATTCTTGTTTTATATGTTATTTCTCTTTGTGAATGTCTCTTTAAAGTCTAAAATAACGGGTCATACCTTACATCGTGTTAGAGCTACAATAAAACATCAGATATACATGATGTGCGGAAGTCAATCGGTGAACTAAAAAAATAATTCAAGTGATAAAGTTTTATTACAGATACTGTCATCCTTTTCCCAACAAATACATGTTAAACTATTAACATGTAAAGTACACATGATAAAATACAAATGTAAAACATAGATTACTGTTGGAATTGTTGGCATTGTCAGTTGAGTACTGTTGTCGTTGTGGCAACTTTTCCATGATTTAATATATAGTATATGTATATTTTGATACGGTTTATTCAGTATGACAGATAATGAGACATACATGACAGATAACTACTTACTTCTACTCTCAACATGTGCTGGCAAGTTCTGAATTGGCACAAGAGCTCCCCTTCCACCAGTACATGAGCTTAAAGCATCGGACATGGACTTTTTCTGCTGATCTGTAAAAATAATGTACATTTTGTGAAAATTATTTTCAAAGGATATAAATCATGCAGTGACATTATTAATATAATTTTGTCTTAATTGTCACGATGACATGGATGGCAAAAATAATAACACTACGACTAATTGGGGAATATGATTATCATTAATATATATGACGAGTCACCGAACAAAACAATAATTGACCAAGGCATTGTGATGTCACACGTTTTTCCACAGCTCGAGTGAACAAAAAAGCATAATTTCACCATGAAATTACCATTTTTCTTTCAATGAGAAATCTCATGAATTTACAGTCATTAATATAATGCATGTAAATGAATACATGTTACCATATATATCATGTACAAGTGACATTTTTTAAATAGTGTGATTTGTACATTTTAACCATATACTAAAAATAATGTGCAGTAATAAAAGACAAACGTACAAATACATGTCATGTGATAGATTGTTGGTTTTTAATGTCATGTTTAGATTATTTCACTGAAATTATGATGGAGTGAATAACACACTAAGATTTCATTTAATTAATGCCAAACGACTACATACTGATCATTTCACTATAACCATATAACATGATATAAAGAATGGAAATGGTGAATATGTCAAACAGACAACAACCCAACCATGGAGAGAAGAAATAACTCAAAGCCACCCAAGTGGCCTTGAGTTGTTTGTTCACTATAAACAGTCTACCGTACTTATTAATACTATTTTGGATTATTATTGTATTAATTACCTGATGTATCATAGCAATAACTTGACAATGACTGCTCATTCCTATGGCCACTAATCGTCATAATGTGTCGAGACTGGAAGCCACAATAATCTAGCAGGGTAATGCAGGTTGATCTTATGCAGTGATTGGTGTATTCTTGTGACAGTCCAGTAAATTTCGATAAGTTTTTCATGAATACACGTAGCGTATTTCGACCTAATGGCTCGTTTCTATACCAGACATCATCTGATTCCCAAAAGGAGTTTTTCGGATGCAGAAATAAGCGATCTGAATCAGTATTGCGTTTTGACAGGTACTTTTCCAGTGATGATACAGGGCATTTTGACGTTCCAGTCGCATACATTTTGCCTCCACTGCCTTCTTCTTCATTAATTGTTCCTCGATGGTTTTTTGTAAGTTCAGACGTAGTTTTTTGTACAAATTTTTGTCCATTACCATCAACAATGATTTGGAAATCACTAACTTTCAAGTCTGCTAGGTTTTCTTGCCCCCTTCTACAAAAATACAATATAATCTCAAACACTGTCTTGTTTAGCAAGCCTTGTGGTGTATCAATGTTCAATGCAGACTATGGTCATAAAGTCTTTTCAAATCTTCAAGTTTAATTGCCTGGTGATGTGCCACAGTACCTTTACCTTCATCTCGAATTTTTCGTAGCATTGAAGTGAAATTATTATTTGCCTGTGTGAATTCTGGGTCAGTTATTATGTCAAAACTCCTTCCATTCTCTTTCATATAGCGGTTTAGGCTCTGTCTAATGGCCAAAGCTGTATTCTTTTTATAAAATTCACCTTTTTTGTTCCTTATGTTTGAATAAAAGTCCTCAAACAGTTTAGCCAAATCTGCCTTGCTGCATTCAATTACGTCAATTTCTGAGTTTCTATCGTTGATAAAATCAACTAGCATTTTGACGGCAAACTTTGTTTGGTCTTCAGTTTTTTTGGATCTCAAATTTTCCTTGCGAAATTCATTTGGATCCTCCTTCCCAAACCTATACATTTTCCCTTCGGGCTTTCACCGCCGCTTTGTTTTTATTGCAGACGTTATATAAAATGTTGATAGGCTTCTTCGGTTGACTAGGATAAAAATACATTATTTAAAGCGCAGCAGTGATCAATCATTGATGACAAGTTAACCCCGCCCATTCGCGTGAATTACAATTGATTGACGTCCAAATCAATAGTTTTCTTAGGCAGGTGGAGAAACTATGAGGGCATAGTGCACGGAGCACAATATGTTTAGAAATATATGTCAAAATAGTAAAATATTTCTATTAAAGGACATTCTTACAGAAAGTATAATAATAGGGATTAATTAGCAAAAGTGGGACTGGCAGCCACTTGCATTGTATAATTTAGCAGCTGTAAGACTAGCAGACACTGCTACTTTATAATTAGGTACCAGTATAAATAGCAGGAACCTAATGATATAATGAAGTAATTGATCAAACGCATTTTCAATAAAGCTGTATGTACTACTTGAAAGGGTCGTAGCAGGGTTGTTTCAAGTCATCATTCAAGTTTTTAATTTATGTAAGTGTGACAAATGTTGGATCTTTCGTTTGCTTTTCGTAGCAGTTTGACAAATATGTATATTTTTGAACTTTATATTAATTTGTTGATCTTGGAAAAATGTTAGATATCAATTACTTTAACAAGACTTAGCGTTCATTCATGAGCTGCAGTAATTCGTAGTTACATTGGGAGTCAATCTCTTTTATAAGATTAAAACAAAAATAACAGCGCCGACTGATTCCCTTAAAAGTAACGAACATGTCTCTAAAAGCAGCGAACTTTAAACTATTCTCAATGAGTGTTATTTTAAAATTTATTTTCACTGTGCAATATATATATATATTATTACATAAAAAACATGTATTGTGTCACCATTAGCAATCAATTGTCAACATTTGAGGTCTTTACATTTGAACTTTATTTGCATAAATGAAACGTACATTTCAAAATGTTGTAAATATACGTAACATTTATGCAAATAATGTACAGAAGGGTATCCTAGTGACTTGTTTTGAGTGTTAATGTTTTTTAATTGGAAAGTTCAGTTCAATTATTGAATCATGATTGTGATAAATTGTAAAATAAAACTATATTTCTTATGGTTTTGTGACATCTTATTTCATTGAAGAATTGAAGAATATTATCATTTTATGCCATGTTTATCAAGCTAGTTTAACTCGTAAATGTGTGTGTTACTTTGATGTTATATAAATCCATAGACGATCAATATATCTATTGTTCTATGCCTTTGAAACAGAATTATGGAAAACGGGATTAGATGTTTTTAAGGTAAGATCATTAAAAATCACGTTGCACATAAAACATTTTATTGACACAAGCTGACAAAAATTCATTACTGTAAATAACGAACAGGTCTTAACCTCAAAATTTTGTCATACTATAACGTATAAATTATGTCTACCAAACGAAGTTGTTTTTTGTCCGGTTTCTTCTTATTATTCTTCTTCGTTCTTCTTTTTTCTTTTTTCTTTCCGTTCAATCTTGTCCGCACATTTTCTCAGAGATGCAATGTTCAATCAACTTGAAACTTTGAGAACATGTTAAGGGTGACCTGAAGTTTTGCAATCCATTTTTGGAACTTTCAAAATGGCCGCCGTTTAAAAAAATAGCGGCCGTTGTCAGATTTCAGTAATGACTAGAGCAATTTCACTGGAAATTGGTATACTGATACAACTAACTGTACTGAGCATTTTTGCTGAAAAAATTGGACGCGAACGACATTTCAAAATGGCTGCCATTCAAACACCAGCCCCCTAAAATGCAAAAATTTAAATGTCATCCGATTTAACGAAATTTGGTAAATTATGGTGCCCTGAGTGTGCCACTACTTTTAAAATTTTTGTCCAACTTCCTGTTTTAAAACATCGGCCGTTTTAAAGTTATAAAAAATGGCGGCCGTTTTCAGATCTCGGTAATGGCCAGAGCACTTTCAATGAAAATTGGTATACTGATACAGTTAACTATCCTGAGCATTATCCCCCCCCCTGAAACGTCAACTTAGTCCGATTGCAACGAAATTTGATATGGAGATAGATTTTAATGCACAAACTAAGAATATCATGTACATTTGGGAGTTTTCAACATTCACAAGAATATAATGAATATTGGGGTTCGTTTGGGAGACATTCTGTGTTGGCATCCCAACACAATCAGCACTAGTTATTCGTGTTATTTTTGTGTCATTTGTTTATAGCATGTAAAAGAATGTCGTTGTAAGATAGTGTGTTTAATCTGAAAATAAATATAACATCATATGTGCGTGCCTCATCGAGTCCTTGCGTTTCCGTTTCTTCGGTTTCATCGCCTGTGTCGTGAAATAAAATATTATATTTTGGCGGCATATAACTTACAGTATCAGGTGATACAACATTTTATATTGATTCTGTTCTATAAGTTTCATATCATATGTAACGAACACGTCGCTAAGGAACACTTCAAATTTTCTGTAATTTTTTCCACATATTGAACGAAAATTATGTAAAATTATGAAATTGTACCTATTTTAATTACAGAGGAATATATAAAAACACGAAGACGCAATCCTAAATAATTTTATATGTGATATCATTAGTTTTAATATATTTAACGAACATGTTGCACAACATATTTGCTTCACAATAGCACTGCCTAAAGTGCTATCATTATTAAACATGCAACCATCATGGAATGCGTAGCAAACATTTATCAATTCTCTGTGACATCCCTATTTCTGATAGAAAATGAAAACTTTAATAGAAAGCACCTTTGATGAAAATATTATTAAGGAAAATGGTCAGCGACATCATATGCACAGGTTTATTGAAAATGGGTGAAGTGTTATAGAGATTATGTTAATTGGTAATAAATAAATATTACTTGACTTGAGTATGACTCGCAGGCACTCGATCGTAGAGTATATTAAGGTAATGTTCAGTATGACCTGCAGGCACTCGTAATTAATTGTTAAGATGTGGATGAATAACTTTCTGGAACTATTCTCGAAGAAAATTGCACATTTCAGTTTCCGGACTTGAACTTGAATGCCTATTTTGGCAAAAATTTGCCTGTTCATCAGACACCTGAGCCATTTTATGTTCACGTCACGAAGTGCTATTGCTTGATTTTGACGTATTTGCCAGGAATTGTGGTCGATAATGTGTTGTTTTATTAATTATTTGTTCGTATGTGAAATATTTGTGAAGACACAACTACAAAATCCGATTTCTACGACACACATTGTTGTTTGTGTACTTCATAAGGACCCGATTCTAAAACACGCATATTTTTAGCTCACCTGGACCGAAGGTCCATGTGAGCTTTTGCTATCACTTGTCGTCCGTCGTCCGTCGTCTGTCGTCCGTCGTCCGTCGTAAACTTTTTCAAAAATCTTCTCCTCTGAAACCACAGTTCCAATTTTTTTCAAACTTGGCCACAATCATCCTTAGGGTTCCTAGTTTCAAGTTTGTACCCAGGGTGTTGATCAACAGACAAATATGGCCGCTGTTACTAAAAATAGAACGTGGGGGTCAACACGGGTTTTTGATCATTATCTAAAAAATTATAATAGATATAGAGAAAACCGTTACTTCAAATTGATCAGCACGTTAAGGTCTACAATAGTTGCTATTTGTGTGAAGTTGTGTATTGGCTCCTTGTAGGAGTTATTGCCCTTTATTTACGATTTTTGACAAAATTTTTGGTATTTACAATATAACTTGAAAACTATATGAGGTAGAGTGAAACTGTAAATGGCAAAAATGATCAGCAATAAAAGCCATACAATTCACTTGATTGGTCTGAAATTGTCAGATGACTCCATAAATGAGTTATTGCCGTTAAATGGTATTTTTTTATGAAATTTTCCGTTTTTGTCCTGTAACTTTAAAACTATAACAGCTAGAGTAAAACTGTAAATAGCAAAAATGATCAGCAATACAAGCCCTACAAATTACTTTAAAGTCTGAAATTGTCAGATGACTCCTTATAGGAGTTATTGCCCTTAAATTGCAATTTTTTATGAAATTTTCCGTTTTTGTCCTGTAACTTTAACGCTATAACAGCTAGAGTAAAACTGTAAGTAGCAAAAATGATCAACAATACAAGCCCTACATTTCACTGTTAAGTCTGAAATTGTCAGATGACTCCTTATAGGAGTTATTGCCCTTAAATGGCAATTTTTTATGAAATTTTTCGTTTTTGTCCTGTAACTTGAAAACTATAGCAGCTAGATTGAAACTGTAAATTGCACAAATGATCAGCAAAAAAGGCCCTACAATTCACTTGATTGGTCTGAAATTGTCAGACAACTCCTTAAATAAGTTATTGCCCATAAATGACAATTTTTTCTGAAATTTTTCGTTTTTGTCCTGTAACTTTAAAACTGTAACAGCTAGAGTGAAACTGTTAATAGCAAAAATGATCAGCAATACAAGCCGTACAAATTACTATAAAGTCTGAAATTGTCAGATGACTCTTTATAGAAGTTATTGTCCTTAAATTGCAATTTTTTATCAAATTTTCCGTTTTTGTCCTGTAACGTAAAAACCATTACAGCTAGAGTGAAATAATAAATTGCAAAAATGATCACCAATAAAAGCCCTACAATTCACTTAATTGGTATGAAATTGTCAGATGACTCCTTATAGGTGTTATTGCCCTTAAAAGACAATTTTGTTATGAAATTTTCCATTTTTGTCCTGTAACTTGAAAACTATAGAAGCTAGATTAAAACTGTAAATTGCACCAATGATCAGCAATAGAAGCCCTACAACTGATTGCTTAGTCCAGAATTGCAAGATGACTCTTTATAGGAGTTATTGCCCTTCATTATGAATTTGAACAAATGAACAGTTTTTGAATTATAAATTAGTCTATAACACACCTATTAGTAGAGTAAAACTGTAAATTTCTAAAGTATCCTAAAGGACAATGCCTAAAAACCATTTAATTTTCAGAAATTGTCTGATAGCACCTTATAGGAGTTATTGTATTTAACCAAAATTTTGGAAGAAATGTTTAGTTTTTGCACAGTAACTTAAAAGCTATAACAACTAGACTGAAACTGTTAATTTCAAAAAATTTAATATAGTTGAAGTCATGTGGATTCCAGGTGAGCGATTACAGGTTCCTGGGAGCCTTAAGTTCTGATTCTGCAGGGACACCGAACTGAACTGGTTTTGTGTGATGTGACCGGCTTTGTCGTGTCTCATGTCGAGAACCTTGATGTATCTTGCGATGTTAAAATCGTGTATATTTATTGCATTCCTGTGTATTAGGCAAGGGACTAGGTTCACTAAGGGCCAATTTTGGCCCCATCTTGAAAATAACTTTTTTTTGTTATATTCTGGTAGAATAAGGTTGAATTATGATTACAATCAGGAATTTTTGCATTTTTCTCAATTTGCCTAATTTTTGGGGCAAATCAGCTAAATCTTTTGGAAAAAAATCAATCAAATTTAAAAACAACAATATATGAAAGCAGCATCACTGCGGGCAGGGTGTACTCGACTCCAATCTAAATTGAAAAGGATTGCCAGTTTTCCTACTGCAGGTCGGGGGTTTTCTCCGGGTACTCCGGCTTCCTCCCCCAATAAAAACTGGACGCCATGATATAGCTGAAAAATTGCTGAAAATGGCGTTAAACATCATTCACACAAACAAAAAAAGCAAAAAATAGCAAATAACTTTTATTTCAAGTAAAGTTTTCATACCAAAAATAATATTTGGAAAACATAACATATTAATTTAGGTAGAAAGTGTTTTTTTAACAAAATTAATGGATTTCTGGAAAAAATAAAACTTTTAAACAGTAATGAAAGATTGCAATAAATGGCATATAGGGTTTATTTTTATAGTTTTAATATTAATAGACATTTTAAAGCCAATTATAACTCATAAGAGAGTTTTGGGGGTTAAAAATGGCTTTTTAACCAACATTCATGGATTTCTGGATTTCAGTAATATACTTGTATGAGTCCAAGAAATAGCATATAGGTTTTATTTTAGGTTAGTTTTCATATTAATAGGTTTAAAAAAAGCCAATTACAACACATTTCAGATTTTTTAGGGTTAAAAACATAAAAAGGGATTATTTTTAAAACATAAATCATGGATTTCTGGAAACAATCAATAAAATGTTAAAACAATATATGATTGCAAGAAATGGCATATAGGTTTTATTCTTTAAATCCAATTTCAACGCATAAAAGATTTTTGTGGGTTAAAAATGTCTTTTTTTAAAGAAAAATTCATGGATTTCTAAAAACAATCAATAAAACTTTAAAACAGCAATAAATGATGGCATATAAGTTTTATTTAGATTAAGTTTCGGATGAATAGGCATCTTAATGCCCATGATGACATATTTTTGGGCGTTATTAAAAGGGATTTTGTAAATCAAAACTCAAAGATTTCTGGAATAAAGGTATTAAACATTAAAACATGTGCATATGATTGCAAGTCATGGCTTACAACTTTTATTTCTGAGGTAAAGTTTACATATTAATGCACATTTAGATTGTAAAAGCATTTACAATACTTCATAGATTATTTAGGGTTAACATTAGTTGTAAACAAATCAAGATTAACTGTGAGCTATATGGTAGGACAAAACAAAATGTTTACTCTTCTATCACTTTAGCAAAACTTAAAACGTGTTGTCGCTGATTCAAAAGAATCAATAGTCAATAGTCAGAAGAAGGTCATTGGCATCTGACATAAAAAACACTAAATCAAGTTTAGATTGCCTTATTTCCCTTACACCACATAAATACCAAATTATGGCAGCCACATGAGCACATACACCTACTACACAAGATCCTGCCAGTCGGACATTTTTATCTGAATATTGATCCATATAAAGTATTGCTTTGAAGTAACGTGTCTGTACTGAATCTTGAAACACAACAAATTCTGTTCATCCTTATGAAGAAAGATGGTAGAATCGCCATCTATATATTCTTAAATTTTCAGTTGATAAACCCCAAGTGTCAAAGTATAAGTGGTCTTCATTAAGTTGAGGTATTTGAAGATCTAAGTCTTCGTTGACTACCCATTTTGCAGATCTTTATTCTAGATTGTTTGCTTGCACATATTTCTTCAGATTTATTTATCTGCAAATGTTAAAGGCTTATTTAGTGATTCTCAAAATAGTATCATTATTTTATAATTTTAAGCTTATGTGTGTTTAATTTAAGCGAGGAGAAAATTATAACAAATCACCATACCAAATACCAAAACATCCAGACTTACAAAAGCAGAGATAAATGAATAACACTTTGTAATGATTTACCTCTATGCACATTAACATACCATGTACAAACCCTGTACCAAGTTTCATTAAAATATAACAAACTGTTCAGTAGTTGTTTTTACAAGATATATGGAGAGACTGATATTATTTCTCATAAAAGTTATTGACTTAAATTTCTAATATTAATAATCTTTAGCATGTTTCGAATGTTTGTTCGCCTGAATATAGCTGACATATTGCTGCTCGGGCGTTAAACCCCATTAATCAATCAATCAATCGAATGTTTGAATGGTGTTTTAATGCAACTTTCAGCAATATAATGTCATCCAGTTTTTAATGGGGGAGGAAGCCAGAGTACCCTGTGAAAATGCGCGACCCTTATATTGGAGTCGAATACACCCGGCCTGTAGTGGGACCGAGGCCCCAGCATGTTTGGAAGGCATTTGCTTAGTATGTTATACCTAAGCCTGATGTTTACATCAAAATAATTTTGAGAAAAGAACACACACTTTTGTTAAAAAATTCATATGTTGGGCAAGACAAGACTTTTCCACATCTTAGGCAAGCCAGTACCAGTAAATGTACCTATTTTTATTCAATTAAGTTCACCAGTGAGACAATGCAATATGCTTGGGAATAGGGGACAAAACGATAGAAAGTACTGTTAAGAGTTTATAACCATATCCCTTCTTTGTTATGAGATGTTAAATGTTAATGAGAAAACAGTTTTAATCACCTCATATAAGAGAACATAAAGCAGTTTCCAACATAATAGGACCAAAGTCCACAGCAGCTTTTTGTTTTGTCAATGGCCCCCGAAATGATTAACTACATGTAGATGATACAAAACATCTGTTTTTGCCATCTCAACAACATGTCATATGGTCTTAAGTTTTATCCATGTCTGTATGCATGTATATCTATCTATCCATAGATCCCAAAATATCTGTTAAACATGTATTACTAGCTAGTACTGTGATAAAATTGGGTAAAGTGATGTGTAAAAAAAGTAAAAAAAAATATTTGATATAAAGACATCTATGTTAACATGCTAGTACATATATTATGAAAAAATGGTGCATTAAATTTTATTAGCATATGGTTTTATCATTGTTGGGGAGTTTTTACAAGGTGGGAAAACAATGAAGTCCTACTTTTCTACTTTTTTCTTTGTTGTCTTATTAGTTTTATAGTATTATTATTAGCCACTGTTAGCTTTGTTTACATTCAGAGAATATACTTACTAGTACATTGATACACTTCATGGGTCCTCAAATGCTGTACAGAACATGTACTAGACTATGGGATCATCTGTATTTGGCGATCGCAATACTGGAATACAAGCATTGTGCACAATACTTGAATAAAAAATTTATTCTAGTATTTTAGGTTTTTTTATCAATATTGTCAGTTTTTAAATCTAATTAATGACGTGTAAATAAAATGAAAGATTTCAAACAAAAAGTGTTGTTAAATTTATATATCTAAAACAGTGTAACAAACAAAATCTGTTATATTTTGTAAAGGTGATGTCACATATCTTAACATTTAGTTCTGAGTAGACCAGTGTAACAACCCGTTTTGCAATAACAACCCGTTTTGCAATAAAATTTTCAAACATGTACAAATTGTTTGTTATGATGTTGTGGGTTTTCTATACACAAGTATAAATATAACGATATACTATTATAAGTATATATCCTCTTTTTTATCATATTTTTCTTCATCAGAAGTTTATTGCAAAACGGGTTGGAGTAGTCAACCCGTTTTGCAATAAGAACGCATTTTGCAATAAAATTGTCAAACATGTACAAATCGTACTTTATTATGTTGGGGATTATCTATCTACAAGTACAAATATAACGATATACTATTATAAGAATATATTATGTTTCATCATATTTTTTTCAACATAAGAAGTTTATTGCCAAACGGGTTGGAGTAGTCAACCCGTTTTGCAATAAGAACGCATTTTGCAATAACCCGTTTTGCAATAAAACTGTCAAACATGTACAAATCGTTCTTTATGATGTTGTGAATACTTTGTGGATTATCTATCCACAAGTACAAAATATAACGATATACTATTACAAGTATATATTGTCTGTTTCATCATATTTTTCAACATCATAAGTTTATTGCCAAACGGGTTGGAGTAGTCAACCAGTTTTGCAATAAGAACGCATTTTGCAAAACCCGTTTTGCAATAAAATTGTCAAACATGTACAGATCGTTCTTTATGATGTTGTCGATACTTTGTGGATTATCTATCCACAGAAACAAATATAACGATATGCTATTATAAGTATACATTCTCTGTTTCATCATATTTTTCAACATCAGAAGTTTATTGCCAAACGGGTTGGAGTAGTCAACCCGTTTTGCAATAAGAACGCATTTTGCAATAACCCGTTTTGCAATAAAATTGTCAAGCATGTTCAGATCGTTCTTTATGATGATGTGGATTATATATCCACAAGTACAAATATAACGATGTACTATTATAAGTATACATCCTCTGTTTCATCATATTTTTTTCAACATAAGACGTTTATTGCCAAACGGTTGGAGTAGTCAACCCGTTTTGCAATAAGAACGCAATTTGCAATAACCCGTTTTGCAATAAAATTGTCAAACATATACAAATCTTTCTTTATGATGTTGTCGATACTTTGTGAATTATCTATCCACAGAAACAAATATAACGATATACTATTACAAGTATATATTATGTTTCATCATATTTTTTTCAACATCAGAAGTTTTATGCCAAACGGGTTGGAGTAGTCAACCCGTTTTGCAGTAAGAGCGCATTTTGCAATAACCCCTTATGCAATAAAAAAATTTATAAACGAAACATTAAATTAATGAAACTACAGATCGTTCCTTATTGGCTTATCTAAGAAGTATTGTGAATATAAATATATATCAGCACCTATGCCATCGAATTTCTGATATATACATGGCGACATTAAAAGTTTATTGCAAAACGGGTTTGGCTAGTCTATATATCTTTATTCCCAGTGAACCAGAATCAATCGTACAGAGATTAAACATAAGTTAATACAATAATATATACAATAAACAATGGTACAAACAGAAATGGCGTTACAGAGAGAAAACAAACAATACACAATGTCAACATTTGTTCGATAATGAAAAATGCATTAAAAGACTACCCTGGAGAATCCATCTTTTTCAATACAGTTCTAATAAACTTACATAGTTTGTTTGAAGGAGTATGTTTGCTATTCATCAAATAGTTAAATAGACTAATATGTGGCGTATTTCCTTACTTCAAATAGAGAAATTGTTGGCGTTCTTCCGTTAATGAATTACAGATATAAAGGTAATGAAATTCATCACCAGTTTCATTTGCTTCACATAAAGTGCATTTTCTATCCTTACGCGGTGTATTTCACCACCTTCAAGATTCTATAGGTAGATTGTGGTCGACTGTTCTGAAGCGACATAAGGTTATTGAATTTTTATCATCTACAAAAGGTTAAAGTAGTTTTCAAATTATTTTTTATCTTTAAATGCCATATTATCAATTGACTTTGGTAAGTCGTGAAAAATTGAAACCCAGTTTTGACAAAATTGATAAACAAAGCTTTTCTTGACAGAATCATGAAGCCATGAAATACTATATATGCTTCAGCCAATTTATTTGGTTACTAACATGTTTAAGGCACAGATCATGCAAACTACGTGGCAGTTTAGATTCTTTTGCAGAAATAAGTCTACTTCAATTCTTTATGATTCTTAATTTAACATTGATATCTTATGGAGATTTTTTTAGTTCCACATACACCATATGATCGGGTGTAGTCTTTTTGGCGTGCATCAGCATTTTAGTAAACTTTAAGTGTACTCTTTAATGACTGTGTTATTACCTATCCCCCAGATTCACACCCATATATTAGGGTCGGCTGAATGACTGACAAAGCAATCTAATTGGCATTCTATGGATAAATTATGTGTTCTACCTTTGCGAAAAATATCGAACATAACTATTTTTGCGTTATCTACATTATCTTTCTTAGCTTTAGCAAAGTTTCCAGTTTTCAAAAATAATATCCTAAGATATAACGGTTAACGATTTTTAGTTCTGTATTATTATATGGAAAACGCAAATTTGTCGGATTTGGACCTCTCAATAATAATACTACAATTTTACTTTTATCGACATTGATCTTGAGTTTCCATCTTTCACAATATTCGTATAAAAGGTTAAGTTTGTTTTGCAGATCGTCTCGTGATTGTGACATTAAAACTGTATCATCGGCATAGAGAATCAGAAATAATTTTATATATAAGTTGAGCATGATCTTTATGTCACTAGTGATACTTTGGATACTAGTTATATTATTTACTGACATAAAATCTTCGAAACATTTTAAGAATAATATTATAAACTGTGATATTCCTTGTACTGATTTTAAACCAATATTTTTAAAATATATTTCTAGTTTGTGGCAGAGTGGTTGGGATCTCCAAGTTCATAATAAACTTCATGAGATCCAGCCACTACTGCACACAAGTAATTTTAAAAGTTTTAGAGGTCGCAGAGACCAAGTTGTTTTAACACGGTGTCGTCTTGGTCATACCAGGACAACACATAGTTATATTTTAAATAATGAGCCACGACCCGAATGTGTGCCATACACCATCAAGCATGTCTTGATGGACTGTGTGGACGTGGCCCACATTCGGGAACGTTTCTATTCTGTAGATACGTTTTTTAACTGATTTAAAACTGTCGCAGGCGACACAATTTTAAAGTTCTTGAAAGAAATTAATTTATATAGCAATATTTAATTTCACTATTAATTGTGAAGATTGATACTTTTTTTTGTTTTAACTACCATTTTTATCTGTATATATATTCTCATATTATTGTATGAGATCAAGTTTTAGTACAAAAGGGAGGAATGACGTACTACTAATTTAAAACAACTTAAAAATTATAATTTTCACTGCTGGACGTTAAACAACAAATAATCAATCAATCAATCGAAACATTCATGTATAAGGAGAACAACAGGGGGGGGGGGGGGGGAAAGTTTTCTCAATGTCGTTCCAGAACGTTACATGAAAATAATCCGAGTATGCTTCGCAATTATAATATTAGAGATTTTATATTACTATACAAATCAACTATTACTGCATACATTTTGCCATTGATTTGAGTTTCAAGTAACTTACTCTGTAATCCCGGTCGCCACACCGTGTCAAAGGCTTTTGCGAAATCGATGAAACCGCAAAGTAGTTCCTTTTTCTTATGTTTTAGAAGGTCAAATAGTTGATGTAGTGTCATAATGCTATCAATAATAGAGTACCGTTTTCGGAAACCTGATTGGTTTTCGTTTACCAGTACAAATTCGTCCATAAATGCACCCAGTCTTGCGTTCAAAGTGGATGTAAAAAAGTTGCCCATGCAACTCAAAATGGTTATGGGTCTGTATTTTTTCGGATCTGAGATACTGCCTTTATTCTTATAAAAAGGAAGAATGTTTCCTGCATATGTGATGTATTCGTCACGACATGCTTTGTTATTTTTTAAATCTTTTATACATTTTAAATTTTTGATTCAGAAATCTCACAATTACTATTAATATTAATGGTATTACTTGTATCTGCGACATTCTGGTATTCCGCGTTATCGATATCTTTAAATCTTTAAAGAAATTAAAAAGTTGTCAATAGTCGCGCCTGGCTTTTGCCTGTCTTGTCTCGTATTTGTAATATTCCCGTATTCGTTACTGTTTTTTTTAACGATCGTAATTTCTTTTTCATATTGCGTCGATGTACTAGCAACGCTTTGCTAGTTTCACGCTTATATACACCTCGCCATAAGTTAAGCAACAACTACAACTTTTTGTTTATAATTTAAAAAATCTGAATGAATATTAACTTTGTGTTATTTATGTACTAAAGCCATCATTCGAGCACGTGAAAGTTACTTTAGTTAACTCCTCAGGTAAACCTTTAAATAGCAAACCCAGTTTGTCATACGGTAGTCGAGCACTCCAAAAAGCTTTGTTTTCTTTAACGATTTAGTGTTCATCTCATGGTTCATCTTTACATTTTCACAATGCCTGAACGGAAATGAAGTGAAGCTGAGAAGTGGAAGATCATTGGAATGCGTAATAGTGGAAAGAGCTTGCGTCAGATAGCTCACAAATGTTGCATTCACTTTAGTATTGTATCCCGGCTACTGAACGTCATCGACATGATGGAACTATCCAGGAACGCCCTAGGTCAGGTCGACCACCAAAAACATCTGAAAGGGAGGATAGACCACTCGTTAGTGTAGCCAAACGCCAACCGTTTGCCACTGCAAGATATCTTCGTGACTTTTGTAATATTGCAACCAGTGTCGCCGTTCAAACAGTTAACAGGCGCATAAACAATGCAAGGTTGAGAGCTCTTCGTCCCTTGAAACGTCCACTGTTGACACAGAGACATCGTCAATCACGTTTAGAGTGGGCACGATTTCACCGCCATTGGAATATTCGAAACTGGAGACGAGTACACTGGACCGACGAAAGCAGATTTCTTCTTCGTCATATTGATGGGCGCATGCGCGTTTGGAGACAACGAGGCACTGCTCACAACCAGAACAACATCCTAGGCACTACATCGTTTGGTGGTGGTGGTGTTACAGTGTGGGGAGGCTTTTCATACGGCTGTAAACCGAATCTGTATGTGGTTGATGGGACAATGACAGAGCAGAAATATCGAAATGACGTCATTGACGTTATTATTGAGCCACATTTTGACAATCATGCACTTGGTAACAGACCCAACTGTATGGATGACAACGCAAGACCTCACCGAGCTGCAGTTGTACGTGATGTTATCGAAAGGGGCGCTATTGAGCATCTTCCATGGCCATCCATGTCACCCGATATGAATCCAATTGAACACTTGTGGGATATCATCGGTCGTAAAATCAATAATAGAGCATCTGCTGGTCAAAATGTCCAAGAACTACGTGTTGCCATTCATTTTACCACATGCTACACTTCGTCGTTTAGTCAACAACAAGAGGTGGAGATTTAATGGACTTTACCGGAAGCGTGGTGGTTACACGACTTACTGAGTATTTTTGCGTTTAACACATTTCAAAGTGACTTTTCTCTCCTTGAACGTAGATCTGCGATGATGTTTTCATCAAACAATAAGTAAAGCGACTCTTAACATGTATGTTTCATTTGTCATTAATGTTCAATAAATTGTCATTTCTTTAAAAAATATTAAAATATATAAAATCTTAAATGAATCCCTGGCAAATAATAGGGTGTTGCTTAACTTAATGGCGAGGTGTATATTATTATGATTTAGTATTCTCAACATAAAAGGAAAAAAACTATCCACTATCGGTATATATCAAGACATTTACCGCTGTACCTATGTAGGAAAATTTTAAGCATCTTCTCATGGTGTCCCTTCAACATATATTTTTTTATTAGATAACTAACACCGGGCACAGGTAGGAAATTCCTTGTAGCATCATCTCTTGGTGTTCATTGTCCTTTGTCTATTTTGTCTTTAATATTGCTCCAATACCTTGTTCCATCCTGTCTGACTCTAATATTGTCAACATTATTGGACTGTGCATGTCTTGTTATAAACCATGAGTGTTGACTAATTGTGCCCCACCTTGGGGCCTGATTTGGTTTAATAAAGTTATCTATCCATCTATTGTGGCGTCTAGTTTTTATTGGGGTAGAAGCCGCATGCAGTACCCGGTAAAAATCCGTAAACTTCGGTAGAAGAAATAGCTAGTTAACAGCGTATTTTATTTAACGATATTGTGTTTTATCATTTATTCCAGTATAGTGGTCAATACAAGATACAATTTTTTGTTGTTGTCAGTTTAAGTATGACGCAATTTCTTCAACAAACTATAAACTTTATATCTAAAACTTTATAGTGCTATATTTAAACCCGAGGACTTCTGTAAAAAAATCTGATGTGTTTCTATTGTTTACCAATGTTAATACTTCGCTCATAAGTCCCGATCCCGAAAACTTGTTCTGCCGGAATAACTAGAAGATCATTTGTTTTCTCGATCAGCGCGTCAATTTTATCTTGAGATAAATCGTCGGTGTAGACTTCATCTAACTCACCTATCACTTGCACAACCTTATGAATATCAATATTTTCTATTACGGATTCTACTATATCAGCATCCCATTAGTCTTTATCATTTCATTGAAATAGTTTTGTTCACCTCCAGAAGGGGGGGGGTCAGCAGGTTTCCATAGTACTTTTACACAGAGCTCATAGGGTTATGTACATCAGAATATAGCGAAGAAAAGTCAAATACATTTAAAGTATGAAAAAAAGATAGCATGTCATGTGTACAAATTAAATAGTAAACAACACTTGATTGCTTACAAATAAACATGCTCATTTTGTCACCACTGACTCTATCATTCAAAATAAACAAATTATTATTTTTTACACATTTCCAAAAGGTCGTTACCATAGTAATTTATCGTTCAATCTTTACAGTTTCTATTAAGGTTCATATCTAAAGCAGGTAGTGTATAGCAATGATTCTGTACATTATTGACAGGATTATGACCATCGTTAACGATTTAAATCAATTCCGGAGCTTTCCTTGTTCTACTTTTAAAATCTCCATTTAGGAGTATATATCTGTAATTATTTGATAAATTTAAATAAATCTGATTTAAAACATCTCTGACTAATCTTACGCGACAACCCTGATTTCGTTACTTTTTCATCACCAGATATAAACTTCGCCTTGCCTGTTCTATGGCATCAGGATACTGTCGTTTAACAGAGAATGGTGTTCCTTTAAGGCGGTATGTATTAGAAAGACCAGTTTCTAAGTCCTTGTTGTAAAGGAATCGAACTATGATCGGTCGGTAGCGTTTGCCTTTTCTAGTTCAGAACCGGTGTACGTCTCCCAATTCGTGCCTGTACTTTATATTCAGTTCGTTACATATAAATGGTCGAATAATGTTTCGGTTTATATAGCTATAAACTATTGTGAATATAAATATATATCAGCACCTATCGACCATCGAAGTACTGATTCGTGGCGACATGAACAGTTAATTGCAAAACGGGCTTTAATAGTCAACCCGATTTGCAATAAAAACGCGCTTTGCAATAAACGTTTTCTGGGACGGAAATTTAACTAATGACATTACAGAATGTTCCTAATAATGTTTTGGTTTATCTATGAACTATTGTGAATATAAATATATATCAGCACAAATATATACCATCGAATTACTGATACATGGCGACATAAAAAGTTTATTGCAAAATGGGTTGGCACAGTCTACCCGTTTTGAAATAAAATCGCATTTGGTAATAACCAGTTTTGCAATAAAGGAAACCAAAACCAAGAACAAAGAAAAGGACTAAGTAAACTCCCGTCAGGTTAAGCACAGACATGCAACTATCAATTAATTCAAGGCAACGGGCATAAAACTGAAGGAATACCATCAACCTATTTACAAGCGTCTGTTTGAGAGGTTCAATAGTCAACAGAGCACTCGGGTTAAGCACAAAGCAAAATCTAGTATAACGTATAAGTTGTGAATTGTAATCACCATACCGGACTGCTGGAATATTTCAATCGCTCAAAGGGAAGTTAGCATTTGGAAAGTTGAAGTCACCACGTTTGTCTACAGTCTATTTTGTAGTTTTGTCTCTATTTCCAGAAGGTTTAAGTATTAAAATCTTAAGGATTACACTAAATACGGAAATACTGGATCAAATTTGATAGGGGAGTAAAGTAGTACATCACAATCTAAAAAGGGAAGATAAGTAAACGAAAAAAATTGCTTCATTTATTATATGCTCGTAAACACCGAATTTTACTGCCGTTATAATCCGAAGTTAGTTTTGTGATTTGTGGGATTAACGGCAGAATTCAGTTCTATTGCTCGTAATTTAGCAATTAAAAAAATTCTAACTTCGGTCTATTTATACAAAAATTCAAACAGAATATTAATCTTCTTTGCGTTAGTAAAGCTTCAGACATTGCGAAACTAACGGGAAACGATCTTTATTGAAGAAATTTCGTTTTTCGTCTGTATACAGTCATACGGATACTGTGACCTAATTTTATTATAAACGTGCTAATTTCCATACTATAACAACCATTCCGTAGTAAGAATCCAGTAATTTACATTGTATTACCCAAGATGCCATTCAGTTTCGTGTTTTTCATGTACTAAACGCAATCAAAAGACACGAATGTCAATATCATAAATAACGCACAGCGGGTTATTAAAAACGGCAATAACTATCATCACGTATCAAAAATGATCGATTTTAAACACGAAACCGATAAAAAAAATGGTGACACGGTCGAAAGATATCAAGATCGACCATGTATGATTGTACAACTTCGTTTGGACATCAAAGTGCGGAGAGATTCACTCCCGCTCTGCTACATTACGAGTGATGTGACAAAATTCGTACCTCGACCCCCCCCCCCAAAAAAAAAAAACAAAAAAGCGAGGGTACGATTATTCGTTCTAATGCTCGTATAGTACTTATTTTCAACTTTTGTAGATTTACGGTACAGACAGGACTGGTCTTTCAATGACTTCGCATTGTGTGTGTTTCTTATAGATATAGGCACACGTACATGTAACTGTAATACTAATATACTATACTGGTCATAATCACAAAATGTATTAGCAGCAAAGCGTCAATACAATGAAGTAAATTAACAATAAAAGGTTGCCAATCCTAAGTATAATTTCAGAAGCTTTCGTAATAAAGTTTAATAGTAGGATGGAAAGGGTTGGAAGCTGCGCTGCTTATAAAAAAAATACGACGCAGTTTTCATCACTTGCAGCGAGGTCGTGCGATGTTACGGTCACAGAGCCACAATGTCACAATGTCTGGTTCTGCACCTGCAGTCTCAGATAAACAAAGACATGTTACTATTTTGAGATGAGATTTAACACAATTACATCGATTGGTTGGATGTTTGCTTTATGTCCAGCAAGTAATATTTTAGCTATATCCAGGACAAGAGCAAGTTAAAATTGCCACTGCAAAAAAAATGGAGCATGGGTAGGGACGAAGAATTTAGCCTTTTGTAGCGGCTACAATGAGCATATTCTTTTTCAAATCAATAAAAGGGGTCTTTATCGTTCAAGGAACGTGGCACTCTCTTTACACACCACCTACCACGGCCCGCGACCAGGTTTTCTGTATTATGACCAGACAACCCCCAACGACCCGGGGCTGCTCTGTCTAATTGTCTACATTACTAAATGTGACAAAATCATATCATTAACACTAGCATATATGACCAAAGTGAGTGACATTATTTGTCGATCAATTGAAACATTGGACAAACACCCTCATGAAATATGGCAATAGCACTGTTCATACATTAACCAACCTACCACGATGACGTTATTTATATTACGTAGAGTATAATTAAAACTTGTCAACAAATCATTAATGTTGATAATTTGTTCAAATCTAAGTAAGTTTATTAGAATTATATTGAAAAAGCTAGATTCTCCAGGGTAGTCTTTTTATGCTTTGTTCTTTACTGAACAAATATTGACATTGTGTATTGTTTGTTTTCTCTCTGTACCGCCATTTCTGTTTGTACCTTTGTTTATTGTATATATTATTCTATTTAAAACTGTATGTTTAATCTCTGTACGATTGATTCTGGTTCACTGGGAATAAAGATATATAGACTACTTAAACCCGTTTTGCAATAAACTTTTGATGTCGCCATTTATATATCAAAAGTTCGATGGTATAGGTGCTGATATATATTTATATTCAAAATAGTTCCTAGATAAGCCAATAAGGAACGCTGAATAACCGCGTTTATGTTACAGCGTAAATCGATTCAAAGTCGTTTATATCCAATAATCTAACCAACCATTGAAAACAAACCTTATATTTAAAATTCTAAAGTAAAAATGAAGTAACAAGAACAATATTTTACAAGTAATCAAATAATATTTGCAATTCAATTTTTTTAGTGTCGTCACTTGTTGTTTGCGGAAGAATTCATGTATAGCCATCGTCATCAATACATCTTATTATGACGTCACAATCAGTCAAGTGCTGAAATACCAAGTTAGGTTATTCGAAATAACCAACTTTGCTAATCTATTGAGTATTTAAAAGAAGTTAAAATATATACTTATAATAGTATATCGTTATATTTGTATCGACAACATCATAAAGAACGATTTGTACATGTTTGACAATTTTATTGCAAAACGGGTTATTGCAAAATGCGTTCTTATTGCAAAACGGGTTGACTACTCCAACCCGTTTGGCAATAAACTTCTGATGTTGAAAAATATGATGAAACAGAGGATGGATACTTATAATAGTATATCGTTATATTTGTTTCTGTGGATAGATAATCCACAAAGTATCGACAACATCATAAAGAACGATTTGTACAAGTTGACAATTTTATTGCAAAACTGGTTATTGCAAAATGCGTTCTTATTGCAAAACGGGTTGACTACTCCAACCCGTTTGGCAATAAACTTCTTATGTTAAAAAAAATATGATGAAACATAATATATTCTTATAATAGTATATCGTTATATTTGTACTTGTAGATAGATAATCCCCAACATAATAAAGTACGATTTTTACATGTTTGACAATTTTATTGCAAAACGGGTTATTGCAAAATGCGTTCTTATTGCAAAACGGGTTGACTACTCCAACCCGTTTGGCAATAAACTTCTGATGTTGAAAAATATGATGAAACAGAGGATGGATACTTATAATAGTATATCGTTATATTTGTGTCTGTGGATAGATAATCCACAAAGTATCGACAACATCATAAAGAACGATTTGTACATGTTTGACAATTTTATTGCAAAACGGGTTATTGCAAAATGCGTTCTTATTGCAAAACGGGTTGACTACTCCAACCCGTTTGGCAATAAACTTCGTATGTTGAAAAATATGATGAAACAGAGGATGGATACTTATAATAGTGTAGCGTTTTATTTGTTTCTGTGGATAGATAATCCACAAAGTATCGACAACATCATTAAGAACGATTTGTACATGTTTGACAATTTTATTGCAAAACGGGTTATTGCAAAATGCGTTCTTATTGCAAAACGGGTTGACTTCTCCAACCCGTTTGGCAATAAACTTCTGATGTTGAAAAATATGATGAAACAGAGGATGGATACTTATAATAGTATATCGTTATATTTGTTTCTGTGGATAGATAATCCACAAAGTATCGACAACATCATTAAGAACGATTTGTACATGTTTGACAATTTTATTGCAAAACGGGTTATTGCAAAATGCGTTCTTATTGCAAAACGGGTTGACTACTCCAACCCGTTTGGCAATAAACTTCGTATGTTGAAAAATATGATGAAACAGAGGATGGATACTTATAATAGTATATCGTTATATTTGTTTCTGTGGATAGATAATCCACAAAGTATCGACAACATCATAAAGAACGATTTGTACATGTTTGACAATTTTATTGCAAAACGGGTTATTGCAAAATGCGTTCTTATTGCAAAACGGGTTGACTACTCCAACTCGTTTGGCAATAAACTTCGTATGTTGAAAAATATGATGAAACAGACAATATATACTTATAATAGTATATCGTTATATTTTGTACTTGTGGATAGATAATCCACAAAGTATCCACAACATCATAAAGAACGATTTGTGCATGTTTGACAATTTTATTGCTAAACGGGTTATTGCAAAATGCGTTCTTATTGCAAAACGGGTTGACTACTCCAACCCGTTTGGCAATAAACTTCTTATGTTGAAAAAAATATGATGAAACATAATATATTCTTATAATAGTATATCGTTATATTTGTACTTCTAGATAGATAATCCCCAACATAATAAAGTACGATTTCTACATGTTTGACAATTTTATTGCAAAACGGGTTATTGCAAAATGCGTTCTTATTGCAAAACGGGTTGACTTCTCCAACCCGTTTGGCAATAAACTTCTGATGTTGAAAAATATGATGAAACATAGGATGGATACTTATAATAGTATATCGTTATATTTGTTTCTGTGGATAGATAATCCACAAAGTATCGACAACATCATAAGAAACGATTTGTACACGTTTGACAATTTTATTGCAAAACGGGTTATTGCAAAATGCGTTCTTATTGCAAAACGGGTTGACTACTCCAACCCGTTTGGCAATAAACTTCTGATGTTGAAAAATATGATGAAACAGAGGATGGATACTTATAATAGTATATCGTTATATTTGTTAATGTGGATAGATAATCCACAAAGTATCGACAACATCATAAAGAACGATTTGTACATGTTTGACAATTTTATTGCAAAACGGGTTATTGCAAAATGCGTTCTTATTGCAAAACGGGTTGACTACTCCAACCCGTTTGGCAATAAACTTCGTATGTTGAAAAATATGATGAAATAGACAATATATACTTATAATAGTATATCGTTATATTTTGTACTTGTGGATAGATAATCCACAAAGTATCCACAACATCATAAAGAACGATTTGTGCATGTTTGACAATTTTATTGCAAAACGGGTTATTGCAAAATGCGTTCTTATTGCAAAACGGGTTGACTACTCCAACCCGTTTGGCAATAAACTTCTTATGTTGAAAAAATATGATGAAACATAATATATTCTTATAATAGTATATCGTTATATTTGTACTTGTAGATAGATAATCCCCAACATAATAAAGTACGATTTTTACATGTTTGACAATTTTATTGCAAAACGGGTTATTGCAAAATGCGTTCTTATTGCAAAACGGGTTGACTACTTCAACCCGTTTTGCAATAAACTTCTGATGAAGAAAAATATTATTAAATAGAGGATTTATACTTATAATAGTATATCGTTATATTTATACTTGTGTATAGAAAACCCACAACATCATAACAAACAATTTATACATGTTTGAAAATTTTATTGCAAAACGGGTTGTTATTGCAAAACGGGTTGTTACAGACCAGTTTTTTGTGTCCGTTTATGATAATATTTACTCAATCTATAATAGAAATCTGATTAGGGAAGTCAGGGAATAAAGACCATATACCAGCTATGATACTAAGTTTGCTTTAACATGCTTTCAGGTGCTGGTCTGGTGGTATTTATGTGCTTTTTTGTTGGTCTCTAAAGATCTAGTAACTGATTACAACAGACTTCTTAATTTCTCCGCTCACTGTTTAACATGCTTTCAGGTGCTGGTCTGGTGTTTTTATGAGCTTTTCTTGTTAGTTTCTAATTATCTAATTAACATATGAGCAACTGATTACAATATACTTCTTATTTCATATTAAATGGTTAATGTTTTTGGTGATTAAAATTAATTCAATTTAATCAATCTTGATTGTTGTGTTATTGCCAGTAAAATAATAAACTACACTATAATTGCCTTTGAGGGTTGTCAAGTATTTATTTCAACAAGAATTGTTCACTACTTACAATACTGGAACCAATACTGAAACATTTGTTTTTATTCCAGTGTTGTGCACAAGTATTACGATCGCCAAGTTTGTAAAAAAAGAATCGGAAGATATTTTAAATTATAAATTGTTCAACTGACAATCTTAAAGGAAATATGGTTGAAGATTGGTTTTGTCAAAATATGTGAGCTGTTTGTTTGCATTCATCAATTGATCTCGTTGATCTGACAGGAAATCGTATGCTCACTGACTGTCACATTTAAAACACCACCGGGTTAGCTTTTTTAATACTCAGTAAGGCATGTTGAATGATAATTTTCATACTTACTCAAATTGGCATAAATAATACTTCCAGCAAAAACATCCGTATGCTGAGGTCTTTATTTGGGACGATATCGTCACTTCCGTTGCCATGACAAATCTAAAAAACAAAATCGCGGTACGCACGAGAATACGCGATTGCGTATGGATTGCATAGTTTTAAATTACGAAAATCTTTTTTTAGATAGAGCACAGGCCTCGTCATCTTTCACTTTTACACAGTAGAAAGAAATAGCTGCGTTTCTTCATTGTGATTAATTTCAAGTTTGTCGATAGCTGTGCTCATATATAAGTTTTAATGAGAAGTGTGCACAAATTACCTTAAATGCAAGAATTTCGTCAAATTGAGATACACGAAGTAGATTTTCACTAGAATACGACCCATAAGAAAAATCCAGATACATTTTTATAAAGATTGGTTATATTAGAATGATAAAAAGTGCAAACACAAGATATAGAAGATTATTTATATTTCACCAAATATGAGGCCAAAATTCATAGAAAATGAAGCAACTCCTTTGTTGTTTGATTTAGAACTTTCTGTAACAAACTCGCAACCAAAACAGTCCATCGGAAAAAAATAAATATGTTATTATATTTTTTGTTTAGTGTGTTTCTGTAATTTGTTTAAATATTTGAATTGGTTATTGGATAATTGACAGTGCTAATTGGTTTATAACACTTTAGTTGGACTTGACTGATTATCAAGTAACTGTTCAATGACACAGTAGATATATATAATATTAGTGAAATGACTTCACGGATTTGTCAGTTTTAGAAGCTCTATAGAACTTTTGTTTATTGTTACATGTGCACCGACTTTAAATAAATATTACTTGACTTGACTTGACTTGACATAAACATTATAATACATTCCGGTCTAAGACATAGGACATAATGTAAATTCAACTTTTAGGATTTATACTCCATTAGCCGATGGGGAATGGAATATAAGTCCTAAGCCCTGAATGTGACATTATATACCCTGTCTAAGACCAGATTAACTTATATTATAGCACACTTGTGCTGAAATGTTCAATAAAACAATAAAAAAGTCTGTCTTGCAGATCACACATTTCAATGATCGGATACAAAATAAATATGTGTATCAGAATCTCAAAATATTAGCATCTGAGTTTGATGACTAAATTGAAAGGTAACGTGTCAATTAGGGTTTTGGTCCATTCTACTTATTTTCAATTTAATGTTTAAACATACGAAACAGTTAAGAAAATATAGATTAAACATAAGCAAGTATTCAGAATAAACATATTGTCAACCAATGTAACACATTAAATGTTTCTAAATAGGATAAGAATAATGTTATCTCAGTAAATTAAAAAACTCGTTTTTAAGATAATCCGTCAAAGGCATTACCAAGACTATGGTTAAATTTCGATGCCAAGCAGTTGCAAATTTTGCCACTTCATAAGGAGATCTCGTTTTGCTAAATAAGTTAAACCATGTAATTTTTCGAAAATCTTCCGGTAAAGAGTTCCAGCTGTGACCAGTACTATTTTCACCTACTACATGTAGTATATCACTGCGTTCATGTTCATATGTTCGATCTCTTCTTATTATCTCTTAATGATATATACATGTTATTGTTTTCAGTTACGATTGACCGTATTTCATTACAGTTTTTCGTTTTTGTCTTATCCTTCAAGTTTAAAAATACATCTTTTGTCCTGATCTCATAATCAGTAGTGAAGATGTACATACAACATGGTATATTACTTCGCTCTTGACCTCTCGTATAATCGCTAGAAAGGATCAGAGAGAATTGATCGCCTCAACTTTATTTCATTGGATTATTTCATGGTTTATAGGGTATGCTTTTTATTTTTTTTTAATGCATTCTAATCTTCACATAATAAAATGTATATATTTGTTTTTCGTTTATTACTTTGTTAGATACTTTGATAATTAAAAGCCATTTGCAGATTTTGTTATATAACATAATGTATATGTTAGAAAGTTTTATTTATTTTCTAAGGTCTTTCTATTTTCAAGGTGTAGATAGCCTTAGCCGGAATTGATATAACGTTTTAGAATTTTGGTGATAAAAGCTCTACAACATCTTAATCATTTGGATTTTAAATATTATGTGGATCTGAGCGCCACTAATGAGTCTTGATTAGACGAAACGTGCATCTGGCATAGTAACTTCTTTTAACCTTGATGTCTTTGATGACAGTTTATTAGAAAGACTTGTTCGGTTCAATGTTATCATATGTATTTTGTTTTGTTTGGATTATTTCACGATGTATAGGGCAAGCTTCATTTCTTTTTTTTGGCATTCATATCTTTACATACAAAATGTATATATATTAGCTGAAGATTAGAAACTGCATACAAATACAAAGCTTAAGTGCGTATAAATTGTGAAAAAAACCAAAAATAAAATTGAAATTTATCAATAAGACGGAACACTACAATTCACATTAGAATTATAAACACAGCACAAATAATTCATACTGTTGATAATGGCTGGGCATGCTGCTTTAGTGAACTGCCAGTAAGTTCTTTCACCACGGGTAGTTTTAACCCGAAAAAGATAACCATTGAAGTTTTTGCCTCCTAGTCTGTTGTGTATGTATTTGAAATTTAACTGTGCCATGATTTACTTTCAATGGTGATGTAGTTGTATTTATACCAAGAACCCAAAGCTCGTTAAGTTACGATTGGAGAACTCATATTTCGAAAATGACAGTTGATGAATTTAAATAAAAGGATAAGCAGCAGTCACTGTTTAGTATTCATTATTTAGCAGCTTGGTATCTACTATAATAATAGTAATTAATATATTATATTATAAAACACATAATTTGTTTTAAATTTTTAACAAAATTTAGTTTCATGCTTCAAAATACATGTTACAGATATTCTTTTCAACTAAAATATTTATTTATTTATTTATTATTTAATTTACTAAAATAACATAGTAATAATAAGTTTGAAATACACGTAATTTTATATTTCTGAAAAAATCACCCTTTCCTGTAAAAAAGATCTTTTACCCATTTCATTTTTCCTGTTGCAATAATTGAACATTTGTATAATTATGCCCATTTCAATTACAAGAATAGTCAACACGCCTTGTACCCCTTTTAACCATTAAAACAACAATAATTAATTATGTGATTTTAAAAATGTTGGCATTCCGCGAACAAACCTGATTAACAGCATCCGTCCTGTTTGTTTGTAATAAAATTGTTAAGCAACAAATAAATTTATATGCGCATGTACATTGAATAATGAAGATTTTTTGTTAAATAATCTTATAATTATTATGTCAAACGAAAAGTTTGCTCGAGGATTTGAGCTGACATTATTTGCATACTTAATATAAGTTGTATAGTTGTATTAGGAGATGAAGTCGTATGAAATTGTAATACAAAATACTTTAGTACAAATGGAATCTCGGTTGTCATGTGGTCAATGTAGTTAGGCATTTACTTGTAAACACTGATTTTGCGGGTTTGAGTTTTAGTGTGGGCAGGGTGTGCTCCCGAAAGTGATGGCCAGTGCAATAAACCTTATCGTTCCTCAGAATTTTTTATTCTTAATTTCATCTAATTAAATCCTTCCTTTTTCCTTGTTGTCATGGTAACTAAGTAGATTCCCGTGCTAAGCAAAACATGTTAACATGTTTTATAGCCCTGTGGCCACGATCGAGGTTTTCTCTCTCCCGAATAAAAACTATGCCATGATACAACTAACATTGCTGAAGGTCGTGTCTGCTCCGAGAAAAGGTGTGACAGCAGAAGATTATAACCAGAATTTAAGATTTTAAACAGTTGTGATTTTGACCATTTGACAATTTCGTTGTATATAAACAACTCGCTATTAACTTTTATGCCCATTTGAATATTGTTCCCTAAATATCGCATCAATTGTATGAAAGTGCAACGTTTATATTGATCTTGTTGTGCTATAGGAAAAATGCCTGGTGTTTCTTTAACGGAAGGTAATACGGAGATAAGAAGAATACCACCAGACAAACAATTGATGCCCATTTTAAAGCATTTGTAATTTTACAGAATGTTTAATATGTGTTTAATTATTTTAATTATTAATATTGGCATAAGCAGATGTGTATTTATATTAATTAAGAAGAAAAATAAAATACTCAATCGGTACTGTGGTTTTATACCTAAAACAAATATGGAAAGACTAACCATTTGGAGCCTTTATCGTTTATGTCCATAAATATAATGAAATAAGCACAACGATTACAGTCCCATATAGTTGTAATATTCTTGTAACTTCCAACACTGACTAGCGACATTAAATGCACCTTCTATGTTACCTATTATCTCCACTTCCGGTACTAAAAACTTCGGCTATGGCCGCAATTTGTCCTGTTGAAAACTTTGGAAATGGACAATTGTCTTTAATAAATTTTCACGCTTCAGGTGAATGACAGGTGTAGATATCTAAGTGAGGATGTTATTATAACTTCCTGCTGTGTAAACATGACAATCCCGACAGGGAAAGCAACTACACACTTAACCCGATAACATTGGGGTGTCAGTGTCGTTATCAATACCCATATCAGTGCCATCAGCACATGCCAGCAAGGAGCGTGGGGAGGAGTACCACCCTCACGAAGTCATACATCAAGGATCGCCCAGATAGGGAATCTCCATGTTTAATACCCGGGTGCGGGCTACGGACGAGAAAACTGCGGAAGCATGTTGTTGAGAAACATCTACCAGCATTGCTTACGGACAAGCAATCCGAGAAGCAGATGCAAAGTTCGGAGTGGGTAGACTGCTACAGGAGCTAGCTAGGACAATCTGTGGACAGTCCGGAAAAGTGCGACATCTCGTGGACTATGTAAACACAAGACGTAGTATACCATTGAATTCCAAAATCCAACAGCAGATAGGTTCCAGTTGTTGTCCCTTTGCCACGAAATGGACTGCTGATGCGAGTGCGGGAACCCTTGCAATAGATCGTAGAGTGGGTGTATATTGTGTAAATACGTTCGAGCGTGTTTGTTAATAGTTGTCTTTACTTTACTCGTGGAAGGATGTGTCCACAGTTTATCCCGACTTCGCACGGGGGTTGGGGGGTGGTGGATTTAGTTAATTGTTCATTGGATTTATATATAGTTAGTAGTTAGGTTGTAGTTTTTGGTAGATTTAGTAGTTCCAATGAATTCAGATATTTTTGGTTTTTTCAATGGAGTCTATCATTTAGTATTTTTCTAGTCCTAATGGTAGGAGCTAGGTTTTATAATTATTAATAGGATCCGGATGGGGGTAGTTTTTAAGTCACGATAGCAGTAACATACCCTGTCAAGTACCTTGTTAGGGAATTGGTTAGCTTTGTCACAGTTTTTATTCGTGACAAGAGTCCCGCGCCGAAGAAAATGGGGGTGGTGAAATTAGGCATCTCCTTATTTTTGGGATTAGCTAGACCCGATTATGGCCTCGGGTTACTTGGGGGGGGGGGGGGGGGTGCATTACATCTGATGCTTGACGGTGAAGAGCCTTGAGAGGATCTGGATCCAGCGTCCAGTGACCAAAGGCAACCTTCTCAGCTACATCCGAGTGTAGACGCCATTCTAGTGACGTCCTATATATTCTGGTCATTGCATATTCACACATAAGGACTTAACCTTTTCCCCCACCTATCGGGAGCTGAGATTAGCAACCTCACTTGGTCTCTCGAACCTATTTCACAACATTGTTTTATTTGAGTTTGGACTGATAAATATTTTTAGAAAACAACGATGTTGTGTAATATAAAAAGATAAAGAATTTTTCGAACATGATACTTTGTGGTCAATTAATATTTTACAGATAAGTCGTCCTACATATCTTTTTAATGAGAATGCATTGTTGGGGAGTGCCCACTACGAAATCTGTAAACAATGTTGTGAAGATGTTATTTTAAAATGCAGGAACTGATTTCTTCCAGCATAAATGGGATCAGAAAACAAGATGAAGTTACATGGTTTTAAGATAATTACAGAATTATTTAATACAAAAACATAATATAACTTATTTTTAATGTGAAATGATACATGACATTTTAATGATATTCAAAAGTAGATAAAATTATAACTAGAGGAATGTATTCACACAAATACGACTTACCCGCCTGCCCAATTTGTTTTCTAGCACAAATAATGAACAATATATTACTGAATGCACAGCTCACATGATTACATAAAAGATCATGGGTGTACATGCACGATGTCAGCGCTTTTTTGTTGTTCAATCTGTCAATATTTTGTCACTTGCCAGCAACAAACTTCAACATCTTGTTATTTCTTATTGAAAATGTTCCCATTCAGTTTGCTATTTCTCCCTAATGACCCTAACATGCTGAAAAGTACACCTGACACTGTTTACAGTCCATAAAAATACTCTAGAATACCTCATAAAACTACAATATGAACATGTTTTACAAAATACATATTGCAAGATGAGAAATATTTTTTTATGAGTAACTTTATTATTTTAATATAGATAACTTGAAATGTTAGACATGTAGACGACACACCGAAATAATTTTTGTACTTCATTGCTTTAACACGAATATATTTAGTTTTATGAATATATACTAGTTTTTTTTCTTGAGTATGCTTTTTGTATAACATATATATAAATATGTTTTACGATAGTGAGGTTGTATGCCGTTTTCAGGGTGACACCAATCGTGTAATTAATCAGACGTAAAGAAGTTATTTTCACCGTATTATATTCCCAGTGTTAATAATATCAGAGACATGTAAGTACATGTCTCTGATAATATTCGCAGTTAAACAAATTGTGTTACGTTGTATATATAGACTAATGCTCGTAAATCATTACTATTTTCCTAATTTACTGTAGTGTGTATTGTTGATAGCATTCTTTGTAGTATGGGACTAGGACTTCAATAATACGAAAAAAGTTATTTACAGGTATTCGCTTTCATTTTATACAATAAGTAAAAAAAATTAAATGTCTAAACTTTCTTTGATGTTTAGAACAAAATGAGCATAATTTTCTCATCTAGTCTCTTTACTCTCTAAAAAGTCAAAAAGTCTTTGGAAAACCACAAGGTCACAACGCCATGTCAGATTGAAAAAAAATGTGTTAAACAGTCTATACAAATGAGAATAAATTGTTCAAATGGATTTATTTTTAAGTGCCAGCGTATCTATAAACTTCACTTTTTTAATTTTGAGTAAACAATTTTTGCCGAATATTTGATCCTTGGTGCTGTGTTGATTTTACATTCACAAAAACTTTAAGCCAGTTGTCATCGTAATTACATGTATTATTGTTTACAACAGAAGAACATAAAGTGTCGGTGACAATAAATCAATGCTGAAACAACCAACACACGCCCGGATGCGCTTAACCAGGTTAATATATGCATCAAAGGATTATGCAGCATTACAATACACACTCAGACTGACCTAGAAAATAAATAAATATTCCACCATTTTAAACTAATTTAATAGCCTAAATGTGTATAAAAACATTTTTGTTTCAAGCAATAATGTTTCATGTCCATTTTGTAGTTTTATGATTTATGTTTAGGTATTCTTGGGTAATTCTATGGACCGCATTGTTACAACCCTGATTCGACACGGATACGATTAGGCCGAATTTTACTGCCGTTATAATCCGGTTAGTTTTGTGAGCGCCAAAAAAGCGAGGGAACGATTATTCGTAGCACAATTGAAAAATAATTAGATTTAAAAAAATTTAACAAACGTGAAGTAAATAGATGAAATCTGAGATTTTTTAAATTAAATAATTTAATTAATAAAAATGTGAAGATTTTTTATTAATTGTAATGTAATACATTCAATAATTTATAATCTACACCTTTCAACTATTTTTTTTTAATTATACCACATGAATATTTTTCCAAATTATGTCACGTGACTTATTTACACGCACAAATGCAAAACCACGTGATATATTCAAATAGCTTTGTTATCGATCGACAACGTTGGTTATTAATATAACAGTGCACAGCATTGAACAAAGAAACCTTAATAAGTGAATTTCTCCTTAATAATTTAATTAATCAAAAAGAACACCGTTTGAAAACAGTACTAAATGAGACCGATAATCCCTGCAAGTTTGAGCGGTTAATATTATGTAGTTTTCAGATAAAAACGGATTCACACAAAATCTGTGACTGACAACATTTTGCCGAAGTGAATACAATACTTACCCGCCTCCTACTGGAGGGCGGGTAAGTAATTACTTTTACACTTCTAAATAATCAAGACTTTATTACCATTTATTTAAAATTAAGTATGCATCTTTTCAAAATCTGAAAAATAAGCGATTGAAACAACCTGTGTGATACAAAACCTTGTATCATCTATGTATGTGATACAAGATGGACTTTTGTCGGAACTATTTCTTAACGTCATAATGAAGGGTATAACCAATGATTCGTTGAATTTCTCTCATTCTATGAATGAAATATGACGTCATAATACGTGTCATGATGATATCTTTTACATATACCCAACTGTACAGTCAGGTCATTTATAGAGAAACGTTGATTGAATATAGAGAAACATGCCTAGGGACTGGTAAGGCAGAGTTGGATATAATTATTTAAGTACAGCTGTATGCTCGCAGGAGAAATGATACAGAAACAGATGCAAGAACATAAGGCAAAAGACAGTGAAAGACTTCATCAAGAATGTTACTTCAATGGACAGCAAGTTGTCAGAAATACATGTATGTTTGCACATGCAAACGAGACGTCTAAGCTAGATGCGATATCCAGATCACTTGAAAATGAAGGTCTGAAACCAAGAACTCATGGAAATACTAGTTTAAGTCCAGAACATGCACTCACAGTACATGTGAATGTGATAAAACGCATTATATTTTATGAATCAGTATGCAAGCAAGTATGGTGCACTACTCCCTGGAAGGCTTCGCAAGCACAAAGACTATTAAGTTACTTTACTTCCTTTTGACAAATCAAAAGCCGACATTCATCAAGGATATCTAAAAGCATCACATGCAGCACGATATAGAAAAATAAGTTTATCAGAGTTAAAAAAGATTTGGAATGAACAATGTCCTTATATTGTTTTAATGCATTAAGCTACAAATTTGTCAGATATTTTCAACAGATTTAAATAAATCGGTCAATTTAAGTAAAGAAGAAAAAGGTGGCATATTAAAAAAGTATGAACACTATCTGAACAAAGCCAAAATTAAAAGATACTAATACAGGCAGCAGTGTCAGTCATGTAAAGACAATTACAGTACTATGACTGTCGACCAAAGAGTTAGAGGTAATTTTAGTTCATTTTTAAGCACATCATACACAATTGTACATTTATTTCATGTTGATTTTCCATATCTCATAATATATATATAGGTCGCACAAATACATCGTGTATGTAAATGACATGTTCAACCAAAAGTAACACTAGGCCAATGAAACTCCGTTTTTTAGCGGACGGATCTGGTCTAGAGGTTACACCTCTGTCTTTACATGCTAGGCGCAGTAGATATAGATGTTATAAACTGACACGAGTTCGATTCCCGAGGTGGGACGGCTCAAAAATCAAATCTGTGTGCACAGATGATTTTCAGAGTGGAAATTACAACGACATTGTTTGGTTAATTCATTAGACACTTTATCTTAACTATGTATCTTTAGTGCATTTCTAAAGATCCAATGTTGAAATACAATCAGATGTTGGGCATATATAAATAGACAATTACATATATATATATATATATATATATATATATATATATATATATACGTCTACAAATTAAGCCCAACACTGTTAGAATTAAATTTTTAACACTGTCAAATTTTAGTTTACCCTCAGCGGGATTCGAACTCACACCGTTGTGACACTGTGGCACCAAATCGCCTGCACTATGTCCAGCGGTCTAGACCACTCGGCCAAATCCGCTATATAAAAATATAGCTTCATTAACCGGGGTGAATCGTAGACATAGACAAATACATGTGTACTAGCGTGTGACGATGAAATTTTCGTAACCAATACGTATTAATTTGACAGTAATCTAATTCAGCATTTTTGTATATATTATATAGGATGACAAAGTTACTTGTCATTCAGTCACAGTAAGTAAGTTATATACAAACGTCTAAGTATTGTGACAGCCATATAATATATCTATCCAGCGGATTTCTGAAACTAAATAACCATACCCCCATGAATAAAATTTAGAACATGATTCGTAAAATTAAAGGTAAAAACGGTAAAGCAAATGTCCATCATTTAAAGGATGGACAAGACTTGTTCACATCAGAGTCGGACATGTCAAATAAATTGGCCGAAACATTTGCAACACACTCCTCTGCTGAAAATTATCATCCCAATTTTCAGCGGATCAAAATTCAAAAAGAAAAATCAAAACTTAATTTCCAGTCAAAAAATTTAGAAGATTACAATACACCTTTTTCTTTGGAAGACCTAAAAACCACTTAGAACAAATATCACGATACAGCATGTTGTCCAGATGACATCCATTATCAACTTCTCAAACATCTGCCACAATCTTCTCTCCAATGCCTTTTGAATCTTCTTAACAACATTTGGGAAACCGGGGACTTACCATCTATATGGAAAATGGCCACTGTTGTGCCTATTCCAAAACCAGGAAAAGATCACTCTGAAGCTTCCAACTATCGGCCTATAGCCCTCACAAGCTGTCTTTGTAAAACCATGGAAAGGATGATCAACGATCGCCTTGTCTGGTTTTTAGAATCCAACAATCTACTTTCTAATATTCAATGTGGATTTAGACAAGGGCGAAGTACCCTAGATCATCTGGTGCGTTTTGAAACATACGTAAGAAACGCATTTGTCAAAAATGAACATGTTGTGTCGATCTTTTTCGATCTAGAAAAAGCTTACGACACAACATGGAAATATGGCATTTTAAAAGATCTTTTTGATATGGGGTTGAAAGGTAGACTTCCAACCTTCATTTCAAATTTTTTGTCTGATAGAGAATTTAAAGTTCGTGTAAATTCAAATCTGTCTGACCCTTTTGAAAAAGAAATGGGTGTTCCTCAAGGTAGCATCCTTTCTGTTACTTTATTCAGTATTAAAATAAATAGTCTTGCTCAAGCCTTGAACGATAACATGGATGGTTCTTTGTATGTTGACGATTTTCTTATTTGTTATCGAGGAAAGAACATGAATAATATTGAACGTCAACTACAGTTATATCTAAATAGAAAAGAAAAATGGGCAATGGAGAATGGTTTTAAATTCTCCACTGCAAAAACTGTTGGCATGCATTTTTGTAACAAAAGAAAAATGCATCCAGATCCCGAACTTACATTATATATCAATCCTATAAAAATTCTGAAAGAAACTACTTTTCTTGGTTTAATATTCGATTCGAAGCTTACCTTTCTTCCCCATATCAAAATGTTAAAAAATAAATGCTTAAAGGCATTAGATATTTTAAAAGTCGTAGCCAGCACCGACTGGGGTGCTGAGTGCGACGTTTTACTTAATCTTTATAGATCGCTGGTTCGATCTAAATTGGATTATGGTTGTTTTATTTATGGTTCTGCTCGCAAGTCATATATCAAAATCCTTGATACGGTTCATCATCAAGGATTGCGACAATGCCTTGGAGCCTTCCGAACCACACCTAAAGACAGCTTATATGTAGAAGCAGGCGAGCCTTCTTTGTATCAAAGAAGAATAAAGCTCGCTTTGCAATATGCAACAAAATTAAAGGCATACCTTTGCAACCCCGCCCACGACTGTTTTCAAACCTCTTTACCAAAACATTTTCGAAAAGCATCCAAACAAAATTCAACCTTTTGGCCTTAGAATTAAATTTCATTTAGAAAATTCAGGTATAAATTTAGATGAGATTGCTGCAATCGGGATTCCACAAAATCCCCCTTGGCTAAACCCCAAACCGGTATTTATTTTTGATTTACGAAAACATAAAAAGTCAGAAACAAACCCGTTGATAATAGAACAACATTTTATAGAAATTAAATCTAGTTACCCTGACTACAGTACTATTTATACAGACGGGTCAAAAGATGACGATAAAGTTGCCTCGGCCGCTGTCTTCGGAGAGCGTGTTGAGACTCGTTGTCTCCCGTCTGCCTCATCCGTATTTACTGCTTAGGCGCAAGCTATTCTTCTTGCCATGAAAATAGTTGCTTCGTCAGACGAGTGCAAATTTGTTGTCTGCTCAGATTCCCTCTCGTGTCTACTTGCTATTCAAAATTTCAAAATAAAAAACCCTTATATTTAAAAAATTATTGAAATTTACAAATCTCTCATAACTTTGGGAAAAGAGGTTGCGTTTTTCTGGATCCCAAGTCATGTGGGAATCCATGGGAACACGGTCGTGGATCAGGAGGCAAAGAATGCCCTGAAGAATAATGTTATAAACTGTGATATTCCTTTTATTGATTTTAAACCAATAATTTTTAAATATATTTCCGGTTTGTGGCAGAGTGGTTGGGATCTTCAAGTTCATAATAAACTTCACGAGATCCAAACACTACTGCACACAAATAATTTTAAAAGTTATAAAGGTCGCAGAGATCAAGTTGTTTTAACACGGTGTCGCCTTGGCCATACCAGGACGACACATAGTTATATTTTAAATAATGAGCCGCGCCCCGAGTGTGTGCCATGCAACAGTCCATACAATATCAAGCATGTCTTGAAGGACTGTATTGACGTGGCGCACATTCGGGAACGTTTTTATACTGTAAATACGTACAGTAGTTTGTTTACAACGGTCGCAGGCGACACAATTTTAAAATTTTTAAAGGAAATTAATTTATACAATAATATTTAATTTTTCCGGCAATTTGTGATCCATATTTTTAATGTTTTACTTACCTTTTATCTGTATATATGCTCATATTATTGTATGAGATAATGTTTTAGAACTAAGGGAGAGATGAACAATTGTGAAAAATGTTAATTAATCAAATTATTATTACGAAAGCGCCCTGAATATAGCTGAAATATTGCTTGCTGGACGTAAAACATCAATCAATCAATATAAATAAATAACGTAAACAAGTCATGACATATTGATCTTAAACTTTCGCACTCCAACTGAACCCAAAACTGTTATATATTGCTTCCCCGTCCGCCACCCGCGGACGCGCTGTTTCTTGGCTTTGCTCAAATATTCCAACAAGATGTAATCGAAATTACCAAGGTGACAATTTCATCTATTCAAGACTGATCAGTGGCAAATAAATGTGCGCTAATGAATGGCTGTTCCGCGTGCCTAATGTGTTTCATAATGTAGATTGGTGGAAACAATTTAATAGCTGAATGTTGAATCATGCAAATCTCAAAATTCCGACTTAAAATAACAACTTTATTAACAGTAACACTAATTTTGGTTTAAAAATTTGAGTTTTTTTAATAAAATTTAACCGACTGCAACCCAGATTACCCTGCACATGTGCGGACTAAATTTCTTGGAATTTTAACAGGGCTTTGTTTACATAGCTAAAATAGGACGTCAAATTAGAATAAATGTTTTGATAAACATAAAAACTATTACTTGGTATATCTTTACTAAAAAAACACATGGAACCATGCATAGTCTATTTCATGTTTTGTTAAATTTGTTTAACACGAGTCAAAATAAATTTGTTTTCACTTCCATCAATAATTCATCTTTTGCTATTTAATATGTAGTATTTGTATTGGAGTATTGTAATTTCACAATTTTGTTATTTATGTACAAGGTAATTTTAACTTTATAAAATTTATAATAAATAATAATTTTTCGGGACAAGAGATGTCATACAGAGGAATCATGCACTATAGGTTTGATTTTGATAAACAGATATAACCCACACTTCTAGTATGCCCAGCCAGCTGGACCTCTCTCTCTTTTTCATAACCCACAGGAAGTGCAATTGTTTTGTTGTTTGTGCAGATGGCTCAGTTAATGTAACTGTAAACGTTTAACATTCAAATTAAATTTGAAAAATGAAAGTCCAAACAAAGGGATATTACAGTCCTTTTTACTTATGCCATGTGTAAGAAATCTATCTTTTAAACAGGCTGTTACTGTATTGATTACATGTCTTTGTGTTGGCTTCTACATTTTTTATATCTCATTTTTGGTAAAAACCTTAAGTATCTTTTTCAGGAACGTGGATATTATATTTAATTGATGAAGCAGAGGATATTAAAAGGGGCTAATTGCGTAGTAAGCAAGTTACACCACCACTTCAAATATAAGCGATATGGTGAAGCATCAGACACCAGCAGTCTCCACATTGACAACTGTGCAGGGCAAAACGAAAATTGTGTTGCTGTTTGGTAGGTCTTGTAATTAAAATTCAGTGAAATAAAAGCAAATATTGATTACTTTAACTAAAACAAATAACAGAAAAAATTAATTATAAACCAAACAACAAAAACATAAAAAGGTTTTCATTTGTATAAAATATGTTCTTTAGGTATGGTCTTTGCAGAACCATGACAGGGCGACATTAAAATCTGGCATTAAGCTGTAAGGAAGTTTGTCACACAAAACTTCATCCAGACTGGCAGTTTGGGATATGGAAGGTATTTACATGCAATTTCTGTTTTATTAATTACAACATGTACTTATTGTGGGGGCCTCGGTGGCAGAGTGGTTAAGGTGGTAAGTCTACTATTAACCATGTGCTCTAGATCTGTCAACACTGAGGTTGCGGGTTTGAGTCTCACTGGGGGCAGGGTGTAATCGACTCCAATCTTAACGGACAAGGATTGCCAGTTTTCCTACCGGCGGTCAGGGATTTTCTCCTGGAACTCCAGCTTCCCCCGGCTAAAAATTGACACCATGATATGGCTATTAAATTGATAAAAATGGCATTAAATACCATTCACACAAACAAAACCAACTAATTGTAAGTTAGCAAGGAAACCTGTGTGCTTAATCTTTTTTTACTATACCCTATGCTAGAAAGTTGCATTGGTTTTGTTTTTTACCGTGTGTCTGTCAGTAAGTCATGTTCATGTCAGTGCAACCTCTCTGAAACCACACAACATAATTTCATGAAATTATATTAACTATGTTTTCACTTTAGTACAGATGTTTAATAATAAAATATGATAATGTGACTGCCTGTGTTATTTCGGCAATCTCAAAACACCTTTGAATAGTTTTACTGAATTTTAAAAAGAATATCAGTTGTAATGTATCTTTTCATAATCTAACCCGGGGCCTTAGTGGCAGAGCAATTAAGGTCAGTTAGTCAACTACAATTGGTCACCTGCCTGTTTACACTGGGGTTGCAGAATCAACTTTTCACTGCAGACGGGGGTGAATTCCTGTGTTTCTCTGGCTTCCTTTCTCAAAAATACTTGACACCATGCATGATATAGCTGAAAAATTGCTGAAAATGGCGTTCAACAGCACGCAAACAGAACTTAATAATCGCTCTCTTATAAGTCTTTCTATAAAAATTTCTCTTTTACAGGCAGAAACATATTTCAAATTGTCTACAGCAGTTTGTTAATGTTTAACTGGTTCTTATTTATATAATTTCAGTTTAAATGGCGGAACTTTACAGTTGAAACTTATCTCAAGTTGCATCGTCAGTTTTAGCATCATTTAGGAACAAGCATAATCTGCCACAGCTTGTCAGTGATAGTCATTGTCCAGTTGTCTTCTACAACTGGAAAGATTTTTAAAAGTCATCCTTTAAAGTTCTCCATGGCATTTCATCAGACCATCATTTTAGAATGAATGTGTCAAAGAATATATTGATGACGATGAAATATCAATAAATTTATTGAAAAGACGTTGTATCTTTGACTATGCAAACTTCCAACTGTCACTGAACCAAAAGGACTGGATGCAAGAAGACAGTGGTGTTGTGTATAATTGAAACAAACAAAGGTGTTACATGTCCAAAACCTGCTGTGCCTAAAATAGTCATTACGATTAACAAAGAGCGAGACAAAATAAGAAATGCAGTTATGCAAACAAACTGAACATCAGACCACCGTGTGTACAACAAACAAAGATGTTACATGTCCAATACCCGCTGTACCTAAACCAGTCATTACCATTAAAGAAGAGCGAGACAAAATCAGAAAATGCAAACAAACTGGACATGATAAAACCAGCAATGGAAAAGTTTTTTGCCCAGTATTTTTAAAAGGCGATTAATTGATTATTTGATTTATTAAAGTATTTTTTCTTGAAAAATTCTATCTGTACTTCTTTTACAACACTCCTTACATTTCCACAAACTATACAATCTAAGAAAGGCAAAATGGCAGTAACATCGAAGGTAATTAAAACACTGGTTCTTTGGTTGCTATGGTAACCATCTGTTTTAGTTTTCCCAAGTTGTTTTCACAGCTTTATTTAGCAGCTGCATATCAAGTGACAAAATAATTAACACAGTTAAATCATAACCATTATTAATAATCTGGTTCAGCAATTGGTGCCTATAAAAGTCACAAAAATATCAGTACATTCAGTAGATGGCCGCAACTCTGATATTTTGCAAAATCTAGCAAAATGGCTTTGTAGGATGTTTTGTAAAAGTGAATACTCATAGAGTCTGCAATAATTTTAAACTGGCCCAGGTACCTCGATAAACCTAAAAAAATCTCATGGCTGGTCACATATAAATTAAATATGTTTTTGCTATTCTTATGTTTTAGGATTTATTGATTGCTGCTAAAAGTGGTGATTTGAAAGCTGTGGAGAAGAGTTTAGAAAATGGTGCGAATGTCAACTGTACAGATAAATATGTAAGTTGTACAATTGTTTCTGATGAATCAACTTATTGAATTGGTTACATGCTTTTGTAGATAATTGGTCACGTTCCAAAGAATGGCTATATATCACATCGAGTTTCTAAACTATTTACCTCCACACAATTGGATTATCTAGTTTCTTTATTGCAAGTTAACTGTTTATAACAAGTCATGAATAAATCAGCTGAAAGCAAAACAGCATGCTAATCTCAAATATTTCCTTGAAAATCGCATGTCCAGTAAGACAGGTACACTGCATATGTCTAGTTTTTACAGATAGACTGCACATGTCTAGTATTGACAGGTAAACTGCATATATTTAGCATTTACATGTAAATTGCATGTCCAGTATGACGGGTAAACTGTATATGTCTAGTTTTTACAAGTAGACTGCATATGTCTAATATGACAGGTAGACTGCATATGTTAAGCATTTACATGTAAATTGCATGTCAAGTATGACATGTAGACTGCATATGTCTAGTATTGACAGGTAGACTGCCTATGTTTAGCATTTCCATGTAAATTGCATGTCAAGTATTGACAGGTAGATTGTTTGTTCAACACCACTTTCAGAAATTTTTCAGCTATATCATGGCGTTCAGTTTTAACTTGAGGAGGAAGCCGGAGTACCGGAGTAAACCCCGATCCTCGGTAGGAAAACTGGCAATCTTTGTCAATTAAGATTGGATTCGAGTACACCCAGCCTGCAGTGAGAATCTCTGTGTTGTCAGACCATGTGATCAATGGTAGACAAACTACCTTAAGAAGATACGCACCTGACAAAAAATAATTTAATAATATAAAAATGGCATCTACTCTTAGGGACAATATTCCTTATAAGAACAATTAAATAAAATTGGTATGTACATGACTTCGTTTCCATGGCAACGGCATCCAAACATTGCATATTTTGGTATATTCTAAGATACTGATATCAGGTAAAGATGCATAAAAAAATAATTGAAGCAATTGTTGGAATTTGATCTATTTGTACTATAAACTTGTGCAAGGGAAAAACATTTGGTAAGTCAAAAAATATAAAAAATTAAAGAAACTATAAACCTATGTAAAAAATTCCACTATTCAATATTCTGCCTTTCATTTTCAAAGATTTTTCAGGCACTTTTGCTAAAAACATATCAAAATATTAATATTTGCAATAATTAACGTTCTTTTTTTATTAATATATTATTAAGGCATTTGTAATAAGCTACTTTATATAAGAAAAAATATAATTGTACATGATTTAGAAAGAAATGTTATAGCAGGTGAATGCTGAACCAATGATTTTTAAAAATGATGTACTTTTCCACCAAAAATATAAAATATATACATGTACATGTTTCAGGAAAGCTTAAATTGACCAGAAACTGTTTAGATGTATTTGATTTGCTCTATATCCAAAGCCTACATTTGATAAATCTCAAATCAATTCCAAGATTTTTGAAAACAATGGGATTGGTTACATAAAGGAAAATTTGGCAGCACTTTTCATTGTTATATCTATTCAAAACAAGTAATGTCTAATATCTGTGAAATGAACCTTTTGGGTTTCAGGTCAAGTTAAAAAATAAAACTGCCTTGGTGCTGAGTGGTTATGGTAGTTAGTCATATATCATTTATCAATTGCCTGTCAACACTGAGGTTGCAGGTTTAATTGACAAGGATTGCCAATTTTCCTACCAAAGGTGGGGGTTTTCACCTGTACGTCCTCCCCCAATAAAAACTGTACGCCACAATATAGCTGAAGACTTGCTGAAAGTTGCATTAAACACCAGTCAAACAAACAAGCTTATAAAACTAAATCTACCATTATGAAGTTCATTCTTCCAAGTCATTCATATAGGCTACTGAAGCCTGAATTAAGTTTGTTTACTTTGTGACACTGGCTTTTGATGTTTATCTCTGTAAAAAGATTCTCTATCCCTTGTTTCCCGTCTCTCTTGTTCTCTTATGGGCACGTTTATGGTGACATAGATCTAATCCACTGTTTGCAATTTTAGTTGTCATACAGTTGGTAATAACTCGGCTGTCAGTACGAGGTGTCAGCACTGGTTTTGTTAACTTTCTGCTTTGCTGATTCAGTTGTTCCTGATAATTGAGATTTCAGTGCCGAAATATGGCACATTTTTTTCAAATAATGGTAATTACACCAAAATATCTTCCATTGAATCATGAGCACTGTACTGTTTGTTCAAATAATGAGTTGTAAATTTTTGACTTTGAATATGAAGACTGAATACATTGTGGAACTGTATCAATAAATTCAGTCACAGGTGACATTAAGGTATCAGTCAGATCATTTATCTCTAAAGACAACAACACATTTTAGGATATCAGACATTCAAACATTTTCAGCTTCCTTGTCATTGTGGTACATTTCCAGTTCTAAACTTCAAGCTGGTGACTTCTGAAGCCTGGGGGGATATTTTTTTCTTTTTGGTTTGATGTATAGATTGATTGTCGTGTTATGGCTATTGCTGACAACTGTATGATGTGCAAGTCTCTGCCTGAAACAAAATTAATATATATGAAAATATCATATTACAAAAATGCAAAATCATGAGGCTCTTTTGCTTTCACTGCATATAGAATGTAAAGAAATTGCATTTTATTTTCTGTACTGATGACCTTTACTCATGTTCTTATGATAGAGACGATGCTTTCAGTTTCATACTTTTTTAGTTCAGGGTTCTCGAATTTATTTTTCATTATGTTATATTTTTTTATTCATTTTTTACAACAACTTAAATTATGTGAAGGTCTATGTATATATCTTACTCATAGATCTGATATTTAGACAATATTCATGCATTTTCCCAACATTTAACACTGCACGAAACAATAACTTTTAAGATAGTCAAAAGGTATCCAAAAGTCCCAATTTTGAATACATTTTGTTGTCTTTTGAACACATTTTTAAAAAATACAAAAGATCTAAAAGATCATCTTTTTGTATACCTTTTTGACTTCAAAAGTCAGTCGAAATGGCCCACTTTTGATTTGACAAAAGGTGTTGCAAAGTTCACCTTTCCAGATCTAAAATGTGTTCAAAAGGTAAACAACAAAATATGACCTTTTTTTCCAAAATATAATCTGTTGTCGACAAAAGATAATAAAAAGATCATATATCAACAAAAAAAGGTGATGAAAGGTAGGCCACAGATGCTATTTTCAAAACCAAAAGACCAAGGTCATATGGTATTTTGACCAAATTAAAATCCAAAAGGTCTCCTTTTGTATTGATGAAATTACAAAAAATTGCACAAAAGGTTACTTGTTATAAACTAAAATATGGTCAAAAGGTTATGAATGTCCATATTTTGCATGGATAATATTACAAAATGGATATTAAGGTTATGGGAAAGATGATATGATGAAAAAAGCTGCATGCACAGGTCGGCTCACGTGGATTTGGTTTTTTCAACCTATCCAGAATCAGCATTCCACAAATGTCCACCTTGACCTCTCATTTTGTAAAACAGTGAGCATCATTGCTCACTTACATTTATCAACAATAACAGTCTTGTGATAAAAAGAACATGTCTAGTCCAATGAAAAGTTTGTGCAAGTTTAACTCTAGAAATATTGCTCACACTGTGCTCACTTAAGCTCCAATATTGGACTGTTGAATTTGTATCAATAGGATGACCACTAACTTGAACAATGGTCAAGGAATTCAAGATGACACATCATTAAGAAAGTAGAGTTAAAAGTGTACTAGCTAATGTACAATTGCCTGTATATATCACTGAGCTGACAGGCTTGTCTAATGGCAATTAATCCCAAAGGTGTTACAATTTTCTCATTTTCAAGTGGATAAATATTACTTAAAAAAGAAACAATTTAACGATTTATTGAATAAATGCTCATTATGTCAATATGTACATTTTTCAATCTGTTTTACAATCCAAGAGGAAGGTGTTCTAGTTCATTTCTGGTTGCTCATTTTCTGTCCTTTCTGCTTTTGGTTGAAGAAATGTCAATAAATTTACAGTCTAATTTTATCTTTTATTCTATAAATTTATCCAACTTCGAAGATGTCTAGTATGTAATAAATCCATCTTGACATTCATCATACATGTCATATGAGGACATATATAGGCCATTAAGACGGGTCTTATCTTCTTGATATCTCTGATCTCCATATTGTCTAGTGCAGCTATTATCCGCTTGGCTTTCTGAAAAATATATATACAGTGTATATGTGTGTGTTACAGATCTAGACATAACTAAAATGATATGTGGCACATTATGTAATAATAATAAATGTTGACATTTTGTATAAAACATCCATAAAACTGAACATTTGGGAGCTGAGGGGGCTGGAGGGGGGTCCATTAACATGGTAACAATTTGTATATTTTTCCCAAAATAACAGTAAATTTAAAATAATGATAACACTAACAGATAACAGCAATTTACATGAGAAAACAGAATACAGTGAGTTCATAAATCGAAAAAACAGATAACAGCAGAATCTCATCAAAGGGCGATACGGTGAAAAAATGCATTAATTAATCAGTGTTTCCATAGTAACTAGTATGTGATCTTATGTATATCCCTCCCTTCATATGGAGACTCAATTACATTGAAATAAGTGGTGATTAAAATGAATTAACAGACAACAGAAAAAATCTGTAAAACAGTAAACAGTGTTCTGACTAGTATTATTAAACAGCAAACAGTGTTTTTATTTACATTATAACAATTAACAACAATGTCAATTAAAAAAAAAACCATATACCGGTAACAGCTAATGGTTGAAAGTTAACAGTTGCTTTCTACTGTTTCGAATTTGTCATTTAGAACACTCCATATTAAATTAGTAAGCATTTGCTCATCAGTGAAGGTTGTGATTCGCTTTTAACATGTGTATTCTGATCATCTCCTTTTTATTTATACACTCAAAGAAATTCAAGACTGAAAAAAAGTATTATCGTAACATACTTCTTTTTTCCCGTTCTAGTGATGTTTTCTTCTTTTTCTAGACGTCTAGATTGTCGTTATGGATAGCAGCGTTTTCCTGCTTCTTTTGTCTGGCAGTACATGTATCTGTTAATAGCATCTGAAAAAAAAATAACGAATTCATTTGCAAGTACTCTAAATCCTCTTCAATTTTAGTAGTTTCTTTTTACAATCTGAACATTAGAAAATGACAGATATTGCATATAAAAGTCATTATTATTCAAACAGTTATGAAACTAAACCCTTCATTTACCCTCCCCCCCCCCAAAAAAAAACCCCCAACCACACACAGAAGCAAGTACAATTATAAGTACAATATTTAAATAAAAATAATATTTTTGCAGTATAGCTTGTTAAAAACATAATACATGAAATATAAGTCATTCATATAATGTGAACTATATTTCAGACAATAAATATATGCTTATGTATGATTATCTCCCCTTTCAATTTGCAAATATGGCGGATATGTGCTCTGTTGGGTGTGATTTTCCATTGCTTGAAAGCCGTGGACAAACTCAAAGATAAAACAGATTTAGATATTCTTGGATATAAATACCTGATATGAAGTACTTTCATCGTCGGAGTCAACACTTTGCTGAGTATAAAAAGAACAATGTGGCAGTCGATGTCATGTGTGCGTCAGTTTCAATCTGGACATTCTTGTTTACCAGTAAACCTACTGACAGTGCTGAATCCTCAAGAATTTCATCGTCTGAGATATCAAATACAACACTAACCATAATAATTGTTCGAACTACTAAGTTCACAAGAATGAAAGCGCGTAATCTTGACTTTTTTACTGAAAGGTGAGCACTGTCTTTAAAAATAGGCGCCGAGGCCTGGCATTTAGAAAATTGAGATGCTGATTGGATGTGGTTAATGATATCGATTCCGGCACACGCGCAAACGCACGAAGCCATGTGCACTGTGGCCTTGTATTTTGTGTAAGTAGAATCTGTAGTATCTTAATATAATTTATGTTTTATAGTTATTCAATTTAAATTTTGGTAAGTGTACAGTGTAAAATTACATACTTTTTGATTATAATACAATTTATAAATAAAATAAAAATATATATTTATAGATGTTACCACAAAATTTTCACTGTGCTGGTGCACACTATCAACACTTTCGATTTTTAAATAAATAAATAGCTGTATAAAAATGTGCATGTCAACATCCTTTCAATGTACATTTTAAATACTTAATAACTAGCACACTTTGTTACATTTTATATGTTAGAAACAAAAAGCACATGTTGTTTATTTGACACATGTATCAGTGTGTATTATTACTACATGTATAGTAGGACCTCACGGTATCGATCTATTCATTATATCTATCTATTTATAAATCCACTTATTTTCGTCAACTATAAACAACATAAATAAACAAACTTATCTCGGTTTCCTTCTTTGTTATATCCACTGATATTACTAGTCTATCTATCTCGCCAAATCTGATTGTTATCATATTTTATCATGTTTTTAAATTTCAATTTTTTTCGGCCATGTTAAAATTAAGTAGATCGATACAACGGGGTTCCTATATACTTCAACTTCAACTGGGATACTTGAAAAATCCATAAGGACATCTATTCAACTAGTCTAGTAATAGTATACTCTCATATCTTAGTAAATGTTCAGTATTTCATTAATTTTTGCTAATAGTTGGCTTTTTATAGTTAAAAAAAGTACATTTAATTTGTACTAAATTTTTGAAAATGGAGTTAAACCAATTTTGATTTTCCATCGTGGACAAATTTGAAGTCGCATATAATACCCCTTTTAAGCCGTGGGGCGGAAGGGGGGGGGGTCATTTTGCCTCAGAAACTGATATATGGCCAAAAAAAATATGTGTGTTTCCGGTTACCCGAACCTACCTATTTTTTTGAAGCCGACCCTAAAGTTTTTTTTTTGCGTTTTTAACGGAGGTTACTTTGAACCGGAAAACTCCCGGTATTGTTCTGGGTTTTAGTTATATTTTCATACTTCCGCCCCAACATTACTAATTTAACCAACACGATTCCCAAAAAAAAAAATCGTCCTATGAGTACCTACCTATTTTATAATTCTATGTAACCAGAAACAAACATATTTTTTTGTTTGGCCTTACATTAAAGATAAAGTAATAAACACATTTTACAAGTTTTGAAGTTATTTTAAAAAATAACAATTTTAAACACTATATAATGTATCTACTGAAACACCAAAATACCAATGAGGTCGTATTATTTTGCATAAACTTATCATCTTAAAAAAAACATTGTCAAAAGGCTATATATGTAAAGTATTATATATTTTACTGTGGGGAAACAACCCAGAGCGAACAGTTATCTGGTTGAAACATAAGTCAGGGGCGAACTGACTTGATACCGCCTTAAGGTACTAAAATTGTGATACAAAGATACAAATCTTCCAAAAGGTCATCATTTTATTCATCAATTCATAATTTACATTCTTGTGGCTTGATATACATTAATACTCTGTATAGGACAAAATATAAAGTAATCAAAGAATTGGGCCAACATATGCTTATTAATTTATAAAATTTAATGACTACATATATTTATACAATGTAAATGCCTAGTGTTATGATATCATTTTATGTATCGTTCATTTGGACTGCTTCTCATTATTGACGAATATAGTTCTCCAATATAAACCGTGTATTTCTTTGAATATTATTTATATATTGTGTTTTTTTGTAGGTAAATATTGCTAACCTAAACCTTAGCAGATTTTCGTATGAAAGTACACAATCATCAAAACATGTATAACTGAACCATTGAAGCTCAGTTATGGAGATGTGTTTACTATAATTCATAGATCCTCCCGTTTTGTGGTTTGCAGCAGGACAAGAAATTGCTTCGACAAGATGTCTAAATACATGAAGATTCATTGAAGGAATGGTAAGCCACAATAAATTATCAGCTTATTAAAAATAATATCTTCTGGCAATTCTTACAAATATTATTATCTCTGTGTTAAACATGTTTGACTCCTACTCAGTTATTGATCCAGGAGCATTCATCTGATGAGATTTACAAAGGAAATAGGGGGGAGGTGTTGTAATAAAACTAATAGAAGTTGTGTTATATTTTGTAACATAATTTACATAAATTCCATTGAATAACCCAAATATTATACTACGGTAATAAAGCCCCGCCTACTCCTATGTATTTATTGGGGGGGGGGAGGAAGCTGGAGTTCCCGGAGAAACCCCCGACCTTCAGTAGGAAAACTGGCAATCCTTGTACAATTAATATTGAAGTCTATTACACCCTACCCGCAGTTTGACTCGAACCAGCAACCTCAGTGTTGACAGACCATATGATCAATAGTAGACGAACTACGTTAACCACTCGGCTACCGAGGCCTCTGATACCTGAATGGGGTAAATGTATCGTGCTTTCATGCCAGACACAGCTGTTCATAGGATATGTTGCTTAGTTTAGTTTTAGTTTTTACTTTTCATAAATACTTATTTTAATTTTTACATTTAATTTTACAAAGGAGTTTACAAGAATGAGGAAAGAAATGGTTAAAGCAAGAAGAGTAAGGGGACACAAAGCAAAGAATCAAAAGCAGGTAAAATTTTAATTGAATTTACATGTATGTTCTACTTCCTGTATTAAAATGTTTCTGCCCTAAATTACTGGGTAGATATAAAGATCAAAAGTTTGAATTGTGTTGGGGTTTTTTATCTCCCAAAATCTGGCAACAGAATAAATAATGGAAACCTGTACCAGAACTTGGCTGTCATACATCTGATGAAGTAGAGAAATAAAACAACAATTATAGTGATTTTTGTGTGCCGGTCATTGGGACCGTCACATGGGATAAAAATATTAGACCTAGTCATATTTTGGGAGACCGTACTGAGGATTTTCGCCGACTCTGGTATGACACTGTCACTTGGAAATTTTGCTGTTTGAATTTTCACATGTCAAACTTGTTTACCAGGTTTCAGTCAATTTTAATACAAATTTTACTTGTATGGTATACAGTCACTTCAAAATATTTGCCATCAAAAATCATTTTCTGGTCCAACTTTAAACACATTATGATATCATTTTTCTGTTGGCTGTAGTTATAAAATATTTTGATTGTTTCAATTTTGCATTCCATTTCAGGTACAGAAAAACAAATCATATTTGAACTTGAAGTGGCCACCAAGAGTATAGAACATTTAGAGATTAAGAAACAGTTGTTCCTAGTGAAAATAATCAATATCTTAAAGAAAGAGACTTTGTTTTCAAACATGGTAAAATACCAGAGAAGTGCAAGATTCTTGCAAAGGAAATATAAGCAAATTAATGATTGAATGTGAAGTTTGTAGTCACTGAATTGAAATTCTCTAGTTGTCAACAATATGTACTAGTTATAGAATAGTCAAAATATCATTACAGTATTAGAAAAATATTAAACAATAGTTGATTAGTTTGGAGGTAATATTCTTTCTGATGCTCTTGTTCTTATTGCAAAAATGAAGTTACAATGACATGCTTAATTTATTGGTAAATGAGCTGCAATACCTAGGAGAAAGCGTGTACACTACGCTTCTGTTTTTTAATTGGAGTGTGTACACAATTCTGTGAAGCCGCTGCCCTTGGGGAGAAAGCATGCACACAAACTAGTGAAGCCGCTACTCCTTGCATTTGGAGAAAGCGTGCACACAAACCAGTGAAGCTGCTACTCCTTGCTTTGGGCAAAAGCGTGCACACAAGTGAAGCCGCTACTCCTTGCATTGGGAGAAAGCATGCACCCAAACCAGTGAGCCCCTAATCCCTTGCTTTGGGAAAAAGCATGCACACGAACCAGTGAAGCCGCTACTCCTTGCATTGGGAGAAAGCGTGCACACGAATCAGTGAATCCGCTACTCATTGCATTGGGAGAAAAGGTGTACACAAACCAGTGAAGCCGCTACTCTTAGATTACACAGTTTATACACCAAGCAAATCTGAGCAAGCCATTGTGTTAGATATAAATACATAGATGGTATTTAGAACGCAACATGAAATGAAAAAGTTATTTCTAACAGACAAGTCCATAAGCATTTATTAGAATGCAATATAAGAGTTTGCAACATTAATTTATTGACTGATGATGCGACAATTAGTTACATAGTTAAAATCAAAATGACATTAGTTTTGAAAAACTGAAATTTTATTTTGATCATATGAGAAAATTGATTTATATTCTATCAAAATTGTATAACAATTTAGAAGGTACTGAAGCCTGTTTTGAGGCAAATTCAGGTTAGGATGACTTAAATGAAGACAACGTTAACAAAAATTTAGAATTTGAGTAGGAAATAGGGAAGCAAACATACTGGTTTTGTGGCATTATGGTAGTATATTTAATATATTTCTGATGCTGCTGTGACCTTTTGAAAATTTTATATGCATTTTTAAGTTGCTGTCTTGTATAAATCGTGTGTGTATTCCAAAGATGAGAGGACTTCCTCTGAAAACATATACCAGTTATCAAAACATTTAAATAGGAATGCTAGGATTCAAGCAATATGTAGTTTGTATTAGATGTTAAGTTTTGTATGAATTCGGGTCATTGTTTTCGTGTAGTTAAATGTTTAATTTCGTAACCATTTTCTTTCTCAACTTGGACAAATTTGTTATCAACCCCTTCTAAAGCAAATTAATAACGAGTTTTACATTTTCTTTTTTCATATATATGTTAGATTTTTTCTTATAAATGGTAATATTTAAGCTTAAGATTCTTAGATCAAGTGAAGTTACAATAGTATAGTGCTGTATTTTTTTAGTATGCAGAGATATTTGCTGCTTGTAATTTGTTATAAATATAATTTAATACTGCATTGTGGTATGTTTGTAAGGAAGTATTTTCTCATGAATGTCAAGTGTACACAAATAAAATTTATGTGAAAAGGAAAGAAAAGAAATGCAAAAAAACGAAGAAATATATAGTGACAACTAACTTCTGAACTATCTTTGTACACACTGTTAAAAATAGTATAATAGTATGATGTGGTGTTTTTATTTTGTATATTTTTAAATACTTACATATATAGTGTAATGTTCTTATTACAAATGCTTCTAATTAATAAATGTTAACATAAATTATCTGTTGGTTTTTATCATTCTTAAGATAGATATTTAAGGTCCATTTTAAAGGTGTCATTTAAATCACAGGAGCGTTTTTAAGTTCAAAAGTATACGCCTGAAATTCATGACATTGCTCAATATTGTATGACACTGAATTTCTTATTAGTTTAACATTACAGTATTGTTTGAAGATTTTGGAATTGAGATCAATATTAATACAATACTGTACCACTACTAGGAAAGATAAAAATATCAAAGTTTTGTATTATTTGATATTGCAGCAAAAAGTCATTAAACTGTCAACACCGACAATATAAAAAATTCTTCACATTTTAAATTAATATGATCAAATGTCACAGATGACTATTCATCCACCTTCATTATAAACTAAATGTCCATATAACATGTCGTTGTAGATGATTTGTGGTGGACTTGTTGAAATGTCATGGGTGGCCTTTCATCCACCTGTCAGTATCAACAAAATTTCTGAGATTACATGTCGTTCCTCTTTTATTAGGAACAAATGTCGCAGATGACCTGTCGTCCACCTGTCGGTGTACACAAAATGTCCCAGTAAATATATCGTTCACCTTTCAGTTTGAACAAAATGTCAAAGATGACATGTCATTCATCTTTTAATTTTAATGAAAGATCAAATATTGTCTGTCGTTCACATTTCTCAAATACAAAAGGCCAAAGGTTGCCTTTTCTACCACAAAATTTAACAAAATATGGACTTCGGAGATGGGTGAACTTTTGATAATATTTTGGGTTTGACAAAATGTGAACAAAAGACGACTTTTCGTGCAGTGTAAGTATTGTTGTCAAAACGGTTATTGAAATTCTATTCCTTTTTTCCTATGATATGCATTGACAAACAGTTGCATATTCTTATTCTTAAACACATCCTCTATCTTTGTTCCAAGTAATCTATTGTGTATGTCAAAACTAAATAATTCTCTCAACTATGGTTGAGAGTTTCCGATGAAAATCATGCCTTCATATGCAAAAATGTGATAAAGCTTCTGCAGATTAAATTTCATGTTACAAATGTGAAACCTTCACAAATGTCAAACAAGAATTTTTATGTCATATCTTTTTTACAGCCTACAGTCTTCAGAACTTTTTAATAATATACCTTACCTGGCAAGTCCTGTTGTTTCAACATCAAAATATATCAGGCTACTATCTTTCAAAGTCTGTGCTTCTACATTATGGTACTGTGGAGTAGTGCAGGAATAGACGTAATATATAGCCTCTGATATTTAGGAGACACCTTCTCTTACTTCTCTGCAAGCTTCTCTGCCTATATTGAAATATAATTTACATATAATCATATAGGATGTTCACACTGTTATCATTATTTACACATTTATGTGATATGTGATTGTGGAAACTTTCACATTTTGGGTAATTTTAATTATTTTTTTTAATGCAAGATAAAGAAACAATAAATAAACTTGGCACAAAAATATGATTAACATATTTCTGGCAACCAAGAAGGCAAATGTATGAAATTCTATACATATATTTAATTTAACAAACATGCATAAGAATGAGTGAAAGAAAAGCATGTACATGTAATTTGCGTACTTTTCCAGTGGCAGTCAAAATTGTGTTCCATACTAGTATGTCACACCCCGTTTTTCCCGTTGATTGTTTAACTTGTTCTACTCCTGAATTCGTTAGACATAGAGCAAACATGTAATCAATCAATCAAGCACATTTTCAACTATTTGGAAATGTCAAAGTACTCGAAAAAATTGTCTGGTATAGTATACAGGCTACTGCCCACTTGCTCCCTTTGACCTACTAGTACCTGAACTATTCATATAGACTGTGGGATCATACTGGTATATCAGTATTGTGCACAATACTGGAATAAAAAAATATTCCAGTATTTTATACCGGTATTGTGGGTTTTAAAAAAAAATATTAGTATTATCAGTATTGTCAGTCTTGTAATCTAATTAAAGAAATGGGAATGTCATGAAAGACTGCACAAAATGTTTTTTGGTTTATATATCAAAAACAGTTATAACTGTCAATGGAATCTAAACTGCTCATTTGCTGTCAAATCTGGTCAAATTTTGACATCTGGTAATGTCACATATCTAATTCCTGAGTAGACCAGTTTTTGTTTTTGTGTCGCTGTATGATAACATTATAATAAAAGACATCTGCATAAGGAAGTCGGGGAATAAAGACGATATACCAGCCATGAATAATTAGTTAGGTTTAACATTCTTCGAGTTGCTGGTCTGATTGCAGGGACATAGACTTATCTGGTGGCACTTATGTGCTTTTCCTGTTAGTTTCTAATTATCTAATTAACTGATTACCATAGACTTTTTAATTTCTCAATAAGTTGCTTATTTATGGCCATATTAAATGTCTGATGTTATTGGTGATTCCATTAATCAAGCTTAATTGTTGTATTATTGCCAAAAAAAGTAATACATTTCACTAATTGTCTTTGAGTATTGCTAAATATTTATTGAAACAAGACTTGCTAATTACGTACAATACTGGTATTGTATAGAATTTTTTTAAATATTGGAACACATTTAAAATTTATTTCCAGTATTGTGCACAATACTGGTATACTAGTGTTGCGATCGCCAAGTATAGATGATCCATATTGTGCATAAAAAAAACTAAACAACGGGTCGTTCCAAGAAAGCTTTTTTATATCAAAATTTATTTTCTTTAAATACTCAACAGCTGAGCAACTGATTGTTGACCTCAAAATTATATATTATTGATGACGTTGGTTATACATGTATTCTTCTGCAAACAACCAGCGATAAGGCTAAAAATTGTGAATTGCAAATATTATTTGACTAATTGTTAAGTATTGTTTTGCTTATTGGTTAAATTATTGGATATAGACGACTTTTGGTGGGTTTGCGCTGTACATAAACCGCTTGCGCTGAATATAAACCGCGATTTTGTTGGCGTTACCGACCCAAAGTCTCTAGTATGACAGGTAGACTGCATATGTTTAGCATTTACATGTAAATTGCATGTCCAGCATGACAAGTATACTGCATTATGTCTATCATTGACAGGTAGACTGCATATGTTTAGCATTTTCATGTAAATTGCATGTATAGCATGAGAGGTATACTGCATATGTCGAGTATTGACAAGTAGACTGCATGTGTCTTGTATTTACATGTAAATTGCATGTCCAGTATGACAGGTAGACTGCATATATCTAGCATTTACATGTGAATTGCATGTCCAGTATGACAGGTAGACTGCACGTGTCTATTATTGACAGGTAGACGGCATATGTTAAGTATTTACATGTAAATTGCATGTCTAGTATGACATGTAGACTGCATATGTCTAGTTTTCACAGGTAAATTGCATGTCTGGTATGACAGGTAGACTGCATATATCTATTATTGACAGGTAGCCTGCATATGTCTAGAATTTACATGTAAATTGCATGTCTAGTAAGACAGGTAGAGTGCATATATCTATTATTGACAGGCAGACTGCATATGTGTAGTATTTACATGTAAACTGCATGTCTAGTATGACAGGTAGACTACATATATCTATTATTGACAGGTAGACTGCATATGTCTTGTATTTACATGCAAATTCGTGTCTTTAATGACAGGTAGACTGCATATTTCTATTATTGAAAGGTAGTCTTGTATATGTTTAGTATTTACATGAAACTTTCATATCTAGTATAAAAAGTAGGCTGCATATGTCTAGTTTTTACAGGTAAATTACATTTTCAGTATGACAGGTAGACTGCATCCGAGTAGTATCACAGGTAGACTTCACATGTCTAGTATTTAAAGGTATACTGCATATGTCTAGAATTTACATGTAAATTGCATGTACAGTATTACAGGTAGACTTTTCATGTCAAGTATGACAGGTAGGCTGCATATGCAAAGAATAACGTGTCTGGTATGACTGCTAGACTGCAGGTGGAGTGCATGAGTCCAGTATTACACGTTCACTGCATATTCCAGCATGACAGTTAAACTGGATATGTACAATATGACAGGCAGACTGCTTATGTACAAAATCACACGAAGAATGAACAGATAGATTGCATATGTCCAGTATAAGAGATATGACTTGTAGACTGCATATCTCCAATTTGAAAGACAGACTTCACATGTCCAGTTTATCGGTAGACTACGCAGGTAAACTATGACAGGTAGATTGCTTATTCCCATATGAAAGATAAACTGCATAAGTCCAGTATGACAGGTATACGTCACATGTCCAATATGACAGTTAGACTGCATATGTGAAGTATGACAGGTAGACTGCAAATATCCATTTGACCGGTAGACCAAAAATGTCCAGTATGCTATGTGTACTGCATATGTCTAGTATGACAGGTGGACTGCATATGTGAAGTATGACAGGTAGACTGCATATGTCTGGTATGACTGGTATACTCAATATGTCCAGTATGACAGATGGAGTCAAAATATCCAGTATGACAGGGAGATTTTATATGTCCAAAATGACAGGTAGTCTGTATGTCCAGTATGACAGTTAGACGGCATATGTTCATTTGACAGGAAGACTGCATATGTCAAGCATGACGGGAAGACTGTTTGTTTGTTTGAATGCTGTTTAACGCCATTTTCAACAATTTTTTAAGTTATATCATGGAGTCCAGTTTTTATTGGGGGAGGAAGCCGGAGTATCCGGAGAAGACTGTATATGTCTAGTATTTACATGTAAATTGCATGTCTACAATGACAGGTAGATAGCATATGACCAGTATGGCAGGCAGACTGCATATTCCAGTATGAAAGGTAGACTGTATGTCAAGTATGACAGCTAGACCATATGTCAAGTATGACATTTATACTTCTTATGTTTTGCATGCATGGTTGCCTGCATAAGTTCAGTATAACAGGTGCACTGCATATGTCCAGTATGACAGCTAGACTGCATATGTCCATTATGACAGGTAGAATTGATATGTCCAGTATGACAGGTAGTCTACATATCTCAAGTATAACAAGTAGACTGCATATGTCCAGTATGACAGGTAGAATGTATATTACAGTATGATAGGTAGTCCACATATGTCAAACATGACAGGTAGACTGCATGTGTCAAGTATGACATTACACTGCATATGTCAAGTATGACATAACACTGCAAATGTCAAGTATGACATTACTCTGCATATGTCAAGTATGACTTTTAGTCTATAGATGTCAAGTATGACAGTCTGAATGGATTTGTCCAGTATAACAGGTTATCTACATATGTCAAGTACGACCGGTAGACCGCATATGTCAAGTATGACATTACACTGCATATGTCACATATGCCATTACATTGCAAATGTCAAGTATGACATCACACTGCATATGTCAAGAATGACTGGTATAGGGCATATATTCAGTATGAAAGGTAGGCTGTATATGTCAACTATGACAGGTAGACAGCATATGTCGAGTATAACAGGTAAACAGCATATTCCAGTTTGAGAGGAAGACTGTATGTCAAGTATGACATGTAGACTTCATATGTCTGGTATGAATGGTTTACTGCATATGCTCAGTATGACAAGTAGACTACATATGTCCAATGAAATTACACTGCATGACTGCCAGGAGTACTGTATATGAATTGTATGACTTGTAGACTGCAATACAGGTAAACAGGATATATCCAGTATGACAGGTAGACTGTATATGTCAAGTATGACAGGTAGATATCATCTATGCCGTGTAAAAGGTAGGCATTATATGTCAATATGACAGTCAGACTGCATATGTCAAGTGTGACAGGTATACTGCATATGCCCAGCAAGAATGACAGACTGCATATATATAATATGAGTGGCAGATTACATATGTCCAGTATGACAGATGGACTGCATATGTCCAGTATATGATTGATTGATTGATTGTTGTTTAATGTCCAGCTAGCAATATTTCAGATATATCCAGGACGTGTCCAGTATATGTGGACTGCATATGTCCAGAATGACAGGTAGACTGCACATGACCACTTGTCAGGTGGACTGCACATGTCAAAGTATGACAGGTAGATTGCATATGTCCAGTAAAAAAAGGTAGACTGTTTATGTCTAGTATGACATTACACTGCATATGTCAAGTATGACTGGTAGACTGCATATGTCCAGCATGACAGGTGGTCTGCATTTGTCTGGTTTGACAGGTAAACTGAACATGTCAAGTATGACAGGTATACTTGACATGTCCAGCATGACAGGTGGTCTGTATATGTCCAGTATTCCAGGCGGACTGTATATGTACTGTATGACTTGTAGACTGCAAGACAGATAAACAGCATATATCCAGTATGACAGGAAGACTGCATATGTCCAGTATGACATGTGGATTGCATATTTCCATTTGACCGGTAGACTGCAAATGTCCAGTATTCTATGTGTACTGCATATGTCCAGTATGGCAAGTAGACTGCATATGTCTGGTATGACAGGTAAACTTCACATGTACAGAATGACAGGCATAATTCATATGTCCATTAGGACAGGTAAAGTGCATGTGTCAAGTATGACAGGTAGATGCATATGTCCAGGATGACATGTGGACTATTTCCAGTATTACACGTAGTCTGCATATGTCAAGTATGACATTACACTGCATATGTCAAGTGTGACATTACACTTCATATGTCAAGTGTTACTGGTAGACTGCATATGTCTAGCATGGCAGGTGGTCTGCATTTGTCTTGTTTGACAGGTAGACTGAACATGTCAAGTATGACAGGTATACTTCACATGTCCAGGATGACAGATAGACTGCAAATGTGCAGCATGACAGGTGGTCTGTATATGTCCAGTATGCCAGGCGGACTGTATATGTACTGTATGACTTGTAGACTGCAAGACAGGTAAACAGCATATATCCAGTATGACAGGTAGACTGCATATATCCAGTATGACATGTGGACTGCATAATTCCATTTGAACGGTAGACTGCAAATGTCCGGTATGCTATGTGTACTGCATATGACCAGCATGGCAGGAAGACTGCATCTGTCTGGTATGACAGGTAAACTTCACATGTACAGAATGACAGGTATAATTCATATGTCCACTAGGACAGGCAGATTGCCTGTGTCAAGTATGACAGGTAGATGCATTTGTCCAGGATGACATGTGGACTGAATATATCCAGTATGACACGTAGGCTGCATATGTCAAGTATGACATTACACTGCATGTGTCAAGTATAAAATTACACTGCATATAACAAGTATAATATCACAATGCATATTTTAAGTATGACATTACACTGCATATGTCAAATATGACATTACACTTTATATGTCAAGTATGACTGGTAGACTGCATATGTCCAGCATGGCAGGTGGTCTGCATTTGTCTGGATTGACAGGTAGACTGAACATGTCAAGTATGACAGGTATACTTCACATGTCCAGGATGACATGTAGACTGCATATGTCCGGCATGGCAGGTGGTCTGTATATGTCCAGTATGCCAGGCGGATTGTATATGTACTGTATGACTTGTAGACTGCAAAGCAGGTAAACAGCATATATCCAGTACGAAAGGTAGACTGCATATGTCTAATATGATTGGTAGATTAGATATGTCCAGAATGACAGATGGACTGCATATGTCCAGTATATGTGGACTGCATATGTCCAGAATGACAGGTAGACTTCACATGTCCGTTGGGACAGGTAGATTGCACATGTCAAGTATGACGGGTAGACTGCACATGACCAGTTGACAGGTGGACTGCACATGTCAAGTATGACAGGTAGACTGCATATGTCCAGCATGACAGGTGGATTGTCTTTGTCCAGTAAAAAAGTTAGACATTACACTGCATATGTCAAGTATGACTGGTAGACTGCATATGTCCAGCATGACAGGTGGATTGTCTTTGTCCAGTATGGCAGGTAGACTGCACATGTTAAGTACGACAGACAGACTTCACATGTCCAGTATGAAAGGTAAACTCCATATGTCCAGTATGCCAGGTAAATTGCATTTGTCCAGTATGACAGATATACTGCACATGTCCTGTATGACAGGTAAACTTGAAATGTCCAGTATGACAGGTAAACTGGAAATGTCCAGTATGACAGGTAAACTGGAAATGTCCAGTATAACAAATATACATTTATTTGTCACGTATGGCAAAGGTTTGTCAATTATGACAGGTAGGTGGCATTTGTCCAGTATGGCAGTATAACTGCATTGGTATTGTTGAACAGGTAGAAAACACTTAAAGTATCAATAGAATGCACATGTCAAGCAGGGGGCTGACATACAGAGCCAGGATCACTGGGTACGTATTATTAAGTGGAAGGTCGTGTTTTACTTCACTTTTGTACTGAATCAGAAAATGTACATCTTGGTATGGCCGACAAGTTTCAAGAATCATTGATTAATCTCAGATAATGATATATTTCACCATAAGTGTTGCAATTCATTTTATTCGTCTCATTGACCTGAATAAGAAAATATCAGTCTGAACGACGTTGGTTACAAAAAGTTATTTTTCATACTTTGACCACGGATATTTATAGTACATTTTTAATGGCCGACATGATAAAACATACATTATTTCACACAAACCAAATATTTTTGCCCTGAGTGTGGACTTTTATTTTATTTGACTTTTTGTACAGAAGCAGAAAATATCAAGTTTTATTAGATCTTACCCAAAACTACTTTTGTTATCTGTATAACTTACATTGAGGAGATTTTATGACAAGATGTTATATACAGAAAAATCGTTTTATTATGGATTTTTGTCGTTCTAGAAACGTACACCGTTACACTACGCGGCAGAGACAGGCTCCGTAAAGGTAGCATCACTTCTGATATCTAAGGGGGCCGATATACAGAGCCAGGACCACTGGGTATGTATTCCTCAGTGGAAGGTCATATTTTACTTCACTTTTGTACTGAATCAGAAAATATCAATGTAAATCTTGTTATGGCTGACAAGTTATAAGATTCATTGATTAATCTAAAAATGATATATTTGACCATAAGTGTTGGGATTCATTTCAATATAAGTCACAACGACGTTTGTTACAAAACGTTATTTTTTTTTATTCTTTGACCACAGAGATTTATAGTACATTTTTAATGGCAGACCTCATAAAACATACATTATTTTACGCAAACCAAATACTTCACCCTGATTGTGGCCATTTATTTAACTCGACAGAATCTAAAATAATCAGGTTTTATTAGATCTGTTACAAAAACTACTTTTGGTATATGTATCTGCATATCTTACATTGAGGAGATTTGATGACAAAATGCGAGTTATTTACCAAACGAAAATGTTGCTGTTTACCAGACATCATTGTAATAAAAGGAGTTATTTTGTAAGCTTCAGTTATTTCTATATATATTATTTATAGACTTTGTTTACATTGGTAGATGTAAATTATGAATGTTTTAAATGTTTTGTTTTCTTACAGGGAAAGACTGCACTGTACCGGGCAAAAGGAAAGGCAAAGATATTACTACATGTAAGTATATTTCTATCCTTTAAAAAAAATCATTAGGTGTTATGTAAACCAAATAATAAATGCAGTGACATCTGCCGTGGGAGTGTAGTATGTGTAAGAGTTGTACCAAGTGTACTGTACACGTAAACCAATTCCTCGTTGACATCAGGTATGAATTGTAGTCTGTGTAACAGTTATACCAAGTGTACTCTACACGTACACTATAAACTCGGTGAAATCAGGAATGAATGGTAGTCTGTGCAAGAGTTATACCAAGTGTACTGTACACGTAAACAAACACCTCAGTGACATCAGGTATGAAGTGCAGTCTGCGTGATAGTTATACCAAATGAACTGTACACGTAAACCAAACACCTTGTCGACAATGGTACTGTACTCGTTATCCAAAACCTTCCTTGACATAAGGTATGAAGCGTAGTTTGTTTACCAAGTGTACTGTATACGTTAATCAAACAACTCGTTGACATCAGGTATGAATTGCAAGAAGTGTAGTCTGTTAACGAGTTATACCAAGAGTACTGCACACGTAAACCAAACCCCTCGGTGACATCAGGTATGAAGTGTAGTCTGTTAACGAGTTATACCAAGAGTACTGTACACGTAAAGCAAACACCTCGGTGACATTAGGTATGAAGTGTAGTCTGTGTGAGAGTTATACCAAGTGTACTGTACACGTAAACCAAACGCCTCGGTGACATCAGTTATGAAATGTAGTCTGTGTAAGAGTTATACCAAGTGTACTGTACACGTTAACTAACACATCGATGAAATCAGGTATCAATTGTAATCTGTTCAAGAGTTATATCAAGCGTAATGTACACGTAAACCAAACATCTCGTTGACGTCAGCTAAGAATTGTAGTCTATGTAAGAGTTATACCAAGTGAACTGCTCACGTAAAGCAACACCTCGGGGACATCATGTATGAATTGTAGTCTGTGGAAGAGTAATACCAAGCGTACTGTACTGGTAAAAAAACACCTGGTTGACATCAGGTATGATTTGTAATCTGTGTACTGTACACGTGAACTAAAACCTCGATGAAATCAGGTAACAATTGTTATCTGTTCAAGAGTTATATTAAGCGTAATGTACAGGTAAACCACTTTTATTTCGGATCAATATTTGTTTTACTGCAGTCTCTAAATTTCTTACATTTAAGACTAAAGATCTAAGTTGATGTATCAGAACAAAAAGGGTCAAGATATAAGTTACAATTCAATTATTCATCATTATTTGGTTTTGAATTTTGATAATTGTGCAAGTTTAAAGTAAAGTTAACAGTTTTACTCACCCTTAGACAAAAGCTAGGAACAAACATTACAGTCATATTCTCATCATTGTAGTTATTATCCCTGATCAAGTGCGTGTCAGCACTGAGGTTGTATGTTTCAGCCTTTTTGTTTTGAAAATGTACTCCAACTGTAATTGACAAGGCTTGCTAATTTCCTACCAAAGATCGGGGAGTTTCACCCGCTACTACTATCTTTCTACCAAAAAAATTGACAGGTTTATTAAATCCGAAGTGTTATTGCGTGAGTCTTAGTCTTTTCTACGACCACTTTGGAACGTCATGCAATGTCATCATAATGCAGTGATTGGACCTCGGATTTTGATACATCACTTAAATCTGGTTTATTCTTTTCGAATGCAACCCAATAATATATGGTCTAAATTCTTAGTTTGCAGGTACAAGCAGGACATCTATTAAACGACTTTAACGATAGCCCTCTTTCATGACTTTATAAGTTATAAATCTTGTTGATAAGTTTTAATACAATCCTAATTGATGAATGTCGTCTTGCAGACACACATGTCAGATTTATTTAAAGGATATCGTTGGCCGATTGAAAATGTAGACAGTAACCTACTCTCGATCATGTAGCCTGTTCACACTAAGTTTGAGGTTGTTAGTTCCAGCCTTTACGGAGGAAAGCCATGTTTCCTGCCAAAGGTACGAGGTTTCCACCGGGTACCTGTTTTTGTTCTCTAACGAAGTCGCGATATAGCTGAAAAATGCGAATTCTGTACTTACATTTACAATTCCTACTTTAAAAAAAAAATTATCATCAGTGGTAGAAAATAATTTTTAGGAACAATCATTGTATATTTATGTTCCAGAAATCAATGATTGTGGAGTCTTGGAATAAAGTGAGTTTTTTTTATATTTTACGGGCATAACTAGATCTCCTCGATCTGAACGATCGATAAAATGACAAGTACTTGTATTATATTACAACAAGTCTTCAGTGACATTAAATGAATATTACATGTCCTATATAATGAAAGAAGACTACAACTGCTGACATTAATAAGCGTTTCAGTGATATAGTCATCTAAATTTTCTGCCCTAAAATTTCAAAAATTATATGCAATCTGAGGCTTTTCCTTTCGCAGGATAGCTGGATTGGTTATAATGTTTTAGGATTTTGTAAATACAACATCTGCTACATTTAAATTTGTTTTAGAGTCTTGATTAGACGAAACGTGTGCTTAGCGTGGTAAATTTCATAATTTTTATATCTTTGATAACATTTTTTTTATTTCACACAATATTGAATATGCTTATACAGATGTATAATTTTAGAAGCTTTTTACTGCTGTCAAGGCTGGTGATATAGAAGTTTCTAAAGATTGTCTCTACCACGGAGCAGATGTTAACTGTAAAGACATTGAATTTGTGAGTTGCGAAGTTCAATGATCTTTCTTATTACAGTTTTTATTGATAGAACAAGTTTTTGCTAGCATGAAAAATACAGTCGATCCTCGTTGCCTCGAACTTGGTTGACTCGATACCTCGGTTATGTCATTATCATTTTTAAGTTACGGCATTTTTCCGATATCAACAATGAATGTCTTCCTCGGATGTGTCGATCATGGTTGTTTCGATATTTCGCTTAACTCAATGGGTTGCTGTAGTCAGTACAATACTAATTAGGGAATTTTAAACCTCGTTGTTTCGAAGTTAATTTTGCTCTAGATATCATATGTCAAAACCAACAATTTCATTTGCATTGTTACTTAATTCGCGTCTGTTTATTTTACACACCTGTCAAACAGTAAACATGATTATTGATTGACTATTACAATTTGAATTGGTAATTTAATAACATGAATTGACAATCTAAGCGAGGTACATGCATTACTAAGGTTAATTGATGATCCGCTAATTACTGTTCGAATTATTTTGTCATGTTTAATTAAAAATGATAATTATTGCAATTTTTTTTTATCAATGATATACGTAGTTGAGTTTCGTTTCTTTAAAGACATTCTGTTTTTTTTGTTTACTTCTGTGTTGTTGTCAGTTAAGTGAAAAAATAATTTCTATTGTTTAATTAGTTCTTTCGAACTGAGTTGATAATTGTTTTCTTGAAATGTTTTTCCATGATTTCGTAATAAAGTTTATAAATTAGATTACACTATTTATTAATTATTGTCGATTTATTTGAATAGATATAAAGCAAAAATACACTCTACAAATACAAACGACGCCGAAGTTCGAAACTAACATACATGAAATAATTAACTTAGATTTTTTAAGCATCACATAATGAAAATGAGGTCACACCCTTAACTCGGTTGACTCGAACTTCGGATAACTCGATGTTTTTTTACGGTCTCACAAACTTCGACTTATCGAGGTTTGAATGTAATTGTAAATGTACACTTGGAAATTGTTATAATATCTTTAGTATAACATATGCATTTTCAAGCGATTTACTAATGTAACATTCTAAACAAAGCATCATTTTGTGACTGACATTTCAAGACAACAAATATTGCAGCATAATTTCGGCCACCTGCTTTTTATTTTTGCACATAGAGATATATAGTATATTCTTTAATGACTATCGTGATAAAATATTTTGCACAACTATATAGTTCACCATAAGTATGGGTTGACTCATCTATTTGGTTTAAATTAGAAAATATCTATATATATAAATATTTTTATCTATACAAAAGCTATTGAGAAGATTGGATGACAAAATGTATATTACTTACGTAGAAAAGGCCTGCTTTTAAACATTGCTTTGTATAAGTTTTTGTTCGTTCTAGGGAGAGACACCACTTCACTGGGCAGCGAGGCGGGGCAGAGCTGACTTGGCAGGTCTGCTCATTACCCATGGGGCCAATGTTAACCTCCAGAATAACAATGTATATATTCCACAGTATTAGGTCATGTTTCTGCTAAATAAGAAAATATCGATATTAATGAAGTGTTTTGCAAAATTTATTTTCTTAGCAATGATTAGTAAATACTTTCATGAAAATGTCCCTACTTTGTAGCAAATCTTTGAAATTAAATCCATTATATAAAACGCCAGATGCTATAAAGTTTCGGTTTATTTTACTGAACACTTTGTTCTGAATACGAAAGAAATCAATTTTAAGGATTGAGCAGTAATTTGGTATTTTAATATTTTGTATGTCTGACATAATAACATATCCATTATTTGATACAAACCAAATATTAAAGTTTGTACTCGTCACTTAGGAATCAGAGGCATATAAAGTTGTATAGATCTGTTGCAAAAACTAAATTTGCTACATAACCTGTATTACTTACATTGGTAACATTAAATTGCAAAATCAATGTTATTTACAGAGATATTGTTGCGTTTTACCTATGTTTCATACTTATTGTTCTAGGGAGCAACACCACTTCACAGGGCAGCAAGGGAGGGGAGCACAGAGACAGCAGGTTTGCTTATTATCCATGGGGCCAATGTTCACAGCCATGATAAATTTGTATGTATTCCTTGTAGAAGATCATGTTTCATTCTTTGCTTATTACTCGAATAATATCAACGTTAATGACGCATTTTACAATTGAATTATTCAATGTCTTAACGTCAATTAGTAATGACCTTTTTATTTCAATTTCACTGATTTGTTAAAACATCATGGAAATAAATCGATCAAATAAAACATTAGACAACAGACACATGACAACGGGAAAATTTATTGAACATCTTAAATACCCGACACGATGAAAGATGCATTATTTCAATGAAATAATGTATCCACAATAATTGTTGCCATTTGTTTTATTCGTCACTGTGAACTGAATTAGAAAACAGTTACGTTTGATTAGATCTAAGATGAAATTAAACTTGTTTCACTGCACGAAAAATCGTCTTTTGTTCACATTTTGTCAAGCCCAAAATATTATCAAGTCTACCTATATCCAAAGTCCATATTTTGTTTAATTTTGTGGTAGAAAAGGCAACCTTTGACCTTTTGTATTTTAGAAATGTGAACGACAGACAATATTTGATCTTTCATTAAAATTAAAAGATGAATGACAGGTCATCTTTGACATTTCGTTCAAACTGCAAGGTGAACGATATATTTACTGGGACATTTTGTGTACAATGACAGGTGGACAACAGGTCGTCTGCGACATTTTTTCCTTATAAAAGAGGAACAATATGTTATCTCAGAAATTTTGTTGATACTGGCAGGTGGATGAAAGGTCACCCATGACATTTCAACAAGTCCACCACAAATCATCTTCAACGACATGTTACATGGACGTTTTGTTTATAATGATGTTGGATGAATAGTCATCTGTGACATTTGATCATATTAATTTAAAATGTCAAGAATTTGTTATATTGACGGTGTTGACATTTTAATGACATTTTGCTGCAATATGAAATAAATATTGCAAAACTATGATATTTTTATCTTTCCTAGTAGTGGTACAGTCTTGAATCAATGTTGATCTCAATTCCAAAATCTGCAAACAATAGGTGTAATGTTAAACTAATGAGAAATTCAGTGTCATACAATATTGAGTAATGTCATGAATTTCAGCAGTATACTTTTGAACTTAAAAACGCTCCTGTGATTTAAATGACACCTTTAAAATTGACCTAAATATCTACCTAAAGAATGATAAAAACCAACAGATAATTTAAGTTAACATTTATTAATAAGAAGCATTCGCAATAAGAACATTACACTATATATGTAAGTATTTAAAAATATACAACAAAAACATCACATACTATTATACTATTTTAAGTGTGAACAAAGATAGTTCAGAAGTTAGTTGTCACTATATATTTCTTCTTTTGCATTTCTTTTCTTTCCTTGCCACATAAATTTGATTTGTGTACACTTGACATTCATGAGAAAATACTTCCTTACAAACATACCACAATGCAGTATTAAATTATATTTTACAAATTTCAAGCAGCAAATATCTCTGCATACTAAAAATATACAGCACTATACTATTGTCACTTCACTTGATCTAAGAATCAGCAAAGAGCTTAAATATTACCATTTATAAAAATAAATCTAACATGTATATGAAAAAAGAAAATGTAGGACTCGTTATTAATTTGCTTTAGAAGGGGTTGATCACAAATTTGTCCAAGATTAGAAAGAAAATGGTTAGGAAATTGAACCTTTAACTACACGAAAACAATCTGACACCAAATTCATACAAAACTTAACATCTAATACAAACTATGTATTGCTTGAATTCCTCTTTAAAAGTTTTGATAAATGGTATATGTGCAGAGTAATTCCTCTCATCTTTGGAATACACACTCGATTTACAAGACAGAAACTTGAAAAATGCCTATAAAATTTTCAAAAATAAGGTCACAGCAACATCAGAAATATATTAAATATACTGCCATAATGCCACAAAACCAGTATGATTGCTTCCCTATTTCTTACTCAAAATCTAATGTTTGTTAATGTTGTCTTCATTTAAGTCATCCTAACCTGAATTTGCTCAAAACAGGCTTCAGTACCTTCTAAACTGTTATACAAATTTGATGGAATATGAAAACAATTTTCTCATATGACCAAAATAAAATTTTGGTTTTTTGAAAACTAATGTCATTTTATTTTAACTATGCAACTACTTGTAGCATCATACAAGTTAATAAATTAATGTCGCAAACTCTTACATTGCATTCTAAGAAATGCTTACAGACATGTATGTCAGAGAGGACTTTTTCATTTTATTTGTTGCATTCTAAATACCATCTATGTATTTATATCTAACACAATGGCTTGCTAAGATTTGCTTGGTGTGTAAACTGTTTAATCTAAGAAAAGCGGCATCACTAGTTTGTGTGCACCTTTTCTCTCAATTCAAGGAGTAGCGGCTTCACTGATTCGTGTGCACGCTTTCTCCCAATGCAAGGAGTAGCGGCTTCACTGGTTCGTGTGCACGCTTTCTCCCAATGAAAGGAGTAGCGGCTTCACTTGTTTGTGTGCACACTTTTTCCCAAAGCAAGGAGTAGCAGCTTCACTGGTTCGTGTGCACGCTTTCTCCCAATGCAAGGAGTAGCGGCTTCACTGGTTTGTGTGCATGCTTTCTCCCCAATGGCAGCAGCTTCGCTGATTTGTGTGCACACTCCAATTAAGGAAAAGAAGCTCCATGTTTAGTGTGCACGCTTTCTCCTAGATATCACAGCTCATTCACCAATAAATTAAGCATGTCATTGTAACTTCCTGTTTGCAGTAAGAACACGAGCATCAGAAAGAATATATTACCTCCAAACTAATCAACTATTGTTTAATATTTATCTGATAATGATATTTTGACTATTCTAAAAAAATTCAATTCAGTGACTACAAACTTTAAAAATTCAATCATTAATTTTCTTATTTTTCCTTTGCAAGATGAATGTTTCACTTCTCTGGTATTTTACCATGTTTGAAAACAAAGTCTCTTTTTAAAGATATTGATTATTTTCACTCTGTTTTTACTAGGAACAACTGTTTCTTCTCTAAAAGTTTCTATATACTCTTGGTAACCAGTTCAAGTCCAAGTATGATTTGTTTTTCTGTACCTGAAATGAAATGCAAAATTGAAATAATCAAAGTATTATATAACTACAGCCAACAGAAAGATGATATTATAATGTGTTTAAGGTTGGTCAAGAAAATGATTTTTGATGGCAAATATTTTGAAGTATACCGTACAAGTAAAATTTGTATAAAAATTGACTTAAACCTAGTAAACAAGTTTAACATGTCAAAATTTAAACAGCAAAATTTCCAAGTGACAGTGTCATTCCCGAGTCAGCGAAAATCCTCTGTACGGTCTGCCAAAATATGGTTAGGTCCGATATTTGTATACCATGTGATGGTCCCAATGACCGGCACAGAATCACTGCTGTTGTTTCATTTCTCTAATTCATCAGATGTATTATAATTTCTGCTACAGGTTGCCATTATTTATTCTGTTACTAGATTTTGGGATATGAAAAAAACCCCACACAATTCAAAATTGTGATCTTTATACATGTATCTACCTACATGTATCTACCCTGTAATTTAGGGCAGAAACATTCTAATAGAGGAAATAGAACATACATGTAAATTCAAGTAAAATTTTACCTACACATGTACCTTTGATTCTTTGCTTTTGTCCCCTTTCCTCTTCTTGCTTTAACCATTTCTTTCCTCATCCTTGTAAACTCCTATGTAAAATAAAATGTAACAATTAAAATAAGTACTTATGAAAGTAAACACTAAAACTAAACTAAGCAACATATCCTATGAACAGCTGTGTCTGGCATGAAAGCAGGATGCATTTACCCCCATTCAGGTATCAGAGGCCACGGAGGCCGAGTGGTTAAGGTAGTTTGTCTACTATTGATCATGTGGTCTGTCAACACCAAGGTTGCTGGTTCGAGTCAAACTGCGGGTAGGGTGTACTCGACTTAATCTTAATTGCCAGTTTCCTACTGAAGGTTGGAGGTTTCTCCAGGTACTCCAGCTTCCTCCCCCAATAAAAATTGGGGGTCATAAAATAACTCCATACATGATTCGTATTGGAAGACATTGAAAGGTATACATACTATAAAACCACCAAACTACCACTTTTAATTTTAAAGAAGATTAGTCCAAACATAAGTTTAGTATGTAACATATTGACTCTAAACACATAATAAGGAATTTGTGAAATACAGAGCATTCCACTCCCATAATATAATAACATTGTAAAAAAAGGTTTTTTTTTTAAATGTCAAATATAAATATTCACCATTAAACTTGAATATCTAGGCCCAAATTTTTCTCTACAACCTCTTAGTAATTTAGTATATGTTGTAACATCTTTTGATATTTTTATGGATTAATGTTGATTGTTCGACCATGGTTTGTCCCATGATAAAAATTCCCATTTAAATACAGTGAACCCTCGTTACAATGACATTCGATTTAACGGAATATTCGACATCCGACAGGATTTCAGTGGGAACAAACGTGTTGTTTATGCTCGATACAACGACATATTCGGTTTCCGACTCCGACTGAGTCTGTCGGTAACAAATATACCAAAGATAGCATAAAGTAATTCGTTACACCGACAAATTATCAAGATTTACCTGTGAAAGATTATCTTTGTCCAGAGAATTTATTTTTCTAACGGTTAATTGCACAGGTGAACACCTTTTGCTATTGCGTAAGTAACCTTGCGTGACATTTCCGTTACAAAACTAATCGATAATAGGAATATGGCTTCATTAAAAAGGTGTCAAAGGCTATTTAATATTTTAATCTTCAAATATTTCAGAAATTTATTGGCTTAATTACAAGTGTGTTAAGATTGAAGCGGCACATTAGAAATACGATCATTACCGAAAATCGGTCTAATGTAAATAATCATAACTTACAATTAATTTTGTTTTAAAAAAAAGAGAAAAAACGGTTTTTAATTAAATATCGGCAAGAAAACAAGCATTTTATAATTTTTTGTTATTAAGCTTGGATATTGATCAGACTTGAACGATTTTCAGTAGACGCAAATAAAAAAGGGAGATAATCAAAGTACAAAAATACAAATTCATTATAACAGCAAATTCAGTTTAACGTCAATAATGGCCGGAAACTAACATGGTCGTTGTAAAGAGGGTTGACGGTACATAGGAGTAGGCTGGTTTTTAACCGTAGTATAATATTTAGTTATTATGAAATTATGCAAATTATGTTACAAAACATAACACAGCTTTTATTAGTTTTATTACAACATCCTCCCCCTCCTACCTCCCCTTAGGAAAATCTCATCATATGAATGCTCCTGCATCAATAAATAACTCAGTAGGAGTCAAACATGTTTAACACAGGGATAATAATGTTTGTAAGACTCATCATGGCCAGAAGTTATTATTTTTAATAAGCTGATAATTCATTGTGGCTTACCATTCCTTCAGGAATCTTCATGTACTTAGACATCTCCATAACTGAGCTTCAATGGTTCAGTTATACATGTACTTGATGATTGTGTACCTTCATATGATAATCTGCTTAGGTTAGCAATATTTACCTACAAAAAACGCAATATACATGTATAAAAAATATTCAAAGAAATAAACGTTTTTTATTGAAGAACTAAATTAATCGATAATGAGAAGCAGTCCAAATGAATGATACATAAAATTATATCATAACACTAGGCATTTTCATTGTATTTATGTGGTCATTAATTTTAATAAATTAATAAGCAGATGTTGGTGCATTTCTTTGATTACTTTATATTTTGTCCTATACAGAGTATTAATTTATATCAAGGCAAAAGAATGTAAATTATCATGTATTTATGAATAAAATGATGACCTTTGGCAGATTTGTACCTATGTATGATATCACAATTTTAGAACCTTAAGGCGGTATCGAGTCAGATCGTCCCAGACTTATGTTTCAGCCAGATACACATGATACATGTACCTGTTCGCTCTGGGTTGTTTTCCCACAGTAAAAAATATAATACTTTACATATGACCATGTTACATTATATTGTACCTAGTGGTTCAAATTGAAATTTTTTTAAATAACTTCAAAACTTGTAAAATGTGTTGATTACTTTATTTGTAATGTTATATCAGGGTGAAATAACTCACTTCCCCCCCAAATGGCTTAAAATGGGTATTTACATGTATATGCGACTAATAATTTGTCTATGTTGGAAAAATAAAAATTGGTTGAACTCCATTTTCAAATTAAATTTACTTTTTTTCTGAGAGTATAGTAGACTAGTAATTACATGTACATGTGTCAAATAAACAAAATGCGCTCTGTTTCTATAAAACATAGAAATATGTAATAAAGAGGGCTAGTTATTAAGTATTTACAATGTACCTTGAAAGGATGTTGACTTGCACATTTTTATACAGCAATTGAAATACATTTCATTTCTTTTTTTTAATTAAAAATGGACAGTGTTGACAGCATCATTGTGAACCTGCAGGGAAAATTTGTGGTAACATCTATAAATACAATTTATTTATTATAATTATAATTTATAATATAATGAAAAAGTAGGTAATTTTTACACTGTACACTACCAAAACTAAATTTCATAACTATAAAACATACAATTATATTAAGATACTACAGATTCTACTTACATAAAATAAGCAGATGCATGGCCGCAGTGCACATGGCTTAGTCTTTGTTTGCGCGTGTGCCGGACATCATTAACAACATCCAATCAGCATCTCAATTTTCTTATCTACATGAGTGCCAGCCCTCGGCGCCTATTTTCGAAGACGTGCTCACCTTTTAGTGGAAAAGTCAAGATTGCGCTTTCTTTCCTGTGAACTTCCATGTTCGAACAATTATTATGGCTAGTGTAGTATTTGATATCTCAGACGATGAAATTCTTGAGGATTCAGCACTGTCAGTAGGTTTACTGGTAATCAAGAATGTCAAGATTGAGATTGACCCCCTGACGCACATCGACTGCCACATTGTGTCTTTTTATACTGAGCAAAGTGTTGACTCCGACGATGTAGGAACTTCATATCAGGTATATATATCCAAGAATATCTAAATCTGTTTTATCTTTGAGTTTTTCCACGGCTTTCAAGCAATGGAAAATCGAAAATCGCACCGAACAGAACACATATCCGCCATATTGCAAATTGAAAGGGGAGATAATCATACACAAATATATATTTATTGTCTGAATATATTTAACATTATTTTAATGATTTATATTTCATGTATTATGTTTTTAACCTATACTGCAAGAAATATTATTTTAATTTAAATATTGTACTTAGAATTATACTTGCTTGTGTGTGTTTTTTTTTGGGGGGAGGGTGGGGGAAATACTGAAATTGAAAAGGATTTAGGGACCGACCATTTAACTTGCAGTGGGGGGGGGGGCCTTGGTTTTTTCCTAAAAAAATATTTTGAAAATGATTTTTGATGAAACAAAAATTTTGGAAGGAGAGGGTAAGAAAAAAAATATTCTGAAGAAGGATTTCTGCTATATAAAATAATGTTAATGAAAAAAAATATTCTGTCGTGACGCCTTCAAAAAACAAAACAAAAAACCAAGGCCCCCCCCTTCAAGTTAAATGATCTGTCCCTTAGAGTACTTGCAAATGAATATTTTTTTTTTCAGATGCTATTAATAGATACACGTAGATAGTACGCCTGACAAAGAAGCACGAAAACACTGCTATGCATAACGACAAGCTAGATGTCTAGAAAAAGAAGAAAGGATCACTAGAACAGAAAAAAGAAGTATGCTACGATAATACTTTTTCAGTCTAGAATTTTTTTTAGTGTATAAATAAAAAGAAGATAAGAATAAACATCTGACAGCAAATCCATCAAAACAGACAAGGTCACATTAAATACAACCTTCAATGATGAACAAATGCTTCTTCATTTAATATGGAGTGTTCTAAATGACAATTTTCGAAACAGTAGAAAGCCATATCAGTAAGGGGGGGGGGGGGGGCAATATCTTTACTGTTAACATGTTTTGGGCATTTTACATGTCCCGTCTGTTACCTGGTTTTTTTTAAATTGTTGTTACCTGATATAATGAAAATAAAAGCCATGTTTGCTGTACGTTTAATAATAATAATCAGAACAATGTTAACTGTTTTACAGATTTTTCTCTGTTATCTGTTAATTCATTTTAATCACCACTTATTTCAATGTAATTAAGTCTCCCTATGAAGGGAGGGATATACATAAGATCACATACTAGTTTCTATGGAAACACTGATTAATGCATTTTTTCACTGTATCGCCCTTTGATGAGATTCTGCTGTTATCTGTTTTTTTCGATTTATGAACTCACTGTTTTCTAATGTAAATTGCTGTTATCTGTTAGTGTTATCGTACTGTTATCTGTTTTGGGGAAAAATTTAAAAATTGTTACCCTGTTAATGGACCCCCTCCAGCCCCTCCCAAACGTTCAGTTTTATGGATATTTTATACAAAATGTCAACATTTATTATTATTACATACTGTGCCCCTTATCATTTTAGTTATTTCTAGATCTGTAACACACACATACACTGTATATATATTTTTCAGAAAAACAAGTGGATCATAACTGCACTAGACAATATGGAGATCAGTGATATCAAGAAGATAAGACCTGTGTTTATGGCCTATATATGCCCTCATATGAGGAATGTCAAGATGGATTTATTACATACTAGACATCTTCGAAGTTGGATAAATTTAAAGAATAAAAGATAAAATTAGACTGTAAATTTATTGACATTTGTTCAACCAAAAGCAGAAAGGACTGAAAATGAGCCACCAGAAATGAACTAAAACACCTTCATCTTGGATTGTAAAACAGATTAAAAAATGTACATACTGACATAATTAGCATTTATTCAATAAATCGTTGAATTGTTTAATTCTTTTATCCAATATTTATCTATTTGAAAATGAGAAAATTGTAAGAAATAAAATGTCATCAAAGATACCAAGGTTAATAGAATTTACAACATTGGGATTAATTGCCATTAGACAAGCCTTATCAGCTCAGTGATTATAGGCAATTGTATTAGCTGGTATACTTTAACTCTACTTTCTGAATTATGTGCCATCTAGAATTTCCTTGACCATTGTTCAAGTTAGTGGTCATCCTATTGATACAAATTCAACAGTCCAATATTAGAGCTTAAGTGAGCACAGTGTCAATATTTCTAGCGTAAAACAACTTGCCGAACCTTTTCATTGGACTAGACATGTTCTTTTATCACAAGACTAGTATTATTGATAAATGTAAGTCAGCAATGATGCTCAATAGTTTACAAAATGAGAGGTCAAGGTGGACATTTTTGTAATTCTGACTGCGGACAGGTTGAAAAAAACCAAATCCATGTCAGCCTAACTGTAGCTTTTTTTCATCATATCATCTTTCCCCTAACCTAAATGTCCATTTTGTAATGTTGTCCATGCAAAATATGGACTTTCAGAACCTTTGGACCATATTTAAGATTATAACAAGTAACCTTTTATGCATTTTTTTGTAATGTCATCAACACAAAAGGAGACCTTTTGGATTTTAATTTGGTCAAAATACCATATGTCGTTGGTCTTTTGGTTTTGAAAATACCATCTGTGGCCTACCTTTCATCACCTTTTCTTATGTGGATATTTGACCTTTTTATTATCTTTTGTCTACAACAGATTATATATGGAAAAAAGGTCATATTTTGTTGTTCACCTTTTGAACATATTTTATACTTGGAAAGGTAAACTTTTCAACACCTTTTGTCAAATCAAAAGTGGGCCATTTCGACTGACTTTTGAAGTCAAAAAGGTATACAGAAAGGTGATCTTTTAGATCTTTTGTATTTTTTAAAAATGTGTTAAAAAGACAACAAAATGTAGTCAAAATTGGGACTTTTGGATACCTTTTGACTATCCTAAAAGTTATTGTTTCATGCAGTGTTTGTTATAGAAAGCTGTATTACATACACTGGGAAGAACGAATGACAAAATGTCATTTATTTACAGAACAAATAAGTGTTTAACATTGCTCCATTTTCATTTTGCTAGAAACAGACGCCACTTCATTGGGCAGCACTGGAAGACAGGACAGAAATAGCAAGTTTGCTTATTACCCATGGGGCCAATGTGGATTTTCAGAATAACGATGTATGTATATCTAATTGGAAGGCCGTGTTTTATTTCCCTTTTCGACCAAAATCAGACTATAACATGTTAATGACAAGTTTTACAAAATGGATTTATTTTTGTCGTACCATTGATCAGATACAACGTTTTTAATGAAAATATCACTGATTAGTTACAAATTCATGTAATTATATTCATTAAATAAACAACAGACACATAATGTTAGGATTGTTTTACCCATCTCTTTGTTCTAACTTAATTTCACAACATTCCACACAGTTTATATGTATATGTTTGTAATACAGAGAAAACTTTTAAAGGCTGATATGACAAAACATCCATTATTTCACAAAACTATTTAATTTGTTTTAATGGCCTATTTGTTCTGGAACTTTGCGACTTCATAAAACTACTTTCGTTATAACTCTTTTTTTTTCGACTGAGAAGATTTGATAACAAAATGACTGTTATTCACAGAAAATGTTTTTCTAATCAATGTTTTATCTGAATTATTTTAGGGACAAACGCCACTTCACAAGGCAGCACAGTGGGGCTCCACTGAGACAGCAGGCATGCTTATTACCCATGGGGCTACTGTTGGCATTAAGGATATCGAAGTATGTCAATCAGAAAATAGAACTCCTAACAACATTTGTCACGATTTTTTTTGCACTTTGATCACGGAGATCAATATAGTACACAGTGAATGGCTTACATGTTCTAATATAAATTATTTCAAACAAAGTTAATATTTCACAACAATTGTTGCCATTTGTTTTACTCATCTATTTGTTCGATAAAAAACAGTTTTACGTAATGTGTAACAAGTACTTCTTTTGTTATATGTAGCTGTTTTACTTGTTTTAACAGACTGAGAATTTGTTTTCTTCTCTAAATATTCCTGACAATACTTTTTCAGGGGAAGACACCTTATGGCATAGCTAAGAAAAATGAATTCAAAGAATTACTTAAGGTACACGTATTTATATTTGCCAGAAAGTATAGAAATTATAGATAGCATGCTGGTGTAGAGTGACCACGTTGTTAGTATGCGATTTTAATTTTGTTAATTTTGAAAGATAAATATTGTGTTACAAAGAGCTATGCATTTCACATGTGGTACGCTGTCTATTAACTTCTGCCATAATTCGGCAGATTGTAGCCAACATCTATATGTGAACGTTCGACATTTGTAAAACCATTTTGCAAACTTTGTGACTCTGCTTCTTTGTTTCTCTGTTTGTTTCTTCCTTGGTCCTTCTATATCTCCGTCTTATCTGCGTACATGTTTGTCAGACGTTCGACAGCCTTTTGTTCTGTCTTTTATGTTTTGTCTTATCTTGTCTATTTTCCTTTATTATGGTTTTATCCAAAATGTTTAAAGGCCTCTACCAAGTCAGGACTATTGCTGCAGTCGCTATATGTTTGGTTGTAGGTTCTAGAGTTTTGTCTGTTTCCTGCACTGAATTGCAGACAGTTGCATCGGTGTTTGGTATTTTTATTACTTCGATTGAATGTGTTTACCATCAACATTTCTCTATCGATTTTGAATGGATTTATTTCAATTGATTTATTTTTGCAATAATAAAAGAAGCATGTCCCACGGCTCGACACATACATACGCAGATACATGAGGCCCTCTCATGTCGGGGTTACCGTGGTGTTTTTGTATGTTTGTGGGAAATAAGTAAGTGCATTGTAATATAGACTTTCCAGGCATATTGGTTGAGTTTTTAAGACAATGTTTATTATTTTTTAAATAAAAAAGGTCAATATTTTTGTGATTTTGGCCTGTTTTTCTGTTTATTTGATTTGTACTGGAACTTTTTAACGGATTCTTTGTATAGTGTATTCATTAAATAGGGTGTAACATCACTTTTAACGATATGTTCGTGTTCGCTATATCATATTGTTCAGTGTTTATTAGAGAAGAAGCGGATTACCCTATGAAAACTCCGACATTTGACAGGAAATCTAGCAATTCATGTCAATTACGATTGTAGTCGAACACACCATGCCGCAGCGACACTGGAACGTAACCATTTCTCCTGCCTTTACATATTTTCAGATAATTATGTGATTATTTTCAGCGAATTAGCCATTTTATTAATAAGATTGTGATATATAGCGTCAATAACATGTTTGTGTAGAAGCTTTCGATAATATGTCTGAATAAATTGTTCAACAGATTAATAGGAATTAGCACACCAACAAAAACTAATCTACCTGAATTTGATACCAATACACAAAAACTATTTGAAAGAAATTAGACCTAATGATACATTCCACATGACCGAATTAAAGGAATGGCCTTAGAATGGTCCATTTTAATTTGTGACACCAATGATATGTTGCCAACCAATAAGACCTCCAACCTTTAAAAAGAAATACTGTTAATATTTTCCTTTCTCTTCTTTTTGTCTGTAAAGTAATGTTTTAAGTGAACAGATTGTGTTAGTTTCTGTCGCCTTCTCAGAACAATATAGAATACTCTGAAAGAAAGATATAATGTACAATGGTGTGTGTCCTTGAGTATGCATAAAACTTATGCTTTGGTAGGCTGTCTTGACAAAATAAATTTAATAATTTAGTCTGCTATTTAAAATAGTATGTAAGGCTGCTGATGTCAAAAACTGGTTAGTTAAAACAAATCTTTTACACACCTAAGAAAGTTTTGCAAACAAATAATTTGTAATATGTAAAAAGACAGTCAATGATAATTTGTAAGTTTATTATCAATAAGTGTAAATTATTGTAGAAACCTACAGATGGTGGTGCCTCACATCCTGACCAAGGTAAGTGGAAGGGTTCCCACCGGTTGGTGTGCACCGCATCCTGACAAAGGTAAGTCAAATGGTTCCCACATATGGTTGTGCGCAGCATACTGAAAAACATAAGTTGTATGGTTCCTACAGATAGTTATGTAACACATACTGACAAAGGTTAGTTGCTAGAAATTACCTCCAGATAGTGGTGTCTCACATTCTCACCCATGAGAATTGTATGGTGTCTACAGATGGTTGTTTACCGCTTCATTTCCTTACCAAGGTTACCCGCATTCTAGTACAAAAATATTGTGGTGCCCACACCATGACCGAGGTAAGTTGCATGCTAATACCTGCAGATTGTGATGCCCATATTCTGACAAAGGTAAGTTGCATGGTTCCTACAGATAATTGTGTCCCATATCCCGACCAAGGTAAGCTGAATAGTTCTTACAAGAAGCAGTGTCCCACATCCTGACCAAGTTATGTTGATAGGTCCCTGCATGGGGTTATGCCCCATATTCTGAAAAAGGTAAGTTGAATGGTCCCTACAGATAGCTACGTCCCACATCCTGACCAAGGTAAGTTGTATGGTTCCTACAAATAGTTATGTACGACATCCTGACCAAGGTAAGCTCTACGGTTCCTACAGATGGTTGTCCACCACATCCTCACCGAGGTAAGTTTATGATTCCTACAGATGGCTGTGCCCCACATCTTTACCAAGGTCAGTTGAATGGTTCCTACATATGGTTGTGCCCCACATCGTGACCAATGTAATTTGAATGGTTCCTACAGATGGTTATATCCCACATCCTGACGTAGGTAAGTTGAATTGTTTCTACATATGGTTGTGTCCCGCATCCTGACCATGGTACGTCGTATGTTTCCTATAGATGGTTGTGTCCAACATCTTGACCAAGGTAAGTTGAATGGTTCCTAAAGGTGGTAATGTCCCATATCCTGAACAAGGTGAGTTGAATGGTCCCTACACATAGCTATGTCCCACATCATTACCAAGGTAAGTTGTATGGTTCCTACAAATAGTTATGTACGACATACTGACCAAGGTAAGCTCTACGGTTCCTACAGATGGTTGTCCACCACATCCTCACAGAGGAAAGTTGATTGGTTCCTACATATGGCTGTGCCCCACATCTTTACCAAGGTAAGTTGTATGGTTCCTACTGATTGTTGTGTCCCACATCGTGACCAAGGTAAATTGAATGATTCATTCAATTGATTATGTCCCACATCCTGACCACGATTAGTTGAATGCTTCTTACAGACGGTTGTGTCCCACATCCGGACCAAGTTAAGTTTAATTGTTCCTGCAGGTGGTTATGTCCCCATCCTGAAAAATATTAGTTGTATGTTTCCTATAAATGGTTTAGTCCAACATCTTTACCAAGATAAGTTGAATGTCTCCTACAGATAGTTATTGCCCACATCCTTATCAAGGTTAGTTAAATGGTTCCTACAGATGGTTATGTCGCACATTCTGACCAAGGTCAGTTGAATGGTTCCTACAGATGGTTAAGTCGCAAATCTTGACCAAGGTAAGTTAAATGGTTCCTACAGATGGTTATGTCGCACATCCTGACCGAGGTCAGTTGAATGGTTCCTACAGATGGTTATGTCCACATCCTGACGAAGGTCAGGATGTGGGACATAACCATCTGTAAGAACCATTCTGACGAAGGTCAGTTGAATGGAATGGTTCCTACAGATGGTTATGTCGCACATCCTGTCGAAGGTCAGTTGAATGGTTCCTACAGATGGTTATGTCGCACATCCTGACCAAGGTCAGTTGAATGGTTCCTACAGATGGTTATGTCCCACTTCCTGACGATGGTCAGTTGAATGGTTCCTACAGATGTTTATGTCCCACATCCTGACGAAGGTCAGTTGAATGGTTCCTACAGATGGTTATGTCGCACATCCTGACCAAGGTCAGATGAATGGTTCCTTCAGATGGTTATGTCCCACATCCTGACGAAGGTCAGTTGAATGGTTCCTACAGACGGTTGTTTCCCACATCCTGAACAAGGTCAGTTAAATGGTTCCTACAGATGGTTATGTCGCACATCCTGACCAAGGTCAGTTGAATGGTTCCTACAGATGGTTATGTCGCAATCCTGAACAAGATCAGTTGAATGGTGCCTACAGATGGTTGTGTCCCACATCCTGACCAAGGTAAGTGAGATGGTTCTTACAGATGGTTATGTCCCACATCCTGAACAAGGTCAGTTAAATGGTACCTACATAGGTTATGTCCCACATCCTGACGAAGGTCAGTTGAATGGTTACTACAGATGGATGTGTTCCACATTCTGAGCAAGGTGAGTTTATGGTTCCTACAGATGTTTGTGTTCCACATCGTGACCAAGGTAAGTTGTATGGTACCTACAGATGGTTATGTCCCACATCCTGACCAAGATCAGTCGAATGGTTCCTACAGATGGTTATGTCGCACATCCTGACCAAGGTAAGTGGAATGGTTCCTACATATGGTTGTGCTGTGTTTACAAACAATAATACCATTTAAATTTTTTTACCTACTTATTTTTTTATTTCATATCTTGGAATCCTCTTTATATTGCTTTACCTTTTTACCAATTTATTTATGTACATATCTTGCATATATTGTAAATAATTTGGTTCCTGTATATGGAGGTGCCCCATTGCCTGGCCAAGGTAAGTCATGATGTTTATACCTCCAAATTGTACTATCCCTATTAATGAAAAAGGTAAGTTGTATAGTAGATACGTTGGTATCAATATATGGTATTGTATCTTATCCTGACCAAGGAATTTTACCTTTGTATCTGAAGATGGTAGTGTCCAAAACTTGCCCAAGATAAATTGTATGGTATTACCTACAGATGGTGGTGTCCCACATTCTGATAACTGTATTTTGTATGGTTGATACGTGCAGCCAGTATTGTCGCACATCCTGACGAAGGTGAGTTGTATAAAAAAAAAGTACCGTGGTATCTACAAATGGTTTAGTCCCACATCCTAAAAATTTAATCTGTATAGCTGCATAAACAGATAGTGATGTCCAACATTATGACCAAAGTAGGCTGTATGTTTGATACATGCAGATTGGGGTTGTTTATCATCCTGATCAAGGTACGTAGATACATACAGATGATTGGGTCCTACATCCTAACTAAGATAAGTTGGATGGCAGTATTGGAATAACATTAATAAAGCAAACTAACCAGTAAATATATTAATCTCTACCAGCCTATATGTTGGACAAAATACGACATTCTGTATATATACTTGTTTTCTATTTGTTATCGAAAATGGCATTGGATGTTTTTAGAGCTTTTGTATTTAAAATATAATTTTGTTCATGATTTGCTAGCATCAATTGGTTATATTGTGACCGTTAAATGAGTTAACTGTAGCATGTAATTGATTTCAAAACGAATCAATCTGTATGTCTGAAGTCTAAATATCATTTCTATTAAAAATAGATGTATTCCTGTAAAAAAATATTACTTCTGGATTATAACTGCTATAAGTCTGTTCCCTGCATGTTGCTGATTGAAAGCTAATTCACTTTTGTCACCGCAGCATAACAGATAAAGGAAAATAGATAATACCGGTCATCGGACCATGCGTCTGTCCATTCGTCTCTCTTGTTTGTAAAGCCTTCATTTCAGACCTCTTATAAGATTTTTATAAAATTGAAATCAAATGTTTATATCAATAATATCATGAATGAGTTAAACAATGAGTACGAAAATCGATTATTTGCATGAAAGTTATGCCTTTTGAAACAAGAATTATGTGTAAAATTATATTTAGTAAAATGAAATGTTGTAACAATTCATATCAACAATATCAGACAGATCATCGAGGAGATGAACAGCTACAGCAGAACGCTCCCGTCTGCTAATCTTTTAAACAGTGACTAGATTGTTATTTCAAAAATGCAATATGTGCTTAAACGGGGCATTGAAATATTATCCATTTATCTGATTGATCTATTGCTGTTGCTTCTTTATCCATTATCCTCAGTTATATTCATTTAAATTTTCCAACTGAATTGTAGGTGTAGTCCGATTTTCATTACAAGTTAAAGTTAAAATAACGAAAAGATGTTAACTTTGCGTGATTGTAATTATACCAAAAATTTATTACTAGGCTTCAGTTCAAAGAGAGGCATCAATAAAATTCGTTTTTTGTTGTAACAGGGTACAGTTTTATCTACAAAAAACGTTTCACCTTTATTAAGCGTTCGGGTGAGGAAGCTTAAATATCATATGAAATCCCTCAAATTTAGCCATGAATACTTGTCATTGCTGCTTGCAGTTTTTTTTCCGAAATCGTAACCTCAGCGTGCTAGAAAAATCTGTTTGCACGCATCTATCTTTTTATAGACAAATTATAGATCTATTGGATTCAGATGACATTTAGATGTATTTATTTATCTCTTATTGCACTTGAAGATATGTCACTTTACTTTGTGCATTTTTAACACAGTTTTTTTACTAATGGTTTTTAATTTCGTTTCATTTTAGAAGGTATATTGCCAGGGATAAATGATGCAGAAGAATTTAAATCCCTTCTTAACCGAGGCACATACGAGTCACATGACAATCGAATATATCTTGCCGGTGCTTGTAATGTGGGCAAATCTTCACTAGCTAGTCTTCTGATAGGTGACACAATCCCACTGGAGTGGAATTCAACTGATGGTTTAAGGATATATTTTGGAAGAAATGGAATAGACTTGGCACAAAAGATAATGGTTCCACTGAAAAAAGGTGGGGATACAGAACACATACATGCACATATAGATAATGAAACTAATGCCTTGCATTAAGTTATGACCTGTTTTAATGTTAATCTAATGTGTAATGTTATTTATCAACCATCATCGAATAATCAAGTATAGATTGCAACACGAAAGCGAGACAAATAAGTCATATTTATCAGTGTAGCAAAAGAGAAAGTTAGTGATCTTAAAGCCAATCCAACGTGGCTTCATTTGTTATTATTTATTTTGATATTGTTTTCTTGTTTTTTAGCTAGTAAGTGTTCATATGATTTTTTTACAAAATTTTCTGGCGTTCACTTTCTAGTATTTCTTAATTTGCTGAAAAGGAAGAAAGCATTCTACAATATTTACTAGTTATTGTCGTTACCTACTTTGATTAAAATAATTTGAGTACTGACTTTTAAAATAACCTTTTAGACTTGACACTATCCTCCATCATTGAAACATTTCTTCTGCCGTTTAGTTTACGGCGCACTACTAAATTTTTAACTTTAATGTTTCATCTATTTACAACTAGTTCTAGCAAATACAATAACAATAATATTTATATTGTGCTCATTAAGAATATTTTACTTGCTATTGTCCTAATTCCACATTAGCAAGTAAAATATTCTTAATGAGCCCAATATAAATGTTATTGTTATTGTACTATATTATTTTGTTACTGGTAATTGACATTTTTTTCAGAATGCGGATTAGTATGCTGTATTGGTTAATAACACCTGATAAGTTGTTACGTATCTTGCCATTGTATTTCAGATAACCGGGATAAGAATATCCTTTCTGATGTATTACGCGGTAACCCGGATATGGATAAACTTCAGCCAGTCACTGCAAAATTAGAGCCAGAGAAAAGTTCGTTTTTGTCCAAATTAGAAAGTAATGTTGCATCTGTGTCAAAAGCTATGCCTAAAAGTATAGGTTTGGACAGTTCAAAATTTAAACCTCATGCAACCACAGGACCCCAGTCTATGAATATTATCCATGCGAAACAGAGTTTAACAGAGATGATAAATATACAAGAAAATGAGAAAACAAATCGAAAAGTAGCTAGAATTGGATTCTTTGCAATTCATGATAATATAAAACAAGAGATAAGAAAGGGAGAATACAAGGTTAAGATAGCACCTTCAGATCTAGTGGATTTTGGAGGTCAAAGGTCATACGATATGACCCATCAGTTATTTATACAAGGCAAGGGAACATTCTCTCTCATCTTTGATGGACGTAAAGGATTACGCAATCCGCTGGAAGAATACCCACAAGGAGATGTAACAACAGAATGTATGTTGTGTAATACATATTTATAAAGAAGCGATCATTTTGTTTGCAGTCAATGAAGATATAATGGCTTTTAATGAATAGATACTTAAGGTTTCATAAAATGCGAATGAGTTAAAAGTTTACATTTAAACGCGATACTAATATGCGAAACAATTGTTTTAAACAACCTGTGGTTTATTAGGGGCACGTCAGGATACGTGTACTTGAAACATATATGATAATCTTGACAATAGTTTATTATCTGGACATACTTAAGAACATATTTGTTAAAGATAAAAAAGATGTAGTTTAAAATTAAAAAAGACTGGCAGTTGAATTAGATTTCAGTGAATGTTTTCAATGTTGATCGTGTATTTACAGCAATTCTAAAACACTGGGTGGATTCCATATTAACTTATTGTGGAGAAGATGATGACGACATTGTCCCAATTATATTATTTGTGGCAACTCACCGAGACCAATTATCTGAGGTAAAGTAGATTCATTACAGACATATGTTAACTGCGGTCTGTTAACTATGTTAACTACATGGACATAAAAACGATGTTATTAACATTATTCAAATGTCCTAATATTGCACGACCTTTCACTATCATGCGTACTTGTGATTTACATAGAACAACTCATACGTAGACACTACACAACTTTCAATCTACATAAGGAAAAATTATACATTAAGCGGAATATTGTATCCAAATTTTCTAACACATTCAGACTTTGGTTTTTCCGCCGTGAATCGCCATTAAAATTGGGTCTGCATGATTCTTACATATTGCTTCGTAGAAAAGGTAACTATGTGATATTTAAAGATATGGATAAATTACTTTATTTACACGTTCAAGGCCTTAATGTGGTCTAAATATTACATTTCATTATTTTTAATCAATGAAATGGATCCTTGCACAAATAAATAATTGCATTCTATTCACCAAATTTATTAAAGTATGTGCATGAATACCACTATTATTCATTATTTGTTTGAGTGGGGTTTAACGACAATTTCTGTTTAAGCGATGCTAAAGCTATAAGTTTTAAAGAAATAACTTATCAGACATAAATCAAACTTATGTCAGCCATGATTAAGTTGTGTGTGTATAGGAGGCGGTTAGGATTTTTTTTAAACAATTTTTTATCCCAGTCAGAACAAAATAAAATGTATTTATAATGATACAAATTGCTCCTTTATCCTCATACTCCATTTCCTTATTTAAATTTTGAAAAAATATTCCAAGGTGACACCTGGATAACAAAAAATTCTTTCTGATATAACATTCCACAAGACCAAACACATCCCAGCTTGTATTTATACTTGCAAGTCAGAAACTATAAAATTACACAATATCAATTTATTCATTAATCTGCTCAATTATGTTCTGTTGTTTTATTTTGCATTAACTCTCTCCTCAGACCATCTGACCACAGGCATGGACATAATTTAGCCAAATGTTGATATAAATGTAAATAATAATCAATAGCTGAATTTCAATTTGAAATTTGCATTAAGATTCAGTTCATTGATATCAGGGCACAATCCGAATAGAATTGAAAAGGGTTGTGTCACACTATGTGTATATGCATGCAACCACATTTGACTCCTTTCCCATATCTTCTTGAAAATGCAGTTAATTAGAGACTTTGTATAAACAAGCATTTCCTTTTTTTTTCTTTTATAACACCTACTTTCACATTACAGTGATTGAAAGATGGTTATCCCAAAATAAAAGTGCATTACAAACTGCAAACATGCACACCACATACCATATGATCTTAAAAAAAATATGTATATATGCATGAGTTTAAGCCATAAACAACTCATCATTCAACCAATGAAATTATACTGCAACTATCTACAAAACATTTATGTATGACTTTTGTATATGCTAACAATTCCAGTTGACAATGATATGAACCTATTTATATTATAAATTGTTTTGTAAATTTAACATGTATGCAAGCTTATCTCATGACAATGTAGTAAGATGAAGATTAATGATGTTTGCAGAAGCAATTAGTATTGACAATACAACATTATATTTCTTTTATTAACACAAATGAACTTACATGCACTATAATTGTAAATTATTTCAAGTTAAGTCAATGTTCTGATTTTATTATATGCTCCATGTAACTCTTTCCCATAAATTTAAAACACATCATTGCTAATCAATTGCATTTTTGTTGCAAAGTCCACTTTGAAATAGGTCATATCATTGGATTATCCATATTAATTTCCAAGAAACATGTCCTCACTAAAGTAATTAAGATTCTCATTATCAGAACACTTCATTTATCTTTGTTAGCACAATTGTTTAATTTTCATTTTAACATTGGAACACAATATGGTATGACAATTTTTTTACTGGAATAAATTTCCTTTCTTCTTCATTGCTGTAAATATAAAAAAATAAATCAGAATCAGTATAATACATGCAATACAGTCATGTACATGTACTAAAGTTAAATTCATTTCTAGTTAGTACATTCAACTTTTAATGAATGGCCTTTATGGGATCTGGATGATAACATTGATAATTGTAGAATGTTAATACGAAATGTTACTAGTGAATCATGTTTAGTTTCATATTAATGTGTTTTGGATCTCCTTTTGTGCATTTGTAAAAATAATAACTTGAAAATAAGTATTAAACTATTGTTTAATACAGACATATACATTATTTTATGAGTTTGGTAACTTCTTTTGCGTACTATACACTACTACATTAAAATAGATTTTAAACCAAAGAATAATATGCATTTGCTTGAACTATTTATAATTATATAAGTATGCAAAAATGATGCATAATCAATGGAACCTAAAGAAATACCTCAGACATTAAAAGTTAATTGTACGATCAGAATCAATGAACAAAAAACTGTCTTAATAAAATCCTTTGCTCTTTCTTCATAGACCTATTTGTAAGTACTTGATGATTTAAGAATGTTTGTAATTAAACAAAACCCACATTTTCTGTGAATTTTCAGAAAGTATTTGACCCCATACATAATGGTGTATTTCTTCTAAGACATGTATATTTGCATATATACACATATACAAACTGGTCTACAGTAGTTCTTCTGATGCATGTTTTATAATCAAAACTGTGGCAATAATATAAACTGAGTAGAATTATGCAACTTGTAACTTAAGTTTTCTGATTTTGTGTCTGTGTATCTAGTGTGTGTGTGTGTAAATTGTGGTAGGGTGCGTTGGGTTGAAAAAACTTAATAAAGTACAAAATTGTTATGCAGTTATTGTATAATTCTCGGATAACAAACATATTTACTATAATTGCTTGCACCAAATTAATTCACAATTTGATGAAAAAAGGGGGTAAGTCGAGTCCCTCAATGCCACCCATTCGTGACACGAGGACAATGTCCTTCCCGAATGAACACACATTATTTGTATGCGAAAAAGCTGTGATACCTACCTTAGTGTCAGACATTAGTGTCAGACTTTGTCTGACACAGGATAATGACAGGTAAAGTGGTACTGTGGTTTTCTCTAGCGGGTTCAAAGGCGATGTAAATAACGATAAGACTCTATTTGACGGTGAACGTACCGGAAGCTTCATAAATTCGTCGTAAATAAGACACAAGTTGGTCGAATTCGAATAAACAGAGGACGTCTGTAGATATTTTTACTTAATTAAACTCTAGTGAATTAAAAACAACTACATAATCTGAAGAAAATAACAACTTGTAATACATTCTACTATATTCTCCCAACTTAAAGCAACTGACCAATCAGAACGTTGTAACCATGGGAATGAGTGTCGTTGGAAGATTGCAATGCGATCGTCAAAAACGTTTACTGAATTGCCTTAACCTCGCTGCGTAAGAATAATTCAATTTTTTTCAAGCCAAATCAAACCTGGCTGGTGATTTGTTAAGGATATTTTGAACAGTCAAGAGTTATTTAGATATTAACCAGACTAGATAATACTGGATTGACCCTTATTTATTAGAGTTAAGGAATAAACATATTCAGAAATTTTAGACAGGTCGAGACTTATTCAGACATTTCAAACAGGTCGAGACTTATTCGGACAAATAACCAGACTAGTTTAGACTTGGTATAGTACAATCACACTTTCGGACAGATTCAGACAGGTCGAGTTAAAACCAGTACAATTTAGTACAAAGGCTAACTTTTTTTATACTTTTCCAGTTTTGTAATGTAGGTATGTAATGATGAGTAGAAGAATTCATAAGGACCACATCTCTAGATACGTCAATTAGTTATCTTTCTTGTTTAGTTGTCATGCTTTGACAATAGTTAAAAGATTAAAGATCGATTTAATTTGGGTAAATCGAAACCTTGTGATGACAAGTGGGTAAAACTGCTCAAGAACCATTGCTCTACCGGCTAATTTTGAATTACTGTTCTAAGTTTCTTTTCTGTCCCGACTACCAAACCCATCGTACGCGTATCGGTTAATATCTATCATCAAAATAAAGTTTAATGTCATGAACGAATAAATCAATTTTATTATCAAAAATGTACTTCAAGGGCAAATAATCTAAATCTCGCTTAACATAATAAATTTATTCAGTATCACTGTATATTCGTTTCAAGGACAAACAATCAAAGATGATGAAAGAATTCAAGCAAGGTCTGAAAGACATGTTTCAAAACCATGAACTTAAGAGGCGTATAAAGTACGATGACATATTCTTCATAAACGGAACCGACATAAATGATTTAGAAGTTACTAGGTTAAAGACCATGTATGTAAACATAGCCTTCCAGCAAAAGTCATGGGGGAAAAGAATACCAATGGCTTGGGTTCCTTTGGAGCTACAAATGTCAGAAATGAGATTACACAAGATCAGTCTCATATCAAAAACTGATCTGGTACAGACAAATAAGGACAATGATGACCTTCAACTTACAGACCACCATTTAGAGGAGTTCCTAAGAGTTCAACACATGTTAGGAAAAATTATGTATTTTGAAGGCCCAGGACTGACACAGTATGTAATATTACAACCAACCATACTAGTTGATATCCTGAGGTCATTTATTACAGACGAGATGTTTTGGCCATTAGACACCGATTTGAATGGAATTCTCAAAACAATGAGAGAGACAGGGAAAATAAAAAAACAAGACCTGTTTGCACTTTGGATGCAGGATGAATTTAATCAACATATGCCTCAAATAGATCAAAAAGAGTTTGTTGCCGATGTATTGACGTACCTAGACCTTCTTGTAAAACCAAAGCGCAATAATTCACAAGAAAGTACCAGTGATTTCTATCTTGTCCCATGTATGGTTAAACGTGAAACAACGGCAAATTTTGTGGAAAACCTTGACAAAGAGAAGGCAATATGCATGTCATATAAGCTTCTGAAATCATCGATACCTTCAGCATTGTCCTTTAAGTTAATTGGTGCTGCTATGAATATCTGGCCACTGAAGGATTCGGATAAAGGCGTGTGTTTGTATCACAAAGCTGCCATTCTTACTATCGACAAATCTAATGAATTGCAACTATTAGTCATAGAAGACAGAGTCATAGTTCACTTACTAAATGAACAGTCCAAACATTTCATATCACCAGATATTGCCTCATGTGTGCAGGAGTGTTTGACACTTGCCTTGACTACTGCCCTAGAGTTCTACCACAACAGCTTTGGAAAATTGATTCCTCTGTCAAAAATTGCAAATTTGTTTGAAATAGAAGTCGGGGAGAAGTGCGATATCGAGACTTGCTTTATTTCACTCTCACTAGCACAAAGTAATATATCATTTTGGACATGTAGATTTGGAAAAGAACATAGAACAAAGTATCCTTTGTACTGGGTACACAACAAGGTATGTTAATAATAAAAAATCAAAAGTTCTGCTATTATTCTTTTCATTCTATTTTATTATTCAAACAAACTAGTAATAATTGGTTATTAACATGAAGTTTTATGGCAAATGTTTTGTCTTTTTAAAATGCATTACCGGTATATAGATGAGTATATAGACCTAACTCGTATGCATGTTTCTTTTTTAATGTATTTTTTATCATTTTTAAAATAAAGTGTCTTTATGAGTCTGCATGCTACTTAGATATTTAATTTTCGCTATATTTATTTATACACAACTATACAACACAAATTCAAAATATCTGACTTAAAGAATAGTTTTGGTTAACATACTAATAAATCTTGCTTAGCTCTGCTGATTTTCAGTTTCAAAATTTCACTGTGTGTTTATTTCGTATTTTTAGAAACAGGAAGAATGTCAAAGAGAGTGCGAAGGTACGTCATGTAGATACCACATAATTAATTATATAACGCAAACGTTAAAATTATACGACTTAATGATTTGCATTAAAAACATAGTCTCTTCAGCCAGGGAATAATATATGTCTCATAATTTTATATCAGATATTTTCAACAACAACTTTCTGCAAAACTTTTAACAGCAATATTATTTTTATAACAATTCAACTTCTTCTTATCTTTCTATCATGTACTGATGCACACATCAAAATTAATCTCAATGTTACATATTTATTTAATCAACGAACATTTAGTTGAAAATGTTAACACTGACGAAATATTTTTTGAAGTTGCTAACAAATATTCGCCTGTGTATGTGAGCTGCAAAAAAAATGTATTACACGTGTTTGCAACATGTGTCTGAGACACATTTGATTCTAATTTAGATCTTTGTCACATATAACTATGTCCCCAAATACCAAATATATATGAGGTATGTTAGAGTCACGTGCATTGGTTGATTTGTCGGTCTAGATATTTTCGCGATATTTCTCTGTAATCGTTTGTAGAATTCTTACTTTAACATTACGGAATGTTGAGTACCAATTCAAATTTTGCGATTCTAAACTTTAAAGTATTTGTGTCTGTAAGTAGTATTCATTGAATATAATTTGGCCGTGCTATTTCTTTACTTCCTAACTTATAACAAAACAGTAGAAATATCTCTCCTAGCTTCATAACAGTAATCTGATACCTAAGCCTTCTCTCGCATATTGTAGGCAGTGCATGCTTGCTTCAATTTATGAATACTTTGTTCGCTCTTTTTCGTAGCTACCAGTGGTCTCAGTGTTATTTGAATTCACTTTGCTTATAAGTAGCATTGGCAGTTCCCCACATCCTTGACATTTAATGGTGATATGGTTCTTTGTAATATTAATTGCAGCTATTTTATCTGCAGTTTACTTCTTGTGAAACACTGTGGTTTTGTGTGAATATTTTAAAGTCTTTTCTATATCTTTTCAACATTTTTTATTTTGCATGCGTGTTGTATTTTAACTTCGATTAGGTCGACACTTTTGTCGACATAGCTATGTGAAAGCAGTATATGGTGGTATTTATTTTTCATGCAATCTTAATTGACAAGGATTGCTAGCTTTTCGAAAGAAGGACTGGGATTTTCTTCGGGTACTCTGGTCTCTTCCCCTAATAAAAGCTGTTGTGATATATCTGATGCAAGTGGCGTTAAATAACATTCAATCATCATTTTCAATGATAGTTTCTGTTTATATTTTACTAGTCATTCTTAGGGTTTTCACTTAACCACTGAACAAAGAAACACTTCAAATTTCTCCTTTTTGAATCACTTTTTTGTTGTATCTCTGGTTTCTACTTTTTGTTTTTATCTCCGTCTAGATTTTGCCAAACGCCTGTGTTTTTTCATTCGTGTTTACTAATTTGTTTCCTTATTCAAATTATGTTACAGGTCTTAGTACAGATTTATCGTCATGCCCAACTGAACAACACCTTGCAAGATTGGCTACTTATTTAGACATTGACAAACTGCATGATTTTGTCATATATTTGGGACTATCAGAAAATAAGTGGAAAAATATTGAATATAAACATAGAGGGAGTGAAGTTCTGATGTTTAAGATTGAGGCCTTGTTAGAATGGAAAAAGTTTGTTGAGTCAAAATTAGAGGAGCCATCATTTAAAATGTTGTCTAATGCTCTGGGAAAAACTGATCACAATATTCACTTGTTGTGCAAAGTGAGTAAATTTGAAAAAAAAATATAATATCAATAGATAACCTTCGGTGTTAAAAAAATGATTAGTAACAACAAATACATATCAAAGTTGGCGTGATGGAATTTATATTTATTTGGATAAAAGTACAAGTTATCTAAAATTTCAAACTCATTCGGAGGAGCACAATAATATATTAAACATTTAACGTTTCTGCACTTGCTTTTTATCATCAAACTTGGCTGTATTTTTCAGATATTTAGAGAAAATACAAGTCTTATCAGTAAGTAAAATGTTTTTGCTTTTTGCAGCAAAAAGATGACTTGAAAATAATCCTTGTCTTAACTGTAAATGGGGTCTAATTTGTTTGAACTTTCTGCCCACAAAAAAATCTTTTTCTCAAAAACCACTTGACCAATAGAACCAAAACTTCTTCTCATTTACGTTTACTTGGTGTTGCAAGACAGCTTGGAGTTTTTGATTCTGGTTCAATATTACACGACTGCCAGAGCTATTATTGCATTCTGCAAATTGTTAGATTTAATTATAATTTTGAATCAATGTCAATTTTTTAAAGAGACCTCCAGTTATCCCTACAATTATCTACTTCAAAAATTAAATTAAATAATGTTATTGTTGCAGGAATTGAAACTGCGACATTGCAACATAGCCTTAAAAGTGATACATGTACTCTATTGGAACTGTCAAGAAATATCGGGAATTGCGCATTGCATCTTGGTGTTGAATTGGGTTTAAGTACAGTTGAGATTGAAGAGACAATGGTCAAATATAGAAAGGTCATGTACGAACAGAATTATGACATTCTAATTAAATGGAGCAAGTCAGGAAGGAATACAACACTTCGTAGTCTCATGCAAGCACTTCAAATTGTTGATCCTAGAGGACTGTCATTCTTACGCAAAAAATACAATATTAAGTAGACGGGAGTAGCTTGATAGTTTTGTCTGTCTACTTGTACACATAATTTGTTTCTTGATTTGTAACATATCTAAAAGGACCCAACCTGATCATGAGCTGATATACTTGTTATTGTTCTTTGCTTTGCTACTACTTATCAGGCTTTTAGTCCTTAAAACTGATTGCCAATCTATATCTGTGGAAATAGAATTTAAATCTATCAATTTTATAAACAAAATTATCCCAGTAATAATGTTACCAAGTCTGTTAGGATTTGAGCATTATCCCACTTTTCCATCGCACAATCGCATTGCTGCACCTAGTCTCAATTATATTGCAGTACAAAGACTTGCAATATAATTGGGACTGGGTGCAGCAATGCGATTTTTGAAAATAATTTCAGAAAGTCTTCGAGAATAAACTCAGAGCATATAGGGAAAAGTGGGATATTTAAGCAGAAGGGTTGGATTTTGTTTTTTTTTCGCAGTCCATATTTTATTAAGTTTTCTCGCTTGCTTTTTAATACTTGGTTTAAAGTATCTTTTTATTTTGTTAGGATACGTCTATTTATATATTTGATGTTAGCACCATTGACGAGTCTTGATTACTTCGTCTGGCGTATTGAAGGTATAACTGTGGTATCTTTGCAGATGACATGTATTTTCCACTAGCAGTTGGTTCGTTCTACATAGGGTATATACTTTGTCCGGTTAACCTGCAGTACAATGTTTTCAATACAGCGAACTTATCATGTCATCATGTAGCAACTTCTCGCTCATATACTAAAAATGCGCATATTATGATGATTCTTACGCTCTTTAAATATTTTACTGTTTATTTTTGTAGCATAATGCAAAAGGAGATCTGTAAGTTAATTGTGTTTCCAACTATAACAGTTGGCATGAAACAGTTTTTGTGTATATATTAAAAACATATTACAGGAATAAGGGACAGTCGATGTTGTTTAATTATTCAAATTTTTGGCTAATGTAATTTTGTAAAACATTTGACAATAAAATAGTTTACTTTTTGTTGTGTTGATTAAAACTTTTCCAGTGTTGTAAATTGAGCAGCCTGAAAAAAGAAGCAAAAAAACAAATTGTACTTGTCAAATGTCTTATCTGCATAGCCATTTCAGCTACTGTACTCCAAATCGAAAGGTTAATTCAATCCCGGTATCGTCATCGTCGTACAATTACTCATAAACATTGAATAACTTATTTATCTCTCTTTCTTGGATGAATCTGTCTTGAACCTAATAGGAGGGTTTTCTTGATCGACTTACAGATCTGCTCTTTGCGACCGCATTTGTTGGATAGGAAAGGGCCTGTCGTTGGGTAGTTTGTTTAGCCGCTACAAAAGTCTAAATTTTCTGTACCTTCTAAATACTCCATACTCTTTCGGTGGCAGTCAAATTCGACTTCCTAATGTCTAAACCCTTAAAGTTAGTATGTTGTCGTTTTGAATATAAATGAAATACTAGATTAAAACCTTATGGTTCATCTCGTAGCATAAATATTTCCTTGGTACATTTTTGAGTTCTGATGAATTATGTTTGCCATGCATTATTTTTTTTTTGCGAATTGCGTTTAACCCAACTTTTGACATTTTTCAGCTATATCATGGCGTCCAGTAACAAACTTTAAATCATTCCTTATATGTAACAAAGAATGGCTGAAGAATAGCATTTTGTAGCGGCCACAACGAGCCTACTTTTATTACCATCTATAAACGCTGTCTCCAAACACATTACCTACTATAGTCCGCGGTTAGGCTATCGCATTATGACCTGACAAAACCCAAGAAGAGGTCATCCCTTACTCACTACTGCACAGCGATTAACTTTATGGAATTTAGTCATCTTGTTTGAAACTGGGTTCTGCGATTCACATGCCTCAATACACAAGACTGCACGTCGCAATTATTCATTGATAGAATAATGATGCTGTTTATATCAGAATACTGGGTCCAAGGATTGCTAACATGATCGAACACACGCAGCGTATTCCAGCGTTACAGAATGTGGATGCCTTTTTGGTTGTTTGTTGTCAGTGATTATATGATAAAACTAGGTTTTGTTCGTATTGCCGAGCTGTAACAAGGAGAGTTGGTGGATCTTGGGACAGATTTTACGCCTTACAACACAGGAGCTAAATCGACACTCCAAGTGGCAGATAATGGTTGCCTTCTCATTGTATGTTTTTAGTTGTTCTAAAATAGCTTTCAACACAGAGCACTCCACTGTAAGCCTATGAGTAGCGGATAGGAACTGAAATTCTTTTTCGTTTTTTTTCAGTGCTACGAGAAAACTCGTTGCTAGTAAAGTTCCCAGGAATAAAAATTAAAAACTGCACATCGCGTAACTAGATAACTGAAATTTAGTACTCTAGTTGGGTGTTATCAAGGTTAACAACAAAACACTTGATTCTGGTACTGCTCTTATACTTAAGCCTCAAGACTGCTCGGCGCGTTCGTGGTAAACATCTGGGATAGTTCCTATTCTTGAATTTAGTGGATTGAGAGAATTTCAATGCGTAGGGTTGTTGTAATTTTTAATATCAGAGCACATCGAGCCATAGTGACGTGTAAAAGATGACCTCTTGTTGTGGTTTGTTTTGTGTTTATATCAGAAAACTCTTTCCATGTAATTTTTTGTTGTTTGTTGGGAATGGTTATTAGTATATATAAAACAGGATTATATAGTCAAAGGCGTTAACAAAGAAGAATGCATAACTCCTCCTTGGATATAGGATTGTGTTGCCTTCACGTTGGTTGTTGTCAATGTCTATATGAAAACAATGTTTTCACGGGATTAAACGCAAAACAAAATACTAGTAAAGTTTGTTCAGGTGACAGATAGTTGGAGTGTTCTTTTGTTTAGTCAAAAACTGGATCCTAGTGCAGTTGCTATGCCTCTGAACCCCAACGTGCAAATCGTCTCCCCAGGCCTTAGGATATGAAATGCCTTCAGGTTCAGGGTTTTATTGTTCAATCCAGACACTTAATCCTGGTATTGTTACTTGGCCTTAAGAATAGATTGCAAAGTGCGTGACCAATATGGAATACAGATTTGTTGGGTATTGTCAGGGTTTACTTCAAATCACTATGCACTGGGACTGTTTTCAATCCATGCCTTGACCCACAAATATTCAATGCATCCACGGTTGACGGATATGTCATGTTGATTGTAATGTCAGTGTTGATATCAGAGTATGTTCCTACTCACACTACTGTACAGGGCATTCCCGGGTGGATGATAGGTTATATACGCTTGTTGGTGGTTATATTTAAACAATAGATCCCGAGATAATTTTCATGCCATAATGGCGAAGACTGCTCAGCGCTACATTATGTATTGATGGTTATTGTGTAACCATTATGTATTGAGATAATTACTAATTCATTATTACGTATTTAGTGTATACATAATAATACATTTACACCTACTGGTACATAATACATTTACACCTACTGGTACATAATAATACATTTACACATACTGGTACATAATAATACATTTACACCTACTGGTACATAATAATACATTTACACCTACTGGTACATAATAATACATTTACACCTACTGGTACATAATAATACATTTACACCTACTGGTACAAAATAATACATTTACACCTACTGGTACATAATAATACATTTACACCTACTGGTATATAATAATACATTTACACCTACTGGTACATAATAATACATTTACACATACTGGTACATAATACATTTACACCTACTGGTACATAATAATACATTATTTACACCTACTGGTACATAATAATACATTTACGCATACTGGTACATAATAATACATTTACACCTACTGGTGCATAATAATACATTTACACCTACTGGTACATAATACATTTACACCTACTGGTACATAATAATACATTATTTACACCTACTGGTACATAATAATACATTCACGCATACTGGTACATAATAATACATTTACACCTACTTGTACATAATAATACATTTACACCTACTGGTACATAATAATACATTTACACCTACTGGTACATAACAATACATTTACACCTACTGGTACATAATAATACATTTACACCTACTGGTACATAATAATACATTTACACCTACTGGTACATAATAATACATTTACACATACTGGTACATAATAATACATTTACACCTACTGATACATAATTTAAATGATTCAAGACGGAACCAATTCTTGTGTTTTACATGCCAAATGAATGATGTCTGCACTACAATTAGGAGATAACTATTGTATTTGAAGATTGGTCGGCATCAATTGGTGATTTGATGGTCGGAAATTGAGTTTATTGGCGACGCGTGTTTCGAAAATGAGTAGGCTCAGTGTAGCCGCTACAAATTGCTAAATTCCCCACCCTACCCAATACTCCGTACTTTTCCTGTGGCAGTCACAATTGTGTTCCCTGTGTCCCATCCCACCCCTTTTTCAATTGATGCATTGTTTGTTAACTTGTTCCCTTCCTGAATATAGCTGAAATACTGCTCGATGGACGTAAAGCAAACAACCAATCAATCAATTAATTATATTATAATTGATATGACTATATTAATAGATATATTCCTGGAGACTTGTGATCCTAAGTGACATATATTGCATTTAAAAATGTCAAGGTCAAAGGTCCCCATTCATCTTGGTAGCACTACATCTATAAAACTATTCAAAATATAATAAGACAACAAATAGGAAACATACTCCTATTATCAAGACATTTATTTGGTACGTTTGGTCTAAAACTATGCAATTAACCGTTTTCGAGCAATAGCCTTTCGGTTTATAGGTGATGGCTCATAACTTAAAAAGGTTAGAAATAAAGTAAACATATAGCTTTAAAGTGATCAGTAAGGAAAGAGCTTCAATTTACGCCCAAGGTCAAAATAATGGGTCAAACTCATACCATAGCAATAAGGTAACCGATATATAGATACCTTTTCATATATTTTCGAAAGATCAACAGGAGTCCCTTTTCGACCGCATGTCTGTATTAGCTCATATATAATAAGTTAGCCACCCTCTCACAACCTCCATGCATATTTTTCATTTAAATATATATTTTATTTTCCAGATTACTAGTTTATATAATTATACCCCGCAAACTAGTTTGGGGGTATATAGGAATCACCCTGTCTGTCTGTCCGTCTGTCTGTCCGTCTGTCCACATCCCTTGTAAGCGCTTCTTCTCCTTAACCGCTTGACAGATTTTGATGAAACTTTACATGAAGGAAGAACATCATATGTAGACGTGCCTGAAGAATTTTCGTCGCTGTCGCATATTATTCAATGGAGATAATTAGACTTAGACTTTTAAAATATAGTATTCAGTGCGGGACCTCGTAAGCGCAACTCCCCCTAAACCGTTTTACAGATTTGAATGAAACTCTACAGGAAGGAAGTACATCATATGTAGATGTGCATGAAAATTTGTTGTCGCTGTCGGATATTATTCAGGGGAGATAATTGGACTTTAAGCGAAGCGGGGGGTATCCATTTGTGAGCGTGCTCACAGTACACACTTGTTTAGCTGAACATTATTAATTTATATTATATCAACAGGTTTACAAATATCTATGCTTCTACAGTTTTTAAGATAAATAACACATTATTTATAGTATTACAATAGCCATTTATTACGCATTTGTGTTTTGGATGACGTTCTGCTCTAAAACGCATCTCACAGTTTTAAGTTTAAAACATCTAATAATAACACAGTCTATTTTATGATTATATATGCGTTGATAGCTTGCTTCCTATGAAACGTTCAGTTCTACTTCTATTTTCTAACAAGTTTAATACAATGAAGATTAGTGTTGTAAACAGGAAATATGAAAAATAAATACAATATAAATCCGTATCCCTTTTTTAGTTATTTTTGTTTTGGCTTTGATTCTAGATAGAAGATAACTGATACAGACATATCATTCATTTTTACAATTCCAAACCTTTCATCTTCTAAACATATCACAGACTTTTTAATGTTTATACGTGCGTTGAGAGTTTGATTACTGTGAAACTTCTAGTTTTGTCAGCATTTTAATACAAGGAATGCTATCAAGAATACTTTATTTTCCATAACAGTAAACTGTTTTTACGTGTTGGGTTACTTTGTCCTTTTTTTGGCCAGGAACAGAGCGAAATATTTTGACTTTATTCATTTAAAACGACAAGCCCCATAATACTATAAATCTGCAATTAATTTTTGTCTATATATTTCTTTTCAGAATAAGGTATTATATTGCCATTAAACTTTATGAATAAACATTTGGACTATTTTCTGATATAGATGAACAACTGAATACAAATACACGCTTTTAGTTATGGTTCATATTATAATGGTAATAATTCATTGATTATGCACATATGTCATCATGGCAAATGAAATATTACATATTCATATAGGTTTAGGGTTTGGTTTCACGAAGTAGATAATTTATGCACGGTTATATCTCCATCCATTTTCTCAAAAAGACAATCGTTCATAATTTTAAACTTTTTAACATCTAAATGTGTCAGTCTATTGTATGTTTATAAGTACATTAGGAGTCTGCTTAATTTGAAATGCTCAGTTTCACTTATGACTTATATTTTTGCACAATTTCAATAAAAGTGTTATAAACAAGGAAACACTTAGTAAAATAAAATTTGATGAATTGTTAAGAAAAATGTCACTGTTGTCTACAACAACTTTGGTCATGTTGATAATTGTTAGAAAATTTTTTTTTCAATCTATCCTGCTTGATTGTGAGGATAACACAATCTGCTTGCTAAAATTTTTACTACATATTGCAGGTGTGAAATATATTAGAGCTACGAAAATAAAATTGCTCAAATGGAAATTTAAAAATCAGAGTATAATAATATGTAGTCCTATAAATTAAAACAACTCAACTCAATCATCGAAACATTCCAAAGATTATAACTTATTAATAGGCAACCCATGTTGTTAACAAATTTCACGCTGCAACTGCCTAATTCAGGTATCCAAAATAACCAAACTAATTATGTTAACCTTACTAATTCCAGTATATTTCCTTTAACATTGTGATGAAGCCTCATCTATTGTTCAAAAACCAGTTGTACTAACTATGTTATGTAAGATATAGAGGTATGAATGTAACTCATGTACTAAAAACTGGATAGCTTTGCGTAATGCATTATGTTTAAGAAAAATAGCAAAGAAAACCGACCGAACAACAAGGGCAAAAAGTCAAGGGACAGTTACAAATCCGGATAAAGACAAACGCAACACAAAAACCAAAAACGCAAAAAAGAAAGACAGTTACTCGAACCCAATAAAAACCACGGGAGCACTCAGGTGCTCGGACTAGTAAGCAGTAGCCTCTAATTACACACCCGTCGAGTTACCTGTCGTCATATCTAGGGATAAGTCTAGGGATAAGTCAAATCCGGAATAGGAATAACTACATACTAACTATCAATAAAGTTATGGTGACGACCATAGAACTTCTGGAGCGATAAAATCAACCTAGGAGCAACAAACCTTTGTTTGAGAAGTTTAGCAGTGATCGGTCTAGAACTTTCCGTTCATAAATGATATGAATAGCATTAATGTGGCAGATAAATCTCAACAATGTTTTTGTTAAAGTTCAACTTTGAACGCTACAGTTCCCTTTTCCTTGGTACATAGATAGTTTCTACAACACCACGTTGACGTACAATTAATCTTATGAATTCTATTGAAAAAAATGAATTTTAATGTATCTATTGAAATTACAGGAACATAAATTGTTGAATGTGACGATAACAATAAAAGATGCAGTTATTGCTGTAATAGCACCTTCACATTGATAGACATATAAACTGAATTGATTCAGGTTGGGAAGATGGCGTTAAATACAATCACATTATAGGATAATTAAGTGATAAGTTCTATAACAACAATGTTTGGTGCGTGTGTTTTAAAAGACCACAAAACATTCAAGATTTAAAATTTTGGTGATATAAGCTCTACAACATCTTAATCATTTAGATTTTAAATATTGTGTGGAATTGAGCGCCACTGATGAGCCTTAATTAGACGAAAGGCGCGTCTGGCGTAGTAAATTATGTTGACTCTGATATATGTGATGACATTTTATTTGTAGGCTTGTAAGTTTATTAGTTCTGATGTTGTATATGTTTAGTACAATAGACAACCAGACACACATATTAGTAAAAGATATACGCAAACATTTGTATTGTTTTTGTTGTTGTTATTTTTTGTGTTTGATTCCAAAAATTCTGGCATGGTTATCATAAAAAGAGTAGACATATCCTACCAAGCCCTTCTGTGGGATCAAATTCACAATCTTTTAAACAGCGTTCGTCAAACATTTTACATCAAAGAGTGTTTTTGCTTAATTATTGCTTGTTATTCTCGAGTTATCTTTTGATGGCCTAGTTCATCCAATAATATAACATAACATCATGAGAGTAGTAGTCGTAGTATGATAACTAGATGAACTATTAAAACCAATTTCTTTCATCAGACATGTTGATTGGTAGGTGTCGTATGGTAACCAGATGAACTATTAAAACCAAGTTCTTTCATCAGATATTTTGATTGGTAGGCGTGGTATGGTAACCAGATGAACTATTGAAATCAGGTTCTTTCATCAGACATTTTGATCGGTATGAGTAGTATGGTTACCAGATGAACTATTTAAACAAGATTTTTCATCAGACATTTTAGGTAGCGATATTTGCGTACAATGGTAAAGAGCACTGTCATTTGAAATGGCAAAATAGATATCGTATAGATGAGACAAATGTTTTGATAGATAATTTCTATTAAGATCGGTGTTAATTATAAAGTGGTCCCTTCAGTATTAAATACGAAAATTTGCGTTTATTGGTTCTTTGTTGTCATTCCTCCATTGACAGGTAAAAAGCTTGTGCAAATCCATTAGTTACCGTTATTGTTCACATTTTCACTAATGATCATCGATAAGCTGCAACAAGTTCACGAATGAACGCCAGGGGATATCCTTGCACTCTCCTAGAAATTGATTTATTCCCCGGATAAGCTTTCATTTGTGTACGTTACAAGTGACAAGGGATTAGCTATCACTCCTGTATTAGTCCATTAGTGACCAATGAGAAGCTGACACCACTAATTTACCATGACCGCGGAAAGTTAGCATTTCTTCAAAAACTAACGTTGACTGGGGATAATCTGATACTTCTCTGAATGCTCAACAGTTACAAAGATTAAGCAAGATCTACTGTACACGTTCAACCCTGCCAGGCGAAGTCCTCTACAAGTTTACAAGTAACCAAAAATTCGCTGGTACTTCTCTTAATGTTCACCATAGACCGGGATGCCAGTATCCAGTATTACTGCAACCCCTCTACACATCCACCAGTCACCGGGGATTGATAGCAATCTTGTACAAGTTCATTAGTAACCTGGAATAAGCTGGTTTTCCTTTTCATGTTTACTAGTGAGCGGGTATGCTACCACTAGCTAACTTGTAGCCAAGGATAAGCTTGTACTCGTCTACATCTTCATTCCTGTGGACGTTTACTAGTGCATGTTAAGCCCTCGTGCCCTACCTCTGCACATTTAAAGCATACTAAGGAGCCTCCACATTATACCTTTCAGTAGCCAAATTTCTGACAGCAGCGGACATGATGTGGGATTTTAACGTTATAGAGTCCAATCTTGATCGCTTAAAAGACAGCTGGAGTATTGAAATTTAATAATTATAGAAATGTATTAAATTTAATATTTTATTTTGTTATAAATCTTTTTACTGTTGTAACATCCTGAGGTTTAAGTTAAAGACATATTTGCAGTTCAGGGAGATCATCGTGCCTGTAAAGAATAATACTATGACAGGAATTAAATGTTATTTAAGGTGTTGATGTAATTTCTAGCTCTAAAATTGTATGCAGTTTTAGTAAATTTAAAGACTTTTGTTTTTAGAAACTTAAATAAGTAAAGGTTTAAGTTCATTTTAGTGACGTAATAAACGTCACCTGCACAACCCGTGATGTTTTTTTCTATGATGAAGGAGAAACTTTGCATAAAGGTTAATTAAAGTCCTCACTTGTTAATATAATAAATTTTCGAGCGGAATGTCATTTGTGTCTTTTTTAAGAAGCTGTTTGTGTAAACGGGGGTTTGCAGAGTCCATGATGAGAATAACGAGGTTCACCATCCTTGTGACCCACCCGCGACGGAGTGCCAACATAAGCGATGATTTGTTTCTTCAGATCTCCAGAAGAAAACATCATGTGTTCCAAGAATGGTATATACCCAAATAGACGAATTCCTTCACAAAAAAATCTTCGTGACAGGTTTGACTGACGAAATAACCGTTCAAAACTCTTCTTCTTGATTGACCCATAAGCCACCGCCTTCTTAACAACCTGTTACTGAACAACTTTGGTAATAATATTCACTAAACAAAATCAAGCGATAAGAAAAATGAGAACAAGCCTGTAAAGGGCTCGGATTGACCAGCCGATTGACCGAACCGAGTCCATCCGGCCTCCCGTCTAATTGAATTCAAGGCCAAAGCGGTATGTCGAAAATCGAAACCACTGATCCGCACTAATGGATGCAGCAGTGATCTCTCAACCAACAGGATTCCTTCCTCCATCATCACGGGTTGCAACACACGGCAAACATGTGGCCTCTATAAAGTTGAGGAAACTTTGCCGCCCTTCAGACACTGACTTCATTGTAAATCCGTAAAGGAAGTTGTCTATCAACTGGGACCCGGGTCGCACACAGGGTCAGTAACGGACTATGTGTGTCAGAATAATCATTGATTTGTAGCGTTTGTCGTATCGATTTTCCCTCCGACTTACTTGATTGTGAATACCTTTGGATTTTACCATATAATGAGTGATATGCCAAGTGGTACGTGTGGAGCATTTGGACTCACGCCCAGTTTTTGGTGGGATCGTGCTACTAAATGTTTGACTAATTCAAAACCAAAAATCTGACTACTTTATGCCACGTGTCTTATATCTAGCCCCCTGACAGTTCATATTCTGCTATTAAACATGTGCCCTAGCCCTAGCCTAACAGTCCACATTATCTGGTCAGTTAGCTACACCACATACCCTAGTCCTAGCCTAACAGTCCACATTATCTGGTCAGTTAGCTACACCACCTACCCTAGCCCTAGCCGTAGCATAACAGTCCACATTATCTGGTCAGATAGCTACCCACTTAATTGCATTTTTCTTGTACATGCGGTAATGGTTATGAGTGACGTGGACGTTTCATTGCTACATTGTCCAACATAATAAACATTACACAGGCACGGTTCACATTTGATTAAATATATAGTTTGGACTGTCCAAAAGTTTATATATATTTGTATGTGAAAAATTTTCATTGGGGAGACAACAGTCCAAACTTACATAGATTGGATTTGACATTTTGGTAATACACTATCCAACAGTATGCAGATTGGACAAGAGACAGTTTACATTTATGTAGATTTGACATGAGACACTTTACATTTATGTAGATTGGACATGAGACAGTTTACATTTATGTAGATTAGACGTGACAAAGTTTTATCTGGAAGTATAGATTAAGCGTGACAATTTACCTTTGTGTGACAAATATTCTAAGAGAAGGTAAATTGAACTGTTCAAATGCATATAGATTAAACGTCACGTTTTCATTTGGAAGATAAACTGTCCAAACCTTTATAGATTGGACTTGAAAAAGTTAACATCTGCGTGATACACTGTCCAACATAATGTAGATTGGACATAAATAAGTTAAAATTTGTGAGATACATTGTCCATCAGTATGTAGATTGGACATGACAAAGTTAACATTTGTGTGATACCCTGTCCAACAGTATATAGATACGACATGACAAAGTTAACATTGCTGTGATACACTGTCCAACAGTATATAGATTGGACATGACAAAGTTAACATTTTTGTGATACACTGTCCAACCGTATGTAGATACGACATGACTAAGTTAACATGTGTGTGATACACTGTCCAACAGTATGTAGATTGGACATGTCAAAGTTAACATTTGTGTGATACACTGTTCAACAGTATGTAGATTGGACATGACAAAGTTAACATTTGTGTGATACACTGTTCAACAGTATGTAGATTGGACATGACAAAGTTAACATTTGTGTGATACATTGTCCAGCAGTATGTAGATTGGACATGACAAAGTTAACATTTGTGAGATACACTGTACAACAGTATGTAGATTGGACATGACAAAGTTAACATTTGTGTGATACACTGTCCAGCAGTATGTAGATTGGACATGACTAAGTTAACATTTGTGTGATACACTGTCCATCAGTATGTAGATTGGACATGCCAAAGTTAACATTTGTGTGATACACTGTCCAACAGTATGTAGATTGGACATGACAAAGTTACCATTTGTGTGATACACTGTCCAGCAGTATGTAGATTGGACATGACAAAGTTAACATTTGTGTGATACACTGTCCAACAGTATGTAGATTGGACATGACAAAGTTAACATTTGTGTGATACACTGTCCAGCAGTATGTAGATTGGACATGCTAAAGTTAACATTTGTGTGATACACTGTCCAACAGTATGCAGATTGGACATGAATAAGTTAACATTTGTGTGATACACTGTCCAACATTATGCAGATAGGACATGACTAAATTAACATTTGTGTGATACACTGTCCAACAGTATGCAGATTGGACATGAATAAGTTAACATTTGTGTGATACACTGTCCAACAGTAAGCAGATAGGACATGACTAAATTAACATTTGTGTGATACACTGTCCAACAGTATGCAGATTGGACATGAATAAGTTAACATTTGTGTGATACACTGTCCAGCAGTATGTAGATTGGACATGCCAAAGTTAACATTTGTGTGATACACTGTCCAACAGTATGCAGATTGGACATGAATAAGTTAACATTTGTGTGATACACTGTCCAACAGTATGCAGATAGGACATGACAAAGTTAACATTTGTGTGAGACAATGTCCAACAGTATGTAGATTGGACATGACAAAGTTAACATTTCTGTGATACACTGTCCAACAGTATATAGATAGAACATGACAAAGTTAACATTTGTGTGATACACTGTCCAGCAGTATGTAGATTGGACATGACTAAGTTAACATTTGTGTGATATAATGTCCAACAGTATGTAGATTGGACATGACTAAGTTAACATTTGTGAGATACACTGTCCAACAGTCTGCCAAAAATGATAGTGATTGCAGATACTTGCCGAGAGTATGTGGTTCTTATCACTGGTTTTGATACAAGTGACGTAGATTGAAATAAACATAATCTTGTATCGTTTACAATAATTCATTAGTGCTAAATGTGTAATTCAATTGAATACAACAAAGTGCCCTTATGTTCATAACTCGCGGTCATGAATCAGTATATTAAACCGCCCTCAAGAAACAAAAGGGGCCTCAGTTGCTGAGTAATTAAGGTAACTAGTCATTTACTATTGATCACATGCATGATATCAATAAAGTTACATGTTAAAGCAGGGTGTATTCGACTCCAACCGTAATTCGAAAATATTTCCTTTTTTTCCTAACGAATGTTGGAAGATTTCTATGGCGACTTACCCAATTTAAGACTTCACGATAAATCTGACAAATAGCTGAAGGCGGAGTTAAAATCCATTTAAACAACGCAAAATCTTAAAAGGAGACACTCGATTTCGTAGACGTTTAATACCCTAGTTTATGGGTTACTTAACAGTGTACAATAAGTTCCACAGTAATGTTACTCACGTTACAACCGACTTTACCTTAATTTATGTATATCGGGATTTACCTTGGTTCATTTCGAGATTTACCTTTGTTCGTTTCTGGATATATCTTTATTCGTATTTTGGATTGATCTGTCCGTGAATAATGTTAATTTAAGTCGAAGTTTTAAAACAAACAACAAATTACTCATCGTATTACAATACCAATGGTTTAGTCAGTAGCGTCAATGGTTTGATACCAGGCAACAGGCAATTGGTAGATATATAGTTCTATCTTTCTCTAAAATCGCATTTTCAGAATTTCATACTCTTGAAAATCTGCAAAACTAATACTACAGTATATTGTATGTTTATAAGGGCGTCGAGAGCTTGCTTCTTCTTGTGAAACTCTCAGTTCCACTTATATTTTCTTGCAATTGTAGAACAAGGAAGTAGATATCATGTTTTGATATCTCCTACAATTTTCGAATTCGTTTTTAATTACATTATAATCTTAATAAGCGATCAATTTTGCAAATATGTATACATATGCAAGCGAGGCAACGAAGTGGCATTCTGACATTAGAGTTCTCATTTGCTATTGACGCAAGCAGGAACTATATTGATCTGTTTAAAATTTACAATTTAAATTATCGCTATGAAAGGGACTTCTGAGAAACAACTCATTCTACTTATCAAACGTAACGCTATATGTTTAATATCTTCCATTAATTTTATTTTAGTTTTCAAATTATTTATAGTATTACAATAGCCATTGTTTACGCATTTGTGTTTAGGAAGACGTGTCAGCAGATAATTGATTAAGTTTTATATCTTTCTCTAAAATCGCATTTTTCACGGTTTACAACTATTCAACGTCCCAAAATATCACAGTTTATTGTATGTTTATAAGTGCGTTGAGATTTTGCTTCCTGTAAAACACTTCTAAATTAGTCACAATTGTAACACAAAGAAGTTTCGTGTTGTAAACAGGAAAATAAAGACAAAATCCCAACATCCCGCTTCAATTCCCTTGCTTGTTGTATTAAAAATTCAATCAGATAAAGTTTGATGTGGTTAAAACATAACCTTTATTTGTAATTACTTAGAATTTTTAAATTAAAATGCATTTTATAATAAGAATTTTTCATGTTGAAAATACCACACCGAACTCAGGTACAGAAATAAACCTTAAAAAAGAGTTAAGTATATTACTTTGAAATACAATGACAAAAAGATGGCAATACACAACTTACATTTAAATCGATTTTATTTTAATAGTATCAATTTTTGTCATATCTTCTTTTTGTCATGTTATTTGCAATTAATGTTTATAGTAAATATGCACGTTATCTGAATTCTTGCAAAAATATTTAGTATAAGATTGTCTAGCAGTTTGACAATTCAGATAAACCGAAAGATATAACTAACACAAAATTATTATAATATTTCGTTCTTCGTTACATTAATACTCAGACGTTAAAAGTGTATATATGTAAGTTCTATGATCGCCATCACAAGTCTATTAAACGCTTGGAAATGGGTATGTTTTAAGTCAATGAAAATGTGTACTTATGTAAATCTCACATACCGACATGACATGTTTTATACGAATGTTGACGACCGGGTAGCAAGAAGAGCCAAGGATTCTTACTTTGTAAACAAAACTGATCTGTAAGGTTTTATCGTATATTCAGGCAATTATTCGTATATAATTAGAAGAACAATGGTTATACGCACCTGAGACGCAAACATTTGTAAACAGATTTGTTTTATTTTCGGTTGATTGTGTATTGTGTATTTGAAGAAGGATTTACTAATATTCTATATACGTCAATATATTCTGGCCTTGGTAATCATAAAAGTATTAGTAATATCTTGACCATGAAGCCCTATCGAGTTATCTTTCGTTGGTCTAGTTCACGAAATAATATAACAGAACATAATGCGAGTGGTAGACGAGGTAGGGTAACCAGATGTACTATTAAAACCCATTTTAGCTAGCGATATTTGGTAAAGAGCAGTTGAAATGACATAACTGTCTAATAGATGTTGTGCTAAAAAGGTTCTATAAAGATCAGTGTTAATTCTATATTGGCCTCTTACTTATTAATTTACGAAGGAGGTTTGTGGTTTATTGGTTCCTTGATTTACAATTTCATTCGTTAGCTAGCACTTAGTCCAATAATGACCGAGGAGCAGCTGTTTCACCAGTGACTGAGAAATGTTAGCATCGTATTTCTCTAAATGTTCACTAGTGACAATGAATAAGCAAGAACTAACATACATGTTTAATGTTAGCAGTCCCCTACAAATAAACAAGTAACCAGGGATAAACTGGTAAACATCTACATGTTCACCAGTGACCGGCGATTCTAGCGATCCTCTACAAGTTTACAAATTACCAGGCATACGCAGGTACGCCTCTACATGTTCACCAGTGACCGGAATGCCAGTATTTCAGATCAAGTTTACTAGTATCCGGTAAGCTGATACTCCTCTTCATCTTCCCTCGTCACCAGGACTGCTTCATTATTAACCTGGAATAAGCTTGTTTTCATCTACATATTCACCAGTAAGCAGGCATGCTAGCAATAGCTTACTAATACCGTGGATAAGCTCATCTTCACCAGTAACTCGAGATGCTAGCTTTCCAATACAATTTCGCTAGAACCCGTTGATAACATGGTATTCCTCTACATGTTTACCGGTGACTGGGATGCTATATAAGGTAATCTTATGTATGTTCATTTGGTATTTCATTGCTGTCAAATGAATGTAATTATGTTTGTTCATTGATGAAATTGTCTATTAATGGCGAAAAGCTTGTTGGCCATAGGTACGTTAATATCCTACAAGTACCCTTATTGTCTTGTTAGAAAAGAAAAATCTCGAAGGCTGTGTTTTATCATTGTTATACAACGTACCTGATATAATAATTTAATAAAAATGGCTTTTCCGTTTAAAAACAATAATAAATCACATCCTACGTGTATTATTTCTTAGTTTTACTCAGATCTTCTTTGCGGCATGGGTAACACAAAAAAAACGTTTGACTAAAGATATGCGTCAATGAAACACAAATAAAGTCGTCGTACCATCTCATCTAATAATGACCATATATAAATAGAGTGACAGTTTTCTTTTTTGTTATCTGTATATGAGATGGAGTTGAATACTACATAAAGAAAAGTGAACTCAAAACGCCGATGTTTATTCTTTACTGTACAGCCAATAAAATCACGGCATAACTTAATTTATTCTTTAAAAAAGACTTATAAATACGTAGCCATTTGAAAAAATATAGCGCTGTTGCGTCACGCAATTCAATAAGATAATCCTGGTATATACAGTCTCTTTTTAAATCCGTTTTTTATGTCTGTTTCGCTTATTTTGGTTATTATAGTGGTTATAGACTGCAGAAAGCCTGAACTTGTATTAAAGCAGTAGAAATGTTTAGTCTTAAAAATGTCCAATGATTGTAAGCATCCGTCCTTACATTCTTCTTGTCAAAATAGTTTACTGACTGTAGCGTATTTATTTCTCATAAGAAATTAAATATTCAACTATGCTTGTTATAAAAATGCAGTGTTAATACATGTCAGGAAAAATCGTTAAACCTGATAATAACAAATAACAAATAACAATGGTTTTTCCAATTTCAAATTGGACAAACGCATAATGTTTCTTTTAATTATTATTGTGCTGTTTTCCTTATTTTCAAATAAAAATACGAATTTCATTTTTCATAACAAGTAGTAGATAAGTATCGGACACGCAACTATTCGAATTTCTAGCTGGCATTTTCTTTTGCAGTGATATCCTAAAAACCCAAAATACTGTTATTGAACAAAAAAAAAACGAATACCAGAGGTTGTAACTTGTATTATTTACGTACCGTTGACGTTTATCAGTGCAACACTTGACTCTCTGGTATCTAGTTTCATAATGTTGTATTGCAAATACTAAAGGAAATGGATTGGAAATAAAGTTATACTATTCTTTATATTCTAAACTGGTTAGATAACTTGAAATGAAATACAGAAAAGCAGAAAATTTCGTAATTGTTATAAGATGCACATCAAACTATGCTTGTCACTAGTCGTGCCGCAGTGTTCTGCACTTTCTGGATTCTGTTCAGCTCTGATTTGTTGACACCATACAGTAGACAGTTACAATAATCAAAACGGGAAATCACAAGTGAATTCACAAGTGTTTTACATGAGTCAGTCGTAGTAAATCGACGAATACGTCCAATGTTGGATATGTTGTAATGACAAGATTTTACCAATGTTTTTCCATTGTCATGTGTTGGTCTAAATACGCTCCAAGATTCTTAACACATGTGATACTGTTAACGATGTTGCTACCGACTTTATGTTGTAGATTCGGTACATTCTTCACATTATGTTTTTGAGTAAAAATTATCAGTTCTGTTTTGTCTCAGTTCAGTTTTAGCAAGTTTCTCGACATCCAGGAACTAATATCCAAAAGACATAACTCAAGTCTAGCAAAATAGTTACTCCAATTTTCAAGGGGTTTTATAATCATATACAGTTGAGTGTCATCTGCATAACAGTGATAATCCTTGCCGTGTTGAGGACATAAAAATCCAATTGGCCGCGAGAATAAACAGTACAACTTAGGCCCTAAAACTGAACCCTGCGGAACGCCGAAGGTTACCACATGTTTAACCGATGTGGTAGAACCTATGACTACACGCTGACACCTTTCACTTAGATACGACCTGATTCATTCAAGTGCGCCACCTGATATTCCATATGAATAATCAAGACGCTTTAACAGAATTCCATGGTCTATTACATCAAATGCAGCTGAGAGGTCAAGCAATACAAGAACTGCTGATGACTGTTTGTTCAAAGCCTCGTTAATATCGTGACTAACTCTTGTTAACGCAGTCTCGGTGGAGTTGCGTTGTCTATACGCTGATTGTAAAGGATCACAGAGGTTGTTTGCGTTGAGGTGCTCATTCAGTCTTTTTGCAATAACCTTTTCTAACACTTTCGAAATGTATGGCAAGCTTTTTAAGAGTGTCCTTGTCGAGTCCAAACTTTTTAAGCAGCGGTCTAACAAGGGCTTGTTTAAAAGCCAACGGGACGGTACAGCTTGCAATTGATGAGTTTACCGCAAACGGTGTCACCACATATAAACACTGTTTAATCAAATTAGTTGGCACTTTATGAGGATGCTTATCATTATCTAGAAAGGTCAATCAAGAATATGCCAACATTTGAAAGTTTACTCAAACTGAAGCCTTCTGTATCTAAACCAACAAAATATTTATGAGAAGGATTGACAATATTAAATATATTATCCACACTAGATTACGTCATCAAGGTATTTTTAAAAATATTTATATATAATAAATTTAATTGACGTCCGATACGTAGCTGTAGGGCACTTTATGAGGATGCTTATCATCTTTAGCTCCATTTATACCAAACTCAAAGAGATAACCGTTATGTATTTAAAGATTTGTCGACGTCATTTTGGAATTTAGTGGGCACAAATACCCCTTTACTGGTTACTCCTACGCGTCGCCAGCACACTCAATTTGCATTCCATCTATCAATCAAATCACCAACTAATACCGGTAGGATACAATACTTGTATCGTCTAATTAATCTTTCTGTGCAGGAAAGTTATAAAATGTTCAGTTAATGTAAGTTGTGCCGCATTATTCACCATTAGCTGTAACTAATACGTGGATTCGAATCATCACGGTCAGATCCACAACGACTGAATGGATCAGACAGAATATTTGCCATGTATAGGTCGAAGCCTCGGTGACCGAGTAGTTAAGATAGTTCGTCATCAACGTGGTCTGAGTGTAGCAGTAAGCATTTTTATGCAACCGTGTACAGGTCATAACACACAACTGACAAAATTAGCTTTGGGATTACCATATTTATAGCACTTTGAAGCGTTAATATATAGTTTCATGTTTTACTAACAAATCAGACCGTTATACTCACGATTAGTTGATGGTATTAACGATTCATTAGTTAGGGATGGATATCCAGTAATGCAGAGAGAGAGCGAGGACTATATATAAACATGAAAGAGGAAGCCTAAAAATATTGAATACAATCAGTGGAGAAACCAACTAACACAATAGTATAGATATGCAAATTGTCGACCCCCTCCCCCAAACATCGTAACATATGAAAACAGTTTAAAATAAGCAAATAGGTATAAATAGTCAGTTCAGTAAGTCAATTTGTACATTTGTTTTACAAACAGGAACCGGTCTCAGACGTTATATTGAACTTAAAGAAAACAATATTAAGAGGTTCCTCTGACTTCGATTATACCAATCCAAGACATATTTTCAAAGTCCGAAAAGACTAAATTAAATCAATATAGAGATAACAGACTGAACATTTTTGTCATTCATAGCGTTAAGTAGAGACTTAATACCTGGTCTTACGAATGTTATTTTATAACAGAATAATAGTATTAATTTGAGTAGAAATCATATTGTCTGCGTGTAGAACATACGTGGGATGTTGAAGATGAGCTTCTTCTGACGTCTAATAAAAACATAATACATATTTTTGACTGTATGATCTCCGATATGACTAAATTAAAACAATATAGAAATAGCAGATTCGTCATATTCGTCGTACATACTTATTTGTAGAATTATCAATTAAAAATAAAGTTTTTTTTTAATTTATTCACCGTGTTACCAACGCGAACAATAGATCCAGATAGATTTCAATATTGAATTCTTCATTTATTGAAATGCAAGGAGGTGTGTCGATCCAATGACGATTTTTTTCTTTCATAAACGTCATTGGGTAAACTATTGTAAAGCATTAAATACAGTTTATTAAGACGCATTTAAGCTATTATGTGCAGAAAGAATAAAAAAAGAATACAGAAACTTTTGAAAGTGATATTTTTTATAATTCTAATACGATTTGCATATTATTCAGAAATACGTTTATTTGATTGGTCTAGATTACTTCCGGTTGAGGTTTTTAACGAAATTAATTTTTTGATAAATGAAGTTGACTCTATTTATTTTAGGATAAATGACGTTGACCGAACTATTTTTTGCGTTACCAATGTAAACAAAGATGGCGGCATTCAATATCGATGGCGATGACAAATTATTTGTATTATACATTTACTTTAATGATTTATTAAATTTGAAACGATTCGTGTGTTCGATAAAGAAAATAAAGTTATAGATTTAGTTTAAAACTTAGCTGTATTTATTAAATTCAAAAGATGGTTTATGAATAACATTTGGTACGTAAATTCAACAAAATATGCATACGTTAGATCAATGATCCCTGCTACTTCAATACACAAGAAACATTAAATCGAGAATACCATAATAGGAAAATGTATTTCTTAATGCAATTTAAAAAAAAACAATAAATGGATTGAAAACCGTTTTCAATGGATTTATTGGTATATCAACAAGACCAACTCACTCAAAATCATTCTCCCACCAACTGTAAAATAGTTGATATTGCTATATAAAATAATTATTATCTAAATAAGTGTACACCACGTTATACCCAAATGCAGTTTTACAATTGATTTAAATGTCGCCTTTTTCACCATTGGACATAACTCGTTTGTCAAACAATGAGTGCGTACGTGTTGCTACTGCGTTTGTAATAATGTAAGTATTTAATAATTATAATGAGACAAAGAACTAGCTAGTAAGCTTTGTGATACTTACAATATTGTTTAATTCTAATCTTTTCAATATCTTAATTTACTATCAGTGACAGATATAAATTGTAAGATAAGACTTCGTAACTGATGGTTTAGACATTAATGTTGAGAAACGCTCTTCACCTTATTGAAAGTGAAGTTGCCAATTATTATTTCGGGATGTAAAACAGTAACTAATTTGGGATTAACAATTCCGCATAATAGACAAGACGATCTATTTAAGTTAGCCATTCTTCATCCTATCTCAATTTTCATTACACCATTGATATAAAAGACGTATTATAGCACATTGAAATGAAATTCTTACAATTGCCGTATGCATAGCAATTACGTGAAGTCTTTATTTGTTCTCGTGATATATGCATTGGTCTTGGCTATAGCATGTTCAGGATGAGAATGTTATTGCTTATAATCTACAAGACAAAGCAACAATTAATAGGGTGAAGTATATATATTTATGGGTTTACACATTCAAACCAGACCTGCTTAAATGACTCGGAGATAAAACTCTGAAATTAAGCTGATTTAGCAAACTCTATAATTAAAAAACTTCCAGAATGTTTTGCTCACACCGATGAACATGGATGTTAGTGTCACGCTAACAATGCTGATAAGGTTGACTGCGACGATGCTATGATATTAATATGTGTTAGATAATAATACATTCCCTCTTTGTAGAGACCGGACTTAGGGGTGCGGCTGTTTAATGACAAAGAACTCATTTTTGATCCTTTTCTGATTTTAAGTATAATAATTTCTGGCAAGTTCTTAAGACAGGTTAAATCAAACCAAGATACATTTTTTTTCACTACGATCCTGCCAAAGGCTTAGAAAAGAAAATGCGGATTTAGTGTCCTTTAACTCGTTTTACAAATAATTTCGTTAACACGGTACTCGACATCTGGTCGGTATAATGGTTTTATTACAGAATCTTAAAGGGATACTGGACACCATCCTCGGACTTTTGTGAATATTTCAAAACAGATATCACATTTATGAAAGTAGCAAAGAAAACCGACCGAACAATGGTAGAATTCATTATAAGTTCTTATTAACTCTTAATATTGTTCAAATTTAAAATAATACTGAAATTCTTATACCAATAAGATTACCTAAATGTATTTATGGTTGACACACGTTTTTTTTAAAAACCGAGTTCGATATGGGCAAAAATAACGAAAATGAAATTTTCAACAAGGGAGGTAATTTTTAACGGGAAAATACCATTCAAAGCACTTGTTGGAAAGTTATTTTAAGATTCGCAAAAATTGAACTTATAGACCGCTATGTTTGTCTTTTTATTACCCATTTGCATACCAATTGCTTGAGATTACATCAAACATTTAGAAATTTAAATGGAAACAACTTTTATTATCTTTTGCTTTTGTGCTTTTCTTTCTATTCTCTGAATAATCTAAGAGGAGATTTAAAATTTCAGTGCTCAAATCATCGAAAGTAAGCTCTAAAACCCTCATTTTCTTTTATTTTGAGTAATAATGACGTGTACTAAAAAACTAAAGAAATACATATATGACGATTCTAAACAAAATTCAATGACACATTATTCTCAGTGTGCGAGTCAGTAACCCCCCCCCCCCCAAAAAAAAAAAATGTTGACGAACAGTTAAAAATAAAGACCCCAAAAACCACTATTCGAAATCCTTAAGTAGACGATAAGAGAAAATATCTAGTTTAATGTCGCTTTGTACGGTTATTGAGATGTACGCAGGTGTATCGACCCGCTGAAAAGTCATTGTTTAGACCATTATTAAATGTAGAAAGAATCCTATTTAGACGCGACTATGCACGGTGTTCTGCTTTCCTGACCACAAACAATTTACGAAGTAGAATAAAAACAAACCAGCTACGGAAGGTTTCAAAGGTGATATTTAATCTGATGTATCATGTTCACAAAGATTGAAATTTTACCATTTCGATATTTAAATTTGTTCCAAATAATCAACCCTTGCAGCTTTCAATTCATTTTAATATTACAGATAATTTTTTATTAGTATGATATTCTCTGAAATGAAATGAATTTTGAGTGAAAAGTTAGTACCGTATTAACATGTTGTATATCAACAATCATGTAGATTGTAAGAGTCGAACATTAATAAACGCTAAAGCTTTCTCAACATAGTACAAAGCATGGAGGCTAAGGTTGATTTGCTTTGATATTGGTTTGACAGCAATGTTAACTAAAGCCAGACTGTGTTGGTCTTAAACGTAAGGTGTTTTGCAATGAAAGGTGTACTAATCATTTACATTTCATTTGTCGTGATTTTGTTGTATCAGTTCACTATTTTATAAACAATTATAATATAAAAAAACATCGTAACTGATCATGTTAGACCTTAATGTTGAAATTGCATCCTTTATTTAAAAATAAGCGGATTTTGTGGTCTGAAAAAATGAACCACAGCTTGGATGAACAATTCCACCAATTGACTATTTATGTAACATGTGCTTCATTTTATTTTTCATCAGTTATACAATTGAAGTAACAGATTAATTTAATGGATCTTTTAAAATTGGCTCATGTAAAGCCATCAATTAATGTCTTTATGTACTAGTTTTCTATATAGCATATTGGGCATAACAATTTTTAATCAACTAACTAACAGTATTCTACAGTAATGGAAGCGGTAGGTTTGGCATCCAATCCAAACTGATTTAACCAATCATTTCATTTGATAAACCTGTCAGGGAATGTCTAAGCTGTCAGGACCATTGTCTTAATTGTCAGGATCATTGTGTAGTTGTTGATTGTTTGTCGGTTTTTCGGACGTTGATCTGTGGATTGTTTGGTTTGACAGTTTCATGGGTGTTATTACTTTCATTGAATATTTACTACGTAATATGTATTTTTCGTGCTAAACCAATAAATAACAGGGTGTTTGTACATGTGTTTGTGGGTTTTCAAGTTTTGAAACTGTTATATAACTGCGAATTTAGTACCAATAATGGTTGTTATAATAAAAAGTTGATTTGTAAAACGTGCACTCAAAATGAAAAATGAAAAAAAAAACGCAAACAAATGTGTATCGTATGATGTCGTCAAAAAAGATCAAAAGTGCATTATTCAGTAATTGATATACATGTAGGTGTATCGATCCACCATCGATGTCTTAGCTTTGACAAGAAGTCATTGTTAAACTATTGTTAAGTGTGAAATTTTTTTCAGAAGGAAGTAGTCACGATGTCCCGTTTCATTGAATACTGAAGGTATGAACGGGGGACATTTAACGCAATGGTAATCAAACCAATGGACCAATAAGAATCGAGATGATTTTTGAAATGGATAAGTCGTGCTGATGGTCATAAAACCTATCAAAGAATGGCATCAGCTTAAGTAGAACAAATTCAGTAGTTTATTGATAAAAGTTCTTGCACGCAAATCGAAGAACTGATCGCAACATCTATCATAAAGTATCAGTTGTTAAATCTAAATATCAATCCCTGAATCTAATGGAACAGTGCTTTCAATGAACAGACAGCCGAAAATTGGGAAGTTATAGTCATAACGCTAGTCGTACAGTTTAGTCTGTTAGATCATTTTCAAAAAGATCACTTTCTATGAAACGCTCTTCACTTGGCAATGTTGACACTTAATGGTAAGTGCAATACGATCATGATGCATGATACATTTGATGTAATGCTCCCAAAGGCGCCGTGTCGTCTCCATAACCTTTGATTACACACAACCAGCATGCGTGGCCGCAGTAGACTCGTATTGCCAGATCAGGCTACAGTTTAGCCGAATGTAACCAGACTATCTTATATGAGCGAATGGGAAACCTATGTTATACAGTCTAAAACAACTTTGACATTTCATAATCTCGGACCGAATAAGCATACAGGTGATGTTTAAAAAAACATGTTGCAGTTTGGAATAACATTAGCTTTAAATAAGCGATAATCAGATTAGTAGAAATGGTCATCAGTATACCGTGATCGTCCACGACGGTATCGGGTTGTAAACAGTCAGGAATAATTCAAAGTTTTATGATCAAAATCTGCAAATCACAAGAAAATCCGAATGCCAATTGATCAATTCTTTGCACAAATGTTCTATGTTTCGAAGTTAGTGTATATCCGGTTTGTCAAGCCTATTGGTTCGTGTGTTCCCACATTTTCAAGGCCGTGTAAATGTTGAAGTTGATTAATCCTTTATTTGAAGTGAACTAAAGCGTCGTGACTTCCATATTTCGCACAACACCGCCTTTGAATGGGATTGAAATAAAAATAAATAAATTACGATAAATTGAGGTTGTGCACGTCATGTGTGATCCATAAATAAAGATAGGTATCCAAAGTACAAATCAAATACTGAGTGAGTTTATGTATTCTCGACAGGAGAGATGTGGCAAAAACTTAAGTTTTTTGCAGCTACTTCTGATATTCTGCCCAGCATATGCAAACAGAGCATAAATAAAAAAGAAACATAATTAAATATATTTATTATTTTTTTTCACTCTGGTAGTTTCAGTATGAGCACCAGTGCCGAGTCTGGCATTTGTTAATTCAGCGATATTTAATTCCTACCTCATATGAATACTTTTTCTCAATATTACACGTAAACACTAACAAACAGTTTTAGCACAGTCCTAACACAAACACGATATGTAAGTTGTATTATCATATTCAATGAAACGAACCGAGATGGAACAAAAGTCTATTTAAATATTGTTAGACGACATACGACGCATTTTGAATGATATGCATATTCATAGCCACTGGTATCTTATGTAAGTATACCTATTAATTAATAATAGTATGTGCTTTTTATACTTATGTTTGTATTGTCTAAAATAGTTTTTGAGTCTTTAATCGTTTGTATGATATATTATGCATCAAAAACAGTAAATAACTATCACTCAGATCTTTAAATGATCACGCACAAAAGATACATTTCACCTAACGGAGCATATGGCGAAGTACTAATATTATAAGAAACGGAACACAACATGACATGACCAAATAGCGAATCGATAAATAATCACCTACATTACTTTCTGCGCAACACATAACGAAATAGCTATCCTCTTCCGATTCTCATGAATATTAACAAGACAGCTCATGACGACAGCTTGTATTATAATGCTATAGATACTAACATGGGAAATTTTAGCGACTGTAATGCATACTTGCCCGCATATCTGTGGTAGAATTCCTGATAATTTCGGGACTTGGGACCGCTTAAGGTCCAAAAGGATGCAGAGAAAAATTCCTGGTGGGGGCTCAGGGGCTCCGAAAACGATTTTAGTGTATCTCTAGGTTATTTGAAGGGTCTCCAGAGTGCAAATATTTACTGAATAAGTTTTTCTGAGCTGACTTACTCATCTGTTTTGTTAATTCTTGATAAGAAAAGGTTCATAAATACACGTACATTATGGTCATTTCCATTTTGCTGATGTGGCAATTTAAACACAATTTAAAAAATAATTGAGACTTTCTATTTCTGTTCTTATAAAAAGAAGAAACGAGGAGATTTCAATGACCTTCCCGGTAGTTTGGACACGGATGAAAAATTCCGGAACCTTCGGGCAAAATCTGAAGGATCGGGATGTATGCTGGAATGGTTTGATTGAAAGGGAGCCCAACAACGACAGATTAAATTATCGAACTAGTAACAAATCGTATAGCCGAGAACGTGTGCAAGTCGTCATGACCCTTGTTAACCTGCCTTTAATAATTTTGAATGTTGTACAACATTAATCCGAAATCTACTGCTATTGTTATGAATGTGACACTAAAGTTTACGGAATGCTATACGAATTATTTAAAAAACTAAGATTCTCAAAGGTCTGTACTGTCGTTGTACCAAATATATTGTCAGGATTCCAACAACATATAACGTTCATTATATGCAAAATTGTTTAAAACGTAAATGTACTGAAAATAAAATAAATTCTTAAATTGTAAAAAAATTCAAGTATGTACAAAAAGTCAAACGTGTAAATTAATATATTGGTGTTTTGTACTAAATAATTACAACAAAACAATGTAACCAGTAAATCATATACACTGCTTTGTTTGTTTATTTAGAGGCATGTAGGTGAAACGATGTTTGAAATGACAACACAAGTGTTAGAGTTAATGATAAAATCACCCGAACAAAATTACAAAAGAAAGATTGTCGCTCAATTGAAAGAAATGTTGTTGGATTATATTATATTGTATAGTTTCCCGTCTTTACAGGTTTGTTCGCATATTATTTCCAGTCTTTACTGATTCGTCTGTATATAATTTGTCTTCTTTGAAGATTTGTTCGTATACAATGTCCCGTCTATACAGGTCGTCCGTATATAATATTCCGTTTTTAAATGTTCGTCCATATGTAATATCCCGTCTTTAAAGCTTTGTCCATATATATTATCCCGTCTTTACAGATTCCTCCGTATATCATATCCTCTCTTTATAGGTTGGTCCGTATATAATATATATTCCTTACAAGTTCTTCTGTATATAATATCAGGTTTTTACAGGTCGTCCGTATATAATATCTTGTCCTTACATGTTCGTCCGTATGTTTAATTCCATCTTTGCAATTTCATTTGCATTTAATATTTCGCCTTTGCAAGTTCCTCCGTATGTAATATTCCGTCTTTACATGTTTGCCCGTATACAATATCCCGTATTTATTGATTCGTCCGTGTATTTTATTACATCTTTTATATCTTCGTTCGAATGTAATATCCCTTATATCCCATATTTACAGGTTTGTTCGTATATAATATCCCTTCTTTACAGATTCATCTGTAGATAATATCCCATCTTTACAGGTTGGTCCGTATATATTGTCCCGTCTTTGCAAGTTAGTCCATATATTATATCGCATCTTTACAAGTTGGTGCGTATAGAACATCCCGTCCCTGCAATTTCTTCTGTTTATAATTTTCAGACTTAACAGGTTTGTACGTACAAAATATCCCCTCTTTACAGGTTCATCCATGTATTACATCCCGTCTTAACAGGTTAGACCATATAATATCCCGACAAATAAAACTATTATTTAAAAGAGACTATTCATAAGTGATTATCTGTCCCTAGTCAAAATTCCAAATAGATACAATACTCGAATTACTTATAAATTTAATACTGTTTTAGTACAAAAGTTGCGCTAAAAGAGGTTTCGTCTATTGAGGATAATATATGGAACTAATGGAATATTTTAAGAAACGGAACCCAACAGGGTAATGATTAAATAGCGAACAGATAAAAATCCCCTTCCGACATCTTGAGACAACTTATAGCGAACGCTCAATGAGCCAGCATATGACAACATCTTGTTTTATAATGCCATCAGTACTAACAGAAGGAATGTAAGCGCTGGGCTTGTTTGGTTGACAGGGAGCCCACCATGGAAAAAGTTAAATATCGAATTTGCAACAAAAAAAATCACATACACTAGAACGTGTGCAATTCGAGAGGACCGGAGTTAATCTGCTTCAAATTACTTTTGAATATTGTAAAACATTAATCCGAAATGGTTTTGTGATGCATGGCGTTAAAGTTGACGATATGAAATAAGAATTATAAAATTCTTCTCACTACTTAAAGCAAACGATTTCCAAAGGTCTGAAACGTCCCAAATATCCCAAATATATTCTCCGGAACCAACGAAAAACTTACATTCCTTCTGTTATAAAAGGCATTGCATAATAAATTATCGTTATAATATGTTTTAATTATATAATAATTGTAAATTGTTTAATACGTAAATTTACTGTTTAGAAAATATATACCAATATTGCAAAACTAATGCAGTAATTGACAAGATGACACATGTGTAAATTAATAATTTAGTCTTTTGTACATTATATTTCTACAGAACAATGTAATCAGTAAATCGTATACATTGCATTGTTCGTGTAAGTAAGTGTAACGATGTTTAAAATGACTCTTTTAGATATAGTGAATAAAACTAATAAAAGGCATTGCATACTAAACCCAAGTAACTATTACGCCTCGTTTAAGATGAACAGCACAAGAATTAAAGTTAATGATAAAATCACCCGAACAAAATTGCAAAAAAGCATTGTCACTGATTTGAAAGAAATGTTGAGAGATTATATTATTGATTATTATTATTTTCTATTAAAACAACACATATTAATATTGTTGTGGTTTATAACATTAAGAATTATTGAAAATTCTTAAGTTTCACAATGGCCAAGGCTCGTTGTTCCACGAACACGTTGTCTGAAGAATTTCTATCCGACGTTCAATTATTTAGACTGTTGAAATTCCTCGACGTCCCATCGTTCTGACTCCTCATGTGAATCATTATTGTGTTAAAGTTTTTATGTGTAATGGAAAGTAATTGGATAATATTTAAAAAATGGGAGGGAAAAAGTCACATTATACCTGTGTGAAAAATTTGCACAACTGCAGACTTAACTTAAGGAACATATAAAATATTCAACTTAATGTTTTAACGTACAAAATGATAAGCTGCATGACGTATATACGTATTTTGATGATTCGAAAAGGCAACGCGGAGATAAAAATAAAAAGTTTTTAAAAAACCTGATATTTCCTTTCAACGAGAGCAATATAATTAACAAATCGACGGGTATCTAATGAGAAGCAAGCAATTGGGTTCGGGTTATTCAATTTCTCTTTTTTAGTTAAAGTACTAAGTTACTGTTTCTGAGTTGGGTTTGTTTGTCAGAAACTGAATTTATAATTCCTCACAGATTTTTGAATCGTGTTTTATTAGGGCGTTTCATTTTTCTAGTAAGGGTGCATGTACTGAATGTCTTGTATGTGAAACAGGTTAACTCGTTGTGTTAAGATTGGGAAAAATTATCTGCAATCATATTTTCAAACGAAACCGAATATTTTTCAACAAGGAAATTGTAAAATTTATAAAAAGCGCGGACGAGTGATTTTTCTTGTAACATGACAGATAAAACATAAAAATGAGATATAAGCTTAATTTTAATTAAATAAAAGTACATGGCACTCAGTAACTCGACAGTAACGTCTTATTAGATGCCACCACTGCTAACGTGTATGACAAATTACCTGTTGTGACATTGAAATATCTAAAATTGATATATTCTGACCCACGATCTAATAGGTGACCTGCTGTCACTGATGATATGAAGTAAACCAGAAGATACCGAGTCATGATAAAAATGACTGAAATTTCAAAAATAGAAAATAGGACATACAACAAACAAATTAGCAGCACAAACGTCACAGAAGAAAGATCTAGCTAACTTTCAATGTACGTTCAATTAACAGTAACCGACAATATACCGGGCTCGCATTCAGTGACCTCCTTGTGCAATAAAAAATACATGTTCGGACCAGCGATATCAAATAGATGGCATATGCTGACTAGCATCTGCAATAAACCGGTATTGATCGTTGATCTAAAAAAGAAGTAGACACATAACTATGCTGATTGGACCAAATGTTGTGCATTAGAAATGTGATGCGTGCTATAAGGAATCAAAATATAGCTCACCCTCCATTTTGTGTCCCTTTGCTTACGACCACGTCTTTTGTACCAAAAATGAGTTCCGTTGTCACCAAATGCACTCACGAGGCCGTCGTGATATATGTAGACAACTAGAAAATTAACTTGAAAAGGTACTAGTATAAAATTGTTCATGTACTCAACGATTATTATTGGTTAATCCACCATGCAGTTCAATGCTCTTGCTCAACATGCAGCCAACTGAGACGCTGGGGTATGAATTAAACAAGTTATACATCAATGAATTTGCTATAAAATTTACTAATGTATTATTAACTTTGACCTATGACGGAGATTTGCGTGTTTTTACAATTTTAGTCCAAGATTGAAATTTTACCGTATGTCATATTAAAACATACCACCCTTATTATCAACTTTTGACAACTTTTCCTTTCGCGCATGAAGTTAAGTTATATAAATTGATTTGCAATAAAATTTACCGGATGAATATGTTAACCACTTTTGACCGAGTTTAATAACACATATCACTACCAAAGTTAAAAAAATCGTGTTCCATTTTAGTAGACGAAAACCCTTTCCCGTCAGCATTTAAATCACTTAATCAAGATAATTACAATCATTTTATTAATTCATTACGTAGAAATTGTTATTATCTTTCCGAATACGCTTAAATTATATCGATATAATTGTCCGTTCAAAAGTTAAAGACACAAATAAACTAAAAACCATCTGTTTCACCATTCGCAGATTTGGGACTCCCGTTCAACCGCATTTCAACTTACTCATTGAAACATATCTAATCCTTTGTGAACTTCAAAAACTGACTGGCCACATGAAATGTGTTTTTATGACCGATATGCAATAATTCAATATCAAAAGTTTGCAGTATCCTTTAAATATTGTGTGAAAATGTGGTGTAATAGCTACGCAAATCATTAAAGTTCATTTCTGTCTCGTGTTCGGGTTGGGCTACCCGAAAGGGCGACCACCCTGCATTGTAGTTATAGGTGTGGAGTAATTTGTGTAACCCGTACCCGTAATAAGTTTTACCGATACCAAAACACATTTGGTGTGATAACTATATTACCGTAATTATTTCCCGTGACATGCTTTACCGCACGAGTCACATTGAGTGTCGCAAGGTATATTATTACCACATTTCAAATGCATTTGGTATGAACCTGGAAAGTAGAACAAGAAAAATATAAGTTGGCGGTAGGAGGTCATTAGGGCAATCTGATTCTGTTTTCAATTTCTGGGTTTTCTACGGGAACCAGTTATGTTCTGTGTGACGAAGAGTGTCATTGGGGTACCAAGTAAGGCCCTTTCTCCGAATACCAATGGCTGTGAATTTTAACTAATTGACAAGGATTGCCTGGTTTTCTGGCGCAAATGGGGTTCGTCCTGGTACTCCGGCTTCCTCCCCAATAAAAACTGGATGCCATGATATAGTTCTTAAAAGTGACGTTAAACACCAAACAAACAAAAACCAGCCCATAATGGACTGCCGAAAATTGTAAGTTGACATAAATGTAGAAATAAGTTCCTGTCTGCCATGAAATGGCCAGTGAAGTCAAATCAAGGACTACGTTCTTGAACTCAATCGAGATTTATGTGGTTTTCATGAAATTCATGCTACTAAAGTTAAGGTTTTTCAATTGTGTTTGCTGTGTTTTTCCCCTCTAAGTTTAACCATGGTTTTGTCTGTGCTTCACTGATAGTTTCCTGAATATTCTTCAGTATCTTCGATTACAACAATAGCGATAACTATAAGATTTTAGTGAAACATATATAAATAACAAAAGTTATAAATGTAAATATAATAATTAAAATAAATTAAAATATGTAAATAAACATAACATACAATATTTTTGGTTTTAATAATCACACTTGACAACAATCATTCTGAATTCATTGAATTCATTGAGATTTTAGCATTGCATTTATGTGAGGGTGACGAGGGATGAGTCTTCTTTTTCCAAATTTCTTCCTCTGAAATGCATACATATATTAATTACAACAATCACTATTGACGTTTAACCTGACCGTTGTTTTCACGTTTTATCTTGTGCTCACAAAATTGACGAACCCATGGCGTTTTGTATTATTACATGGATACCTATATACAAAAATCAAGACACTGCAAATAATGAAAGTTTGTAAATTTTCACATTTATATCATATTTCTAAAGTTCAGTTTCTGATAAAATATTTTAAATAGTTTCAACCTATGGTACTCTGTGTGTAAATTTTCACATTTATATCATGTTGCTAGTTTTAAGTTTATGTTCAAATATTGTCAATTCATTACACTGTGAATAATGGGCGTTTGTCAATTAAACATTCATATTATATAGCTAGTTTTAAGTATCTGTTTTAATATTTAAGGATTAACTACAACAAATATTTTCTCCATCGAGGGATAACAATATTTCCGTTTTGCACATTGTATAATCCGCGTAGCGGATTATATTAAATGTGCACAACTGAAATTTTGTCATCCCTCGATGGAGAAAATAGCAGACAGTAAATAAATCACTCGTACATCGACACTATGTTTCCTCAGACAGTAAATAAATCACTCGTACATCGACGCTATGTTTCCTCAGACATTAAATAAATCACTCGTACATCGACGCTATGTTTACGCAGACAGTAAATAAATCACTCGTACATCGACGCTATGTTTCCTAAGACAGTAAATAAATCATTCGTACATCGACGCTATGTTTACTCAGACAGTAAATAAATCACTCGTACATCGACTCTATGTTTCCTCAGACACTCGTACATCGACGCGATGTTTCCTCAGACACTCGTACATCGACGCTATGTTTCCTCAGACATTCGTACATCCATCGACGCTGTGTTTCCTCAGACAGTAACTAAATCACTCGTACATCGACGCTATTCTTGATCAGACAGTAAATAAATCACTCGTACATCGACGCTATGTTTCCTCAGACAGTAAATAAATCACTCGTACATCGACGCTATGCTTCCTCAGACAGTAAATAAATCACTCGTACATCGACGCTATGTTTACTCCGACAGTAAATAAATCACTCGTACATCGACACTATGTTTCTTAGACAGTAAACAAATCATTCGTACATCGACGCTATGTTTCCTCAGACAGTAAATAAATCACTCGTACATCGACGCTATGTTTACTCAGACAGTAAATAAATCACTCGTACATCGACGCTATGTTTCCTCTGACACTCGTACATCGACGCTATGTTTCCTCAGACAGTAAATAAAGCACTCGTACATCGACGCTATGTTTCCTCAGACACTCGTACATCGACGCTATGTTTACTCAGAGAGTAAATAAATCACTCGTACATCGACACTATGTTTTCTCAGACAGGAAATAAATCACTCGTACATCGACGCTATGTTTCCTCAGACAGTAAATAAAGCACTCGTACATAAAAGCTATGTTTCCTCAGACAGTAAAAAAGTCACTCGTACATCGACGCTATGTTTCCTTAGATAGTAAATAAATCACTCGCACATCGACGCTATGTTTCCTCAGACAGTTAATAAATCACTCGTATATCGACGCTATGCTTACTCAGACAGTAAATAAATCACTCGTACATCGACGCTATGTTTACTCGGACAGTAAATGAATCACTCGTACATCGACGCTATGTTTACGCAGACAGTAAATAAATCACTCGTACATCGACGCTATGCTTCCTCAGACAGTAAATAAATCACTCGTACATCGACGCAATGTTTACTCCGACAGTAAATAAATCACTCGTACATCGACACTATGTTTCTTAGACAGTAAACAAATCATTCGTACATCGACGCTATGTTTCCTCAGACAGTAAATAAATCACTCGTACATCGACGCTATGTTTACACAGACAGTAAATAAATCACTCGTACATCGACGCTATGTTTCCTCTGACACTCGTACATCGACGCTATGTTTCCTCAGACAGTAAATAAAGCACTCGTACATCGACGATATGTTTCCTCAGACACTCGTACATCGACGCTATGTTTACTCAGAGAGTAAATAAATCACTCGTACATCGACACTATGTTTTCTCAGACAGGAAATAAATCACTCGTACATCGACGCTATGTTTCCTCAGACAGTAAATAAAGCACTCGTACATCAAAGCTATGTTTCCTCAGACAGTAAATAAGTCACTCGTACATCGACGCAATGTTTCCTTAGATAGTAAATAAATCACTCGCACATCGACGCTATGTTTACGCAGACAGTAAATAAATCACTCGTACATCGACGCTATGTTTCCTCAGACAGTTAATAAATCACTCGTATATCGACGCTATGTTTCCTCAGACAGTAAATAAATCATTCGTACATCGACGCTATGTTTACTCAGACAGTAAATAAATCACTCGTACATCGACGCTATATTTCCTCAGACAGTAAATAAATCACTCGTACATCGACGCTATGTTTCCTCAGACGCTATGTTTCCTCAGACAGTAACTAAATCACTCGTAAAACGACGCTATGCTTACTCAGACAGTAAATAAATCACTCGTACATCGACGCTATGTTTACTCGGACAGTAAATGAATCACTCGTACATCGACGCTATGTTTACGCAGACAGTAAATATATCACTCGTACAGCGAAGCTATGTTTCCTCAGACAGTAATTAAATCACTCGTACATCGACGCTATGTTTACTCAGACAGTAAATAAATCACTCGTACATCGACACTATGTTTTCTCAGACAGGAAATAAATCACTCGTACATCGACGCTATGTTTCCTCAGACAGTAAATAAAGCACTCGTACATCAAAGCTATGTTTCCTCAGACAGTAAATAAGTCACTCGTACATCGACGCTATGTTTCCTCAGACAGTTAATAAATCACTCGTATATCGACGCTATGTTTCCTCGGACAGTAAATAAATCATTCGTACATCGACGCTATGCTTACTCAGACAGTAAATAAATCACTCGTACATCGACGCTATGTTTACTCGGACAGTAAATGAATCACTCGTACATCGACGCTATGTTTACGCAGACAGTAAATAAATCACTCGTACATCGACGCTATGCTTCCTCAGACAGTAAATAAATCACTCGTACATCGACGCAATGTTTACTCCGACAGTAAATAAATCACTCGTACATCGACACTATGTTTCTTAGACAGTAAACAAATCATTCGTACATCGACGCTATGTTTCCTCAGACAGTAAATAAATCACTCGTACATCGACGCTATGTTTACACAGACAGTAAATAAATCACTCGTACATCGACGCTATGTTTCCTCTGACACTCGTACATCGACGCTATGTTTCCTCAGACAGTAAATAAAGCACTCGTACATCGACGATATGTTTCCTCAGACACTCGTACATCGACGCTATGTTTACTCAGAGAGTAAATAAATCACTCGTACATCGACACTATGTTTTCTCAGACAGGAAATAAATCACTCGTACATCGACGCTATGTTTCCTCAGACAGTAAATAAAGCACTCGTACATCAAAGCTATGTTTCCTCAGACAGTAAATAAGTCACTCGTACATCGACGCAATGTTTCCTTAGATAGTAAATAAATCACTCGCACATCGACGCTATGTTTACGCAGACAGTAAATAAATCACTCGTACATCGACGCTATGTTTCCTCAGACAGTTAATAAATCACTCGTATATCGACGCTATGTTTCCTCAGACAGTAAATAAATCATTCGTACATCGACGCTATGTTTACTCAGACAGTAAATAAATCACTCGTACATCGACGCTATGTTTCCTCAGACAGTAAATAAATCACTCGTACATCGACGCTATGTTTCCTCAGACGCTATGTTTCCTCAGACAGTAACTAAATCACTCGTAAAACGACGCTATGCTTACTCAGACAGTAAATAAATCACTCGTACATCGACGCTATGTTTACTCGGACAGTAAATGAATCACTCGTACATCGACGCTATGTTTACGCAGACACTAAATATATCACTCGTACAGCGAAGCTATGTTTCCTCAGACAGTAATTAAATAACTCGTACATCGACGCTATGTTTACTCAGACAGTAAATAAATCACTCGTACATCGACACTATGTTTTCTCAGACAGGAAATAAATCACTCGTACATCGACGCTATGTTTCCTCAGACAGTAAATAAAGCACTCGTACATCAAAGCTATGTTTCCTCAGACAGTAAATAAGTCACTCGTACATCGACGCTATGTTTCCTCAGACAGTTAATAAATCACTCGTATATCGACGCTATGTTTCCTCGGACAGTAAATAAATCATTCGTACATCGACGCTATGTTTACTCAGACAGTAAATAAAGCACTCATACATCGACGCTATGTTTACGCAGACCCTCGTTCATCGACGCTATGTTTCCTCAGACAGTAACTAAATCACTCGTACATCGACGCTATGTTTGCTCAGACAGTAAATAAATCACTCATACATCGACGCTATGTTTCCTCAGTCAGGAAATAAATAACTCGTACATCGACACTATGTTTCCTCAGACACTCGTACATCGACGCTGTGTTTCCTCAGACAGTAAATAAATCACTCGTACATCGACGCTATGTTTCCTCAGACAGTAAATAAATCACTCATACATCGACGCTATGTTTCCTCAGACAGTAAATAAAGCACTCGTACATCGACGCTATGTTTACGCAGACAGTAAATAAATCACTCGTACATCGACGCTATGTTTCCTCTGACACTCGTACATCGACGCTATGTTTCCTCAGACAGTAAATAAAGCACTCGTACATCGACGCTATGTTTCCTCAGACACTCGTACATCGACGCTATGTTTACTCAGAGAGTAAATAAATCACTCATACATCGACACTATGTTTTCTCAGACAGGAAATAAATCACTCATACATCGACGCTATGTTTCCTCAGACAGTAAATAAAGCACTCGTACATCGACGCTATGTTTACGCAGACAGTAAATAAATCACTCGTACATCGACGCTATGTTTCCTCTGACACTCGTACATCGACGCTATGTTTCCTCAGACAGTAAATAAAGCACTCGTACATCGACGCTATGTTTACTCAGAGAGTAAATAAATCACTCATACATCGACACTATGTTTTCTCAGACAGGAAATAAATCACTCGTACATCGACGCTATGTTTCCTCAGACAGTAAATAAAGCACTCGTACATCAAAGCTATGTTTCCTCAGACAGTAAATAAGTCACTCGTACATCGACGCTATGTTTCCTTAGATAGTAAATAAATCACTCGCACATCGACGCTATGTTTACGCAGACGGTAAATAAATCACTCGTACATCGACGCTATGTTTCCTCAGACAGTTAATAAATCACTCGTATATCGACGCTATGTTTCCTCGGACAGTAAATAAATCATTCGTACATCGACGCTATGTTTACTCAGACAGTAAATAAATCACTCGTACATCGACGCTATGTTTCCTCAGACAGTAAATAAATCACTCGTACATCGACGCTATGTTTCCTCAGACAGTAAATAAATCACTCGTACATCGACGCTATGTTTCCTCAGACAGTAAATAAATCACTCGTACATCGACGCTATGTTTCCTCAGACAGTAAATAAATCACTCGTACATCGACGCTATGTTTCCTCAGACACTCGTACATCGACGCTATGTTTCCTCAGACAGTCACTAAATCACTCGTACATCGACGCTATGCTTACTCAGACAGTAAATAAATCACTCGTACATCGACGCTATGTTTACTCTGACAGTAAATGAATCACTCGTACATCGACGCTATGATTACGCAGACAGTAAATAAATCACTCGCACATCGAAGCTATGTTTCCCCAGACAGTAATTAAATCACTCGTACATCGACGCTATGTTTACTCAGACAGTAAATAAATCACTGGTACATCGACGCTATGTTTCCTCAGACAGTAAATAAATAACTCGTACATCGACGCTATGTTTCCTCAGACAGTAAATAAAGCAATCGTACATCGACGCTATGTTTCCTCAGACAGTAAATAAAGGACTCGTACATAGACCCTATGTTTCCTCAGACAGTAAATAAAGCACTCATACATCGACGCTATGTTTACTCAGACAGTAAATAAATTACTCGTACATCGACGCTATGTTTCCACAGACAGAAAATAAATCACTCATACATCGACGCTATGTTTCCTACGACAGTAAATAAATCACTCGTACATCGACGCTATGTTTCATCAGACAGTAGATAAATCACTCGTACATCGACGCTATGTTTCCTCAGACAGTAAATAAATCACTCGAACATCGACAATATGTTTCCTCAGACACTCGTACATCGACGCTATATTTCCTCAGACAGTCAATAAAGCACTCGTACATCGACGCTATGTTTCCTCAGACAGTAAATAAATCACTCCTACATAAATCCTATGTTTACTCAGACAGTAAATAAATCACTCGTACATCCACGCTATGTTTCCTCAGACAGTAAATAAATCACTCGTACATCGATTCTCTGTTTACGCAGACAGTAAATAAATCACTCGTACATCGACACTATGCTTCTTAGACAGTAAATAAATCACTCGTACATCGACGCTATGTTTCCTCCGACAGTAAATAAATCACTCGTACATCGACGCTATGTTTACTCAGACAGTACATAAATCACTCGTACATCGACGCTATGTTTACGCAGTCAGTAAATCAATCACTCGTACATCGACACCATGTTTCTTAGACAGTAAATAAATCACTCGTACATTTACGCTATGTTTCCTCAGACAATAAATAAATTACTCGTACATCGACGCTATGTTTACTCAGACAGTAAATAAATCACTCGTACATCTACGCTATATTTCCTCAGACAGTAAATAAATAACTCGTACATCGACGCTATGTTTCCTCAGACAGTAAATAAATCACTCGTACATCGACGCTATGTTTCCTCAGGCAGTAAATAAAGCACTCGTACATCGACGCTATGTTTCCTCGGACAGTAAATAAAGAACTCATACATCGACGCTATGTTTACTCATACAGTAAATAAATCACTCGTACATCGACGCTATGTTTCCTTAGACACTCGTTCATCGACTCTGTGATTCCTCAGACATTAACTAAAACACTCGTACATCGACGCTATGTTTCCTCAGACAGTAAATAAATCACTCATACATCGACGCTATGTTTCCTCAGACAGAAAATAAATCACTCGTACATCGACGCTATGTATCCTCTGACAGTAAATAAATCTTTGGTACATCGACGCTATGTTTCCTCAGACAGTAAATAAATCACTCGTACATCGACACTATGTTTCCTCAGACACTCGTACATCGACGCTATGTTTCCTCAGACAGTAAGTAAATCACTCTTACATCGACTCTATGTTTACTCTGACAGTAAATAAATCACTCGTACATCGACGCTATGTTTCCTCAGACAGTAAATAAATCATTCGTACATCGGCGCTATTTGTTTTAATATCCAGATGTGTTTATTTTACAACCCATACTTCAAGAGTTCGTAGTACGTATTTTATTGTTTTGATTTTCAGTTTTAACTGCAAGAGAAAATCTAGACTATCGAAAATAATATTGTAATGTCTTACACAGCACACATTTTGATTTTTAGTGGCAAACAACTACCTTGCAAACAACTTAAATGTTTACTGGAAGGTTCTAATAAATACCACGTCGTGGGGTGAAGCGTTTTCTGACATATATATATAAAGTAGTTCAAAATATTAATAAATAAAGGGTCTACCTATATTGTGTATTTACACGATCCAAGCGGACTTATATTATTAGATCTCCCAATAAAGAATAACTTAAGCATTAGAGCTAAACGCCACTGATGAGTCTTGAGAAGACGAAACGCGCGTCTTTCGTTATGAATTTGTCACCTTGGTAATTTTGATAACATTTTATTGGAATATTTAAACAAAGCAAAGTGAAACCTCATCTCCGGGTAGCGGCTAGTATGCAATATATAGAAGTTTTAAGTTCAGTTAAAGTGAGAAATTTTAAGATCAATATTTTATGACTTGTTGACGTTATTTATTTATATTGACACTCATTGATTAAGGCCATTCGTTGGTAAGTCTGCGTCTAAAATTTTGTCAAAAACATGTCATCTGTATTGTTGCATAATCTTTTATTTATTTTTTGTTTATGCTGTATCGTCATGCTGGTCGATCCGATACTTAATAAGTTTACTGGTTGGTAGCTTTCTTTAGAGCCTATATATATAACATTTTGAACTTCCTGAATTGCGTATTTACGCGATCCAAGTGGACTTATATTATTCCATCTGCCAATCATGTCACATGAAGAATACCTTAAGCATTTAGAGTTAAACTCCACTGATGAGTATTGAGTAGACGAAACGAGCGTCTAGCGTAATGAATTTGTCACCTGGGTAAGTTTGATAATATTTTATTGGAATATTTGAACAAAGCTAAGTGAAAGCTCCCCAAACCATCCGGTAGCCGATGGAAAAGGCAATATGATGACATCCTTCAATAAAAGAACTAATGTAATTGATCGTAATATTGAATATATTGTATAAAATTGCTTATAGGTATAATCGGAACGAGCTAAGGAAAGTCAAACCTATACGGGAGAGTTATAAAATATTGCATTAAATAAACAGAAAGTCGACAATTTGAAAGTCATCACGCTTATCCTAGTGTTTAGTTTGGAGTTTTTTATTTGAGTCTGCTCTGACAAGAAACCGAGTTGGTTGAATTTCTATGGTGTTGATGAACCAGTTGGCAAATCTTTAAATACAGATTTTGTGATGTATTGACAAATATACAAATTTGATCTTTATATCTTTAAAAAGTACAAAGATATGTACATGTATATGTATTTGTATTTTAGGAAAATAGAAGAAAGAAATGGAAGTTTTGAAATCTTTGAACAAGGTAAACACACATAATTGTCGGGAGTTTTACAGGTCATGGGATATCGACACTCTATATGGTGGATGACATAGCTAACTGCTGACATGGTGTTAAGTTTAATGTGACGTGGTGGGATGAAATGACTAACTGATAACATTAAGTTAATTCTTTTCCGTGACATGGTAAGATGACATGGCTTACTGCTGAAATTGAGTTACATGTGTTTGAGATTGCAAGATGACATGGCTAACTGCTGACATTAAATTACTTTTATGTGACATGGTAAGGTGACATGGCTAACTCCTGACATTGAGTTACAATTGTGTGATATGGTTGGTTGACATGGCTAACTGCTGACATGGTGTTACTTTGATGTGACACAGTGGGATGACATGGCTAACCTGCTGACATTGAGTTACTTTTATGTGGCAAGTGAGGGTGTCATTGATTACTCCTGTTTTATGTGATAAGTTGGCATGACATGGATAACTGCTGACATTGAGTTACATGTATGTGACATGATGGGATGGGATGGAAAACTGTTCACATTGAGTTACATATATGTGAAATTGTTGGATGACATGGTTGGATGACATTGATAATTCCTGATAATGGGTTACATTTATTTGACATGATAAGATGACAACTGCTGACATTGAGTTACATGTATGTGACAACGAAAGGTGACATGGCTAACTGCTGACATTGAGTTACATGTATGTGACAACGAAAGGTGACATGGCTAACTGCTGACATTAAATTACTTTTATGTAACATGGCTAACTGATGACATTGAGTTACGTTTATATAACAAGGTGGAATGACATGACTAACTGATGACATTGAGTTATTTTTCTGTGACATGGTAAGGTGACATGGCTTACTCCTGACATTGAGTGACATGTATGTGACATGAAAGGATGACATGGCTAACTGCTGACATTGAGTTACATGGATGTGACTTGGTAAAATGATATGGCTAACTGTTGACACTGAGTTACATGAATGCGACTTTGTAAGTTGATATTGCTAACTGTTGACATAAAGTTACTTTCCGTGACATGGTTAGATGACATTGCTTACTCCTGACATTGAGTGACATGTATATGACATGGTACGATGAGATGTCTAAATGATAACATTGGGTTACATGTATTTGATAGACATCATGGGATGACATGGCTAACTGCTGACATTGCTGAAAATAAGTTACATGTATATGTGACATGGTGGGATGATATGGCTAACTGATGACATTGAGTTATTTTTTATGACATGGTAAGACCTTAAGTTACATGTATGTGATAAGGTGAGTTACATGTATGTGATATGGTAAGATGACATGGCTAACTGCTGACCTGGTGCTCCTTTTATGTGACATGGTGTGATGATATGAATAACTGATGACATGGTAGGATGACATGTATAAAGGAATTGCAACGACTACCAAATTGGAGCCAGAATCTGAATAAGGACCAAAAGATGCCCATCAATATAATGAAATAAGTACAACCATTACAGTCAGCTATTCTTGTTATGTTCTTGGAACTTCCAACACTGGCTAGCGACCCCTAAATGCCCCTTCTATTTTACCTTTTATCTCCACTGACTGCATGAAGTGGCAAAGGTAACTTGGTACCAATTTATGTCTTTTACACTTCTGTCTATGCTTATACGACTAGACGCTTAACTGCCACAAACTCAGTAACAACACGTGTATCATAAACACTAAAAGTTCCGTCAGCGGGAACTTGTTAAAATGGCACACACATTTGTAAGAAAGCACTTGAACTGAAGTAAAGCAAAACATTGAACTTTTGTTTTTTATGTTGAGGAATAAATATTTACATGACCTCAAACAGTTGCATTTCTATTAGTTAGAAGGTGAGGACAGACAAAATTTCAAAACAATTATAATTGGAGGGTTATTTAAAATGTCATAGACGTCTTGCTTCGTGTTTTTAGTTTGAGTTTCGCTTTTTTAGTTTGGAATATATACATATATTTGCCTTCTTAAGAGGTGGACATCCAGAACTGTTAACTTGCCTGGGTTTTCTTTCCCACGTCTTTCACTTAATCCGTCTGGGTCTTCCATATTCATAGACATTGTTAAAATGTGTTAAATGATTAGGCTAAAATTAAAGCAAAAATATGTCTGAAGTTAATATAACAGATAATTTGATTAGCTACTTACATGTATAATCTCCGAGTAAAAATCGCAAATTAGTCATTTTAAAATAAGAAACTTTTATTATGTCGCGTAGTTTGATTGACCGCTTTAGACCTATTCGACCAATTACAAAAGTCCTTTTAAATAATTCTTAGCGTGAATTTATAAAAAAAAGATTGTACACCACCGTAATCTGTCAGTTATTTTGATTAATTTTTAAAAAAAACAGGCCCTACTTTTCAATTGGGAAAATGTATCGATGTTTTTCTTAAAATTGGGAAAAAAAGTATTGGTTTGAAACTTCTAACAAAGGGAGTTAAACATTTTATAAAATAACTGAATTGATCTTTTTAGATACATTTATTTGATTTATATGAGATGTTAAGACATCGGATGACTGCTGAAACTTCAATTTTGTTTAATTTTTATATCATCAAGATGCTTGGAGTTATATGGATTTATTTTGAGCAATGTTTAAATTATTGAGGATAAAGTATCCACGAAAGACAAGAAAAAATACATTACAATAGAATTATCATCTCAACAGCATCAAAATTGTTTAAAAAAAGATTTTTGTTTTAAATAAGTTGCTAGAATAATAAATGAAGTATATGTAAAAATAGTTAAATTTACACTGAATCCTTTAAAAAATGGTATGTTTACAAGTCTTTTAACATATTTAAATGTAAAAACCAATACAAAATGACCGCCTAAATACCATTTTTATTATGTTTAAGTCATCGCAAAACTCATTTAAACACTGGCAACATCATATTTGCAATTTCCGGCACCATGTTCATGACAACTGCGTATTTGTTTTTAAATTTCTTTTGCTCTGAACTGGTTTGCTGTCATCTTTTTTTAACATTTTGTACAAAGTAAAAGTCAAACGGAAATAAGCGTACACTGTTTTTGTTATGAATACAAATAACCATTGGCTTTTTAATGTTATGTTACATATGGGGTTACCCCTATTCGATTGTTATTTCATTAAAAGAAAAAGTTAATTTAATTTTAAAATAAGACAAAATACCTTTGTTAAATAATAGGTGGTTCGTTTGGTGTTATCAAAAATAAATGTTTGCATTGCTTTTCTGACTGAAAAAATCAGCATACAAATGGGAGTCATATATTGTTTCAAATTTCCCACATGTGCCCTTATGTATTCAAAATTATATTTCTTCCCCTGCATTGAAAACGCTTTTTTTGTGTATTTTCATACGAAAGATTGCATATCTTTGAAAAATATATTTATTACAACAATCATTGATGACCAATCACGTTTAACCCTACCGTTTTATTTCACGCTAATCATTGTGCTCATAAAATTGCCGCACCCATAGCGATTTGTATTAGTACATTTAATTTTAAATCAAGACATTTAATTTTAAATTAGTGTTGCTATACAATTATAGAAATGGCGCGTAACACGATCAACATGATGCAGTGACGAAAATACGAAGATTTCTCATTATAATGGAAATATGATTTAAAAGCAAGTCGCCCTCCAACGCAAGTTATCAATAATATAGACATCAACTGCTCTTATGGTTTTCTGCTGAGTTTTTGCCATCAATTGGGAAAATATTTAGACAAAATTTGTGAATTTGGCTCCAAGGAAAACAGCCGAAAACCAAGAGATGAATTTAGCAGAGAACTTGATGAGGTTGACATTATTTACTTATTTAACAGACAATGACGAAAAACACGTACAATGATCAAAAGATGAATGAAGATGACTTAGAATTTACATGAGTACGAAGAGAAGTTTATAGTGAGGCCATCAAACAAATTTTGTTGATGTGCAGGTTTATTTACCCAACTGTACAGTCAGGTCATTTATACAGAAACATTGATTAAATATAGAGAAATATGCCTAGAGACTGACAAAGGTTTGGGACTAGAGAGGGGTCCATTAACAGGTTAATATTTTTTTTTATTTTGCCCAAAACAGATAACAGTAAATTTAAAATAATGACGACAGATAACATCAATTTACATGAGAAAGCAGTTAGTTCACAAATAGAATAAACCGAAAACAGCAGAATTTTTTGCAGAAGGGCAAAACTATTAACTGCAAACAGCGTTTAATTTTCATTATAACAGTTAACAACCATGTCAATTTTCAAGAAAACAGATAACAGTTAATGGTTGAAAAACAGTTAAAACACCTGTAAAAATCCCCAGAACACCACATTAACAGAAAAGATCTTGCCCCCCCCTTCCGATAAGGCAGAGTTTGATGTGATTCTTAAAGAACAGTTGTATGCTCACAGGAAAAAATATCCAAAAACTGATGCAAAAAACATAAGGCAAAAGACAGGAAAAGACTTCATCAACCATATTACTTCAATGGACAGCAAAATTGCAGAAATACATTTATGTATGCACGTGCAGTAGGAAAGCGTAAGCTAGTTGCGATGTCTAGATCACTTGACAATGAAGGTCGGAAACCAAGAACTCATGGAAACACTGGTTAAAGTCCAAAACATGCATTCTCCTACAGAAAAATAAATTGATGGCCAATCGTTAGCTATGGGGTTGCCAGTTGACGGCTAGCTGTTTTAAGCAAACAAGTTGAGGGATGTGTGATGAGCAATTTTGCTCAGCTTAAACCTGGCCAAAAACTGTATTTTGGACAGGTGTCCCTCAATCGCATGGTCATCAACTGAAGGTGGCCAACGAGTTGAGCGTTGTACTTGAAGTTATATATATAGTTGATGACAAGTTGAGCATTATGACTTCAAAATTTATATAGTTGAGGACAAGTTGAGCGTTAGGACATAACATTTTATGTAGGTGTGGTAAAGTTGACTATTATGATATAATGTACTTAAACAAGTTGACAAATGAAATTTATCACCTATGTGCCTACACTATGCACTATGTTCATAGAAAAAACATGTCTTTTTGGTTTATTGCTTTCTCAATAAACTTATATTTGAAAACATAACAAGTGTTTAAGATATTTATAAATGATTGTAATTATCTCATTTCAACATGCACATGCCAAGGGTAGAAATAAGAAAAATCAGCTAACTTGCCCGACGCGGCATGTCAATTCCAATATTTTGTTGCCCTTCCTTTTTTTACTTGCCATACACTTTGCAAGCTCCTGTCAGACGCACCAAGCTTATTTACGGTGCTTATACAGTCGAGGTTCTGAGTCCAGAAGCTCTGGGGTAAATGAAACAAAATCCTGCATTCTAGGCTTCTCATGGCAGATATGTTATTGCAAGTTTCAATTTACCTTTTTTTAACCAAAAATTTTACTTTTCAAGGAAATCGAATGTAAAATTAAAACCAAATGAATGTGTTTAATTGTTAAATACTAACCATTCTCTTCCATGCAACACCTCTTAACGCTTTAAATTAACGGTATAACAGGTTATTTCTAGTGAATTAAATTTTCTGTTTCCCTGCACTTATTCAATAGCTTTGCTTTCTAATTTTTAAATGTTAAAATTTTATTTAAAAGTAATTTTATGTCAGTCTGGAACAAATCATCCTCACAAGTCATGGTTTCTGTGTCGACATGTATCCACAGACAAACTTAGCTAGGAAATTCCCGGGCTAGAAGATTTTCCTATGACGTCAATCCTTCAATATATCAACTAATGAAATTGCTTGAAAGAAGCAAGTGTTTGGCAGTAATCATTCTTACTCATTCTTGCCTGTGACGAAAACGTAACGCAACTTATAAATAACGCGATAATAACACTACTGTACAAAATACACTGATCTTCACATGGTGTATGCAATACATCCGTTTGGTTTATTTACAATCGACATGGGGATATCCCTTAATTAAGTCGTGAAAGAAAGCAAGCTTTTGATTGGCTACATTAAGATATGATGTAGCCAATCAAAATAGTGACTTCTAGCCCGGGAATTTCCTAGCTAAGTAAGTCAGGGTTTCGAGGAAGATATCAACAAAATCTCAGATATCTGAAATAGCCGGGTTGCAAAGCATCGGTCTTAATAAAAGGGGAAATGGGTTTTGGGTTAGTGAAGGAGGAGTTGATTACGTTTTCTGCAAATGTTCTGAAAAAGACAAGAATCTAGAATTCTCGGCCGTGCAACGCCTTTTTAGACTTTGATTGGGTCGACGGCAGAGGATGCTCTGAGAAATTTAAAGAGATGGGTCAATTGTTTTGTGATACACAATCGTTTTTAACAATTTCTAATACGCGTCCTAGTACTTCTGTAAAAAAATTCCTTCAAAACTTCAAACCATGATTGAGAATTCTACCAAGGAAATATCAAAGTCACCGAGGAATCAACAAATTAGTATTGTACGTCCATTTATTTGCTAATTGAAAACTAATTTCACAACTATTTTGTAAATCACGTTCTTATTGGTAAAATTTTTATAGCCAACCATTAAAAAATTGTATTATAAATAATGAGACAAAAAGGTTCCGAATTTTCTAAATTAGGAAAACAAATGGTTAAAGCCCGACGCTCTCGAATAAAGTAACGGGACGACAACATCATCATCCTTACAAGTCAGGGTTTCTGTCCACATGTTTCCACGAAACTTTGACAAACTTAGCTAGGAAATTCCCGGGCTAGAAGATTTTTGTATGAGGTCAATCCTTCAAAATATCAACCAATAAAATTGCTTGAAAGAAGCAAGTGTTTGGCAGAAGTCATTCTTACTTATTCATAAGTGTGAAGAAAACGTAACGCAACTACTAAATAAAGCGGTAATAACCAACTATTAAAACTACTGTACAAAATACACTGATTTTCACATGGTCTACGCAACACATCCGTTTGGTTAATTTACAATCGACATCGGAATATTCCCTAACCAAATCGTGAATGAAAGTGAGCTTTTGATTGGCTACATTAAGGTATGATGTAGCCAATCAAAAAAGTGACTTCTAGCCCATGAATTTCCTAGCTAAGTTTGTCAGGGTTTCGTGAACACATGTGGACACAGAAACCCTGACGTGTGAGGATGCAACATCATGTAATCATGGGATAATATTTTCAACTCTACCCGGCGGGTAACCTTTTCATATAACAAATATTTTGTTGCATTTTCTTATCTAGTGAATAAGGTGAGGAAAAAAAACTCGCGGATAGAACAGAAATAGATCAAGCTCGAAAATTCATGATACATTTTCAAGGAACTTACGTACTTGCCCGCAGCAGATTTTACTTGCCTCGTGCGAGCAGGAGAGTTTATTTCGAACCGTGACATGCCGCAACCCCTGCCCTCCCCACACACACACACACCCACATATACTTTTATACGTCTCTTGGATTCTGAAAAAAATGTATGAGTTGTGAATTCAAACTCAAAGATGTTTGTCATACTTTTTTGATTCATAATAATACAAAACCTGTATTTGGCTGGCCATTATCAACATAAACTCATAAAATGTTTTCCGTTGAAATTACTTCTATAATAGTAGAAGTATCTCTATGACTATGAGAGTTGTAAAAAATTCTTGCAACCGAGAGGTTTCAATTTTAATCTCTAATGTCTACGCAACATCCCAAAATTTTTTTTGTAGGAGAAGAGTGTGCAACAAAACGACTTCTAGGTATCACGAATGTAAATTTCGTTTCCTAAAATTACTTAACACAATTTCAAATCGTTTTCCTTTAAATATGTATTGTTTCTGTTTGGAGGTTATTTTCTTTCCTCCATTTTGACTCGACTTCTCAAGTTATCGCAACTACGTAAAATAATGCAAAACTCGACACGAGAATAAAATACAGCCGAAATGTGTTTATTTAAATCTTATATTTATAAAAAATTTATTAATTTGCCAAAGTATTTTGATTTTTGATGTTATAAAAAAAAAACGTGCAACGATAGTTGACGTGAATTAAAACAACGTGCAACGATAACGTGCAACGATAGTTTACGTGAATTATTTTTCGTCTGCTTCTGACCGGCGATACTTGACGTGAACTGATATATTTGCTGCCATGACTTGTGATCGTCTGCAGTGTAAATTCGTCTGCTGATCCTGGTTCATACAAACAAACCCAATCTTGTTTATTGGTAAGTCACTTATATAGTATAGTAGGACCTAACGGTATCGATCTGTTCATTGTATCGATCTATTTATTAATCCACTTATTTTCGTCAACAATAAACAACATAAATAAACAAACTTATTTCGGTTTTCTTCTTTGTTATATCCACTGATATTACTAGTCTCTCTATCTCGCCAATTCTGATTGTTATCATATTTTATCATGTTTTTAAAATTCAGATTTTTTCGGCCATGTTAAAATTAAGTAGATCGATACAACAAAGTTCATATATAAGTGTTAATTTCTTTATGATTGCACAATTTGTACGTTTCCAACTGAATTTAAACAGACATGTGACGTTTTTTTATCATCTGCTGCAGGCATAAGAATTTTCTGCCTTTCTCGTATCTGGGTAATTGGGAAATAACGCTTTGTGCGTCTCTATCCCGATCTTACCATTTAACTGATATAAACAGCCAAAATGAAAATGTGACAATCTACTTAAAATGTAATTTTTCACCTGCTTCCCCTTTCTGTTATTGGTCGCTGCGTTACTAGTTAGCGACCAATAACAAAAAGGGGTAGCAAGTGTAAGATTTAATTTTAATTATAGATTGAAAAATTGAATTATAAGTCTTATAACCAGTCTGCTATTGTTAGCAAGTAGTTCCTGCCATTTAGCTTTAGCTTATATCATGCAGACAACCAATATTTTTACCTTAAGTACCTGTCCCTGTTTACACAAGTAAAGTGGCTGGTAATACTGAACTGTACCTTGATACTTTTTACACATTATTTTGTTCTAATTGTATTTTAGTATAATTCTACTTATGTCTTACATAAGTTATGGATTACATTGAAATGTTGATTAATGTGCTTTTATCCAATAAACTGATTGATTGATAATTAAAATGGAAAATTTGGTTCTTTTAAGAAATAGCTTTTGTTCAGCTTGTACATTTTATTAATAATGTTTTGATTTTATTGTTTAATCTTAACTGTATATTTTTCAGAAGTAAGACACAGAATTATCAATCCTGGAATTATAGTCACTTGCTTGCAGAAACTACCCATATATACAGTTGGGAATAGCCTACAAATAGTGAAACTGATTGTTGGACTGGACAATTGGCCACAGTTTGACGCTGCAACATAGATGAGACAAATGGACAATGTGTCAAATTGACCCTTTTAAGGGCCACCAAAGTTATTTAAAAATAATCTAAATTGTGATTCACATTTTATAAATAAAATTGTTATAAAGCAGTATTTTATTAACAACTTCATAAAATTGCAATCAAATTAAACAATACCATTCTAAAATTTTGCCAAATACACTACATAACTGTAATCAAGGCAACTGAATAAGTGAGCACTGAAAGACAAAAATCCATGAAGCCAGTGATTTATTTTGAGGTTTCTATTTTTATTAAGGTCAATGCCCTATAGTCATCAGTATGTCCGTCTGTCTCTCTGTCTGAAACTAATCGTGTCCGAGCTATAACTTTTTTATCTTTTGAGGTAGGCTTTTTTTATTTGTTTGGTATGTGGGTACATGTAGATAATATCAAGGCGATGTGTCGCATACCATGGTTGACAACCTTTCACCTTGACCTCGAGGTCAGCTGGACCCACAGAGATGGATTCCATTTCTGAGACTGATCTAGTTTTTACTGAACATTCTAAACCAAGTGCAATGTACAGAGATAGTTTAACCAGGCTCACAGTTAATAACTGATCATTAATCAGCTGTTGTTGCTATGTTATACTTAAAAACATTAAACTACAAGACAAGGTTTACTAAAACTTTCACAAAGTACCAGACCACTGGGATATATATCAGTTGTGGTCCATCTGTACAGTGTTAATTTTAACCACTGAATTTAAACTTGTTATTTTTCTGTTCTAAATGGCACACAAATGCAAAGTGGAATTTTTATATTTCAAAACTTTTGTCTTTCTTTGGATTGCAAGTCCATGGGTGAAAAATAAATTTCAAGAAGAAGCTATCTCATGGCAAACAGTTTTTTGGAGGAGGATGCTGGAGTACCTGACCTTTAGCAGGAAAACTTTCAATCTGTGTCAACTAAAATAGCAGTTGAGCACGGCCTACATTGAAAGTCTACTCTTCAAACTCTGTGTTCCATAAAATTTACAAAGTGTGACATTAGTACCATCTGCAAGTGACAGGAGTCTCTTGCTTCCTTCTTCCATTAATGAAATAAAATGATCTATAGTATAATTGTATACAATTACAAGGATGGTTGGTTTGTTTGAATGTTTATCACCACTCAGCAATTTTTCAGCTATATCCATGGCATCCAGTTTAAATTGGGGAGGAGGCTTTAGTACCTGGAGAAAAACCAGACATTTGGTAAGAAAACTAGCAATCATTGTCATATAAGATAATGGTGCAGTCAAGTGCACCCTACCAGCAGTGAGACTTGAACCCAGAACATCATGGTTGACAGACCATGTGAAATAGTAGACTAACCATCTTAACAACTCGGCCACACTGAGGCCTCCAAGAATGGTCGGAGTTTTTTATGCCCCTGCGACGATAAGTCGGGGGGATATTAATTTACCATTGTTTTCAAGTTAATAACTGGATATTATTTTATCTCGTGGCCTCATTTGGGGGGGGGGGGGGGGTGCACATAACATAAACATTACAGATGAATTATTTAACAATCGTGCATCAAATTAAGTTACAAAAATACTATAGAAAACTTCAAAACAGGGACTGTCTATATACTAAGACTACGTTCTATAGACTTTCACTGCCAAATATCCATATTGAATGGATATCGCTCGCCTGATAGGTCACACCTATTTACATATTATTTTTTTATAATTTAATTTCCAAACCATTTTGTAATTAAACAACGTATAAATAATTTATTCTTTTTTTCATTTATATGAATTTCTCCTGTAAGCGGTTATTTCCGGATATTCGATATTTTTCCGGTGTTAACATTGTTTTATCAGTGCGACTTTCATTTCCGCTACGTCACCTATTTCAAAGTTGTGGGTGACCGACAATCGAAAGAATTGAATCAAATATGACGGTAAGTAATAACAAGTTTAGCTTTTCTAAAAAGCTAACCGTCTCTTAGCTGCATTACAAATTTTATGGATTTATTAAAGTATCTGTTTTTTGTAATTTATATGTAAGATAGGTAAACAATGTATCCCTCAACCCCCCAAGTTCGTCCACCACCTAAGTTCGTCCGCCATTTTTGTTTACGTTTTGTGCGCATGCGGGACCTACATTACGTCATCTGACAGCTGAGCGGCGTTCTATTAATAGAAGATAGCTTCAAACAACAACAACTATCAAAATGAGAATTAAACAGGTAAATTAAACTATTAAAATATGAAAAGATGTCCAAAATGGCCTCAATTACTAATTACTTTTTGTCCATCATCTTGAAATAGCTACTAGAGCCCCTAAGTGCACAAAACAAATCATTGAAACGTGTTTGCAGATTGTTGACAGTTATATGCAAATTATCTTGTGCCCTAAATTCCTTTGTTAGGCCAAGCATATTGCAAAAAACGTTTCGAAAGAAAGGTCAATTCTTATGTTAATTTTTCTTCTACATGTTAAAAATCAACGTAGAACCAATTAAAAACCATTCAAAGTAATTAAATATGCACAACAGGTGCTTTATTTTCCTAGCACAAGACAGTAAAATACTCATAACTTTGTTGTTTATTGATGGATTTTTATCATCTTGGGCCCATTTTAAAACCTGAAAAATGGTCTTTTGAATTAAATACACAACAAGTAGAAAAAAATAGCAATTAAAAAATTTCAGAAGTTTATTTAAGAAATATTTCTGCTGTAAATTGTAATATTCTTTCAGTCTACAATTATACCCTAAAAAAAAGAAACAAAAAATCCTCCTTTTGTAGGCAAAACCTGTACATCTCAGGAGTGACAAGAAGTACAGATTATATAGCCCAACTGCACTATCCAATGCTTACATGGCTGTTATAAATAAGGAGATGTCTCAGAGGAGGGCAGCGTTACAATTTAATGTCCCTAGACAAACCATACGTGATAGGATAATAGGCAAAATTGACCCAGAATGTGTTACAACAGGAAGGTCCCCTGTGTTTTCTCTGGAAGAAGAGGCAAGAATAGTAGACCATATTAAAGAAATGGCATCATTTGGCTATGGCTACACCAGACAGGAGGTCACAGACCTAGGTACAGATTTTGCACACTGCCTAAACAAGAAACCCCCAAATGAAAGTCTGACTCTAAGATGGTTTGAAGGTTTAATGCGACGATGGCCTGAGCTGAAAGTAACAAGACCAAGAAGTTTAGAAGTTCAGCGTGCTAAATGTGGTACAGTAGATAATGTCAAGAAGTACTTTTCAAGCCTGGAAGAAGTAGTTGATAGGTACAACCTTAAAGATAAGCCTCACCTAATCTTTAATGTGGATGAAAAGGGACTTACCTCAGACCATAAACCACCAAGTGTCGTAGCAGGCATTGATTGCACTACATCAGAAGTCACATCTGGTAGATCTAGCACTACAACTGTTCTTGGCTGTGGAAATGCCTCTGGTTTTGCAATACCTCCATATTTTGTCTTTGAGGGTAAACGAATGATACCTGAACTGATGAATGGCGCTACACCTGGAGCAGCTGGCACAGTTTCGGATTCTGGATGGTCAAACACTAAGGTTTTTAAAAAGTATTCGTCAGAGCATTTCCTTAACTTTATACCAGGACGAAAGGATGAGTATGTTCTACTTCTACTTGATGGACACAAGTCACATGTTGCAGTGGATATCATAGAATGGGCACAGGAAAGAAAAGTTATATTGCATATATTACCTGCACATACCTCCCATATTTTGCAGCCTTTGAATGTCGGCTGTTATGGTCCCCTACAACGTATTTACGATAATGAGTGTCACAAGAGTATGCGTGCTAACCATTCTGTTATTACTAGATACAATGTTTGTGAACTTGGATGTAAAGCTTACCAGAAAGCCTTGTCACCTGAAAATTTGCAGTCTGCATTTAGAAAAACCGGCATATTTCCTCTGACCATTGATATTATAACCAAAGATTTACTTAAACCATCTGAAGTTTTCAAACCACAAGAAAATCAGAACACTGAACCAGACACTGCCATAAATCTGCCAACTGAATCAATGGAAACAGAAGATGTTCCAATGGAAACTACTGAGCAAACTAACCAACAACAACATGCACCCGAAAATGAAACTGAGGTCATTGTAGCTCCACAATTTTTTGCACAGAGAATCTCTGCACTTAGAAAAGTTAAATCTGAAAACCCCAAAAAAGAAAGAAACACTCTAGGGAAAGTTGTGTCAGGCATGCCAATCACTGAAGCTGTAATTGCAGAAAAAGTAAGAAATCACGTTGAAAACCAGGGAAAAGGTAAAGGTAAATCTAGCAAAGGAGGTCATCAGGAACAACAATGCAAGAAAAGTTCTACAAAATCACAGAAACATGAAAATGTTTCATCAAAACCTGGTCCAAGTTATTTTTATATTGAGGATTCAATGGATAATTCAGAAACTGATGATGACGCTATTCAAGAAGAAGAAAAATGCTGTGTATGCAAACAATTTACACCAAAGGAAATTCGAAATGGAGTAGGACTTGAATTTACCAAATGGGTTCAATGTGAGAATGAGAACTGCAGGCATTGGACCCATGTTAAATACTGTAGCAAACTGAAGGCAGTTAGGAGAGATACAAGATTTTATTGTATGCATTGTGAAGATGACCAATAGAAATCAAAGCAAATTACAGTGGATTTTAATGTTTGAAAATTTTTATCGTTGGATTTGACATTTTCTTCGTTATTTTTTAGTGTTTATCCGTTTTTAATTAAATTTGAACGTTTAATGGAAAAAATCATGTGCTTGGCCTAAAATAAAATTGACGTCACCGGAAGTAAAACAAGGGGACGAAGTTAGGGGATGACAAAATATTGCCGCTAAGAATTTCGGTAAGTTTTTATCGTTTCTCATTTGTTGTTGTTGTTTTTTTAAATATTATGAAGCATGTCATTTAAAAGTTTTACTTCAATATCTAATGCATGCAATTTATCGGAACAATCGGATGATCGTGGACTGCGCATGAACGCGAAAATCGTTAGGTGGACGAACTTTGGTGATACGAGGATACATGTTCTTTGTAAGCATTGTTTACGCTAACCTATTATCCAATGGTGCTTGAGAGATTATAATGCCTGTCGTCACTTCACACGTGCTTTTTAAAAAATAATTAAACAAAAGTTGACTCCCTAAACAACAACGATCAAAATTAGCGTTAAAAATATGTTTTGTTAAATTTGCATCAATATCAGAACGAAAATAAAGATACAGAACATATAATTTGTTCCTAACAGCTTTAAACAGTAGGGAGATTTTGGTACAATGTTCACTGACCAATGCATTGAATGAATAGAAGTCAATATCATGAATATGTGGAACGTAACATTACTACACTAAAATATCGATTAACAAAAATAAAGATATAGAACATATAATTTATTTCAAAACAGCTTTATAAAGTAGGGAGACTTTGATACAATGTTTACCTTATAATTGTTCACTGACCAATGCATTGAATGAAATAGAAGTCAATATGTGGAACGTTACATTACTACACTAAAATACTGATTACAACCCCGATTCGACCTTAGAATATATCGAAATTTCAGTACACATACTAGTGCGATCCTGACGTAAACCAATGAAATGAGAAAAATATTTATAGATTTAGTTAACCACCCAATCAAGTAACAGAAAGTCATTTACTCCGAAGACTGATCGTCATTTGACTATGTATACTGTCTACCATGGGAGACGGTAATTAGCGAAGTCGTTTATAGATGTTTCCATGCATTAATTAAGAATTTTTCATCTACTTAATTGCTTATCTCTTAATTTAATTTTTGAAACATATGGAGATAATAAAAACATGATAAAATTAAATTAAAAAGATAAATTTCTATTTATTTTTTATTTTTTATGTTACTTTTGTCAAAAGTAACATAAAAAATAAAAAATAAATGTCAGAATAGAAAAAAGTAAATATGGAATGATTAAATAAGCTTTTAAACGACAGATAATTCGGTCTAGGCAGTTGATGCTTCACTTAAGTGCAGGAAATCCTGGGAAACAACGAACTTCTGTTGCAGCTGGTGATTGACAGCTCAAAATTCCACTACATTGACATAGACACTCATCTCGAATTGGACAGTCTAGCAAGAGGCATGTGCTATGCAATGCATCATCTCAGAAGTACACGGGGGGGGGGGGGGGTAACATGGTATATATAGGGTATAGTAGGACCTCACGGTATCGATCTATTCATTGTATCGATCTATTTACGAATCCCCTTATTTTCGTCAACCATAAACAACATAAATAAACAAACTTATCTCGGTTTCCTTCTTTGTTATATCCACTGATATTACTAGTCTCTCTATCTCGCCAATTCTGATTGTTATCATATTTTATCATGTTTTTAAAATTCACATTTTTTCGGACATGTTAAAATTAAGTAGATCGATACAACGAGGTTCCTATATAATACGGATGTGCGGCCCGAATAGGTCACTTTTTTAGCTCTCCAAAATATATGAATAGGTAGCTTTTTTCAGTGAAAAATATATCATTGGGTAGTTGTAAATTATCTAAATATATTCCATGCCTCAATTCTCATCTTAAGCATGTTAAGCCTATGTAAACCACAGTGATTTTACAAACAAAGTTTTCCATTAACATCAATTTATCAATTTGGTAGTAAACGTACTATTTCGTCAGTGGGGATGTGCAGTAATAAATATATGAATAGGTCTGATTTAATCATTCAATATATGATAAGGTCATGTTTTATAGTGTCCGAAAATATATGAATAGGGTGTGTTTTCAAATGTCTGTCCGCACACCTGTACCTAAAAGTATCCTTAGTGACCCCCCGTGCAGAAGTACCACAATCAGTACGAAATAAGTCTAACCATGTGGTAGCAGGTCGGTCCAGCCCCAGTCGATCCGTCCCCTAGTCGATTCGTCCACTATTTGTTGGTCGATCCGTCCCAATAAAAAATGTATGAGTATATTACTATATTTAATTTTATTTTAACTGTTTTAAAGTGGAAAAAGTGAAAAAGTGTTGATTAAAATTAGTTTAATAATTAAATAAACAAAATATGGTATGGTTTTAAATTATATTTAATTTTGTTGTAATTGATTTTAATTGGAAATGTTAAATAATTAAATAAACAAATTATAGTGTTTTAATTAATTAAATCATGATAAGTTTTGATCACTGCACATAGGGGTAATTACCCTTTGATAATTTTAAATTGATTGCATAACTGTATGATTTACTCTGCATCCAAACTGACTTTAACATCAAAGGTTACAAAAAATACGACAATTTATTGCTGCTATACATCAAAAATTTTAAAGAAAACCTTCATTGAGCTCAAAGAATTTCTCAAAAAGAAAAAAATTATTTGGGACTCCAAATCATTGGATATTCTCATGCATAATCGGCGTAATTAAAAATATGATTTTTTATATACTTATACCTATACCTGCTTTATTTATTTTACCTTATTTTTGTTTTACAATTACATGTGCACATAATGAAATAAGTTTTTATAACTCAGGGCTCACCACACTGGGCGAAGTGGGCGACAAAGTCGCCCTACTAGTACCTGAAGTCGCCCTAAGGCGCCTCAAAAGCGAAGTCGAAGTCGCCCTGTCATTTCCCTTAAGTCGCCCGATGGTTCACATAAAATACTTGTAAATCTGGTTCAAATACTTCACCCAGACTACCAATTTATCAGTTAATGTGTAATTCCAATAAAAAACGGCAAACAATATGCGTATTTAACATATTTTCAAACGATTTACGTCACTCAAATGTATTACGCGCCATTTGTTTATTTACCGGATGTGACTAATTACCGGAAGTCAACAACGAAGAAAAGTAATGTACAACGGCCCATAATGAAAATCGTCATTTTTTTGATGAACAAACACTTTTAAATGGTGTCAAAATTCAGTTCTTTCAACGAGTATTGTACTTTAACAATTTTCTTCGATAAGTATATGAGCTCCACATGAAAGAATACAGATATATAGTAATTATGATAATTTCTGTAGATGGGTGTCACATGAAGCAATTTGGATCAGCACAACTTTATCCAAGTGGAAGTGTGCTGAACCGAAGAATTATTTCTGGGTTTTATGTACATGTAATGTTATTCTATCTATCTTCTTTGGAAATTTGATAAGATAAACATGGCATGTTCATAACAAACTGTTAGGAATATTATGATACAAGAACTCATGAATGAAGTTTATGTCCACACATATACAAATATTTTTGTTGATCTATTTTTTTGTGTGAATACCTTGTATGGCTAAAAGTAATGAAGTAGATAGGAAAATAGTCCCAATATCTGGTGTTTTTTTTTCATTGATAAATTATAAAGCTTATGTACTGTTTGATATTGCATACCATGAATTATAATGAAAAAAAAACTGAATTTATGTGTGTTATGGTTTAAAAACACAAGAGAAATAATCCTGGAAATTGTTGTAAATAATGAAAAATATATGTTAATCACCGCGAAATTTATTATTTGTACGGCCCCCTTGACTTCTCCCTATTTTCTCCTGAAGTCTCCCTATCAGGGGCTGACTTCTCCCTGTTTGACTGCCAGGGAGAAGTCACTTCTCCCTACTTTTTTAGAGTGTGGTGACCCCTGAATTAACTTTCTTCAGAAGACTTTAAATTACTGAACCATTACAAATGTATCTGTATCATGGTCACAAAATTCGCAGACATTCAAAATAGTGAATTCCAGTGTACTACCATACTTAGCTGCTTAGAAATACTACTTATGTATGTTTTTTTTATATTTTACCTACCTTCTTTATGTATTTTTCTTACCTTTGGTTTTACTGGGGCCGGATCGACCTGGGGATGGAACGACCAGGGAACGAATCGACCTGGGACGTATCGCCTTGGGGACGGATCGTCTAGAAATCAACATGATCAACCATGTTTGAAAAAAGTTTGTGACAATTGTATAATGGGTAAAGGGTAAAGAAGAATTTTTTAAATTACTTTTAGATTATTTTAGATTTCTTCTCTGTTCTGCTGATATTTGGAGATTTCCTTAAGTGTACATATTAGTCGTCGCCAGTCAGCTTATAATACTTTTTAATTCTACTGAGGATTTTATAAGAATTAGGATCTACACATCAGTTATGGAAGTGGTTCACCTGATAAAGACGGTTTTTACAAATTTACAGTTTACAGTTTCAAATGAATATGCGTGTCTATTTTTAATGTTTTATTTGAGTTTGGACTGATGATTATTTTAAGAAAACAACGATTTTGTGTGATATAAAAAGATAAAGATTTTTTCGAACATGATACTTTGTTGTCAATTAATATTTTACAGATAAGTCGTCCTACGATATCCTTTTAATTCGAATGCATTGTTGGGGAGTGCCCACTATGAAAGCTGTAAACAATGTTGTGAAGATGTCATTTTAACATGCAGGAACTGATTTCTTCCAGCATAAAAGGTAACAACAGAAAACAAGATGTAGGTACATGGTTGTAAGATAATTACATAATTATTTAACAGGGCTCACGCTGGGTCAAAACTATAGGGAGAAGTCACTTCTCTTTTGGGTGGCTGACAGGGAGAAGTGAGGATAGAACAGGGAGAAGTGGGTGGAAAACAGGGAGAAGTTGCAGTATATGTCGCGAAAGCGTCCTGTTTACTTTGTTGTTTTTTTTTGAAATTAGTGTTGGCATTTGCATTGTTATTATGGTTTTTTAGCAGTTTAATTTATTGAGGATAAAGTATTAAAGATTTGATTAACTATTCAGTATACTTATTTCACACATTTTCAAAAATACATGTATTAAACATAACAATAAAAAAAGAATCAATTGTCACAAAAATGTTCATTAAAATAAATGTTTCTTTGTCATTGATACACAATCTGATTGATTTACATGTATAATGAAGTACTATTAGAACTTGAAGAAGAAAATTAATTACATCATTGTGACACATAATATATTATGGAAAATTGTAAAATTCACTATTAAAAGTATTTAAATATATTTAATTAAATTTGTTTTAAGTAACTGCCAAAATACTATTTTTACTACGTGCCTATCATTGCAAAACTCATTTCACCACTATCAGCGTAGTATTTGCAATCTCCGACACAAAATTCATATCCGCTCCTGAAATTTTCACAAATTCTTGTGCTCTGATCTGGTTTCCGGTAATATTTTAAACCTACGCTTTATATACCAAATAAAAGTTAAAACGGTACCAGTTCAACATTGGCGCGTAAACATAATAAAAATGACGCGGTATAAAAATATGAAGATTTCTTACCAAAATGGGAATAAAATTTGAAAGGCGACATAAGGCGATTCTACAAAATGAAAGGGCGACTTCACTTCGCTTTTGAAGATGATCGACGGCGAAGTGGGACCACGATAAGGTGACTTCTTCGCCCGAGTCGCCCTCCAACGCGAGCCCTGTTTAATACGAAAACATTTTCCCCCAAGATAAGCTGCGTATTTGCGTTATTACACAAATATTTTTTCATAAAACTCAATCAATTTTTAGAAGCATGCTTAATTCACTCACTGAGTGCATAAAATTGTTCAGTGATTGGGTTAATTCATTCAAATAATACTCCAAGTTGAATAATTACGATTCCCATTATTTTGCAATGTAACAATGGAGGTATTCCGAATGTCATGTATATTTCATGCAGCATACGGCAGTGGTGGAAAAATGTTATACGTAGAAATCTATCTTGTAAAAAGGCTGTCACTGCATTTAATACATGTCTTAGTGTTGGCTTCTACATTTTTAGCTCACCTGGACCGAAGGTCCATGTGAGCTATTGCTATCACTTGGCGTCCGTCGTCCGTCGTATGTCGTCCGTCGTAAACTTTTTCAAAAATCTTCTACTCAGAAACCACTGGGCCAATTTTTTTCAAACTTGGCCACAATCATCCTTAGGGTTCCTAGTTTCAAGTTTGTACCCAGGGTGTTGATCAACAGACAAATATGGCCGCTGTTACTAAAATAGAACATGGGGGTCAACACAGGTTTTTGATCATTATCTAAAAAACTATAATAGCTATAGAGAAAACCGTTACTTCAAATTGATCAGCACATTAAGGTCTACAATAGTTGCTATTAGTGCGAAGTTGTGTATTGGCTTCTTGTAGGAGTTATTGCCCTTTTTTGACGATTTTTGACCAAATTTTTGGTATTTACAATATAACCTGAAAAATATACGAGGTAGAGTGAAACTGTAAATGGCAAAAAATGATCAGCAATAAAAGCCCTACAATTCACTTGATTGGTCTGAAATTGTCAGATGACTCTTTATATGAGTTATTGCCCTTAAATGGTAATTTTTTATGAAATTTTCCGTTTTTGTCCTGTAACTTTAAAACTATAAGAGCTAGAGTAAAACTGTAAATAGCAAAAATGATCAACAATACAAGCCCTACAATTCACTGTATTAGTCTGAAATTGTCAGATGACTCCTTATAGGAGTTATTGCCCTTAAATGGCAATTTTTTATGAAATTTTCCGTTTTCGTCCTGTAACTTGAAAACTATAGCAGCTAGATTGAAACTGTAAATTGCACAAATGATCAGCAATAAAGACCCTACAATTCACTTAAATGGTCTGAAATTGTCAGATGACTCCTTATATGAGTTATTGCCCTTAAATTGTAATTTTTTATGAAATTTTCCGTTTTTGTCCTGTTACTTTAAAACTATAACAGCTAGAGTAAAACTGTAAAGAGCAAAAATGATCAACAATACAAGCCCTACAATTCACTGAATTAGTCTGAAATTGTCAGATGACTCCTTATAGGAGTTATTGCCCTTAAATGGCAATTTTTTATGAAATTTTCCGTTTTTGTCCTGTTACTTGAAAAATATAGCAGCTAGATTGAAACTGTAAATTGCACAAATGATCAGCAATAAAGACCCTACAATTCACTTGATTGGTCTGAAATTGTCAGATGACTCCTTATATGAGTTATTGCCCTTCAATGGTAATTTTTTATGAAATTTTCCGTTTTTGTCCTGTAACTTTAAAACTATAACAGCTAGAGTAAAACTGTAAAGAGCAAAAATGATCAACAATACAAGCCCTACAATTCGCTGTATTAGTCTGAAATTGTCAGATGACTCCTTATATGAGTTATTGCCCTTAAATGGCAATTTTTTATGAAATTTTCCGTTTTTGTCCTGTAACTTGAAAACTATAGCAGCTAGATTGAAACTGTAAATTGCACAAATGATCAGCAATAAAGACCCTACAATTCACTTGATTGGTCTGAAATTGTCAGATGACTCCTTATAGGAGTTATTGCCCTTAAATTGCAATTTTTTATGAAATTTTCCGTTTTTGTCCTGTAACTTAAAAACCATAGCAGCTAGAGTGAAATAATAAATTGCAAAAATGATCAGCAAAAAAGCCCTACAATTCATTTAATTGGTCTGAAATTGTCAGATGACTCCTTATAGGGGTTATTGCCCTTAAATGACAATTTTGTTAAGAAATTTTCATTTTTGTCCTGTAACTTGAAAACTATAGTAGCTAGATTAAAACTGTAAATTGCACAAATGATCAGCAATAGAAGCCCTACAAATGATTGCTTAGTCCAAAAATTGCAAGATGGCTCTTTATAGGAGTTATTGCCCTTTCATTATGAATTGGGACATATGAACAGTTTTTCAATTATAAATTAGTCTATAACACACCTATTAGTAGAGTAAAACTGTAAATTTCTAAAGTACCCTAAAGGGCAATGCCTAAAAACCATTTAATTTTCAGAAATTGTGGATGGCACCTTATAGGAGTTATTGTATTTAACAAATTTTTTGAAGAAATGTTTAGTTTTTGCACAGTAACTTAAAAGCTATAACAACTAGACTGAAACTGTTAATTTCAAAAATTTTAATATAGTTAAAGTCATTTGGATTCCAGGTGAGCGATTACAGGCTCCTGGGAGCCTCTAGTTTATATCTCATTTTTGGTAAAAACCTTGAATATCTTTTTCAGGAACTGAATTGTGTAGTCAGAATGTTACACTACAACTTCAGATATAATGGATATGGTGAAGCATCAGCCAGTTTCCACATTGACAATTGTGCAGGCCAAAACAAAAATAGTGTTGCTATTGGGTAGGTCTTGTAATTAAAACGCAGTGAAATAAAAGCAAATAGCAGGGCTCATGCTGGGTCAAAATTATAGGGAGAAGTCGCTTCTCTTTTGGGTGGCTGACAGGGAGATGTGAGGATAGAACAGTGAAAAGTGTGTGGACAACAGGGAGAAGTTGCATTATATGTCGTGAAAGAGTCCTGTTTACTTTGTTTTTGTTTATTAAATTAGTGTTGGCATTTGCATTTTTATTGTTATATGTTTTTTAAGCAGTTTAATTTATTGAGGATAAAGTATCAAAGATTTGATTAACTATTCAGTATACGAATTTCACACATTTGAATAAATACATGTATTAAACATTACAATAAAAAAATAATCAACTGTCACAAAACTGTTCATTAAAATAAATGTTTCTTTGTTATTGATGCACAATTTGATTGATTTATAATGAAGTACTATCATAACTAGGAGTAGAAAATTACATCATTGTGACACATATACATGATATATATTATGTAAAATTGTAAAATTCACTATTAAAAGTATTTAAACATATTTAACATAAATTTGTTTTAAGTAACTGCTAAAATACTATTTCTACTACGTTGCAATCTCCAGCACCAAATTCATATCCACTCCAGAAATGTTCACAAGTTCTTGTGCTCTGAACTGGTTACCAGTTGTATTTTAAACCTGCGCTTTATATACCAAATAAAAGTTAAAAGGGTACCAGTTCAATTTAGGTGCATAAACATAATAAACATGACACTGTATCAAAAATATGAAGATTTCTTACCAAAATGGGAATAAAATTTGAAAGGCGACATTAGGCGATTCTACAAAATGAAACGGCGACTTCACTTAACTTTTGAAGATGGCGAAGTGGGACCACGATAAGTCGACTTCTTCACCTGAGTCGCCCTCCAACGCGAGCCCTGAATATTGATTACTTTAATTAAAAAGCAAATAACACTAACAGCAGAATATGATTATAAACCAAACAACAAATACATAAAACGGTATTCATTTTTTTAAAATCTGCTCTAAAATAAATGTACATTTTTTTTCTTTAGGTATGGTCTTTGCAGAATCCTGACAGGGGACATGAAAATCTGGAATTTAGCTGTATGGAAGTTGTTCATACAAAACTTAATCCAGACTGGCATTTTGGGATATGGAAGGTATTTACATACAATTTCTGTTTTGTTAATTACTTCTGTACTTATTGTAGGTGCCTATGTGGCAGAGTGGTTAAGGTGGTAAGTCTACTATTGATCATGTGGTCTAGATCTGTCAACACCGAGGTTGTGCGTTTTAAGTCTCACTGGGGCTGGATGTACTCGACTTCAATCTGAACTGACAAGAATTGACTGTTTTTCTGTGGTCAGGGATTTTCTCCTGAAAGTCCAGCTTCCTCCCCCCTCCCTAAAAACTGGACACCATGATATAGCTGTAAAATTGCTGAAAATGTCATTAAACACCATTCAAACAAACAAAACAAACCTATTGTAAGTAAGCAGGGAAACTTGCATGCTAAATCTTTTTTTATTATACCCTATGCTAGAAAGTTGCATTTGTTATGTTTTTACTGTGTGTCTGTCAGTCAGTGCAACCTCTCTGAAACCACACATGAAATTGTATTAAATATGCTTTCACTTCAGTACAGATATTAAATCAATTATGATAATGTGACTGCCAGTGGTATTTAAGCGATCTCAAAACACACTTTGATAGTTTTACTGAATTTTAAAAAGCATGTAAGTTGCAATGTATCTTTTCCTAATATAATCCGGGGTCTTAGTGGCAGAGTGGTAAAGGTAGTTAGTCATCTACAATTGCTCACCTGCCTGTTTACACCAGGGTTGCAGGTTCAACTTTCACTGCAGACGGGGCGAATTCCACTCCAATCTTTATTGACAAGGACTGTCATTTTTGTTACTGATGGTTGGGGTTATCTCCAGGTACTCCAGCTTCTTTTCCAAAAAAACTGGACACCATGCATGATATACATGATATAGCTAAAAAAATTGCTGAAAGCGGCATTCAACAGCACACAAACGAACAGAACCATATCAGAATTTAACAAGCACTCCATTACAAGGCTTTCTATAAAAAATTAATTTTTTTTACAGGCAGAAACATGTTTCAAATTGTCTACAGTAGTTTGTTAATGTTTAGCTGTTTCTTATTTATATCATTTCAGTTAAAATGGTGGAACTTTACAGTTGAAACTATCTGAGGTTTCATCGTCAATTGTAGCATCATTTAGGAACAACCATAATGGACCACAGCTTGTCAGTGATAGTCATCTTCGAGTTGTCTTATACAATTTCTTGAAGTCATCCTTTGAAGTTCTCCCTAGATTTCATCACACCATCATTTTAGAATGAGCAGTCAAAATTCTGGAACTGTATTTGTCAAGGAATATATTGATGACGATGGAATATCAATACATTTATTGAAAAGACATTGTATCTTTGACTATGCAAAACTTCCAACTGTCACTGAACCAAAAGGACTGGATGCAAGTAGACAGTGGAATTTGTTTCAGGAAATCAGACTATTGTGTATAAGAAAGAGCAATACAAAATCAGAAAATGCAGTTATTGCAAGCAAACCGGACATGATAAATCCAGCAATGAAAAAGTTGTTTGCCCAGTATTATTTGATTTAATATAGTATTTGTTCTTTAAAATTCTATCTGTACTTCTTTTACAACAATCCTTACATTCCCAATAACTATACAATCTAAGAAAAGCAAAATGCCAGTAACAAAGAAGGAATTACAAAAATGGTTTCTTGGGTTGCCATGGTAACCATCTGTTGTAGCTTTATTCAGCAGCTGCATATAAAGTGACCAAATATTTAACACAATTACATCATAATCATTATTTATAATCTGGTTCAGCAAATTGTACCTATAAAAGTCAAAACATATCAGTACATTCATTAGATAGCTGTCACTGTGATATTTGCAAAATCAATCAAAATGACTTTGTAGGATGTTTTGCACAAGGGAATACTCAAAGAATCTACAATAATCTCAAATCTGCCAAGGTACCTCCATAAAAGTGAAAATCTCATGGCTGGTCACATATAAATTAAATATTTTTTTTGCTATTCTTATGTTTTAGGATCTATTGATTGCTGCTAGAAGTGGTGATTTGAAAGCTGTGGAGAAAAGTTTAGAAAATGGTGCGAATGTCAACTGTACAGATCGAGATGTAAGTTGTACAATTGTTTCTGATAAATCAACTTATTGAATTGGTTACCTGCTTTGTAGATGATTGGTCATGTTCCAAAGAATGGCTATATAACACATCGAGTTTCTTAATTATTTACCGCCACACAAATGGCCTATCTTGTCTCTATAATGAAAACAAAACAACATACATATCTCAGGTATTTTAATGAAATTGCATGTCTGTTATGACAGGTAGACTGCATATGACATGTATGCTGCATATGTCAAGTGTGACATGTAGACTGCATATGTTTGGTATGACTGGTAGACTACATGTGTCGAGTATGTTGGGACTGGATATGTCCAGTATGATTTGTTTACTGCCCAAGTCCTGCATGACAGGTAGACTGTATATGTCAAGTATGTCAGGTGGAGTGCAGTATACAGTTATTCCTATAGACTGCATTTTGACAGGTAGACTGCACATGTACAGTATGACAGGAAGACTGCATATGTACAGTATGACAGGTAGACAGCATATGTCAAGTATGACAGGTATACTGCATATGTCAAGTATGGTAATGATATATCCAGTTGACAACTAGACGGCACATGTCAAGTATAACGGGAGGAATGCCTATGACGTGGAGTGCATGAGTCCAGCATGACAGGTAGACTGCATATGTCCAGTATGACAGGTGGAGTGCACGAGTCCAGCCAAGTATGACGGCTAGATTACAGGTTAAGTGAGACAGGGAAACTGCATATGCACAGCATGATATGTAGACTGCATATGTCCAGTATGACAGGTAGACTGCATATGTCCAGTTGACAGGTAGACTGCATATGTCCAGTATGACAGGTAGACTGCATATGTCCAGTTGACAGGTAGACTGCAAATGTCTAGTATGACTGGTAGACTGCAAATGTCTAGTATGACTGGTAGACTGCATATGTCTAGTATGACAAATGGAGTACATATATCCAGAATTACATGTTTACTGCATATGTCCAACATGACAGGTAAACTGCATTTTCCAATATGAAAGTAGAATGTGTGTCAAGTATGAAAGCTAGACCATATGTCCAGTATGACAGATAGACTGCATGTGTCAAGTTGACAGGTATACTGCATATGTCCAGTATGAAAATAAGAATGTTTATGTCAAGTAAGACAGGTAGATGTCGAGTATGACAGCGAGACTTCATATGTCCAGCATGACACATGGACTGCATTTGTCCAGCATGACAGGTAGACTGCATATGTCTGGTATGACATATAGTGTCCATATGTCAACTGTTACATGTAGACTGGATATGTCCAGTATGACAGGCAGACTGTTTATGTGCAAAATGACATATAGAATGTCCAGTATAACAGACTGCTTATATCCAGTTTGACAGGTAGACTGCATATGTCAAACATGACAGGTAAATGGCATATGGCAATTATGACAGGTAAAGTAGAATTGATATACAGTAGTCCCCCTCTTACGATCCCTTTGCCAGCGACCACCCGCTTTATCCGGCCAAAACCCTGATGCATTAGGTGTTTCTAACGTAAAATTACCTCTCGCGAACGACCTCTCCTCAAACGCGACCAGCGACCACGTTTTTTTGACACAACAACGTAAATTACCCTCACGAACGACCATTTTTACTGACCGGAAGTTTATTTTGGAAGTCTCGAATAGAACGAGATTTGGTTTTATTATCGTAAACCAGTTCGGAAACAGTTCAACAACCGGTAAACAAAATGTCGAAATCGTGCAAAAGAAAGGTTTTTAAGCTGGATTAAAGTGGAAAACAAGTAATATATTGTAGATCAGTTTGATTTCGGCAAGAAGACTGAAATATTCAACAAGGAGATAATAAAACACAGTGTATCAACATAATCATAAATCAAAATTTACTACAATTACAAACGATGTCAAAAACTTGGGAAACTGGAAACGAAGAAAAACCTGGATTTTTCCAAATTAGACGGAACATTAATAAACCACGAAGTGGAACCTGGGCAGACAATTAAAGTGATAAAAAGAACGATAATGCAGATGAAACAGGAACAGAAACATTCACCGTTAAGAAGACTTGGAATTGTTGTATTAACATTACACATTTTGAACAGATAAAAACTGCATGAATTCTTTTTATTTTTATTTATACTGAATAATAAAATACAAATACTTATTTTGTGTGATTTTTAATCACTTCACAGCTTTTGCTGCTAATCAACCGACCAAGCTCTATATATACCTGTATAAATTGTATCCACTCAAGAAAGACAACCCCCATTATAAGACCGCTTTCATGACTCAGATGGGGTGGTCTTATAAGAGGGGACTACTGTATCCACTATGACAGTTGGAGTGGATATGACCATTATGACAGGTACTCTACATATGTCCAGTATGACAGTTGGAGTGGATATGACCATTATGACAGGTACTCTACATATGTCCAGTATGACTTGGAGTGGATATGGCCATTATGACAGGTACTCTACATATGTCCAGTATGACAGTTGGAGTGGATATGACCATTATGACAGGTACTCTACATATGTCCAGTATGACAGTTGGAGTGAATATGACCAGTATGACAGGTACTCTACATATGTCAAGTATGACAGTTGGAGTGGATATGGCCATTATGACAGGTACTCAACATATGTCCAGTATGACAGTTGGAGTGGATATGACCATTTTGACAGGTACTCTACATATGTCCAGTATGACAGTTGGAGTGGATATGACCATTATGACAGGTACTCTACATATCTCCAGTATGACAGTTGGAGAGGATATAACCATTATGACAGGTACTCTACATATGTCCAGTATGACAGTTGGAGTGGATATGACCATTATGACAGGTACTCTACATATGTCCAGTATGACAGTTGGAGTGGATATGACCATTATGACAGGTACTCTACATATGTCCAGTATGACTTGGAGTGGATATGGCCATTATGACAGGTACTCTACATATATCCAGTATGACAGTTGGAGCGGATATGACCATTATGACAGGTACTCTACATATGTCCAGTATGACAGTTGGAGTGGATCTGACCATAATGACAGGTACTCTACATATGTCAAGTATGACAGTTGGAGTGGATATGACCATTATGACAGGTACTCTACATATGTCCAGTATGACAGTAGGAGTGGATATGACCATTATGACAGGTACTCTACATATGTCCAGTATGACAGTTGGAGTGGATATGACCATTACGATAGGTACTCTACATATGTCCAGTATGACAGTTGGCGTGGATATGACCATTATGACAGGTACTCTACATATGTCCAGTATGACAGTTGGAGTGGATATGACCATTATGACAGGTACTCTACATATGTCCAGTATGACAGTTGGAGTGGATATTACCATTATGACATGTACTCTACATATGTCCAGTATGACTTGGAGTGGATATGGCCATTATGACAGGTACTCTACATATGTCCAGTATGACAGTTGGAGTGGATATGACCATTATGACAGGTACTCTACATATGTCCAGTATGACAGTTGGAGTGAATATGACCAGTATGACAGGTACTCTACATATGTCAAGTATGACAGTTGGAGTGGATATGACCATTATGACAGGTATTCTACATATGTCCAGTATGACAGTTGGAGTGGATATCACCATTACGATAGGTACTCTACATATGTCCAGTATGACAGTTGGAGTGGATATGACCATTATGGCAGGTACTCTACATATGTCCAGTATGACAGTTGGAATGGATATGACCATTATGACAGGTACTCTACATATGTCCAGTATGACAGTTGGAGCGGATATGACCATTATGACAGGTACTCTACATATGTCCAGTATGACAGTTGGAGTGGATATGACCATTATGACAGGTACTCTACATATGTCCAGTATGACTTGGAGTGGATATGGCCATTATGACAGGTACTCTACATATGTCCAGTATGACAGTTGGAGTGGATATGACCATTATGACAGGTACTCTACATATGTCCAGTATGACAGTTGGAGTGAATATGACCAGTATGACAGGTACTCTACATATGTCAAGTATGACATTTGGAGTGGATATGACCATTATGACAGTTACTCTACATATGTCCAGTATGACAGTTGGAGTGGATATGACCATTATGACAGGTACTCTGTATATGTCCAGTATGACAGTTGGAGTGGATATGACCATTATGACTGGTACTGTACATATGTCCAGTATGACAGTTGGAGTGGATATGACCATTATGACAGGTACTCTGTATATGTCCAGTATGACAGTTGGAGTGGATATGACCATTATGACAGGTACTCTACATATGTCCAGTATGACAGTTGGAGTGGATATGACCATGATGACAGGTACTCTACATATCTCCAGTATGACAATAGGAGTGGAAATGACCATTATGACAGGTACTCTACATTAGTCCAGTATGACAGTTGGAGTGGATATGACCATTATGACAGGTACTCTACATATGTCCAGTATGACAGTTGGAGTGTATATGACCATTATGACAGGTACTCTACATATCTCCAGTATGACAGTTGGAGTGGATATGACCATTATGACAGGTACTCTACATATGTCCAGTATGACAGTTGGAGTGGATATGACCATTATGACTGGTACTCTACATATGTCCAGTATGACAGTTGGAGTGGATATGACCATTATGACAGGTACTCTACATATCTCCAGTATGACAGTTGGAGTGGATATGACCATTATGACAGGTACTCTACATATGTCCAGTATGACAGTTGGAGTGGATATGACCATTATGACTGGTACTCTGTATATGTCCAGTATGACATTTGGAGTGGATATGACCATTATGACTGGTACTCTACATATGTCCAGTATGACAGTTGGAGTGGATATGACCATTATGACTGGTACTCTGTATATGTCCAGTATGACAGTTGGAGTGGATATGACCATTATGACTGGTACTCTGTATATGTCCAGTATGACAGTTGGAGTGGATATGACCATTATGACAGGTACTCTGTATATGTCCAGTATGACAGTTGGAGTGGATATGACCATTATGACTGGTACTCTACATATGTCCAGTATGACAGTTGGAGTGGATATGACCATTATGACAGGTACTCTACATATCTCCAGTATGACAGTTGGAGTGGATATGACCATTATGACAGGTACTCTACATATGTCCAGTATGACAGCTGGAGTGGATATGACCATTATGACAGGTACTCTACATATGTCCAGTATGACAGTTGGAGTGGATATGACCATTATGACAGGTACTCTACATATGTCCAGTATGACTTGGAGTGGATATGGCCATTATGACAGGTACTCTACATATCTCCAGTATGACAGTTGGAGCGGATATGACCATTATGACAGGTACTCTACATATGTCCAGTATGACAGTTGGAGTGGATATGACCATAATGACAGGTACTCTACATATGTCAAGTATGACAGTTGGAGTGGATATGACCATTATGACAGGTACTCTACATATGTCCAGTATGACAGTTGGAGTGGATATGACCATTATGACAGGTACTCTACATATGTCCAGTATGACAGTTGGAGTGGATATGACCATTATGACAGGTACTCTACATATGTCCAGTATGACAGTTGGAGTGGATATGACCATTATGACAGGTACTCTACATATGTCCAGTATGACAGTTGGAGTGGATATGACCATTATGACAGGTACTCTACATATGTCCAGTATGACAGTTGGAGTGGATATTACCATTATGACAGGTACTCTACATATGTACAGTATGACATTTGGAGTGGATATGACCATTATGACAGGTACTCTACATATGTCCAGTATGACAGTTGGAGTGGATATGGCCATTATAACAGGTACTCTACATATGTCCAGTATGACAGTTGGAGTGGATATGACCATTATGACAGGTACTCTACATATGTCCAGTATGACAGTTGGAGTGGATATGACCATTATGACAGGTACTGTACATATGTAAAGTATGACAGTTGGAGTGGATATGACCATTATGACAGGTACTCTACATATGTCCAATATGACAGTTTGAGTAAATATGACCATTATGGCAGGTACTCTACATATGTCCAGTATGACAGTTGGAGTGGATATCACCATTATGACAGGTACTCTACATATGTCCAGTATGACATTTGGAGTGGATATGACCATTATGACAGGTACTCTACATATGTCCAGTATGACAGTTGGAGTGGATATGGCCATTATGACAGGTACTCTACATATGTCCAGTATGACAGTTGGAGTGGATATGACCATTATGACAGGTACTCTACATATGTCCAGTATGACAGTTGGAGTGGATATGACCATTATGACAGGTACTGTACATATGTAAAGTATGACAGTTGGAGTGGATATGACCATTATGACAGGTACTCTACATATGTCCAGTATGACAGTTGGAGTGGATATGACCATTATGACAGGTACTCTACATATGTCCAGTATGACAGTTGGAGTGTATATGACCATTATGACAGGTACTCTACATATCTCCAGTATGACAGTTGGAGTGGATATGACCATTATGACAGGTACTCTACATATGTCCAGTATGACAGTTGGAGTGGATATGACCATTATGACTGGTACTCTACATATGTCCAGTATGACAGTTGGAGTGGATATGTCCATTATGACAGGTACTCTACATATCTCCAGTATGACAGTTGGAGTGGATATGACCATTATGACAGGTACTCTACATATGTCCAGTATGACAGTTGGAGTGGATATGACCATTATGACTGGTACTCTGTATATGTCCAGTATGACATTTGGAGTGGATATGACCATTATGACTGGTACTCTACATATGTCCAGTATGACAGTTGGAGTGGATATGACCATTATGACTGGTACTCTGTATATGTCCAGTATGACAGTTGGAGTGGATATGACCATTATGACTGGTACTCTGTATATGTCCAGTATGACAGATGGAGTGGATATGACCATTATGACAGGTACTCTGTATATGTCCAGTATGACAGTTGGAGTGGATATGACCATTATGACTGGTACTCTACATATGTCCAGTATGACAGTTGGAGTGGATATGACCATTATGACAGGTACTCTACATATCTCCAGTATGACAGTTGGAGTGGATATGACCATTATGACAGGTACTCTACATATGTCCAGTATGACAGTTGGAGTGGATATGACCATTATGACAGGTACTCTACATATGTCCAGTATGACAGTTGGAGTGGATATGACCATTATGACAGGTACTCTACATATGTCCAGTATGACTTGGAGTGGATATGGCCATTATGACAGGTACTCTACATATCTCCAGTATGACAGTTGGAGCGGATATGACCATTATGACAGGTACTCTACATATGTCCAGTATGACAGTTGGAGTGGATATGACCATAATGACAGGTACTCTACATATGTCAAGTATGACAGTTGGAGTGGATATGACCATTATGACAGGTACTCTACATATGTCCAGTATGACAGTTGGAGTGGATATGACCATTATGACAGGTACTCTACATATGTCCAGTATGACAGTTGGAGTGGATATGACCATTACTATAGGTACTCTACATATGTCCAGTATGACAGTTGGAGTGGATATGACCATTATGACAGGTACTCTACATATGTCCAGTATGACAGTTGGAGTGGATATGACCATTATGACAGGTACTCTACATATGTCCAGTATGACAGTTGGAGTGGATATTACCATTATGACAGGTACTCTACATATGTACAGTATGACATTTGGAGTGGATATGACCATTATGACAGGTACTCTACATATGTCCAGTATGACAGTTGGAGTGGATATGGCCATTATAACAGGTACTCTACATATGTCCAGTATGACAGTTGGAGTGGATATGACCATTATGACAGGTACTCTACATATGTCCAGTATGACAGTTGGGGTGGATATGACCATTATGACAGGTACTGTACATATGTAAAGTATGACAGTTGGAGTGGATATGACCATTATGACAGGTACTCTACATATGTCCAGTATGACAGTTGGAGTGGATATGACCATTATGACAGGTACTCTACATATGTCCAGAATGACAGTTGGAGTGGATATGACCATTATGACAGGTACTCTACATATGTCCAGTATGACAGTTGGAGTGGAAATGACCATTATGACAGGTACTCTACATATATCCAGTATGACAGTTGGAGTGGATATGACCATTATGACAGGTACTCTACATATGTCAAGTATGACAGTTGGAGTGGATATGACCATTATGACAGGTACACTACATATGTCCAGTATGACAGTTGGAGTGGATATGACCATTATGACAGGTACTCTACATATGTCAAGTATGACAGTTGGAGTGGATATGACCATTATGACAGGTACTCTACATATGTCCAGTATGACAGTTGGAGTGGATATGACCATTATGACAGGTACTCTACATATGTCCAGTATGACAGCTGGTGTGGATATGACCATTATGACAGGTACTCTTCATATGTCCTGTATGACAGTTGGAGTGGATATGACCATTATGACAGGTACTCTACATATGTCCGGTATGACAGTTTTAGTGGATATGACCATTATGACAGGTACTCTGTATATGTCCAGTATGACTTGGAGTGGATATGACCATTATGACAGGTACTCTACATATGTCCAGTATGACAGTTGGAGTGGATATGACCATTATTACAGGTACTCTACATATGTCCAGTATGACAGTTGGAGTGGATATGACCATTATGACAGGTACTCTACATATGTCCAGTATGACAGTTGGAGTGGATATGAACATTATGACAGGTACTCTACATATGTCCAGTATGACAGTTGGAGTGGATATGACCATTATGACAGTACTCTACATATGTCCAGTATGACAGTTGGAGTGGATATGACCATTATGACGGGTACTCTACATATGTCCAGTATGACATTTGGAGTGGATATGACCATTATGACAGGTACTCTCCATATGTCAAGTATGACAGTTGGAGTGGATATGACTATTATGACGGGTACTCTACATATGTCCAGTATGACTGTTGGAGTGGATATGACCATTATGACAGGTACTCTACATATGTCTAGGTAGACTGCATGTCAAGTATGACATGTACACTGAATATGTCAAGTATGAAGGGTAGACTCCATATGTCAAGTATGACAGGTAGACTGCATGTCAAGTATGACAGGTAGACTGCATATGTCAAGTATGACAGGTAGACTGCATGTCAAGTATGACAGGTAGACTGCATATGTCAAGTATGACAGGTAGTCTCCATGTCAAGTATGACAGGTAGACTGCATATGTCAAGTATGACAGGTAGACTGCATGTCAAGTATGAGGTAGACTGCATGTCAAGTATGACAGGTAGACTGCATATGTCAAGTGTCTCAAAGATGACAGGTAGACTGCATATGTCAAGTATGACAGGTAGACTTCATGTCAAGTATGACAGGTAGACTGCATATGTCAAGTATGACAGGTAGACTGCATATGTCAAGTATGACAGGTAGACTGCATATGTCAAGTATAACAGGTAGACTCCATGTCAAGTATGACATGTAGACTGCATACTTCTCATATGAAAGGTAGACTGCATATGTCTAGTATTGACAGGTAGACTGAATATGTCTAGATTTTACAGGTAAATTGCATGTACAGCATGACGGGTAGACTTCACCCATGAATTGATATGTCTAATGTGACCGAGGTAGACTGCAAATGTCTAGTATGTATTGATTGTATTGACAGGTAAATTGCATGTCCAGTATGTACGACAGGTAGACTGCATATGTCTAGTATTGACAGGTAGACTGCATATGATGAGAAGTAATGTTAAATACATGTAGAGTGCATATGTGTACTGCTTATTTCCTGCATGACAGGTGGACTGCATATGTCATGTATAACTGGTAGAATGCCTATATCTTGTATGCCTGCTATACTGCATGTGTCCAGTATGACAGTTGGAGTGCATGAGTCCAGTATGACATGTTTACTGCATATTTCAGCATGACAGGTAGACCGTTAACTGTCCAGTATGACAGTTAAACAGGATATGTCCAGTATGACAGGCAGAGTGCTTTTGTACAAAATGACATGACGAATGTTTTGTCAAGTATAACATATAGACTGCATATGTCCAGTATAGCATATATGACCAGTAGACTGCATATGTCCATTTTGAAAGACAGATTTCACATGTCCAGTTGATAGGTCTAAGGTACATATGTCAAGTATGACAGGTAGACTGCATATTCCCATATTAAAGGTAGACAGTATATGTCTAGTATGACAGGTAGACTACAGATTAAGTGTGACAGGTAAACTGCATATGCCCAACATTATATGTAGACTGCATATTATGCCTGGTATGACTGACTGGTGACTACATATGTCCATTATGAAATGTGGACTGCATATGTCCATCATGACAGGTAGAGACTGCATATGTCCAGTATGACAGGCGGAGTGCATATGTACAGTATGACTTGAAGACTGCAAATGTCCAGTATGATGGTTAAACTTCGCATGCCTATTATGACAGACTGCATATGTCAAGTAAGACAGGTAGACTGCATATGGCTGGTGTGACTGGTAGACTGCACATGTCCAGTATGAAAGATGGAGTGCATATATATCCAGTTTGATGTGTACTGCATATGTCCAGCATGACAGGTAGTCTGAATATCCAGCATGACAGGTAGATGGCATATGTCCAGTATGACAGGTAGACTGAAAATGTTCAGTTTGACAGGAAGACTGTACATAACAAGCATGACAGGAAGACTGCAGATGTCTAGTATTTACATGTAAATTGCATGTCTACTATGACTGGTAAATAGCATATGTCCAATATATCGGGAAGACTGCATATTCTGGTATGAAAGGTAGACTGCATGTTAAGTATGATAGCTAGACCATATGTCAAGTATGACATGTAAACTTAATATGTCTGGTATGAATGGTTGACTGCATATGTCCAGTATGACATGTGGACTGTATATGTCCAGAGTGACAGGTAGACTGCACGTCTCATATGACAGGTAGGCTTCATATGTCCAGTATGACATTTAGACTTAATATGTCCACTAGAGTAGACTGCATATGTCAAGTATGACAGAATGGATATGTCAAGTATGACATGTAGACTAGATATGTCCAGTGTGACAGATAAACTGCATACGTCAAGCTTGACCGATAATGTCCATTATGTCAGGTAGTCTGAATATTTCTAGTATGACAGGTATACTGCATCTGTCAAACATCACTGTTAATGTCCATTATGACAGGTAGAATGGATATATCCAGTATATAGTCTACATATATCAAGTATGACAGGTAGATTGCATACAAGAGTATGACATAACACTACATATGTCAAGTATGACTGGAAGACTGCATATGTCAAGTATGACTGGAAGACTGCATATGTCAAGTATGACTGGAAGACTGCATATGTCCAGCATGACATTACAGTGCATATGTCAGGTATGATATTTTACTGCATATGACATTACACTGCATATGTCTAGTATGACATTACAATGCATGTCAAATATGACATTACACTGCATATGTCAAATATGACAGTTAGAATGGATATGTCCAGTATGACACAGATTGTATACATATGTCAAGTATGACAGGTAGACTGCATGTCAAGTATGACATGTTACTGCATATGTCAAGTATGATAGTTAAAATGGATATGTCCAGTATGATAGTTAAAATGGATATGTCCAGTATGACACAGATTGTATACATATGTCAAGTATGACTGGTAGACTGCATGTCAAGTATGATATAACACTGAATATGTCAAATATGACATTACACTTCATGAGTAAACTTCTTATGTCAAGTATGACTGGTAGACTGCATATGTCCAGCATGACAGTTGAATTGCATTTATCCAGTATGACAGGTAGACTGAATGACAGGTAAACATCCATTTATCCAGTATGAAAGATAGACTGTTTATGTCAAGTTTGACAGGTAGATAGCATATGTCGAGTAAGAAAGGTAGAAAGAGTATGTCCAAGGTAAAAGGTTGGCAGTATATTTCAACAGGTTCCAAATCCCGTATGAAATGTAGACAGTATTTGTCAATTTTTACAGGTAGACGACATATGTCTAGTATTATATGTGGACTGCATATGTCCAGAATGACAGGTAGACTTCACATGTCCAGTATGACAGATAGCTTCCCAATGTCCAGTATGACAGGTAGACTTCAATGTCATGTATGACAGGTAGACTGCATATGTCAAATATTACAGGTAGACTGCATATGTCAAATATTACAGGTAGACTGCACATGTCAAGTATGACATTCAGCATATTTCAAGTATGACATTACAAAGCATATGTCAGGTATGACATTACACAGCATATTTCAAATATGACATAACTCTGCCTATGTCATGTATAATATTACACTGTATGTCAAGTATGACATTACAAAGCATATGTCAAATATGACATTAAATAGATATGTCAAGTATGACATTACACAGCATATGTCAAGTATGGCATTACACAGCAAATGTCAAGTATGACATTACACAACATTTATCAAGTATGACATTACACTGTCTATATCAACTATGACAGTACACTGCCTATGTCAATTATGACATTACACTGCCTTTGTCAAGTATGACAGATTGTCTACATATGTCAAGTATGGCAGGTAGACTGCATGTCAAATATGACATTACACTGCCTCTGTCAAGTATGACATTACACTGCCTTTGTCAAGAATGACATTACACTGCCTATGTAAAGTATGACAATACATAGCATATGTCAAGTATGTCATTACACAGCATATGTCAAGCATGACATTACACAGCATATGTCAATTATGACATTACACAGCATATGTCAAGTATGTCATTACACAGCCTATGTCAAGTATGACATTACACTGCCTTTGTCAAGTATGACATTACACAGCATATGTCAAGTATGACATTACACTGCCTATGTCAAGCATGAAATTACACTGCCTTTGTCAAGTATGACATTACACTGCCTATGTCAAGTATGACATTACACAGCATATGTAAAGTATGTCGTTACACAACCTATGTCAAGTATGACATTACACTGCCTTTGTCAAGTATGACATTACACTGCATATGTCAAGTATGACATTACAATGCCTATGTCAAGTATGTCATTACACAGTCTGTGTCAAGTATGACATTACACTGCATATGCCAAGTATGTCATTACACAGCCTATGTCAAGTATGACATTACACTGCCTTTGTCAAGCATGACATTACACTGCATATGTCAAGTATGACATTACAATGCCTATGTCAAGTATGTCATTACACAGTCTGTGTCAAGTATTACATTACACTGCATATGCCAAGTATGTCATTACACAGCCTATGTCAAGTATGACATTACACTGCCTTTGTCAAGCATGACATTACACAGCATATGTCAATTATGACAATACACTGCATATGTCAAGTATGTCATTACACAGCCTATGTCAAGTATGACATTACACTGCATATGTCAAGTATGACATTACACAGCATATGTCAAGTATGACATTACACTGCCTTTGTCAAGTATGACATTACACTGCCTTTGTCAAGTATGACATTACACAGCATATGTAAAGTATGTCGTTACACAACCTATGTCAAGTATGACATTACACTGCCTTTGTCAAGTATGACATTACACTGCATATGTCAAGTATGACATTACAATGCCTATGTCAAGTATGTCATTACACAGTCTGTGTCAAGTATGACATTACACTGCATATGCCAAGTATGTCATTACACAGCCTATGTCAAGTATGACATTACACTGCCTTTGTCAAGCATGACATTACACAGCATATGTCAATTATGAGAATACACTGCATATGTCAAGTATGTCATTACACAGCCTATGTCAAGTATGACATTACACTGCATATGCCAAGTATGACATTACACAGCATATGTCAAGTATGACATTACACTGCCTATGTCAAGCATGAAATTACACTGCCTTTGTCAAGTATGACATTACACTGCCTATGTCAAGTATGACATTACACAGCATATGTAAAGTATGTCGTTACACAACCTATGTCAAGTATGACATTACACTGCCTTTGTCAAGTATGACATTACACTGCATATGTCAAGTATGACATTACAATGCCTATGTCAAGTATGTCATTACACAGTCTGTGTCAAGTATGACATTACACTGAATATGTCAAGTATGACATTACAAAGCATATGTCAAGTATGTCATTACACAGCCTCTGTGAAGTATGACATTACACTGCCTATGACAAGTATAACATTACACAGCAAATGTCAAATATGACATTAAACTGTCTATGTCAAATAGAATGCATTTGTCCAGTATGTCAGGTAGACTGCATATGTCAAGAATGACAGGTAGACTGCATATGTCTAGTGTGCAATTAGACATTTTTTGTCATGTATGACAAATGTTTGTCCATTATGACAGGTAGGTTACATCTGTCCAGTTGAACAGGTATTTAAATATTAAATATCAATAGAATACACATGTCTAGCAGGGGGCTGACATACGGAGCCAGGATGGAATGGTACGTATTCCTCAGTGGAAGGTCGTGTTGTACTTCATTTTTGTACTGAATCAGAAAATATCAATGTACATCTTGTTATGGCCGACATGTAACAAGATTCATTGAATAATTTCAGATAATGATATATTTAACCATAAGTGTTGGGATTCATTTTATTCGTCTCATTGACCTGAATCAGAAAATATCATTCTCAACGACGTTTGTTACAAAAAGTTATTTTTTATACTTTGACCACAGAGATTTATAGAACATTTTTAATGGCCAACATGATAAAACATACATTATTTCACACAAACCAAATATTTCACCCTGAGTGTGGCCATTTATTTAGCTCGACTCTTCGTACAGAATCAGAAAATATCAGTCTCATCGACATTTGTTACAAAAAGTTATTTTTTATACTTTGACCACAGAGATTTAAAGTACATTTTTAATGGCCGACATGATAAAACATACATTATTTCACACAAACCAAATATTTCACCCTGAGTGTGGCCATTTATTTAACTTGGCTCTTCGTACAGAATCAGAAAATATCAAGTTTTATTAGATCCGTTACAAAAACTACTTTTGTTATATGTAGCTGTATAACTGACATTGAGGAGATTTGATGACAAGATGTCTGTTATTTACAGAGAAATCGTTTATTATGGATTTATATCATTCTAGAAAAACACACCATTACATTACGCTTCAAGGGGAGGCTTCGTAGACATGGCAGAACTACTGATATCAAAGGGGGCTGACATACACAGCCAGGATGACGATGTATGTATTTCTCAGTGGAAGGTCGTGTTTTACTTCATTTTTGTACTGAATCAGAATATATCAATGTACATCTTGTTATGGCCGACATGTTACAAGATTCATTGATTAATCTTAGATAATGATATATTTGATCATAAGTGTTGGGATTCATTTTATTCGTCTCATTGACCTGAAACAGAAAATATCAGTCTCAACGACGTTTGTTACAAAAAGTTATTTTTTTATTCTTTGACCATAGAGATTTATAATACATTTTTAATGGCCGACATGATAAAACATACATTATTTCACACAAACCAAATATTTCACCCTGAGTGTGGCCATTTATTTAACTTGGCTCTTCGTACAGAATCAGAAAATATCAAGTTTTATTAGATCTGTTACAAAAACTACTTTTGTTATATGTAGCTGTATAACTTACATTGAGGAGATTTGATGACAAGATGTCTGTTATTTACAGAGAAATCGTTTATTATGGATTTATATCATTCTAGGGAAACACACCATTACACAAAGCTTCAGAGAGAGGCTTCATAGACGTGGCAGAACTACTGATATCAAAGGGGGCTGACATACACAGCCAGGATTGGGAGGTATGTATTCCTCAGTGGAAGGTCGTGTTTTACTTCATTTTTGTACTGAATCAGAAAATATCAATGTACATCTTGTTATGGCCGACATGTTACAAGATTCATTGATTGATCTCAGATAATGATATATTTGACCATAAGTGTTGGGATTCATTTTATTCGTCTCATTGACCTGAATCAGAAAATATCAGTCTCGACGACGTTTGTTACAAAAAGTTGTTTTTTTATACTTTGACCACAGAGATTTATAGTGCATTTTTAATGGCCGACATGATAAAACATACATTATTTCACACAACCCAAATATTTCACCCTGAGTGTGGCCATTTGTTTAACTCGCCTCTTCGTACAGAATCAGAAAATATCAAGATTTATTAGATCTGTTACAAAAACTACTTTTGTTATATGTAGCTGTATAACTGACATTGAGGAGATTTGATGACAAGATGTCTGTTATTTACAGAGAAATCGTTTATTACGGATTTATATCATTCTAGAGAAACACACCATTACATTGGGCTGCACAAGGAGGCTTCGTAGACGTGGCAGAACTGCTGATATCAAAGGGGGCTGACATACACAGCCAGAATCACTGGGTATGTATTCCTCAGTGGAAGGTCGTGTTTTACTTCATTTTTGTACTGAATCAGAAAATATCAATGTACATCTTGTTATGGCCGACATGTTACAAGATTCATTGATTAATCTCAGATAATGATATATTTGACCATAAGTGTTGGGATTCATTTTATTCGTCTCATTGAACTGAATCAGAAAATATCAGTCTCAACGACGTTTGTTACAAAAAGTTATTTTTTTATACTTTTGGCCAAAGAGATTTATAATACATTTTTAATGGCCGACATGATAAAACATACATTATTTCACACAAACCAAATATTTCACCCTGAGTGTGGCCATTTGTTTAACTCGACTCTTCCTAAAGAGTAAGAAAATATCATTCTCGACGGCGTTTGTTACAAAAAGTTATTTTTTTATGCATTGACCACATAGATTTATAGTACATTTTTAATGGCTGACGTGATAAAACATACATTATTTCACACAAACCAAATATTTCACCCTAAGTGTGGCCATTTGTTTAACTCGCCTCTTCGTACAGAATCAGAAAATATCAAGTTTTATTAGATCTGTTACAAAAACTACTTTTGTTATATGTACCTGTATAACTGACATTGAGGAGATTTGATGACAAGATGTCTGTTATTTACAGAGAAATCGTTTATTATGGATTTATATCATTCTAGGGAGACACACCATTACATGAGGCTGCAAGGGGAGGCTTTGTAGACGTGGCATCACTGCTGATATCAAAGGGGGCTGACATACACAGCCAGGATGACGATGTATGTATTCCTCAGTGGAAGGTCGTGTTTTACTTCATTTTTGTACTGAATCAGAAAATATCAATGTACATCTTGTTATGGCCGACATGTTACAAGATTCATTGAATAATTTCAGATAATGATATATTTGACCATAAGTGTTGGGATTCATTTTATTCGTCTCATTGAACTGAATCAAAAAATATCAGTCTTAACAACGTTTGTTACAAAAAGTTATTTTTTTTTATACTTTGACCACAGAGATTTATAGTACATTTTTCACGGTCGACATGATAAAACATACATTATTTCACACAAACCAAATATTTCACCCTAAGTGTGGCCATTTGTTTAACTCGCCTCTTCGTACAGAATCAGAAAATATTAAGTTTTATTAGATCTGTTACAAAAACTACTTTTGTTATATGTAGCTGTATAACTGACATTGAGGAGATTTGATGACAAGATGTCTGTTATTTACAGAGAAATCGTTTATTATGGATTTATATCATTCTAGAAAAACACACCATTACATTACGCTTCAAGGGGAGGCTTCGTAGACGTGGCATCACTGCTGATATTAAAGGGGGCTGACATACACAGCCAGGGTTACAGGGTATGTATTCCTCAGTGGAAGGTCGTGTTTTACTTCATTTTTGTACTGAATCAGAAAATATCAATGTACATCTTGTTATGGCCGACATGTTACAAGATTCATTGATTGATCTCAGATAATGATATATTTGACCATAAGTGTTGGGATTCATTTTATTCGTCTCATTGACCTTAATCAGAAAATATCAGTCTCAACGACGTTTGTTACAAAAATTTATTTTTTTATACTTTGACCACAGAGATTTATAGTACATTTTTAATGGCCGACATGATAAAACATACATTATTTCACACAAACCAAATATTTCACCCTGAGTGTGGCCATTTATTTAACTCGACTCTTTGTACAGAATCAGAAAATATCAATTTTTATTAGATCTGTTACAAAAACTACTTTTGTTATATGTAGCTGTATAACTTACATTGAGGAGATTTGATGACAAGATGTCTGTTATTTACAGAGAAATCGTTTATTATGGATTTATATCATTCTAGAAAAACACACCATTACATGAGGCTGCAAGGGGAGGCTTCGTAGATGTGGCATCACTGCTGATATCAAAGGGGGCTGACATACACAGCCAGGGTTACAGGGTATGTATTCCTCAGTGGAAGGTCGTGTTTTACTTCATTTTTGTACTGAATCAGAAAATATCAATGTACATCTTGTTATGGCCGACATGTTACAAGATTCATTGATTAATTTCAGATAATGATATATTTGACCATAAGTGTTGGGATTCATTTTATTCGTCTCATTGAACTGAATCAGAAAATATCAGTCTTAACAACGTTTGTTACAAAAAGTTATTTTTTTTTATACTTTTGACCACAGAGATTTATAGTACATTTTTAATGGCCGACATGATAAAACGTACATTATTTCACACAAACCAAATATTTCACCCCGAGTGTGGCCCTTTGTTTAACTCGCCTCTTCGTACAGAATAAGAAAATATCAGTCTCAACGACGTTTGTTACAAAAAGTTATTTTTTTATACTTTGACCACAGAGATTTATAGTACATTTGTAATGGCCGACATGATAAAACATACTTTATTTCACACAAACCAAATATTGCACCCTGAGTGTGGCCATTTGTTTAACTCGACTCGTTGTACAGAATCAGAAAATATCAAGTTTTATTAGATCTGTTACAAAAACTACTTTTGTTATATGTAGCTGTATAACTTACATTGAGGAGATTTGATGACAAGATGTCTGTTATTTACAGAGAAATCGTTTTAATTATGGATTAATGTTGATGTTTACCAGACGTCATTGTAATAAAATGAGTTATTTTGTAAGCTTTATATTATTTCTATTTATATTATTTCTAGCCATCACTTGGTTTACATTGGTAGATTTAATTATGCATGTTTCAAATGATTTGTTTTGTTACAGGGAGAGACTGCACTGGATGTGGCAAAAGGAAAAGCAAAGATATTACTACAGGTATTTTTATCCTTTAACACAAACTCAAACAATGAAGGATTGTAGTGTACACGTAAAAACCATTTTATGGAAACCAAATGATAAATGCATCAGCTGGGGAGTCTGTGTAAGGGTAATACCGAGTGTACTGTCCACGTAAACCAAACACCTTGGTGACATCAGGTATGAAGTGTAGTCTGTGTAAGAGTTATACCAAGCGTACTGTACACCTAAACCAAACACCTTGGTGACATCAGGTATGAAGTGTAGTCTGTGTAAGAGTTATTCCAAGTGTACTGTACACGTAAACCAAACACCTTGTGACATGAGGTATGAAGTGTAGTGTGTGTAAGAGTTACACCAAGTGTACTGTGCACATAAACCAAACACCTCGGAGACATCAGTTATGAAGTGTAGTCTGTGTAAGAGTTATAGCAAGTGTACTGTACACATAAACTAAACACCTTGGTGATATCAGGTATGAAGTATAGTCTGTGTAAGAGTTATACCAGGTGTACTGTGCAGGTAAACCAAACATCTCAGTGACATCATGTATGAAGTGTAGTCTGTGTAAGAGTTATACCAAGTGTACTGTCCACGTAAAACACACACCTCAGTGACATCAGTGTATCAAATGTAGTCTGTGTAAGAGTTATACCAATTGTACTGTATAAGTAAACCAAACACCTTGTGACATGAGGTATGAAGTGTCTGTGTGAGAGTTATAGCAAGTGTACTGTTCACATAAAGTAAACACCTCGGTGACATCAGGTATGAAGTGTAGTCTGTGTAAGAGTTATAGCAAGTGTACTGTCCACGTAAAACACACACCTCAGTGACATCAGTGTATCAAATGTAGTCTGTGTAAGAGTTATACCAATACCTCGGTGACATCAAATATGAAGTGTATTTCGTGAATGAGTTATACCAAGTGTACTGTACACGTAAACCAAGCAATATTACTAATTATAATGTAAACATCAGTACTAAGTACAATATAAACTTCAGAACTAAGTATAATGTAAAAACCAGTTCGAAGTATAATGTAAACGTCAGTATTCAGGATAATGTAAACACCAGTTCTAGGTATAATGTAAACACCAGTACTAAGTATAATGTAAACACCTGTACTAAGTATAATGTAAACACCATTACTAAGTATAATGTAAACACCAGAACTAAGTATAATGTAAACACCAGTACTAAGTATAATGTAAACACCAGTTTTAAGTATAATGTAAACACCAGTACTAAGTATAATGTAAACCCTACTACTGAGTATAATGTAAACACCTGTACTAAGTATAATGTAAACACCTGTATTGAGTATAATGTAAACACCTGTATTGAGTATAATGTAAACACCTGTATTGAGTATAATGTAAACACCAGTACTAAGTATAATGTAAACACCTGTATTGAGTATAATGTAAACACCAGTACTAAGTATAATGTAAACACCAGTACTAAGTATAATGTAAACACCAGTACTAAGTATAATGTAAACACCTGTATTGAGTATAATGTAAACACCTGTATTGAGTATAATGTAAACACCAATACTAAGTATAATGTAAACACCTGTACTAAGTATAATGTAAACACCTGTACTAAGTATAATGTAAACACCTGTATTGAGTATAATGTAAACACCTGTATTGAGTATAATGTAAACACCAGTACTAAGTATAATGTAAACACCTGTATTGAGTATAATGTAAACACCTGTATTGAGTATAATGTAAACACCAATACTAAGTATAATGTAAACACCTGTACTAAGTATAATGTAAACACCTGTATTGAGTATAATGTAAACACCTGTATTGAGTATAATGTAAACACCAATACTAAGTATAATGTAAACACCTGTACTAAGTATAATGTAAACACCTGTATTGAGTATAATGTAAACACCAATACTAAGTATAATGTAAACACCTGTACTAAGTATAATGTAAACACCTGTACTAAGTATAATGTAAACACCTGTATTGAGTATAATGTAAACACCAGTACTAAGTATAATGTAAACACCAGTACTAAGTATAATGTAAACACCAGTACTAAGTATGACGTAAACACCAGTACTGAGTTTAATGTAAACACCTGTACTGAGTATAATGCAAACACCAATACTAAGTATAATGCAAACACCGGTACTAAGTATAATGTAAACACCTGTATTGAGTATAATGTAAACACCAATACTGAGTATAATGTAAACACCAATACTGAGTATAATGCAAACACCAATACTAAGTATAATGCAAACACCGGTACTAAGTATAATGTAAACAATAGTACTGAGTATAATGTAAAACACCTATACTAAGTATAATGTAAACTGTGTACTAAGTATGATGTAAACACCAGTACTGAGTATAATGTAAACACCTGTACTGAGTATAATGTAAACACCTGTACTTAGTATAATGTAATCACCTGTACTGAGTATAATGTAAACACCAGTACTAAGTATAATGTAAACACCAGTATTAAGTATCATGTAAACACCAGTACTCAGTATAATGTAAACACCAGTACTTAGTATAATGTAAACACCTGTACTAAGTATAATGTAAACACCAGTACTGAGTATAATTTAAACACCAGTATTAAGTATAATGTAAAACACCAGTATTAAGTATAATGTAAAACACCAGTACTTAGTATAATGTAAACAGCAGTACTAAGTATAATGTAAACACCAGTACTGAGTATAATGAAAACACCTGTACTGAGTATAATGTAAACACCAGTACTGAGTATAATTTAAACACCAGTATTAAGTATAATGTAAAACACCAGTACTAAGTATAATGTTGCAGGTCGATGGTTTTCTCCAGGTACACCGGCTTTCTGCCCCGATAAAAACTCTACGCCATGATATAGCTGAAAAAATTGCTGAAATTGGCGTTAAACACCATCAAACAAACAAACAAACATAAGTATAATGTAAACACTTGTACTAATTAAATGTAAACACCCGTACTAAGTATAACGTAAACACCTGTACTAGGTATAATGTAAACACCAGTACTAAGTATAATGTAAACACCTGTACTGAGTATAATGTAAACACCTGTACTGAGTATAATGTAAACACCAGTACTAAGTATAATGTAAACACCAGTACTAAGTATAATGTAAACACCTGTACTAAGTATAATGTAAACACCAGTACGATGTATAATGTAAACACCAGTACTGAGTAGAATGTTAACACCTGTACTAGGTATGATGTAAACACCAGTACTAAGTATAATGTAAACACGTGTACTAATTAAATGTAAACACCCGTACTAAGTATAATGTAAACACCTGTACTAATTAAATGTAAACACCCGTACTAAGTATAACGTAAACACCTGTACTAAGTATAATGTAAACACCTGTACTAGGTATAATGTAAACACCTGTACTGAGTATAATGTAAACACTAGTACTTAGTATAATGTAAACACCAGTACTGAGTAGAATGTAAACACCAGTACTAAGTATAATGTAAACACTAGTACTGAGTATAATGTAAACACCACTACTAAGTATAATGTAAACACCTGTACTAAGTATAATGTAAACACCAGTACTTAGTATAATGTAAACACCAGTACTAAGTATAATGTAAACACTTGTACTGAGTATAATGTAAACACCTGTACTGAGTATAATGTAAACACCTGTACCGAGTATAATGTAAACACCTGTAGTAAGTATAATGTAAACACCAGTACTAAGTATAATGTGAACACCAGTTCTAAGTATAATGTAAACACCAGTACTAAGTATAATGTAAACACTAGTACTGAGTATAATGTAAACACCAGTACTGAGTATAATGTAAACACCTGTACTGAGTATAATGTAAACACCAGTACTAAGTATAACATAAACACCTGTACTAAGTATATAGTAAACAGCAGTACTAAGTATAATGTAAACACCAGTACTTAGTATAATGTAAACACCAGTACTGAGTATAATGTAAACACCTGTACTTAGTATAATGTAAACACCACTACTAAGAATAATGTAAACACCAGTACTAAGTATAATGTAAACACCAATACTGAGTATAATGTAAACACTTGTACTGAGTATAATGTAAACACCAGTACTAAGTATATAGTAAACACCAGTACTGAGTATAATGTAAACACCTGTACTAACTATAATGTAAACACCTGTACTGAGTATAATGTAAACACCAGTACTGAGTATAATGTAAACACCTGTACTAAGTATATAGTAAACACCAGTACTGAGTATAATGTAAACACCAGTAATAAGTATAATGTAAACACCTGTACTGAGTATAATGTAAACACCAGTACTGAGTATAATGTAAACACCTGTACTCAGTATAATGTAAACACCAGAACTGAGTATAATGTAAACACTAGTACTGAGTATAATGTAAACACCAGTAATAAGTATAATGTAAACACCAGAACAAAGTATAATGTAAACACCTGTACTGAGTATAATGTAAACCCCAGTACTAAGTATAATGTAAACACCTGTACTAAGTATAATGTAAACACCAGTACTAAGTATATAGTAAACACCAGTACTGAGTATAATGTAAACACCAGTACTAAGTATAATGTAAACACATGTACTTAGTAAAATGTAAACACCAGTACTGTGTATAATGTAAACACCAGTACTAAGTATAATGTAAACACATGTACTTAGTAAAATGTAAACACCAGTACTGTGTATAATGTAAACACCAGTACTCAGTATAATGTAAACACCTGTACTCAGTATAATGTAAACACCAGAACTGAGTATAATGAAACACCAGTACTAAGTATAATGTAAACACCTATACTAAGTATAATGTAAACACCTGTACTAAGTATAATGTAAACACCAGTACTGAGTATAATGTAAACACCTATACTAAGTATAATGTAAACACCTGTACTAAGAATAATGTAAACACTAGTACTAAGTATTATGTAAGCACATGTCCTAAGTATAATGTAAACACCTGTACTAAGTATAATGTAAACACCTGTACTAAGTATAATGTAAACACCGGTACTAAGCATAATGTAAACACCTGTACTAAGTATAATGTAAACACCTGTACTAAGTATAATTTAAACACCAGTACAAAGTGTAATGTAAACACCTGTACTAAGTAAATATAAACACCAGTACTAAGTATAATGTAAACACCAGTACTAAGTATAATGTAAAGACCAGTACTAAGTATAATGTAAGCACCTATACTAAGTATAATGTAAACACCTGTACTCAGTATAATGTAAACACCAGAACTGAGTATAATGTAAACACCAGTACTCAGTATAATGTAAACACCAGAACTGAGTATAATGTAAACACCAGTACTTAGTATAATGTAAACACCAGTACTGAGTATAATGTGAACACCTGTACTAGGTATAATGTAAACACTAGTACTGAGTATAATGTATACACCAGAACAAAGTATAATGTAAACTCCAGTACTAAGTATAATGTAAACACCTGTACTAATTATAATGTATACACCAGTACAAAGTATAATGTAAACACCAGTAATAAGTATAATGTCAACACCAGTACTAAGAATAATGTAAACCCCAGTACTAAGTAAATATAAACACCTATACTAAGTATAATGTAAACACTAGTACTAAATATAATGTAAACACCAGTACTAAGTATAATGTACTAAGAATAATGTAAAAACCAGTACTAAGTATAATGTAAACACCTGTACAAAGTATAATGTAAACACCAGTACTAAGTATAATGTAAACACTAGTACTAAATATAATGTAAACACCAGTACTAAGTATAATGTACTAAGAATAATGTAAACACCAGTACTAAGTATAATGTAAACACCTGTACTAAGTATAATGTAAACACCTGTACTAAGTATAATGTAAACACCAGTACTAAGTATAATGTAAACACCAGTACTAAGTATAATGTAAACAATTGTACTAAGTATAATGCAAACATCAGTACTGAGTGTAATGTAAACACCGGTACTAAGTGTAATGTTAACACATGTTCAAAGTAAATATAAACACCATTACTAAGTATAATGTAAACACCAGTACTAAGTATAATGTGAACACCTGTACTAAGTATAATGTAAACACCAGTACTAAGTATAATGTAAGCACCTGTACTAAGTATAATGTAAACACCTGTACTAAGTATAATGTAAACACCTGTACTAAGTATAATGTAAACACCAGTACTAAGTAAATATAAAATCCAGTACTAAGTATAATGTAAACACCAGTACTAAGTATAATGTAAACACCTGTACTAAGTATAATGTAAACACCTGTTCAAAGTATAAGTTAAACACCAGTACTAGGTATTATATAAACACTAGTACTAAGTATAATATAAGCACCTGTACTAAGTATAGTGTAAACACCTGTACTAAGTATGATGTAAACACCTGTACTAAGTATAATTTAAACACCAGTACAAAGTGTAATATAAACACCTGTACTAAGTAAATATAAACACCAGTACTAAGTATAATGTAAACACCAGTACTAAGTATAATGTGAACACCTGTACTAAGTATAATGTAAACACTAGTACTAAGTATAATGTATACACCAGAACAAAGTATAATGTAAACACCAGTACTAAGTATAATGTAAACACCTGTACTAAGTATAATGTATACACCAGTACAAAGTATAAGGTAAACACCAGTAATAAGTATAATGTAAATACCAGTATTAAGTATAATGTAAACCCAGTACTAAGTAAATATAAACACTAATACTAAGTATAATGTAAACACTAGTACTAAGTATAATGTAAACACCAGTACTAAGTATAATATATACACCAGAACAAAGTATAATGTAAACACCTGTACTAAGTATAATGTAAACACTAGTACTAAATATAATGTAAACACCAGTACTCAGTATAATGTAAACACCAGTAATATGTATAATGTAAAAACCGGTACTAAGTATAATGTTAACACCTGTACTAAGTATAATGTAAACACCAGTACCAAGTATAATGTAAACACTAGTACTAAGTATGATGTAAACACCTGCACAAAGTATAATGTAAACACCAGTACAAAGTATAATGTAAACACCAGTACTAAGTATAATGTAAACAACAGTACTAAGTATAATGTAAACACCAGTACTAAGTATAATGTAAACACCTGTACTAAGTATAATATATACACCAGTACAAAGTATAATGTAAACACCAGTACTAAGTATAATGTAAACACCAGTGCTATGTAAATATAAAATCCAGTACTAAGTATAATGTAAACACCAGTACTAAGTATAATGTAAACACCTGTACTAAGTATAATGTAAACACCTGTTCAAAGTATAAGTTAAACACCAGTACTAGGTATTATGTAAACACTAGTACTAAGTATAATATAAGCACCTGTACTAAGTATAATGTAAACACCTGTACTAAGTATGATTTAAACACCTGTACTAAGTATAATTTAAACACCAGTACAAAGTGTAATATAAACACCTGTACTAAGTAAATATAAACACCAGTACTAAGTATAATGTAAACACCAGTACTAAGTATAATGTGAACACCTGTACTAAGTATAATGTAAACACTAGTACTAAGTATAATGTATACACCAGAACAAAGTATAATGTAAACACCAGTACTAAGTATAATGTAAACACCTGTACTAAGTATAATGTATACACCAGTACAAAGTATAATGTAAACACCAGTAATAAGTATAATGTAAATACCAGTACAAAGTGTAATGTAAACACCTGTACTAAGTAAATATAAACACCAGTACTAAGTATAATGTAAACACCAGAACTAAGTATAATGTGAACACCTGTACTAAGTATAATGTAAACACTAGTACTAAGTATAATGTATAAACCAGAACAAAGTATAATGTAAACACCAGTACTAAATATAATGTAAACACCTGTACTAAGTATAATGTATACACCAGTACAAAGTATAATGTAAACACCAGTAATAAGTATAATGTAAATACCAGTACTAAGTATAATGTAAACCCCAGTACTAAGTAAATATAAACACCTGTACTAAGTATAATGTAAACACTAGTACTAAATATAATGTAAACACCAGTACTAAGTATAATGTAAACCCCAGTACTAAGTAAATATAAACACCTGTACTAAGTATAATGTAAAGACTAGTACTAAATATAATGTAAACACCAGTACTCAGTATAATGCAAACACCAGTACTCAGTATAATGTAAACACCAGTAATAAGTATAATGTAAACACCGGTACTAAGTATAATGTTAACACCTGTACTAAGTATAATGTAAACACCAGTACCAAGTATAATGTAAACACTAGTACTAAGAATAATGTAAACACCATCACTAAGTGTGATGTAAACACCAGTACTAAGTATAATGTAAGCACTAGTACTAAGTGTGATGTAAACACCAGTACAAAGTATAATGTAAACACCAGTACAAAGTATAATGTAAACACCAGTACTAAGTAAAATGTAAACACCAGTACTGAGTATAATGTATACTCCAGTGCAAAGTATAATGTAAACACCAGTAATAAGTATAATGTATACACCAGTACAAAGTATAATGTAAACACCAGTACTAAGTATGATGTAAACACCAGTACAAAGTATAATGTAAACACCAGTACAAAGTGTAATGTATACACCAGTACAAAGTATAATGTAAACACCAGTACTGAGTATAATGTATACTCCAGTACAAAGTATAATGTAAACACCAGTAATAAGTATAATGTATACACCAGTACCAAGTATAATGTAAACACTAGTACTAAGTGTGATGTAAACACCTGTACAAAGTATAATGTAAACACCAGTACAAAGTATAATGTAAACACCAGTACTAAGTATAATGTAAACAACAGTACTAAGTATAATGTAAACACCAGTACTAAGTATAATGTAAACACATGTACTAAGTATAATGTATACACCAGTACAAAGTATAATGTAAACACCAGTACTAAGTATAATGTAAACACCAGTACTAAGTAAATATAAAATCCAGTACTAAGTATAATGTGAACACCAGTACTAAGTATAATGTAAACACCTGTACTAAGTATAATGTAAAAACCTGTTCAAAGTATAAGTTAAACACCAGTACTATGTATTATGTAAACACTAGTACTAAGTATAATATAAGCACCTGTACTAAGTATAGGGTAAACACCTGTACTAAGTATGATGTAAACACCTGTACTAAGTATAATTTAAACACCAGTACAAAGTGTAATATAAACACCTGTACTAAGTAAATATAAACACCAGTACTAAGTATAATGTAAACACCAGTACTAAGTATAATGTGAACACCTGTACTAAGTATAATGTAAACACTAGTACTAAGTATAATGTATACACCAGAACAAAGTATAATGTAAACACCAGTACTAAGTGTAATGTAAACACCTGTACTAAGTATAATGTATACACCAGAACAAAGTATAATGTAAACACCAGTAATAAGTTTAAGGTAAATACCAGTATTAAGTATAATGTAAACCCCAGTACTAAGTAAATATAAACACTAGTACTAAGTATAATGTAAACACTAGTACTAAGTATAATGTAAACACCAGTACTAAGTATAATATATACACCAGTACAAAGTATAATGTAAACACCAGTACTCAGTATAATGTAAACAACAGTACTAAGTATAATGTAAACACCAGTACTAAGTATAATGTAAACACCTGTACTAAGTATAATGTATACACCAGTACAAAGTATAATGTAAACACCAGTACCAAGTATAATGTATACACTAGTACTAAATATAATGCAAACACCAGTACTCAGTATAATGTAAACACCAGTAATAAGTATAATGTAAACACCAGTACCAAGTATAATGTATACACTAGTACTAAATATAATGCAAACACCAGTACTCAGTATAATGTAAACACCAGTACTGAGTATAATGTAAAGACCAGAACTTAGTATAATGTAAACACCAGTACTAAGTATAATGTAAACACCTGTACTAAGTATAATTTAAACACCAGTACAAAGTGTAATATAAACACCTGTACTAAGTAAATATAAACACCAGTACTAAGTATAATGTAAACACCAGTACTAAGTATAATGTGAACACCTGTACTAAGTATAATGTAAACACCAGTACTAAGTATAATGTAAACACCTGTACTAAGTATAATGTAAACACCTGTAGTAAGTATAATGTAAACACCTGTACTAAGTATAATGTAAACACCAGTACTAAATAAATATAAAATCCAGTACTAAGTATAATGTAAACACCTGTACTAAGTATAATGTAAACACCTGTACTAAGTATAAAGTAAACACCTGTTCAAAGTGTAATTTAAACACCAGTATTAGGTATTATGTAAACACTAGTACTAAGTATAATGTAAGCACCTGTACTAAGTATAGTGTAAACACATGTACTAAGTATAATGTAAACACCTGTACTAAGTATAATTTAAACACCAGTACAAAGTGTAATGTAAACACCTGTACTAAGTAAATATAAACACCAGTACTAAGTATAATGTAAACACCAGAACTAAGTATAATGTGAACACCTGTACTAAGTATAATGTAAACACTAGTACTAAGTATAATGTATACACCAGAACAAAGTATAATGTAAACTCCAGTACTAAATATAATGTAAACACCTGTACTTAGTATAATGTATACACCAGTACAAAGTATAATGTAAACACCAGTAATAAGTATTATGTAAAATATAAAATCCAGTACTAAGTATAATGTGAACACCAGTACTAAGTATAATGTAAACACCTGTACTAAGTATAATGTAAAAACCTGTTCAAAGTATAAGTTAAACACCAGTACTATGTATTATGTAAACACTAGTACTAAGTATAATATAAGCACCTGTACTAAGTATAGGGTAAACACCTGTACTAAGTATGATGTAAACACCTGTACTAAGTATAATTTAAACACCAGTACAAAGTGTAATATAAACACCTGTACTAAGTAAATATAAACACCAGTACTAAGTATAATGTAAACACCAGTACTAAGTATAATGTGAACACCTGTACTAAGTATAATGTAAACACTAGTACTAAGTATAATGTATACACCAGAACAAAGTATAATGTAAACACCAGTACTAAGTGTAATGTAAACACCTGTACTAAGTATAATGTATACACCAGAACAAAGTATAATGTAAACACCAGTAATAAGTATAATGTAAATACCAGTATTAAGTATAATGTAAACCCCAGTACTAAGTAAATATAAACACTAGTACTAAGTATAATGTAAACACTAGTACTAAGTATAATGTAAACACCAGTACTAAGTATAATATATACACCAGTACAAAGTATAATGTAAACACCAGTACTCAGTATAATGTAAACAACAGTACTAAGTATAATGTAAACACCAGTACTAAGTATAATGTAAACACCTGTACTAAGTATAATGTATACACCAGTACAAAGTATAATGTAAACACCAGTACCAAGTATAATGTATACACTAGTACTAAATATAATGCAAACACCAGTACTCAGTATAATGTAAACACCAGTAATAAGTATAATGTAAACACCAGTACCAAGTATAATGTATACACTAGTACTAAATATAATGCAAACACCAGTACTCAGTATAATGTAAACACCAGTACTGAGTATAATGTAAAGACCAGAACTTAGTATAATGTAAACACCAGTACTAAGTATAATGTAAACACCTGTACTAAGTATAATTTAAACACCAGTACAAAGTGTAATATAAACACCTGTACTAAGTAAATATAAACACCAGTACTAAGTATAATGTAAACACCAGTACTAAGTATAATGTGAACACCTGTACTAAGTATAATGTAAACACCAGTACTAAGTATAATGTAAACACCTGTACTAAGTATAATGTAAACACCTGTAGTAAGTATAATGTAAACACCTGTACTAAGTATAATGTAAACACCAGTACTAAATAAATATAAAATCCAGTACTAAGTATAATGTAAACACCTGTACTAAGTATAATGTAAACACCTGTACTAAGTATAAAGTAAACACCTGTTCAAAGTGTAATTTAAACACCAGTATAAGGTATTATGTAAACACTAGTACTAAGTATAATGTAAGCACCTGTACTAAGTATAGTGTAAACACATGTACTAAGTATAATGTAAACACCTGTACTAAGTATAATGTAAACACTAGTACTAAATATAATGTAAACACCAGTACTCAGTATAATGTAAACCCCAGTACTAAGTAAATATAAATACCTGTACTAAGTATAATGTAAACACTAGTACTAAATATAATGTAAACACCAGTACTCAGTATAGTGCAAACACCAGTACTCAGTATAATGTAAACACCAGTAATAAGTATAATGTAAACACCGGTACTAAGTATAATGTTAACACCTGTACTAAGTATAATGTAAACACCAGTACCAAGTATAATGTAAACACTAGTACTAAGAATAATGTAAACACCAGCACTAAGTGTGATGTAAACACCAGTACTAAGTATAATGTAAGCACTAGTACTAAGTATGATGTAAACACCATTACAAAGTATAATGTAAACACCAGTACAAAGTATAATGTAAACACCAGTACTAAGTAAAATGTAAACACCAGTACTGAGTATAATGTATACTCCAGTACAAAGTATAATGTAAACACCAGTAATAAGTATAATGTATACACCAGTACAAAGTATAATGTAAACACCAGTAATAAGTATGATGTAAACACCAGTACAAAGTATAATGTAAACACCAGTACAAAGTATAATGTATACATTAGTACAAAGTATAATGTAAACACCAGTAATAAGTATAATGTATACACCAGTACAAAGTATAATGTAAACACCAGTACTAAGTATGATGTAAACACCAGTACTAAGTATAATATAAACACTAATACTAAGTATAATGTAAACACCGGTACTAAGTATAATGTAAACAGCAGTACTAAGTATAATGTCAACATCAGTACTAAGTTTAAGGTAAACACCAGTGCTAAGTAATATATACAGAGTTCATTCTTAGAATGTTGTTAAGACCGTACTATGTAAACATCACTACTTAACAACTGTGCTAAGTAAATAGCAGTACTAGGTATGATGTAAACAACTGTATTAAGAATAATGTAAATACTTGATTATTGTAGTTTTATTTTTTTTCTCTAGTTAGTTGAGAGTGGTGTTAATGTCAGCCATGCTTTAGAAGCTGCTAAACATTGTGACAGCTTGACAGAGGCACAAGAGTACATACAGTCTCCACCCCTTGCTGCTGCCACTGTGCCCATCAATGTAAGTGTTATAATAATACTTCCAAATGTAGAGTAACCCTATTGTATTGGTTACTCATATTAGAGCAGTCTCTGAAATCTGGCATGCTTCCTTTATAATTCTATGAGCCTTTTTTGAGTTTCAAATAAAAACTGTTCATGATGGCTAATATATTTTAAAGCCTGAGATGCGGACAATTCCTGAGCACCGAGTTTTGTGTAGTCATTGTTGTTAGAGCTTTTATATATTTACTTCTTTTCTTTAGATGAAATTGTTTTCAATCGTTTTTTTAAATGCATATCAGGTTATACTGAAGTTGGGCCACTGGCATTAGGTTGGTAGGAAGGCATACTTGTTGTGTAATTAACTCCTTAACAGTTAACTCAAAAGCTATACAGAAAGATTGAACACATATTAAAGTTGTATACCTGTTACTGTTCAATATGTAATAATAATATTTTTCATGTTGTCACCAAATTATACAAAAGACAGTGACACTATTTTTTTTCGTGGATTAACAATTTTGTTGTTTTCATCGGTAACCTGAGCCACGAATTTAAAGATCCAAGTTCTTTGAGATATATTTTGGGCCCATTTAACCATTCTTGTTTTTACAAGCATTAAAAGATCAAATGAAATATAAATTCCCCCGATATATGTTAAAAGTATATGTACTTTGCATTAATATTATAAATAATCCATACAAGAAATAAAGGACCTAACACGTAACACCTACCAACAGAAGAATGGCGAAACAAATAGTATCTATCACAAGTGGAAAGACTAGACAAAAAAATCTCAAACCCAAGGGCAAAGATACCTTGTCCATCCAGAGGCTCTGCCGAGGTATTTGACAAACAGATATATTTGCCCGAGGGTTTGAGAATTTCTTGAATCGGCTTTCCACGAGTGATTTGATACTTTTATCTCACCGGAGCTTCAGAATTTTTATGCATTTCTTAGAATTCGTAAAAGTCGTTTAAGTAGATGTAACTTGACGTCAATGGCATCATAATTAATTGACATCACAATAAGATATCTCAATTTTTGCACATACGATTTTAATGTGCTACGAATAAATTAAACACCCAGGGATATAATACTTCGAAAATTGATATCCAACGAATAAAAAAATAAACAAAGCCACAGTAACTCGGTTGAGGAAAGAAAATTTGAGACGCCCAAGTGTAAAGATTTCTGGTTTCCCCTGAAGTTCTGCCGAGTAGGAGACAAACATAAATATTTCACTGGGGTGTCTGAGATTTTCCCCTCTTGCCCTACCACCGACGTTTTATTCTATTACTCACTAATTCTTAAAAAATATCAAGTGCTGTTCTGTTGGAAGATGTCAACAAATAGAGTTATGTACCCTGAAAGTGATCTCTAGTGTATATGTTTTGCGTTTACATGTTTGTATTGCTATCATGTTGTGGCATAAATTGGATCATGGAGGCTCAGGTAGGTTGTTTTTATTTCAATATTTAGAGGCCTAGTAAGCTAACAGAAGCAAATATTTTATGATTTGTATTGCTGAACCAACAGCTGAGGTCGCAATACACTTTTACAGGAAAAGGAGAGTGAAATTTCCTATCTATAGCAAAATTTCATTAGTGAGAAATAATTGTGCTTTCATTTTGAAGGAAATATTTGCTTGTAATTAAAGCCTGTGCAGATATGATTACGCACCCATGAATTGTATAGTTCTTGGTTTTATCTTCAGACAGGCATGACCTGGGCGCAGCTGTTTTTTTTTTCTTTTTATAGATATGAGTTCATGGTTTGATTTCTGATCCATCGTTGTAGAGTTATTGGGTGGGGGGGGTGATAGGAGAATCATGCCCTCATGGCACAGCTGTTTTTTTTATGTTGACTAATATATTCCATATTATAAGAAATTTGTTGATCTGACTAAGTAAATGTTGGGAATGATAAAGGGCGTCCTAGATAGAGCAGCAAGTCACCATAGGTTAACCTGAAAGGACAAATACAAAGTCATAAACTGTTGAGTAATTAGAACAGTTACATAACACATTATGTGGAATTGTTAAACAAGTACTTTAACAACATGCAGTAGTGTATGACACAAACCAAAAAAACAGCAATGTCCAGTTCTTACTGGGAGTACAAGTCAATGTATCAAGTGTGAATCCCCAACCTTCCGTAAGAAAACTGTCAACCCTTGTCAGTTTAAAGTTGGATTTAAGCACACAACTCATAACCTTAATTTTGATGCAATGGATACCCAGGCTCATATTTTCTTTGAATAAACTACCTTTATTGGCAAAAACGACTTCAACTGCAAAATTATGCTCACCAATATGGTCAGAAAATGGTCAAGTAATACAACGTGTGTGTGTTGTCACAATGTCTCATATCTAATGGTATAAGTTTTAGAAACAGTATGAAAAGTATGATTTTCAATTTGGGTCATATCATTACTATAATAGCAATTTGTAACAACTACATAAAGTAATGAAAGAATGGGATGGAACAGTTATGTTGTTGACCTACTGGTAAAAATATATGTGATAATGGTTGTGTGATATTGGTTTAAGTACACAAAATATCTCAACTGAATTGCATCATGGGTTGCATTTATTACTTTATTGTAGATGCCTCCTGATGATGGTGTCCAACAGATTGACCAAGGTAAGTTATATCGTAGTAATGGGGAAAATACCATTTATACAATACAACTGTCAACTAATTTTTGTTTCCATGAGTTTACACCATTTTCAGCTATATCATGGCATTCAGTTATTTTGAGGAAGTGAGAAAGCTGGAGTATTCGGTGTAGACCCCACCTACAACAGGAAAACTGTTAATCCTTGCCAGTTAAAGTGGTAGTCAAGCACAACCTACCTACAGTAGGGCTCAATCACGCATCCTCAATGTCGACAGACATGTGATCAATAAAATATTACTAGCAACTTAATTACAGGACCATGATAGTTTTCGTTTCAGATATTGGGGAACTTGTTAATACACTGTATTTTTCACAGTGCATTTTGTAGAATAAGTACATGTGTATGCATTGCTTTAGTATGCTAAGTTACTGATGTTTGTATTTTTGTTGTAAGGTACCTATAGAATTATCCTTACATGTAATAATTACAACAAGGGGCAGAACTCAGAATGGTATTTAGTCAAGGCCTTTCTTGTAATAACACAACCAATCTGGCATTGGAAATTCAATAACATAAAATCAGTATGGAGAAGGAAAGATAACTTATTAAATCACAAATTATAGATGTAAGTATTGAGATGGGTATATATGGTTTTTTTCTCGACTGTGACAAATGTGAGTGATTTTTTATGCACTATACAGGTCAAACTACAGCACGTTGTGTTTGTTAATTTATGTTGTTTATACTGTATTTGACACAGATATCTTTATATGGGTCACATATTCTGTTCAGGTGAGAGACACGTATAAATAAAATATTCCTTTTTGTGTCTTTTTAGATATTATATTGCCTGGGATAGATGACGCTAAGGAGTTTAAATCACTTCTTAAGCTAGGCACCTACGAGGCATTTGGGAATCGAATTTATCTTGGTGGTGCCTGTTCTGTTGGGAAATCTACATTGGCTAGTCTACTCATAGGTGATGAAATTCCACTGGAATGGAAGTCTACTGATGGTTTAAAAATATTCTTTGGTAGAAATGGAATACACTTGGAAGAAAAGAAAATGGTTCCACTGGACAAATGTGAGCTATACCTCAATTATATTACCCCACACCAAACGTTTGGCAAACAAATCGTGAAAACTACTGTTTTCTGTACTTTGTCAAAATAGACTACAAGTTTTCAATTTAATACAGTATTCTGAATACAATTGCATTGTATTGTCCTACCTACAAACAATGGCAGATGCAGGCCTCGACAATAACTTTTCATCTTGGACAAGTAACTATAAAATACAAAAACTTGTTCAAATAAAAACATCACTTCTCCAAAGTTGGTTAACCCATATAGCCATTCGAATTATCTTGCATTTATTGCTCTATACAAATAATTCCTCAATAATAATATGAAGATACTGCAACCAAATTACCGTCCTTTCAATCGGCAAACTGCAAAAAAATAATTGCCGAAAATTGAGTAAAGATTGCTCGATATCAAATTGTCGGTTCAGTTCTTCCAAGCGTCTTCTTGATCACGAGTAAGATTTGTACTGGTCCCTTTGCAGCCAGCACTACGGAATTTGCATAAATTTGTTGACATGGTTTCGGCATTGAAACAATATTATATAATATTGGATTGGAGTGTCAGTAGTGGAAGTCATGGATTGGACTGTCTGAAGTGTTAATCATGATTTGGACTGTCAGAAGTGTTAATCATGGATTGGACTATTAGTAGTAGAAGTCATGGATTGGACTGTCTGAAGTGGAAGTCATGGATTGGACTGTCTGAAGTGTTAATCATGATTTGGACTGTCAGAAGTGTTAATCATGGATTGGACTATTAGTAGTAGAAGTCATGGATTGGACTGTCTGAAGTGGAAGTCATGGATTGGACTGTCTGAAGTGTTAATCATGATTTGGACTGTCAGAAGTGTTAGTCATGAATTGGACTATTAGTAGTAGAAGTCATGGATTGGACTGTCAGTAGTGGAAGTCATGGATTGGACTATTAGTAGTAGAAGTCATGGATTGGACTGTCAGTAGTGGAAGTCATGGATTGGACTATTAGTAGTAGAAGTCATGGATTGGACTGTCAGTAGTGGAAGTCATGGATTGGACTGTCAGTAGTGGAAGTCATGGATTGGACTGTCAGTAGTGGAAGTCATGGATTGGACTGTCTGAAGTGTTAATCATGATTTGGACTGTCAGAAGTGTTAGTCATGAATTGGACTATTAGCAGTAGAAGTCATGGATTGGACGGTCAGTAGTGGAAGTCATGGATTGGACTATTAGTAGTAGAAGTCATGGATTGGACTGTCAGTAGTGGAAGTCATGGATTGGACTATTAGTAGTAGAAGTCATGGATTGGACTGTCAGTAGTGGAAGTCATGGATTGGACTGTCAGTAGTGGAAGTCATGGATTGGACTGTCTGTAGTGGAAGTCATGGATTGGACTGTCTGAAGTGTTAATCATGATTTGGACTGTCAGAAGTGTTAGTCATGAATTGGACTATTAGTAGTAGAAGTCATGGATTGGACTGTCAGTAGTGGAAGTCATGGATTGGACTATTAGTAGTAGAAGTCATGGATTGGACTGTCAGTAGTGGAAGTCATGGATTGGACTATTAGTAGTAGAAGTCATGGATTGGACTGTCAGTAGTGGAAGTCATGGATTGGACTGTCTGAAGTGTTAATCATGATTTGGACTGTCAGAAGTGTTAATCATGGATCGGACTATTAGTAGTAGAAGTCATGGATTGGACTGTCTGAAGTGGAAGTCATGGATTGGACTGTCTGAAGTGTTAATCATGATTTGGACTGTCAGAAGTGTTAGTCATGAATTGGACTATTAGTAGTAGAAGTCATGGATTGGACTGTCAGTAGTGGAAGTCATGGATTGGACTATTAGTAGTAGAAGTCATGGATTGGACTGTCAGTAGTGGAAGTCATGGATTGGACTATTAGTAGTAGAAGTAATGGATTGGACTGTCAGTAGTGGAAGTCATGGATTGGACTGTCAGTAGTGGAAGTCATGGATTGGACTGTCTGAAGTGTTAATCATGATTTTGACTGTCAGAAGTGTTAGTCATGAATTGGACTATTAGTAGTAGAAGTCATGGATTGGACTGTCAGTAGTGGAAGTCATGGATTGGACTATTAGTAGTAGAAGTCATGGATTGGACTGTCAGTAGTGGAAGTCATGGATTGGACTATTAGTAGTAGAAGTCATGGATTGGACTGTCAGTAGTGGAAGTCATGGATTGGACTGTCAGTAGTGGAAGTCATGGATTGGACTATTAGTAGTAGAAGTCATGGATTGGACTGTCAGTAGTGGAAGTCATGGATTGGACTATTAGTAGTAGAAGTCATGGATTGGACTGTCAGTAGTGGAAGTCATGGATTGGACTGTCAGTAGTGGAAGTCATGGATTGGACTGTCAGTAGTGGAAGTCATGGATTGGACTGTCTGAAGTGTTAATCATGATTTGGACTGTCAGAAGTGTTAGTCATGAATTGGACTATTAGTAGTAGAAGTCATGGATTGGACTGTCAGTAGTGGAAGTCATGGATTGGACTATTAGTAGTAGAAGTCATGGATTGAACTGTCAGTACTGGAAGTCATGGATTGGACTGTCTGAAGTGTTAATCATGATTTGGACTGTCTGAAGTGTTAATCATGATTTGGACTGTCAGAAGTGTTAGTCATGAATTGGACTATTAGTAGTAGAAGTCATGGATTGGACTGTCAGTACTGGAAGTCATGTATTGGACTGTCTGTAGTGGAAGTCATGGACTGGACTGTCTGAAGTGTTAATCATGATTTGGACTGTCAGAAGTGTTAGTCATGAATTGGACTATTAGTAGTAGAAGTCATGGATTGGACTGTCAGTAGTGGAAGTCATGGATTGGACTGTCTGTAGTTGAAGTCATGGATTGGATTGTCAGAAGTGTTAATGATGAATTGGACTGTCAGAAGTGTTAGTCACGAATTTGACTGTCAGTATTGGAAATCATGGATTCGAATGTCAGTACTGGAAGTCATGTATTGGACTGTCTGTAGTGGAAGTCATTGATTGGACTGTCAGAAGTGTTAATCATGAATTGGACTGTCAGAAGGGTTAGTCATGAATTGGACTATCAGTAGTAGAAGTCATGGATTGGACTGTCTGTAGTGGGAGTCATGTATTTGGACTATCTGTAGTGTAAGTCATGTATTTGGACTATCTGTAGTGTAAGTCATGTATTTGGACTATCTGTAGTGTAAGTCATGTATTTGGACTATCTGTAGTGTAAGTCATGCATTTGGACTATCTGTAGTGTAAGTCATGTATTTGGACTATCTGTAGTGTAAGTCATGTATTTGGACTATCTGTAGTGTAAGTCATGTATTTGGACTATCTGTAGTGTAAGGCATGTATTTGGACTATCTGTAGAAGAAGTCATGGATTGGACTGTCTGTAGTGGAAGTCATTGTTTGGACTGTCAGAAGTGTAAATCATGAATTGGACTGTCAGAAATGTTAATCATGAATTGGACTAGCAGTAGTGGAAGTCATGGATTGGATTGTCTGTAGTGGAAGTCATGGATTGGACTCTCAGTACTGGAAGTCATGGATTGGATTGTCTGTAGTGGAAGTCATGGATTGGACTGTCAGGAGTGTTAATCATTAATTGGACTGTCAGTACTGGAAGTCATGGATTGGTCTGTCAGAAGTATTAATCATGATTGGAATTTCAGAAGTTTTATTCTTTTCAGTTCTTCCAAGCGTCTTCTTGATCACGAGTAAGATTTGTACTGGTCCCTTTGCAGCCAGCACTAAGGAATTTGCATAAATTTGTTGACATGGTTTTGGCAATGAAACAATATTATGGACAACACATGAAAACTATTGACCAAAGAGATCCTGATCCTACATTTTTAATATTTATGTAAAGGCTTGTTTTACTTATCTCAACTGACATGTTTCTGTTGAGTTTTCCTGTGCGACATATATTTTTTGTAATTGTCCCCTGTGTCATTCATTAATTATATACCAGTCATGACTTACACTGTCAGTAGGCATGGCTACACTGTATTAATTGGCAGTTATAGAATAATTTGGTAGTAGTGTCAGTTATGAATTGGGGTGTCAGTACTGTTAGATGTGTATTGGAATGTTAGTAGTGTCAGTTATTACTGTCATGATTGGGGCTTTCAGAAGTGTCAGTCATAGATGTCAATGGTGCTCGTTATAAATTCAACTGTGTTAGTCAAGAATTTGATTGTCAGTAGTATCAGTCATAGAAATGCCTGTTAGTGGTGCGAGTTGTGGTTTAGACTGTCAGTGTCACACATCAATTTGACTGTCAGTAGTTGAAGTCATGGATTGAACTGTCAGTAGTGGAAATCATGGTTTGGACCAACAGCCTTCATTGTCATAGATTGGACTTTTCAGTAGTGGAAGTAATTGATTGGACTGTCAGAAGTGTTAATCATGAATTTGACTGTCAGTAGTGGAAGTCATGGATAGGACTGTCACAAGTGTTAGTCACGAATTGGACTGTCAGATATGGAAGTCATTGGATTGGACTGTCAGAAGTGGAAGTCATTGATTGGACTTGTCTGAAGTGTTAATACTATCAGAGGTAGAAGTCATGGATTATACTGTTAGTAGTGGAAGTCATGTATTGGACTATCTGTAGTGGAAGTCATGTATTTGGACTTTCAGAAGTGTTAATCATGAATTGGGCTGTCAGAAGTGTAAGTCAAGAATTGGACTGTCAGTAGTGGAAGTCATGGATTGGACTGTCAGTAGTGGAAGTCATGGGGTGACTGTCAGAAGTGTTATTCATGAATTGAACTATCAGAAGTGTTAGTCATGAATTGGACTATCAGTAGAAGAAGTCATGGATTGGACTGTCAGTAGTTGAAGTCAGTGATAGGATTGTCAGTAGTGGAAGTCATGGATTGAAGTATCAGTAGTGGAAGTCATGGATTGGACTGTCTGTAGTGTGCGTCATGAATTGACTGTCAGTAGTGGAAATCATTGGATTGGACTGTCAGTAGTGGAAGTCATGGATTGGACTGTCTGTAGTGGGAGTAATGGACTGGACTTGTCTGTAGTGTGCATGAATTGACTGTCAGTAGTGGAAGTCATGAATTGGGCTGTCTGTATTGGAAGTCATGGATTGGACCGTCAGACGTGTAAATCATTTTTTGGACTGTGAGTACTGGATGTCATGGATTAGACTGTCAGAAGTTTAAATCATGAAATGACTGTCAGTAGTGGAAGTCATTGGATTGGACTGTCAGTAGTGGAAGTCATGGATTGGACTGTCTGTAGTGGGAGTAATGGACTGGACTTGTCTGTAGTGTGCATCATGAATTGACTGTCAGTAGTGGAAGTCATGAATTGGGCTGTCTGTATTGGAAGTCATGGATTGGACCGTCAGAAGTGTTTATCATTAATTTGACTGTCAGTACTGGAAGTCATGGATTGGACTGTCAGAAGTGTTAATCATTAAATGGACTGTCAGTAGTTGAAGTCATGGATTGGACTGTCAGTAGTGGAAGTCATGGATTGGACTGTCTGTAGTAGAAGTCATGGATTGGACTGTCAGTAGTTGAAGTCAATGATAGGATTGTCAGTAGTGGAAGTCATGGATTGGACTGTCAGTAGTTGAAGTCAATAATAGGATTGTGAGTAGTGGAAGTCATGGATTGGACTGTCAGTAGTGGACATCGTGGACTTGACTGTAACTGCCAGCATTGTAGGTAACAAACCATAATGTCAGTACAATCATGCATGGTAATGTCAGCTGTGGAAGTCATGGATTTAACTAAATTAGTGTTAGTCATTGATTTGATTAGCAGTAGAGATTCATATTAAGTCTGTGATGTATTTGACTTCAGTAGTGGAGCTAAGGAATGGGGCTGTCAATAGTGCTAGTCATGCATTGGAATGCCAAAATTGTCGTGCCTGAATTAAACTGTCTACAGTGTAATTTATGAACTTGACTGTCAGTTGTGTAAGTCAAGGATTGAACTTCGATAGGGTTAGTCATGCATTGTAATGTATAAAGTGAAAGTAATGAAGGGAACTGTCAGTAGTGGAAGTCATTTAGTCAGTTCTGTTCATCTTTGATTGCAATGCCATAACAGTCCGTCAAGGATTAGCCTGTCAATAATGGCACTTACAGATTCGACTATCGGTAGTATCAGACTTAAAATAGACTGTAAGTAGTGTCAGTCATGGATTAGAATAAAGATAGTGTCAGTTAATGGTTGGACTGTCAGCATACAATTGACCTTAGGTGAATATAACTGTAAGTAGTGTAAAATATGAATTATGTCTCCCCCACACGGTTGGGAGACATTGTTTTTGTCCTGTGCGTCACTAAGTTATTCCGCTCAGCTCCTCTGAAACTACTCAACCGAATTTCACAAAACTTAGTATGTGACAAGTACACCATATTTAGTTGTACATATTAATAGGAAATTCTGATCCTCAAAATATTTTGGGAGTTTTGGCCATTTATACTTATAATTTTCCAAAAATTCCTCATAAATCATGGTTGTCGCTCAACTCCTCCGAAACTACCGAACTAATTTCTTACGAAACTTGGTACACAGCAAGTACTCCATATGTAGTTTACCATATTACCAGAAATTGTTTTTCTGAAAATTTTGTGGGAGTTGTGGCCCTTTGAACATAAATCACGGCTTCTGCTCAACTCCTCTGAAACTACTGCACCAAATTTTACGAAGTTTGGTACATAGCAAGCACATCATATGTAGATGTGCATATTACCAGAAAATTTTGTGGGAGTTATGCGTCTTTGAACTTAGAATCTCTGCAGAAATTCCTCACAAATCATTTTTTTTAATATTTATTAGTTTTTTCCAAAGCAAGTACAAGTATACAAATATCATAATACTCATGTTGACAATAAACTGGTACACAATGCACATATATAAATCTAGATGTATAGTAAAAATTATTTATACACATACATGTAAGATAGGTAGGAATTTGTAATCTTTAATTGTAAATTGTATTATTATAAGTGCTCTGGGATTTTTGTTTAGCACTAAAAGGAGAATAACAGAAGCTTAATTGGAAGAAAAAAGGGGGGTGGGGAATAGGAAAACAAAATTTGTCACATATTTGTTTCCCAAATGATGCTACCAATGGAGATGCAAATTTCAATCTGAGTGTATAGTCATGTACTGCTGAGCATCAGTCAGTCTTGAAAAGAGTGTGCCAAATATTACATTCTTTGTTGAAAATATCAATGTTTTGTGCAAGCAATGCTGCATATTTTTCTGTCTTGTATAAATTTATAATAGAATTTTGGAGTCCTTGGAGACATAGTGGTTTTTCAAGGCATAGGCATGTGTAAATAAAGTGTTTAATTTTCACTTTAATTAGGTTATGCACTTTAGAGTTCTTTAAGTAAAGTATTCCAAACATAAAAGATTTCTTATTATAGTTCAGTGGGAATTTCTATTTGCCTCTTTTCAAAGTTTTCTATTAATAACTGAACTTTTTCGCATAGATGGTGTGTTATTGTTTCTGGCTGCTTTCCACATAAAGTACAAAAAGGATTTGTTTTTATTTTAATTTTTGCTAAAAATGAGTTAGTGGTAAAAACTAAATGATTTATTTTATGTTGGAACCATTAAAGTTGGGAGTTACCTGTAACTTTAAAGTGCAGATTATATATGGTTTTCATATCTGATTCATTGAACTGGAACAGGTGTACTAGTTTATCTTTATTTGTAGGTTCTGAACATGCTGAATGGACATTCATTAAGACTTTATAGAAATCTTTTGATCCTTTTGTGTTCTTGAAAAAAAGAGAAATATTTTGTAGTTTATATGGATATATTATTTGGGTTTTTGCCAAATAAAATGAAAAAGTAATGAATTTATATCAGAAATGTTCTTATTATCAAGATTTCAAAGAACTGAAAAGAGTTGTACTAGTTTTGGGATGGCTAAAGTGTTGATAATTGTTATTCTGCCAATGGGCGTTAGATTTCTTTTACTCCAACCATTTAAAAGGGCACTGATTTCAGCTATTTTTGTCGTAGTTCATTTTGATCATTTTTGACATATCTAGATTGAAGTCAATTCCCAAATATGTAAAAGTGTTATTGCCCCATGCAAGATTTAATTCCGGACATAATATATTTTTTTACTAAATTTCATACTACCTATCCATACTACCCGAGTCGTACTAAAATTTATTTTAAACCAGATATTCTCCAAAATGTTTTAGTTCTTTCATTGTTTCCTTTAAAGATACTTCTGAACCATCAAGGATAAAAGCGGTATCATCAGCAAACTGAGAAAGTTTATTCTCTATATTAACACTTTTTAAACCTTGAATATTGCTGTTTGTTTGTAGTTTTATAGCTAGAATCTCTGCACATAGAATAAATAAATATGGAGAAAGGGGTCTCCGAGCGACAACCCCTCTGAAATTAAAAAAAATTGTGACAAATTACCACCCTGGTTTACAGCAGAAAATATGTTTGTATAAAATATGTGAACACGTTTTTGTATTAATGTACCAAAATTAAAAACAAACTGCAGAACCTTTTGTATAAATTGCCAAGATATCGAGTCAAATGCTTTTTCAAAATCGATAAATAGGAGTAGACCTGGGGGACGAGGGGATACACAGTTTTTGTATTGAAAAATAAACTTTAATGTTCTTGTTTCTCTCAGTTTTGTACAGCAATGTCACTTATGTCACTTGACGAGCAGTAGTGGCAGTTGTAACTTAGACTGATATTGTCATTCATAAAGTTAGGCTGTCAGTAGTGTCAGTCAGGGATTTATCTGCAGTTAAATTTAAAGTTTAAATTTCAATAAAGTTAGTATATGATTGAACTTTGTCAACGGTATGTACTGTCAGTAATGTTAGTCATGGATTGGACTGTCAGTAGTGTCATTTACACATTGAACAGTCAGTAGTATTTCAAAGGTATGTAGTGTCAGTAATGAATGGCCTGGATTGGAGTGTCAGTATTGTCATTTGCAGATTGAACTGACATTATTGTGTTAAAGAGCTGTACTGTCAATAGTGGTAGTCATAGATTAGACTGTCAGTAGTGTCATTTACGGATTGAACTGATAGTAGTGTATCAAGGGTATGTACTGTCAGTAATGTTTGTCAAAGATTCTATTGCCAGTAGTGTACTTTACAGATTGAACTGACAGTAGTGTGTCATAGGTATGCACTGTCAGTAATGTTGGTAATGGATGAATTGACGCAGTATGTGGTATTTTTGAAAGTTGTTAAAAATGAATTCAATTAATGATGTTAAAAATGTATATAACCGACAAACTAAACTAAAATGTTTAGTGATTTGCAAAATAATGCTAGCTATTGTACCTGTAGTTTGATTTTACAGAGCATTGACATTTGTTTGTAAATAAAGGATAAGGTATATTGCAGTGTGAGTATCATTTTAATGTTTTGTTTTTCCAGTATTACATGTAATCATAACCTGAAGTACATGATGTCAGAGTACATGTCATATGTATAGAGGACTGGATATATTTGTGTAGTTGAAATGTAACGTTTTTTTATCTTTCAGATAAAGGGAACACAAATATTCTCTCCAGTGTATTACGTGGTCACCCTGACATGAACAAATGTCAGCCAGACAAAAATCAAAGCGAGAACGACTTGGAGAAGAATCAGGTAGAAGAAAGTTTTTCTGTGTCCAAGTTGAACAATAATGCTACCAAACAAAATCAACCGATACCTCTGAGTACAGATATCGAAAGTACACAAAGTGAACTCCATGCAGCACATTCCTTAATATATGATGTTCATGACAAACATCACAGTAAAACAGAAAAGATGAAAATGCACAAAAATGAGAAAACAATCCAACAAAGGCTTGGATTTAGTTCAATCCACGAGGATATAAAGCAGGAGATAAAGAAAGGGGAATATAAAGTTAAAATAGCCCCGTCCGATCTGGTGGATTTTGGAGGTCAAAAGTCCTACGATATGACCCACCAGTTATTCATACAGGGGAAAGGGACGTTCACACTATTGTTTGATGGAAGGAAAGGACTACATGATCCACTTCCAGAATATCCTCAAGGGAATGTAACGTCAGCATGTAAGGAATTTGTTGATTTTTCTTAGCTTCTTGCTCACAAAGCCTTTTATAAATAAATTATACTCTATAAAATTGTCATTGTTATCTGCCAGTGTGTGTTGATCTGCATGAGTTAAATATGAAAGTTACAATTCAGCTTATATATCTCTTTGAATTAGCTTTTGGAGATATATCAATATATTTCTTCTATCTTATTTAGTTTTAACAATGTTTTTATAGTAAAAAAAGATTCTTTTACAGTTTAAGAAAAATATTTTTATTGCAATTTATGCTACATTGCCTTACAGTAAAAAAACTTCATCAAATATAAATCTTTGTACGTCTCCATAATACACCAGTATATAAATCTCAGAACGGAGCATATGCTGCATGTGTTTTTTTAATGTTAACAGTTTTTTGTATTTGTTTGTATTTGCAGTAATTCTTAAACACTGGGTGGATTCTATTTTAACTTACTGTGGAGAAGATGATGACGATATACTCCCTGTGATTTTGTTTGCGGCAACACACAGAGACAAATTAAGTGAGGTAAGTTAAAAAAAACCTAATACATATAACAGGAGGTAATTTAAACAACTAACAAAGACATGTTAAGTTGATAGCTACCAGCTAAATTCAAGAAAATAATTTAAACAACTCACAGAGATCAATTTAAAAAGGTAAGTTAACTTTAATTAAGGTAAATTAAATAATGCACAGAGACAGATTAAGGTATTTATGTGTAACAACTCACGGACATAAATTTAAAAAGGTACCATAAACAACTCAAAGAGACAATTAAATGGAGGTAAGTAACCAATTCACTGTGACATATTAGGGTAGACAACTCATATAGACAGATTAGAGAAGTAAAGTAAAACAACTGTCAAAGATAAAATAATGGAGCTAAATAAACAACTCACAGGGACACATTAAATAATGTAATTTAAACAACTCGGAGACAAACTAATGGATATAAGTTAAACAGCTCACGGAGAAAAATTAAAGTTAACTGCTTACAAAGATTAAAGGAGGTAAGCTAAACAATTTGCAGGTACATTTTAAGGAAGATAAGTTTAACAACTCATCGGGGTCCCCATTGGCCGAGTGGTGAAGGTAGTTTGTCTACTATTGAGCATGTGGTCTGTTAACAATGCCCATTGGGGGGAGTTCCGTCTCACTGCAGCGCAGGGTGTTCCCAACTAAATTGACAAGAATTTAAAGTTTTCTCAGTGTAGGTCTTGGTTTTCTCTGGATACTCCGGCCATCTTGAATTAAAACTGGACTCCATGATATAGCTGAATGTGGCGTTTAACAAATTAAAAATAAACAATCAACAACTCAAACAGACAAAAGATTGGTGGCTAGTTAAACAACTAACTAAAACTACAAATCACACAGACACATTAGAGTTGGTAAGTTCATAGAGACAAATCAAAGTAGGTAAGTTTTCCATGGCACAGAAAAAAATAGGAGGCAAGTTAAACAACCGAGACAGATCAAACAAGCTGAATATTTTAAAGACATGTTAAAATGTAAGTTAAACAACTGCACAGACACATTACAGGAGATAAGCTAGACAAAACAGAGACACATAACAGATGTCAAGAAACAAAGGGTGTACCATGTTTTTTCAATACAACGAACAGACATATTTCTATTGGTATATGTATCAAATAATTCTGATCACACCAACACATTTTGTAATAAGATTTTTTTGGTTTTCGAAATGAGTAAATAATATAAAGAATTATTTGAAAGAACTAATTTGAGTTAATTGATGGGAACAGAAAGTCATCTTATTAACACATATTGTGGAGTAAACATAAATGTTCTTATAAACACATAGAGTGAGAGTGAGGGAACAGAAATTGTCTGATTAACACAGAGGGTCTTAGTGGGGTACATAAAACTATCTTATTCACACAGAGGGTCTAAGTGGGGTACATAAAACCATCTTATTAACACAGAGGGACTTAGTGGGTACATAAAACTATCTTATTAACACAGAGGGACTTAGTGGGGTACATAAAACTATCTTATTAACACAGAGGGTCTTAGTGGGGTACATAAAACTATCTTATTAACACAGAGGGACTTAGTGGGGTACATAAAATTATCTTATTAACACAGAGGGTCTTAGTGGGGTACATAAAACTATCTTATTAACACAGAGGGATTTAGTGGGATACATAAAACTATCTTATTAACACAGAGGGACTAAGTGGGGTACATAAAACTATCTTATTAACACAGAGGATCTTAGTGGGGTACATAAAACTATCTTATTAACACAGAGGGTCTTAGTGGGGTACATAAAACCATCTTATTAACACAAAAGGTCTTAGTGGGGTACATAAAACCATCTTATTAACACAGAGGGTCTTAGTGGGGTACATACAACTATTTTATTAACACAGAGAGTCTTAGTGGGGTACATACAACTATCTTATTAACACAGAGGGACTTAGTGGGGTACATAAAATTATCTTATTAACACAGAGGGTCTTAGTGGGGTACATACAGCTATCTTATTAACACAGACGGTCTTAGTGGGGTACATAAAACTATCTTATTAACACAGAGGGTCTTAGTGGGGTACATACAACTATCTTATTAACACAGAGGGACTTAGTGGGGTACATACAACTATCTTATTAACACAGAGTCTTAGTGGGGTACATACAACTATCTTATTAACACAGAGAGTCTTAGTGGGGTACATAAAACTATCTTGTTAACACAGAGGGACTTAGTGGGGTACATGCAACTATCTTATTAACACAGAGGGTCTTAGTGGGGTACATAAAACTATCTTATTAACACAGAGGGACTTAGTGGGGTAAATAAAACTATCTTATTAACACAGAGGGTCTTAGTGGGTACATACAACTATCTTATTAACACACAGGGACTTAATGGGGTACATAAAACTATCTTATTAACACAGAGGGACTTAGTTGGGTACATAAAACTATCTTATTAACACAGAGGGTCTTAATGGGGTACATAAAACTATCTTATTAACACAGAGGGACTTAGTGGGGTACATAAAACTATCTTATTAACACAGAGGGTCTTATTGCGGTACATAAACCATCTTATTAACACAGAGGGTCTCAGTGGGGTTAATAAAACTATCTTATTAACACAGAGGGTTTTATTGGGGTACATAAAACTATCTTATTAACACAGAGGGTCTTAGTGGGGTACATAAAACTATCTCATTAACACAAAGGGTCTTAGTGGGGTACATAAAACTATCTTATTAACACAGAGGGTCTTAGTGGGGTACTTAAAACTATCTTATTAACACAGAGGGTCTTAGTGGGGTACATAAAACTATCTTATTAACACAGAGGGTCTTAGTGGGTACATAAAACTATCTTTTTAACACAGAGTGTGTGAGTCGGGGAACAGAAAATGTTTTTATTAACACAGTGGGTGTGATTAGGGTAGCATACATATTAAATTACCTGATATATACTTTACAACCAACAGACATGTCTCTATTGTTAAATGTATTCAATAATTAAATAATTCTGATTGCACAAACAGGTTTTCTAATGCGTTTTGTGTTTTTTTAAATTAGTTAATAACATAAAGAACTATTTAAAGGGAGTTATTTGAGGTACTTGTTTTCTGTTAAAGAGGGTTGATTTGGGAGACTGAAAATTATTTTATTAACACAGAAGGTGGAAAGTGGGGGAATAGAAAATTCTTATTAACACAGAGGTTGGATTGGGGAGCAGAAAATTATCTTATTAACACAGAAGATGGATGTGGGGGAACCGAAAATTATCTTATTTACACATATGGCTGGAGCGGGGAAGCATAAATTATCTTATTAACATATTGGATGGGAGAACAAAAATTATCTTCTTTACACAGTGGGTCGAGTTTGGGGAAAAATAATTATTTTATTAACACCGAGAGTGTGTGTGCGAGTGCTTGCATGCGTGTATGGGGAATAACACATTTTCTTATCAACACAGAGGATGGGAGTTGGGGAACAGTATTATTTTTTCTTATTTACACAGATAGTGGGAATAGGGAACAGAAAATTTCCCTTATGTTGTTCTTTTTACATAATCTTTCAAGTTCTTTCAATAAAACTATGATATTATCATTGATTTAAAGGACAAACAGAAACAGATGGTTATCGAATTCCAGCAAGGTCTGAAAGACATGTTTCAAAACCATGAACGTGCAAATCGTATCAAGTATAATGATATATTCTTCATAAATGGAACAGACAGAAGTGATGCTGAAGTGAACAGGCTACAGACAACTTATGTGAACATAGCTTTTCAGCAGAAGTCATGGGGGGAACGGATGCCACTGGCATGTGTGCCTTTGGAGCTACAAATGTCAGAGATGAGATCATCCAACATCAACATTATATCAAAAGATGATCTTATACAGATAAATGAAGAAAATGACGACCTGGCACTTACAAACAAGGAATTGGATGATTTTTTGCAAAGGCAGCATGTACTGGGGAAAATTATGTACTTTAAAAGCCAAGGACTTAAAAACTTCATCATTTTAGAGCCAACCGCACTAGTAGATATCTTGAGGTCATTTATCACAGACGAGATGTTCTTTCCATCTGACACAACTCTTAGACAAATCTTGAATGAAATGACAAAAACCGGAAAGATTAGAAAAGAAGATTTGTTCAAACTCTGGAAGCAGGATGAATTCAATCGACACATGCCTGATGATAATGTCAAAGCGTTCGTGGTAAAAGTATTGATTCATCTTGACCTTCTGATTGAGCCAAAGCGCTATAATGCAAGAGGTGAAGCAGGTGAAGTTTACCTTGTGCCATGCATAATAAGAAAGGAACTAGAAGCCAACTTTTTGGAAAGTCTTAAAGAAAACAAAACATTGTACTTGTCATATAAACTTTTAAAGTCATAAATTCCTTCTGCGCTGTCTTTTAAAATCATTGGGTCTGCATTAAATGTGTGGCCTTTGAAGGAGACTGAGGCTGGAGACGTTTGTTTGTATAGCAAAGCTGCAATTCTTCGCATCGACCAATCAAACGAGTTGTACATTTTGGTCCGAGATAATAGAGTTTTTGTATGTTTACAAAATGTGGTGTCAAAACAGTTTATATCACCCGACATTGCTTCATGTATACAAGAATGCTTAACACTTACAATAGAAAACGCTTTAAAATTCTACCACAGCAGTTTTGGAAAACTGGCTTTAACAGTGGAAATCACGAAATTGTTCAACATTGAAGTTGGCCATAAATGTAGAGCGGAAATGTGTTATTTAACCCTTTCAGAAGCTAAAACTATGGCTTCATGGAAATGTATGTATGGAACAGAACATGAAACAAAATATCCATTGTACTGGACATTTGACAAGGTAAGCTTAGACTTGGAATTATGCAGAACTAGAATCATACTAGCATAAACTATTAATTTATTTAAGTGCTACAAATATGCATTTTGAATGTATAATGGTGTACTGTCATGATGATTATTAATTCTATCATATACTTCTGTTAACTATAATGTGTAAGGTAATGTCCTTCTGTGAACTATAAGGTGTGATCAGACAGGTGAGATGCATCCTGTGAACTATAAGGTGTGATCAGACAGGTGAGATGCATCCTGTGAACTATAAGGTGTCGTCAGACAGGCGAGATGCATCCTGTGAACTATAAGGTGTCGTCAGACAGGCGAGATGCATCCTGTGAACTATAAGGTGTGGTCAGACAGGTGAGATGCATCCTGTGAACTATAAGGTGTGATCAGACAGGTGAGATGGATCCTGTGAACTATAAGGTGTCGTCAGACAGGCGAGATGCATCCTGTAAACTATAAGGTGTCGTCAGACAGGCGAGATGCATCCTGTGAACTATAAGGTGTCGTCAGACAGGCGAGATGGATCCTGTGAACTATAAGGTGTCGTCAGACAGGCGAGATGCATCCTGTGAACTATAAGGTGTGATCAGACAGGCGAGATGCATCCTGTGAACTATAAGGTGTCGTCAGACAGGCGAGATGCATCCTGTGAACTATAAGGTGTCGTCAGACAGGCGAGATGCATCCTGTGAACTATAAGGTGTGATCAGACAGGCGAGATGCATCCTGTGAACTATAAGGTGTGATCAGACAGGTGAGATGCATCCTGTGAACTATAAGGTGTGATCAGACAGGTGAGATGCATCCTGTGAACTATAAGGTGTGATCAGACAGGTGAGATGCATCCTGTGAACTATAAGGTGTCGTCAGACAGGCGAGATGCATCCTGTGAACTATAAGGTGTGATCAGACAGGTGAGATGCATCCTGTGAACTATAAGGTGTCAGGCAGGCTACATATGTCCTTCTGTAAACTATAAGGTGTCGTCAGACAGGCGAGATGGATCCTGTGAACTATAAGGTGTCGTCAGACAGGCGAGATGCATCCTGTAAACTATAAGGTGTCGTCAGACAGGCGAGATGCATCCTGTGAACTATAAGGTGTCGTCAGACAGGCGAGATGGATCCTGTGAACTATAAGGTGTCGTCAGACAGGCGAGATGCATCCTGTGAACTATAAGGTGTGATCAGACAGGCGAGATGCATCCTGTGAACTATAAGGTGTCGTCAGACAGGCGAGATGCATCCTGTGAACTATAAGGTGTCGTCAGACAGGCGAGATGCATCCTGTGAACTATAAGGTGTGATCAGACAGGCGAGATGCATCCTGTGAACTATAAGGTGTGATCAGACAGGTGAGATGCATCCTGTGAACTATAAGGTGTGATCAGACAGGTGAGATGCATCCTGTGAACTATAAGGTGTCGTCAGACAGGCGAGATGCATCCTGTGAACTATAAGGTGTGATCAGACAGGTGAGATGCATGCTGTGAACTATAAGGTGTCGTCAGACAGGCGAGATGCATCCTGTGAACTATAAGGTGTGATCAGACAGGTGAGATGCATCCTGTGAACTATAAGGTGTCGTCAGACAGGCGAGATGCATCCTGTGAACTATAAGGTGTGATCAGACAGGTGAGATGCATCCTGTGAACTATAAGGTGTCGTCAGACAGGCGAGATGCATCCTGTAAACTATAAGGTGTATTCAGACAGGCGAGATGCATCCTGTGAATAATAAGGTGTCGTCAGACAGGCGAGATGCATCCTGTGAACTATAAGGTGTCGTCAGACAGGCGAGATGCATCCTGTGAACTATAAGGTGTGATCAGACAGGTGAGATGCATCCTGTGAACTATAAGGTGTCGTCAGACAGGCGAGATGCATCCTGTGAACTATAAGGTGTGATCAGACAGGTGAGATGCATCCTGTAAACTATAAGGTGTCGTCAGACAGGCGAGATGCATCCTGTGAACTATAAGGTGTGATCAGACAGGTGAGATGCATCCTGTGAACTATAAGGTGTCGTCAGACAGTCGAGATGCATCCTGTGAACTATAAGGTGTGATCAGACAGGTGAGATGCATCCTGTGAACTATAAGGTGTCGTCAGACAGGCGAGATGCATCCTGTGAACTATAAGGTGTGATCAGACAGGTGAGATGCATCCTGTGAACTATAAGGTGTCGTCAGACAGGCGAGATGCATCCTGTGAACTATAAGGTGTCGTCAGACAGGCGAGATGCATCCTGTGAACAATAAGGTGTCGTCAGACAGGCGAGATGCATCCTGTGAACTATAAGGTGTCGTCAGACAGGTGAGATGCATCCTGTGAACTATAAGGTGTCGTCAGACAGGCGAGATGCATCCTGTGAACAATAAGGTGTCGTCAGACAGGCGAGATGCATCCTGTGAACAATAAGGTGTCGTCAGACAGGCGAGATGCATCCTGTGAACTATAAGGTGTCGTTAGACAGGCGAGATGCATCCTGTAAACTATAAGGTGTCGTCAGACAGGCGAGATGCATCCTGTGAACAATAAGGTGTCGTCAGACAGGCGACATGCATCCTGTGAACTATAAGGTGTCGTCAGACAGGCGAGATGCATCCTGTGAACTATAAGGTGTCGTCAGACAGGCGAGATGCATCCTGTGAAAAATAAGGTGTCGTCAGACAGGCGAGATGCATCCTGTGAACTATAAGGTGTCGTCAGACAGGCGAGATGCATCCTGTGAACTATAAGGTGTCAGGCAGGCTACATGTGTCATTCTTATGTCGTGGAAATTCAAATAGCTCTTGTCATTGCTGTTTTAACATTAAAATTGTCAAGCTTTATAGTTTAAACTAAATTATACGAAATATTTCAATTTTCTGAACAGGTTATACGATACAACATGGTTTGGGTCTGTTTCGCGGTTTATTAGGCATAAACAAACCCAAACCATGTTCAATCGTATCACCTGCTCACAAATTTGAAGTATTCCTAAAGTAAAAGAAAATCTATTGATATTTTAACAAATTGCACAACACTGAATCTTAACTAGAATGTATTTGGTGTCTTCATATGTCCTGCTGTTAACCATTTATTGTCGAGCAGGCTTCATATTTTCTTCTATTAACTATTTGGTGGCAAGCTAAATGTTTCCCATTACTGTTAGGTGTCGGGTAGGCTACGTGTGTCATTGTGCTAAATATTTGGCGTCAGACACGCTACAGGTATCCTAGTGACTATTAGGTGTCAGGCAGGCTGCATGTGTCCTGTTAACTTTTAAGTGTTGGACAGGCTGCTTGTGTCTTTATGTTAACTGTTAGGTGTCTGCCAGGCTGCATATGTCCTTTTATTAATTATTAGTTCTCAGGCAGGCTACTTGCGTTCTTCTGTTAACTACAAGCATCCTTCAATTAAGTCTTAGGTGTTAGGCATGCCTCATGTGTTCTTCTGTTGGGAGTCTTGCAGGCAACGTGTATCCTTCTGGTAGCTATTAGGGGTCAGGCAGGCTACAAGCATCCTTCAGTTAAGTCTTAGGTGTTAGGCATGCCTCATGTGTTCTTCTGTTGGGAGTCTGGCAGGCAACGTGTATCCTTCTGTTAACTATTAGGTGTCAGGCAAGCTTCATGTGTCCTTTGGTTAATTATTTAGTGCTACATGTGTCATTCTGTTAATTATTTAGTGCTACATGTGTCATTCTGTTAAATATTATTTGTCAGGCATGCTGCTTGTTTCCTTCTATTAACTATAAAGTTTTCAAGTTGTCGCCCAAGCTGCAAACATTAATTTTATCCGTCTCTAATTATTTGTTGTAATAATTTGTTTCCTCTTCACTGAATGGTTTTAGATTAATTACTTACTTTATTCTTGAATGCAAGATAAATAATTCTTAGCAAGTCAGCTTTCTGCAAGCAGAAAATGTTTTATCTATTATTATTGTTTTTAAGCGTGAATTTGAATCTTAACCAACACTAAGGCTGCTTACTATAAATAATCTTGTATTACTTTATGTGTATTATGCATTGATATCATCGAGTATATTATTCTTTTGCATTATTGTTCTCGAGTCATTATTATGTATATTGTCGACTTGTTAGCTAGCCGTTATTATATATTATTGGATACGATCATAGACTATGGATACATCTAACTAACTTTGAATGCAGTTTTTTTTTGTTCTATCGTCATTAAGTTATAACGAAAGGACTAAAATGTCATATGTTTTTGTTTATATAGGAACACCTCTGTAAACCTGACTGCACAGGTATGTCTATAGGTATAAATTTATACAGTCTTCAGTAAAAGTCTGGCTCAAGCGTCATTAAAATGTGTTCCTTTCTGAGAATGTTGTATTCTAAACTTCATCCAATCAAATCTGTCCTTTCCCCTTGTTGTCATGGTATTTGAGAAAGTTCTCATGCTGAGCAAAACATTTTTACTCAAAAACGTTGTATGGTTCTTTGGCCTGATTACTGAACTTAACAAGGATTCAAAATTGGAGATGAATTGCATTTTCGCTAAAAGGTATTAATTCTTATCTTTTAAAATTTCTCATTTCTTATTTTTACTACAACCAACAATCAAAGTCATCGGTTTGCGATGTGACATTCATTTGTTGTCGATTGTAATCAAACATATACGGGTAAAGGGGTAGTTTTTGTTAATTCATTGGTCTGTATTGTAACATTCGTTGCTTATTGATCGTTATGACATATACTTAAATAAGTAAAATGATATTTCGAACACTGATGAATATTTTTGCTGACAAAAAACTACTTCTTTAATCAACGTTTGATATAAGAAATATAGATAATGTAACGTATGAAACTAATTATGAATAATTTACAGGTATTGATCAAGAATCGTTCAAGTTATGTCCGACAGAGAAGCATCTTGCTAGACTGGCTCAATTTATTGGTCTAAATAATTTTGGTGACTTTGTTATCAGACTTGGATTTCCAAAAGACAAGTGGGAAGATTTTGAATACAGGCTTCAGAGAGGAATTTCTAATCTGATCAAAATTGAGGCTTTGTGTGCATGGAAAATTGACATGGATAAGCCATCATTTCAACATTTGAACGATGCCATCACTGCAATTGGGTACACCCCCCATAAACTTTGTCAGGTAATACACTTAAAAGTATTATGTTGTAACTTTGAACTAGAGAAAAATAATTTTTCAGCTATTATGCCTGAAATTTTTTCATTACAATCAAGATGTAACTAATGATTTAGGTGTAATGTATTATTGAATTCCGATCCAAATGACTGCTTTTTATCTTCTTTTTGATGACTAGTGGTGCTCGAATATAGACTTTCAGTTTATTTTAATTTATTTACAAATTACCAAATAGAAGTATTTCATATATATATATTGAAATATTTTCACATTCAAGATGGGTATGAATTCCGATCACATCGTATCATTTACAATCTTAAATCGGATATTATTAACAACTTTGATAAAGAGTTAAAACAATTTGATAGTGTTTGTTCATATTTATTCAGATGTCAAAAACAGAGACCGTTTAAACTACCCACATATATACAAATATAAATATTTTTTTTATTGTCAATTAAAGACGCCCTTTCGGGTACTCAAATCACAATATATACAATTATTGGTAAAGATTGGCTTATTAACAATTAAAGATTTAATTATGGTGCAAAACAATTCTAATAAAAAAATAAAAAAATAAAAATAAATAATAACTTCGGTATAGGGCTATATACATGATATAAGCAAGGAACATACTAAAAGTACCAAAATATAACTTGCGTCATTACATTATTGTAACTGTAACAGTTTATAATAGGCAGAACAGATAACTAGTAGGTCGTATTAGTTATTAATATGACGGTTAATCTAGTAATAATAGTTAAAAAAAACAATAATATATTTATATCCTGCTCAGTTGATCTTCTCTCTCGAAATTGGTCACCACCCATTGTAACAAGCAAAAAAAACGTACCAATTTTCCGTGCATGTTTACCTCACAAAATTGCCATCGTTTCAGACGATGTTCCATTTTTATGCTTTAAGTATCTAATTAAACGAAAGGCAAAACGATATATTTTTTTCTTCATTTTATGTGTTCCTTAAATCAAAGGAAGATGTGATCAAGTTAGTGTTTTAGCAGAAGTTTTTTGAGTGACAAATAAAACCTCTTAGCGCGTATGGTCGATCTTATGTTCCTTATGTAGATCCAAAAAGGTGCAAATTGAAATCAGCAATTATTTTTTAACATTTGTTCAGCGTTTTGAAATGCTGTTTTTTAATTTGATAGAGCGATTTTCCAAGGTTAATTTTGACCAAAATTAGAATGGGTGTAACTTGGAGCAAGCGATTATTGTCCATTTGAAAACCTTGGGGTAATGGCGGTTGCGGTTTTGGCGCGAATGCCATAGAACGTCACGAAAGCTAGCGATCTAGCTTTTGCAAACATCGTAAGACACTTGTTGAAAACAAAAAGTGTCAGATTGCGTAGCAAAAGTCAAGAACATGTAAACAATAAGCATAGTATGGAATATGTACAGTGGAAATTTTTTTATTGGATTTTTGTAATAAAAAGTTACAATATCGCATATTGAATATTAATTTTAAAAAATGTAAGCAGAAAAACACTCCATTTGATTGTGTCTTTTAGAATAAGCTATTAACACACTGTTTAAATTTAAAACAAACTAGTTGACATTCATTCTGATTATAAAGATATATGTTAACTCATACAGTCGTTTTTGTTTGTTTTAATCCGGGGGATTTATAGAAATTGATTTACGTGCGCTTTTGAATAATACTGGGTCAATCTTGTTATAGTGTGTGGGACTCGAAATAACAAAATCGACCCAGTATCATTCGAAAGCACATGTAAATAGTCATGCACAGATCCCTGTGTTGTAATTGTTTAATAACACTTTCAGCAATTTTTCAACTATATTTGGGCGTCCTGTTTTTATTGAAGGTGAAAGCCAGATTGTAGGAGGAAGCCAGATTGTAGGAGTCTTTTAATAATTGTCAATCACGATTGAAGTTGAGCACACCCTGGCAGCAATAAGATTCAAACAAGTGCTGACAGGCATTCGATCAATAGTAGATGAATACTACCTTAACCACTCGGCAACTGAAGCCCTGTATCACAGAAATAAATTATTTTAGATTTGAATATTTGAGAAGCTTATGCCATCACTTACATTTATAGGGAGGCATTTACATATATATACATGTATTTGATGCAAGTTATATTCCAACCATATAACAGGTGCGATTTTTATGTCTGAAATGGGCAGCAGCAATTTTGTCTTATTTATTAATATATTTATAAAATTCATGATAGAAGCATCTTCAATTGTATTGTTGCACTGAATGGATTTTGATGGACTCTTTGTCACATAGTGCTATTGTACACCTGATATTTTAAATTTTGATTGGAATGATATTTAGGATTTTCCATAGCAAACATTGATTGATTGATTGATTGATTAATGGTGTTTAACGCCCGAGCAGCAATATTTCAGCTATATTCAGGCGAGGCAAACATTGACTTGCCATTCTTTGATTCTATCTCTTATCCACAACTACTTGCACCACTGAGTGGGATTTGATGAAACTTTTGCAGAATCCTTTGTCATATGGTGGAATAGTGCACCTGATTATTTACAGTTTGAGCAAAAAGATTTTTGGAGTTTCTAACAGCAAAGCCCTGGAGATTGCCATTCAAGACATAGGGGAGTTGGGGCTATCAATTCTGAGGATTGCAAAGTTTTTTCTAGTCTTTTAAAATTATATCTAATATGTTTCTAAATTTACCTGATTTATTTTACATTGGTTTGTTTTATTGCCTGTCAAACATGAGACAGGAATCTCTTTTCATAATTGCGAAGCAACCTTTCCTTCGGTGCAGTCTGCACTTTGATTATTCAAACGTCAAAAGCATTAACCGTTAAAAACTACCCACAAATGTATCACTTTACTTCATTTCTGGAACAAATACTAGAACAAGAGTAAAACACAGAATGTCCTAACCATATTTAATAGAAATTCTTATAATTTATCCTAGTATGAAGTGTTATTTTACTGGAAATAAACACAACAGGCAGAGTTAATGCACCGTTCACTATCAACAGACTATTTAACTAGAAAATATGATATATATAATCTCTTTCTTTTACTAATTTTTAGATTTTTAGAGAAAATAGAAGAATTTTAGGTGAGTTTAACTGGTTAAAATATTTAGTCTTTGCCCAGCATGTGAACGAGTGCCAATATTTATATACTGGATTAAGAAAAGGACTACCATATTATAATATAATCTTGAACACCAGCATTGGATCTTTCAGATGTATAATGTAACGTTGACTAAATTAGTATTTCTGTGTACCAGTTGTTACCTCTTATGATCAGATGTTTCATTAATCGGCAGTTAGTCACCTAGTAGTTACCACATTGAGGTTGTCAGCTCGAGCCTTACTTCGAACAGGTTGTGCTAGACTCCATACTGAATTGACAAGATTTGATGTTATTGTGCCAAAGGTCCGGAGTTTTCACCTGGTACTCTAGCTTCATTCCCCAATAACATTTGAACGCTATGAATTGCTGAACTTGGTGTTAAACTATTAATAAATATTAAAAAACCGATGGATTCTGAGGTATATATAAATAGTATACAAGTATTTGATGAAACAGAAACTTCCACAAATCAAAACTAATTAATTAAATTTTATTTCATAAATTTCAATCATAAATCTTTTCAGTAAATCTAGGGTGAAAGACAGCAACATGCCATCCTTTAAAATATCGTTATATATAAAAAAACGACCAAATTTGGTATCTGCCAAAGTAACATAATTGTATTGTTCATTTCATTAGATATTGATCATCCGCTTCTACAGACCGCTCCAGAGGACGTCATTCTGCGTGAGGTATCATGTATCATAGGTAATTGTGCCGTACACCTTGGAGTAGAGTTGGGTCTAGACTTTAACCAAATTGAGGACACCACATACAGATATAACAAGAACATATTTGACCAGAATTATGACATTCTAATGAAGTGGAAAAATAAATACGGGAAAACTACTGGAACACTACGAACTCTAATGCATGTACTTTATATTGTTGATAAAAGAGGATGTACACTTCTGAAAGAAAAATATGGTATAGATTATTTGTAATTATGACATTAGACATATCTAGTTACTACAGATTCAACGATGATTTATTATATTTATAATAATTGTTTAATTTAATTTTGTGGATTAGTGGAACTATAATTAATTGATGAATTCAATTTTATCTACTGCAAATTATTAAATTATCAAAGATACTATAAATGCTCATGTCATTACATTCTTATGTAAATTATTTTTGCATATGTGTAGCTTATTTATTCCACAAAACCTATTTGACTTACTAAGGAATCGTAAGCAGAAACATGCATTGATGTATATATTTGTTTTGATATTTACACTAGGGTACTGTAAGGTTTAAAATATTGTGAGATGACCTTGTTAGCGAGTCCATTATTAGAATTACTGTTCAAAACAAACAGTTTTGTAGTTGCTAATTTATTTGGAACTGGCTAGTGTTAATAAACATAAATATGATGGAATTCTCTTATTTTATACTAGCTGTGCTGTCTGGACAGAAATAAAATAGTTACTTATCTCTGTTGTTAAAATTAATATTTTAACGTGTTGTTTATTAGAACTATTACAGGCAGTTGAGATCCTCGGGTCTAAAAATGTTGTCTTCCACATAGATAAATACACAGTCACCTCTAAATCTGAACAAAAATCTGTATTCATGGTAATGGTGCAGAAATCTCACTGGCAAACTAATTGATTAATGCTGAAAGACTTTATTCAGAACGAAACCAAGTAAACAATTAGATTGTCCAAAAACTGGACAAAATGTTTTCTGAAACGGAATTTTTTATTACAACGGATATTCATAGATGGCGTCCTGAGTAATCATCTACTATTTATCACATGGTCTGAAAACACTGCATAAGGTTTCGGATTCGAGTCTTACAGTGGACAGAGTGCACTTAACTCCAATCCTAATTGACAATTGTTGTCAGTTTTTGCAACCGAAGATTGGGTTTTTTGGGGTTCTCCACCTTCCTCCCACGAATAAAAACTGGATACCGTGATAAAGCTGGAAGTGGCATTAAAAAGCATTAAAAAAGAGAATTTTCGTACATGACCAAGGCGTGACCTCGGACTAGAATTGTTTTCTTACAATAATAACCAGCTTAATTTACTCGTGTTAAACTCGATGTATGGTTAGTACATAGTAAAAGTAACAATATAGTTATTATGTTGTAAAGAAGTTTATCATATCAAGTTGTCAGTAAAGTACACTGTATTGTAATTGTACTATGGAGAAAATATTGTAGAAGAGCACTACAATCAATTTAAAAGTTGACAACACTAATTTTGATTTCGATTAAATTAACGTGTTTATTTTGTAAATAACAACAGAAATGTCAGACAAATTTGTTGCAATCACTGAAACGTTTTATGTAAAAACATAACTTGTTTGTGCCGTTTCCAACACATTATAGAAAGACGTCGCATCACCCAATTAAATACAAGGGACTTGCTAGGTTTCTTTAAAGTAACGTAATAGAACATTAAGTCGGCGCTGATATTCGTATCAGTAAAATATGTAAAAGAAGAAAAAAAACATAGCTGGCTCTATTCTTGACAATTTGAAATGATACTATTTCATGTGTACCATCTATAAGTATTTCTGTACCTTTCATTAGTATTGAGGTATTTTGTACTCAGAAAGACATCTCCATACAAATATTTTAAATGCAACAAAAATAAATTAACAAACTAGCAGTCCAAGGGAAGTAATTATGTCTGTTCATTTTAAAGGGAAAATAATCTCAAGAACTTGAAGTCTAAATGAGGCTGCAGATATACTCTGGATTTTATCCGAATTTCTTTCTCCAAATATACAGATATTAATATATTATTAGAACAGAAGTACGTGGTGAGAACCTGGGCCTTTGACAGTAAATAGAATGTGTTTGGATTGACTTTAGTACCTGGTAAAAACCTGGACCTTTGACTAGAAATAGAATGTGTTTGGATTGACTTAAGTACCTGGTACGAACCCCGACCTTTGACAGGAAATAGAATATGTTTGGATGGATTGACCTGAGTACCTGGTGAGAACCCGGACCTTTGCCTGGAAATTGAATGAGTTTGGATGGATTGACTTACCTACCCGGTAAGAACCCGTCCTTTGACAGGAAATAAAATTTTTGGATTGGCATAAGTACCTGGTGAGAACACCGACCTTTGACATGAAATGGATTGTGTTTGGATTGACTTAAGTACACGGTAAGAACCCGTCCTTTGACAGGAAATAGAATGTTTGGAGTGGCCTAAGTACATGGTGAGAACCCGACCTTTGACAGGAAATAGAATGTAGGGATTGACCTAAGTACCTGGTGAAAACCCGGATCTTTGACAGGAAATAGATTGTGTTTGGATTCACTTAAGTTCCTGGTGAGAACCTCGACCAGTGACAGGAAATAGAATGTGTTTGCATCGACTTTAGTACCTGGTGAGAACCCCGACCTTTGACAGGAAATATAATGTGCTTGGATTGACCTAAGAACCTGGTGAGAACCCTACCTTTGTCAGGAAATAGAATGTTGGGATTTACCTAAGTACCTGGTGAGAACCCCGACCTTAAACAGGAAATAGAATGTTGGGATTGACCTAAGTACCTGGTGAGAACCCCGACCTTTAACAGGAAATAGAATGTGTTTGGATTGACCTAAGTACCTGGTGAGAACCCCGAACTTTGACGACAGGAAATAGAATGTTCGGATTGACCTAAGTACCGGTGAGAACCCCGAACTTTGACAGGAAATACAATGTTCGGATTGACCTAAGTACCTGGTGAGAACCCCGACCTTTGACAGGAAATAGAATGTGTTTGGATCGACTTAAGTACCTGGTGAGAACTCCGAACTTTGAAAGGAAATAGAATGTGTTTGGATTTACTTTAGTACCTGGTGAGAACCCCGACCTTTGACAGGAAATAGAATGTGTTTGGATTGACCTAAGTACCTGGTGGGAACTCCGAACTTTGACAGGAAATAGAATGTTCGGATTGACCTAAGTACCTGGTGAGAACCCCGACCTTTGACAGGAAATAGAATGTGTTTGGATCGACTTAAGTACCTGGTGAGAACATGGGCCTTTGACAGGAAATAGAATGTGTTTGGATTGACTTAAGTAACTGGTAAACACCTGGACCTTTGACTGGAAATAGAATGTGTTTGGATTCACTTAAGTTCCTGGTGAGAACCTCGACCAGTGACAGGAAGTATAATGTGTTTGGATTGACTTTAGTACCTGGTGAAAAGCCCGACCTTTGACAGGAAATATAATGTGCTTGGATTGACCTAAGTACCTGGTGAGAACCCTACCTTTGACAGGAAATAGAATGTGTTTTGATTGACTTAAGTACCTGATGAGTACACCCGACCTTCGACAGGAAAAAGAATGTGTTTGGATGGATTTACTTAAGTTCCTGGTGATAACCCCGTTCTTTGACAGGAAATAGAATGTGCTTGGATTGGCCTAAGTACCTGGTGAAAAATCAGACATTTGACAGGAAATAGAATGTGCTTGGATTGACTAAAGTACCAGGTGAGAACCACGACCTGTGACAGGAAATAGAATGTGTTTGGATTCGCCGAAGTACCTGGTGAAAACCCAGACCTTTGACAGAAAATAAAATGTGCTTTGATTGACCTAAGTACCTGGTGAGAACCCCGTCCTTTGGCAGGAAATAGAATGTGTTTGAATTGACTTAAGTACCTGGTGAGAACCCGGACCTTTGACAGGAAATAGAATGTGTTTGGATTGACCTAAGTACCTGGTGAGAACCCCGACCTTTGACAGGAAATAGAATGTGTTTGGATTGGCCTAAGTACCTGGTGAAAACCCAGACCATTGACATGAAATAAAATGTGTTTGGATTCAATTAAGTACCTTGTGAGAACCCCGACTCGTGACAGGAAATATAATATGTTTGGATTTACTTTAGTACCTGGTGAGAACCCCGATCTTTGACAGGAAATATAATGTGTTTGGGTTGACCTAACTACCCGGTGAGAACCCCGATCTTTGACAGGAAATATAATGTGTCTGGATGGTTTTGTATTATTATTTAAACAAAACTTTATAATAAATTATTCAACAGAATTCATCAGTAGATAAAACTAAATGGATAGGCCTGAAATATTAATTATTGTTACGACAGTTAGAACTATTCAACCTCCGATCGGCTACATTAGGCCAACCCTCTTACCTAGTACGCTTGATGTATTTACAGCTACTCCAAAACATGACGAATATGTTGTCAATCAGAAAATCTAACATATAACAGATTTGGTATTCACTATATCTAGTTTTAGATCTAGAGTCATTGATGACGATCAAGTAAGTTCTGTCATGGCTTATTACCAGTTATTTATTCCGTGTGTTTCCTTTTTTTTCTTGCAAAAGGAGCCTGGCCTTAAGCTGCATATGATGGATGGCCGTATAGAGTGTCGAAAAATCAAAGCTTTAATGCTGTTACAATAGGTTAAACATCAAGACCTCAAGATGCCCATCTTTCATTTTTTTTAAATATCCACATTACATTTATTCAAATCCAGGAGTAGAAAGTGTCACTGTATATTTGAAGTCCCGTTTTACGGTTGTTAAAATATTGATCAGGAGTTGCGATAGTGTTTTGGTAGTACACTTAGACGATCCTGCTAAGAAACGCTGTTTGTATGGATTTTTGTGAAGTTTTGGTATCGAATAAAACAAGGGAGATCACAATCTTCGTCTTCAATTTTGAGACCAAAGTATTCCAATACCTATTTGTGATTTTCAATCATCTCTTCTTTGAAAGTGCAATGAATATAAGTAGGATTGCCAAGTGAACAAGAAAAACGATCAATCAACAAAAAAAGGGACGTTATGAGATAAAAGAAACAAAAAATTGACTGCCACAGCAAAGGCATTCAGAAGTTAGCATTTCTCTTTTTGGAAATTTACAAAAGGCGTCTTTATCATACAGAGAGCGTGGTACTCTCAATATGAGTTACCCACTACTCCAACAGGCTTTACGTATAATGACCTGACAACCTCAACGAGAAGGTTTCCGCTATTCACTCTCTGCGACGCGCTGCGCTGCTGTGAGTCGTGCACAGGGAACCCTCTATGTATGGTCCCAGACCAGCAGATTCGTAGTCCACTATGCTTCGGTACCTTATTGAATAAAGGTAATTACAGTTAATGTCGGTTCTTATTGTGAATGCTCCATTTCCATTTCCATTCCAGATACACCTGCATATGAAATATGCATCTCCAAATCGATCAGGTACTCACGAGTCTTTACTGATATCCATATTTCCAAGGATGTCTACATAAGCAGTGGCTGGCTATAGTGAAGTCATTACTTAAAACCTCACTTAGAAAACTTAACGCGCGCCATCTTAGTAGACCATTGTGGAATATATGTGTCATTGATTTGTACCGTTTTTCGTATCTACTTTCCTTACTTCTTACTTCGTTATGACTACCATCGGATATTACAATATTTCAACTTGAGTGGTATGACGGATGCCATAGTTTTTTCTTGTGATGACTTATCGTTTCCTGATTATCTTTCCTTAATATTCCATAAGTCGATTACACGAAGTAAAAATTAGTTTGTAAATTCAACTTACCTGACCTCCCAACTACATGCACTAACTGTTACTTAATACAATCAGCTTCCGGGCTTCTTGCCTACACATACTTACAAGTAATACACTCAGCTTGATTGATTTTCAGCTAATATAGGGTCTATTTTATATTCTTCTGATGTCATGATAACTTATTTTCCTTTAAATTGATCGTTTAATTGATTTTTTTTTTATCTTTATATAGCTATTTTAGATCTAGGAACACAATCTAACAAATATTATAAGAATAATTCAAAAATATGGACCCATCATTTTAACCTATAAGTATAAAACTTATTAACATTCATCGATTGATTAAAACATTCAGTGTAATAGTCAACACTATACGGAATGCAATAACAAAGTCATAAAATCGATTGATTGAGCATTTGATTGCTTGATTAGGTTTTGGTCGACTGAGTACGATTATGGAATAAATGATAAATGATTAGCATGCACAGATCAAGCAATAGAGCTACTGATTGAATGTTAAGATATTGATTGTGTGACTGTGCTGTCGATCAAGTGATTAGGCTTTTCATCGAAGTTACCTATTGATCGATTGAAGTGGATAATCTACTGCTCTAGTAGTCAAACTAATTATCTAGTGATGAAAGCTATGGTATAGTCACGAAAACATTCAGAGTCTGTATACCTTTCAAAATCGTACTGCATAGGACACCAGTCTAATTAACACTTAGTAAATTATGTAAAATATTACATAATTAGAAATAAGCAGGCTGTCTTGTCTCTAGACCTAATGCATTGATTTATATTTTTTAACCCGAACTGTTTTGATCTTTCAAAACAAAATTGGAAAATGTATTGCTATTGAAAAGACAACGAAAAAACAACAGGACTTATCCAATTTAACTCTGTATGGTAAGATATTTTCACCGGGGGTGTGTAACTAAGGATACTTTTAGGAACAGGTCTGCGGACGACAGATAAAATCCATCCTTTGGTATACATTATAAAATTAGAACTAATCATATATTGAATTTTCAAACCCCACCCATTCATATATTTAAATTAGTTGTAAAAACACATCTATTTAATGAAAACAGGTCCCTTTCAGTATATTTTGGCAAGGTCAAAAAGTGACCAAGTTATCCCCTCACCACCTCTGTGCATATTTTTCATGAATTATATTTTATTTTCTTCAAATTACTGGTTGATACAGGTTTCATTTAGCCAAACATTATTAATTTATATTATATCAAGTGTCTTACAACCAGCTATGTTTCTACAGTTTTGAAGATAATAAAAAAATATAACAATAGCCATTGTTTACGCATTTGTGTTTATTGTGGCGTTCTTGTCTAAAATCGCATCTCACAGTTTGAAATCTAACAATATCACATTCTATTGTACGATTAAAAGTGCGTTGAGAGCTTGCTGTGTGTTCCACTTCTATTTTGTCACAAATTTAATACAGGGAAGTTAAGTGTTGTAAACATGCACTGTGAAAATAAATATAATATAATATTCCGTATCCACTGTTTGGACATTTATGTTTAAGGGTTGATTCTGGATAGTAGAAAACTAAGACAGAGTTGTATCTTCTTTAAAATCATTTTTTCAATTCCAAACCCTTCATTACTTAAACATATCACAGACTTAATGTTTAAACTTAAGTTGAGTGTTTGCTGTGGATGGCTCAGTTGAATGTGTCAACATTTTAATAAAGTAATGTTATTAGGAGGTAATACGTTCTTTATACCCTAATAAAGTAATTTTATTAGGAGGTAATACGTTCGTAATGTTATTAGGAGGTAATAAGTTCTTTATTCCCTAATAAAGTAATGTTATTAGGAGGTAAAACGTTCTTTATTCCCTATTAAAGTAAACTGTTTCTACCTGTTGAGTTAATTTGTCCAAATAACCAAAAAATCGTAAACCTTAATCTCTCAACTGTAATTTCAACTTCAAAATACTGTACGATTCAAGACAGGACTAGTCAAAAATCCGGACAACATATTTTATTCCACTTTCAGAACTATTTATAGAAGTACAGCTTTTGCACTGTCTTTTTTTTTGGGGGGGGGGAGGGAGTGAAAAAAACAGCTTGATTACCTTGCTAAATATCCTGACTTTTTTTTTCCTTGAAACGATTAGCGCCATAAATATACTATAAATCTGCAAATAATGTTTTTCTTTATAATTTTTACAGAATGAGATGTGCAATTTCCATTAAACTATATGATTTAACATGTGTACTGTTTTCTGATTTATTTATGTGATATATAACTGAAACAAATACACGTTTGTCTTTCATATTATAATCGTAACATGTCTTGATTTTGCACATAAGTCAGCAAGGCAAATGAACAAAAATAATAATATAAAAACAATAGATATTGTTCGTTAAGATTATGGTTTGGTTTTACACGGAAGATAAATTATAAACATTTATATCTTCCTCCAAAATTAATTAATATTTATAGCATCAGTCTATTGTATGTTTATAAGTGCATTAAGAGTCTTTTTCCTTTGAAGTAGCCAGTCAGCACGTGATTTTAGTTATTATTTTAAATGCAAGGATATTTATAGTTGTAAACAGGAAAAATCTCGATATTGTAATAAATCTGATATGTGATAAAATATCGTTCTGGTAATAATTGTTAGAAAACTTATAACGAATTTTATATTGTACATATGTCAGCAGGGCAAATGAAGTATTAAACGACAAGGCAGCACAACACTTCATTATTGTTTACAGTTCCTTATTAATGCCTGTTAATAATTGTTAGAATTTTATATTGTACTATGTCAGCAGGGCAAATAGAGTTCAAACGACAAGGCATCACGCCCTTCATTATTGTTACCGTTCCTTATTAATGCGTGTTAATAATTGTTAGAATTTTATATTGTACATATGTCAGCAGGGCAAATGGAGTTCAAACGACAAGGCATCACGACACTTCATTATTGTTTACAGTTCCTTATTAATGCATGTTAATAATTGTTAGAATTTTATATTGAACATATGTCAGCAGGGTAAATGGAGATCAAACGACAAGGCAGCACCACACTTCATTATTGTTTACTGTTCCGTATTAATGCGTGTTAATAATTGTTAGAATTTTATATTGTACATATGTCAGCAGGGCAAATGTAGTTCAAACGACAAGGCATCACCACACTTCATTATTGTTTACAGTTCCGTATTAATGCGTGTTAATAATTGTTAGAATTTTATATTGTACATATGTCAGCAGGGCAAATGGAGTTCAAAAGACAAGGCATCACCACACTTCATTATTGTTTACAGTTCGTATTAATGGATGTTAATAATTGTTAGAATTTTATATTGCACATATGTCAGCAGGGCAAATAGAGATCAAACGACAAGGCATCACCACACTTCATTATTGTTTACAGTTCCTTATTAATGCATGTTAATAATTGTTAGAATTTTATATTGTACATATATCAGCAGGGCAAATGGAGTATTAAACGACAAGGCAGCACAACACTTCATTATTGTTTACAGTTCCTTATTAATGCCTGTTAATAATTGTTAGAATTTTATATTGTACTATGTCAGCAGGGCAAATAGAGTTCAAACGACAAGGCATCACGCCCTTCATTATTGTTACCGTTCCTTATTAATGCGTGTTAATAATTGTTAGAATTTTATATTGTACATATGTCAGCAGGGCAAATGAAGTTCAAACGACAAGGCAGCACCACACTTCATTATTGTTTACAGTTCCGTATTAATGCATGTTAATAATTGTTAGAATTTTATATTGCACATATGTCAGCAGTGCAAATGGAGTTCAAACGACAAGGCATCACCACACTTCATTATTGTTAACAGTTCCTTATTAATGCGTGTTAATAATTGTTAGAATTTTATATTGTACATATGTCAGCAGTGCAAATGGAGTTCAAACTACACTTCAGTTATTGTTACCGTTCCTTATTAATGCGTCTGTAATATTTAATAATCAAATTAAATATTGGGAGAATATACTGATCTGAAACGAGATTTCTGCTCATACATATCCAGTCCATAACACAGTCAGGCTCATCGCTTTGCGTCAACTTTCTTTTCATGAAATATGCCTCATTTCCCAAAATATTGCCCTTACATCGTTAAGCTGAACATCAGCAAATATATATTGTAAACAAGAAACACTTGATAATGTACAAAATCAAATAATATCTGGTGAATTATAAAAAACAGATTTGTGAATAATTGTTTATTTTGCAATATGTCTTGCATGATTGTGAGGACTCTTCTTACTAAAACATATTACTCATAATTGCAGGCAATTTATTGATAGGCAACTCATATGGTTAAAAAATGCACGCTGCAACCTGCCTTAGTCAGGTTTTATCCAAAACATCCAAACTAAATTATGTTTACTTTAATAGGTTCACTGTCAGCGATTGAAAGAATAGTTATTAAGGTCTTTTTCACTAGAGGAAAGACCTTTCTTTATTTCTGATGATTATTGTTTTCTCTCACTACAAAACAGGAAAAGTCTGAAAAGGTTAGCTTTTGTACTGACATGTACTGAATTTTACTCAACTGGTTTGACTTGGTCTTAATTTTACTCAACTTTACTAGACCTAAGTCTCGACATTACTCAAAAGTTCTGAATTTATACTCGACCTGTCTGAAAAGTCTGAACAAGTCTCGACCTGATCTCGACCCAGTCTGAATTAGTCTTGACCTGTCTGAAAAGCCTGAACAAGTCTCGACGTTATTTCTACCCAGTCTGAATCATTCTCGACCTGTCTGAAAAGTCTGAACAAGTCTTAACTGGATCTCGACCAAGTCCGACTCAGTCTCGACCTGATCTGGACCAGTCTGAACTAGTCGCGACCAATCTGAAAAGACTGAATTAGCCTGGACCTGGTCTCGACTAGTTTTGTTTTCATGGGAAATAGTCTCGACTTGTTTAAACAGCTGAATAAGTCTTGACTAATCTGAATGGGTTGAATAAGTCTCAATTAGTATAAATATTTTCTTATTTGGTCTCAACCAACCTTGCAATACAGAATAAGTCTAAACCAAGTCTGTAATGTTTCAAATTACATCTAGAAAAAATTTGTTTATTTTTTAGTAATCATACAGTAAATGACAAAAAAACTAATACCAATTTATTTCACAAAAACAAAATATTAAATACATAACGTAATAGCAACATATGATGTTTGGAATTGCTGTTATTGTTTTTTTACGATAGGTCGACACTGATTCAGTCTTTTCAGATTGGTCAAGACTGAGTCAGACTTTGTCGAGATCCAGTTAAGACTTGTTCAGACTTTTCAGAAAGGTCGAGCCTGCTTTAGACTGGGTCGAGATAACTTTGAGACTTGTTCAGACTTTTCAGACAGGTCAAGACTAATTCAGACTAAGTCGAGATCAGGTCGAGACTTGTTCAGACTTTTCAGACAAGTCGAGTATAAATTCAGAACGTTTGAGTAATGTCGAGACTTAGGTCGAGTAAAGTTGAGTAACTTTAAGGCCAAGTCAGACCTGTTGAGTAAAATTCAGTACATGTCAGTACAAAAACTAACCTTTTCAGACTTTTCCTGTTTTGTAGTGTCTTTTTCGCCTAATTTGCAACTAGGTCTGCCAAAAAGTGTTTGTGACATATCATTTCAATACTTGGTACATTTGATCGCTTGTACCTGGAGATGTCCTGATTCACCATCTGAGACCGATCTAATTTTAGTAACAGGGTTATCTACCCGAACACAGTCAACACTATTAGCATATTAACTCGGAACCCTTACCGATACTCAAAATCTGGCCATATTTATCACGCAAAACAAATGTTCTCTGTTTACGTGTTTTTGACCCAAAAAGTGTCGCAACTCGTAAATTGTTTTATTCGAAAACCGTAAGTCCTAGAGACTGTTGACCACCACATGTGATCCTTAGTGACTTATATTGCATTTAAAAATGTTAATGACAAAGGTCAAATGTCAATGGAATAAGACAATAATATGAAAAATACTCCTATTATAAAAGACATTTAGTTGGTACGTTTGGTCTAAAACTGTGCGATGAACCATTTTCGAGCAACAACCCTTCACGCTTTTAGGTTTATCGGTGTTTGCTCATAACTTAAAAATGGTTGGAGATAATAAAGTAAATATATAGTTTTAAAGTGATCAGTAGGGAAATAGCTTCAATTTGAGCCCAAGGTCAAAGTAATGGGTCAAAGTCATTGCAACAAGGTAGCCGTTTTAAAAAGGCCTTGGCAAAAATATATTTTTATAATTAGTATAATCTACTTCACTACAATATGTCATTTTATAACCGGATTGGCGTTTTGTTCCTAACAACGTTGGTAAAGATCTTAAACATGAATATGTTGTTTCAATCAGGACCTTTTTCTTTACTCAAATAACTAATTTTCATGACTGGAAATGACATTATGTACTTTAATACAGACAGAACGTCCTAACCATCACATATATTACTTTCCTACTGTGAAATTGCCATTTTTGTGCGACAACATTCCACACACCTGCACATGGAGTATGCATCTCCAAATTGATTAGGTTCTCAAGAGCGTTTATTTCATATGCAGATGTACTTGATAATTGGAAAGTTACGCTTGTCGTAGAGTCTAGTTTGTAGTTTTCCTGAGTCTATTTCTTGAAGTAGGTCTAAATAAATTTTAAATTCAATTATTGCCATGAAAAGGACTTCTGAGAAACAACTCATTCTACTTATCAAACGCAACGCTATGTGTTAAATATTTTCCATTAAATTAATTTTATTTTTTTTTATTATTTATATTATTACAATAGCAATTGTTTACGCATTTGTGTTTAGGAAGATGTGTCAGCAGATAATTGATAAAATGTTATATCTTTCCCTAAAATCGCATTTTTTATAGTTTCAACCTATTCAACTTCTCAAAATATCACAGTCTATTGTACTTTTTAAGTGCGTTGAGATTTTGCTTCCTGTGAAGCACTTCTAAATTAGTCATAATTGTAACACAAAGACGTTTACTGTTGTAAACAGGAAAATAAAGACAAAATCCCAACATTCCGCTTCAATTCCTGTGCTTGTTGTATTACAAGTTCAATCAAATAAAGTTTCATGTGGTTAAAACATAACCTTTATTTGTAATTACTTAAAAATGTTAAATGAAAATGTGTTTAATTTAAGAATCTTTCATGTAGAAAATACCACACGAACTCACGTACAGAAATAAACCTTTAAAAAGAATTAAGTATATTACTTTGAAATACAATGACTAAAGATGACAAGAAATAACTTACATTTAAATTGATTTTATTTTAATAGTATCAATTTTTGTCATATCTTCTTTTTGTCGCGTTATTTGCAATTAATGTATACAGTAAATAGATGCGTTACCTGATTTCTTACAAAACATATTTAGTATAAGATTGTCTAGCATTTTGACAGATCAGAAAAACTGAAAGATATAACTAACACAAAATTACGATACTATTTCGTTCTTCGTTACACCAATACTCAGATTTGAGACGTTAAAAGTGTATATATTTAAGTTCTATGATCACCATGACGGGTTTATCAATCGAAATTTGTATATTTCAATTTAATGAGGATGTGCCCTTATATAAAACTCACATCCCGTCATGACCTGTTTTATACGAATGTTGACGACTGGTGTAGCAAGAAGAGCCAATGATTCTTACTTTGTAAACAAAACTGATCTGTAATGTTTTATTGTATATTCAAGCAATCACACGTATATGTAATTAGAAGTGCAATGGTTATACCCACTTTAGACTCAAACATTTTTAAAAATTTTTGGTTGACTGTGTATTTGAAGAAGGATTTACTAATATTCTATATACGTCGATATATTCTGGCCTTGGTAATCATAAAAGCATTAGTAATATCCTAACCATGAAGCCCTTCCGCTTGACCAAATTCACAATCTTTTAAACAGTTCGTCAGAAATTTTACATCAAAGACTATTTTACTACATTTTCTTAGTTATTCAAGAGTTATCTTTCGTTGGCCTAGTTCATAAAATAAATAACAGATTATAATGCGAGTGGTAGACGTGGTAGGGTAACCAGATGTACTATTAAAAACCAATTTTATCTAGCGATAGTTGCATACAATGGTAAATAACATTGTCAGTTGAAATGACATACCTGACTTATAGTTGTTGTGCCAAATAAGGTTCTATAAAGATCAGTGTTAATTCTATATTGGTCTCTTACTTATTAAATTATGAAGGAGGTTTGTGGTTTATTGATCCCTTGCTTTACAAGTTCACTCGTTACCGGGGATAGTTCACGATTGACATGAATAAGCTAGCACTGCTGTGCAAATCCATTAGTGATCGTTCATGTTCACATGTTCACGAGTGACCAGTGATAAGTTGCAACTCTTGTACAAGTTCATAAATGACCGCCAGGGGATAAGCTCAAACTCCACTAGAAATGTATTAGTGACCCGGATAGCTTACAATTGTGTACAAGTTACAAGTGACCAGTGATAAGCAATTACTCCTGTACAAGTCAATTAGTGACCGATGAGAAGCTGGTTCACCAGTCACCGGAAAATGTTAGCATCGTACTTCTCTAAATGTCCACCAGTAACAAGGAATAAGCAAGAACTAACATACATGTTGACAGGGAATGCTAGCAGTCCCCTACAAATAAATAAGGAACCAGTGATAACATGGTACACATCTAGATGTTCAACAGTGACCGGCGATGCTAGCAATCCTCTGCAAGTTCACAAATTACCAGGCTTACGCAGGTACTCCTCTACATGTTCACCAGTAACCGGAATGCCAGTATTCCATATAAAGTTTACTAGTATCCGTGGATAAGCTGATACTCCTCTGTATCTTCCCCCGTCACCAGGGATGCCCGAAATTGTGAACTACATTATTAACATGGAATAAGCTGGTTCTCCTCTACATGTTCACCAGTGAGCAGGCATGCTAGCAATAGATCATTAATACCGAGGATCAGCTCATCTTCACCAGTGAACCAGGATGCTAGCATTCCAATACAATTTCGCTATTAACCCGGGATACCTGGTACTCCTCTACATTTTTAACGGTGATCGGGATGCTATATAAGGTACTCTTCTGTACGTTCTCCAATCAACAGGGATGCTAGCATTTCTGTACAAGTTCAGTTATAACAGGGTATAAGCTAGAATTCCTTTACATGTTCAACATGGCCCTGTCATTCTAGCATTCTTGTACAAGTTGTAAACCGGTAATTCTTTACTTGTTCACCAGTTATCGGATATGCTTCTGGCCAGGGATATGCTGGTAGTTCTCTACAGGTTCACCGGGAAATATAACGTTCCCGAACAATTTCAATAGTAACAGGGGGTAAGCTGGTATTCCTCTACATGTTCACCTAGGCCCTGCATTCTAGCATTCTTGTAAACGTTAACTGGTACGAGGATACTCGGGTAGTCATCTAGATGTTCACCGGTGAACGGTAATAATAGCATTTCTGTCACAGTTCAGTATTAACCCGGATTATTTAGTACTCCTTTGCATGTTCATCAGTCACCGCCGATGCTAGCATTCTTGCAGACGTCCACTAGTAACAGGGAATAAGCTAGAATTCCAGCACATGTACACCAGTGACGGGATGTTAGCATTCCTGAAAAACTTCACTTATAACGCGGAATAATCTGGTACTCTTCTACATGTTCACCAGTGATGCCTGTATTCAGTACAACTTCACTAGCAGCCGGGATAAGCTGATTATCCTCTGAATAGTCACAAATTACCCGGGTTGCTAGCATTCTTTTTCAAGTTCACTTGTAACCCAGGACAGGATGGTACTCCTCTACATATTTACCTGTGATTTGGGATGCTAGATATCATTTCTGTGGTGTCTGGTAGCCGTGAATAAACAGGTACTCCTCTACATATTTAATCATGGCTGTTGATTCTAGCACAAGTTCGGCAGTAACATGGGATATGCTGGTACTCCTCTACATGTATACAAGTGATCGTCGATTCTGGCATTCCGGTACAAGTTCACAGTGGCTGCAAAAATTCCTGTACAATTTCAGCAACGACCAGGGATGCTAGCATTCCTGTATAATTTGACTTGTAACCTTGGATAAGCTTGGACTCCTCTGATGTTCACCAGTTATCGTCGATGATATCATTCCTATACAAGGTAACCAGTAACTGGCTGTAAGCATCCAGCCCCATACATATTCACCGAGGATTCTAGCATTCCTGTGCAATTTTACAGTTAACAGGAATTACGCTCTTACTTCTGTACATGTTCACAAGTCAACGGAAATGCTGGCATTCCTATACAAATTTACTAGCAATTGGTGATAAGTTGGTTCAACTCTTCATGTTCTTCAGATACTGGGATGCAATCATTCCTGTGCAAGTTCACAAGAGACAGGGAATAAGCTGCCATTCCTCTATATGCTTACAGTGTCCCATGATGCTGGCATTCCTGTACAACTTCACCAATAACCAGGGAAAATTTAAGTTTTCCCGTTGAATTATAATGTCATTTGTTTGTGGTGTTTTTGGTTTATCGTCACTTACAGCAATTCTACCCTGCAAAAAGTCATTTTCAGTTCTATATTCAAGGTTTGTGTAGACTTTCGTGGTCCTGTTTTGAATAATAACTCATGAATATTAATTACAGTTTAGTGATTTTCTAGAGGCCAGGGGCATCGGTGGCAGAGTGGTTAAGGTAGTTCACCTACTATTGACCAAGTGGTCTCACTTCTGGTAGGGTGTACTCGACTTCAAACTTAATTGACAAGAATTGCTAGTTTTCCTCCCGGAGGTCATGAGTTTTCTCTGTGTACACCGGCTTCCTCCTCCAATAAAAAATGATATAGCTAATAAATTACCGAAAGTGGAGTTAAACATCACTCAAATCTAGTAGCTATATTTAACGTCAATTTTACACTGCATGATCATCAGCTCTGCTCCAAAGTCGACATATATGTCATGAGAAAAATATTGACAGTCACATTATTTGTCTTATGACATATTTTGATTTGTGGAGGAGAATACATTTCCTTACCACAGCTAATTGTGTTTACGAATGGATGTTATCTTCAGACAGATCAAAATAGTTTTTTTCTTGTTAAATTGTTGCTCTGTATTGTTTAAAAAATTGCCTATACAAATGAATATCTTTTATTTACCAAATAATTACAAAATTACATGTATTGTATTCGGATGTTGTTGTGGGACTCGGTACCCGAGTGGCTAAGTAGTTAGTTTTCTGTTATTGATACGTGTTATTTCAACGCTGATGTTTGACTCTCACTGCGAGTAGGGTGTAATCAACTCCAATCATAATTTACAAGGATTGCCAGTTTCCTTCCGAAGGACGAGGTCCTGTACGTATGCCCCTGCTTCTCCCACAACTAAAAATTGTATGCCACAATATAGCTGAAAATTAAACATCAATCAAATAAACATATAATGAAGATTACTGAGGGGTTATTTAGATATTTGTTGTCCCATCCTGAAGATGTAGACTTTTGTAGCCCGATATTTAAGATGTGTATGCTGACTTTTGAAGTACAATTTTGAAGAGAGATGTATACTGATTTATTCCAAGTTTGTCTGTGACTGCGGTAGATATGGTCTAAGTCGATTTTGAGATTACAAGCTCTTCAATATCTTAATTATCTGGCGCCCCAATATTAATGATATGAGCTCCAGTTATCATGGATAAAACGCGTCTCGTTTAGAAAATGTTATTACATTGCTATATGTCTTAAATAATACAAAATTTAATAAAACAATATATAGGTAAACATTTTTACATAAATAAAAATGATTTTGAATATGTAAAAAATGCATGCTGTATATTGTATATATTTATATAAAAGAAAACAAACATGTAAACAATGAGGTTACGGGTTTGAGCCTCACTGGGACAGGGTTTACTCAATTTAAACCTTAATCGACGAGAATCGCCAGTTTTCCTACCGCATATGATAATCCGACTTCACCTACCCTTATAAATAATGGACGCCATAATATAGCTGACAATTTGCTGAGTGCCGTTTAACACCATTTAATTTTTTTATTAATACCGTTTTAATTCTTTTCAGTTATTTGATGGATAGTATATACTAGATGAGTAATAGTGAATCATGTAATTTTGTGTTTATTAAGAGGCATTCTCAGTATAACAATTATTCAGATTATGGGACAAACTGAGATGAAACGAGTATTGAAATTGAATGTCCAGGAAAAAGTTGTTAACATCAAAATCAGCATTGCTATATGTACTCACAGATTGTTATTGCAAAAAGCGAGTGACAACCACAGACAGAAGCAAAAACATCTCGATGTCAATGTTTGGTCTTGCATAGTACAAAGAAAGCGACATCAGTATTTTGGACCCAACGTTTATATCTTAGTTATAACTGAGAATCATTGGTAACTGTTTGATAATGTATGCGGTCAGTTTTACAGCTTATGTAATACTTATTTTTTAATAAGAATAGTTAAAGGATCAGCTCCTCATACAGTTTTCAACCCAGATAATGAAACTTCACACTGTCAGAAAGATTGCACATGTATTGAAGTTGTGCCCCTGCTATTATGGAATTGTTCCAGGATGTTTTTCCTAATTTTCCAGACATGGGGACATTTGCAGAAGACCATTCTTATTTTGTGTAATCAACTCCTCCTAAATTTTTTACGCAGACCTAAAACTTTCTTCCAAAAAATGTAAACCATTCCTTACTTATTAAGACAATTTTGCGATTTTTTCCAGCATTGATAAATGATACACGTATGATACTGACATTTGGCAGTAGCCTTGTATGATCATGCCATGGTGTTGGAATAATTTTCAGACCTCTCCGACTACTACTTCTTGTTTACCGGTTTAGTAAATTTTCAGCCGTCCCTATAACCAATGCATTTTTCGTCACATTTTTCTCAGCAATGATAAATGATGCAACACTGAAATTTTGTCAGTATCTTTGTATGATCATGCCATAATGTGGTATTCATTTTCAGACCTCTCAGATTCATTTTCTTCCTGTTTACCGACCGTCAATTTTTTTTACCTTTTGAAAGGGGTATTGTAGTTTTCCGTCGAAATTTCTCATTATAAATGATACAATATTGAAATTTTGTCATTAGTTTTTGAGCATCATGTCATATTGTGGCATTTATTATTGCCCCGCTATCTATTGTCGATAGGTGGTATACTGTTTTGGTCTGTGCGTGTGTGTTTAAAGTTATAAAAAGGGGGGGGGGTATCATTGGGGAGCATTAGCTCACAAAAATATATGTTACAGCAAGATATTCCACATGCTTCATATATATTCATGCTATCATTTTATTATACTTGCAGGCCTTAAAACAAAAAAAAATATTCACCTTATCATTTTATCCAAACATTTTTAAAACATCATTTTTCTTTTATTTTTCAGAAAATAAACAACATGGAGTATACAGTGTAAATTCTTGAAGAAGCCGATAGGAGAAATTTTTCCTATGATTAATATAATAAAAATTACAATCAATCGATGGGAGAAATTTCTCCCAGATTGTAATACTTAACAGAGGGCAATTATTTATTTTCTTTAACTTGTTACTTGTATAAATGTATATCTTTATACATTTACTATCATTATTTGCAATTTTATCTTCAAAATTTAAAAATACATATAATTTAATTTATGCAGTTAAACAATACAAGTACCACTGTAGAGAGCTCAATTGTGCTCATCCAAATATTGGTTAATAACAGACACTTACGCACGGAACACAAGTTTTGCCTCCTGTGGTGTTTCAATAATATCGAAGTCGTCGATGGCTTTGTGGGTAGCGTTTTCAACGCTCGTACGGAAATCTTCGGAGCAGCCTCTATACGACAAAGTTATTTAAAAACGATTTGAAATTTCGTCCATAATTCGTACATTACATGGAAGAGATAATGAACTCTCCTCTCTTGCTTTCCAAACATTATAGGTTGGTAAAACATAACAGGAATATCAAATATACCATCACTTGTTGGTTGATTTCGTATTCTGTGTTTCTTCTAATAATCCGTAAACATGTCTAAATGTTTTTGAACCAGGGGTAATACATGGCCAAATACATGGTCTTAATAACTAAATAGACCAAATACATGGTCCTGATAACTGAATAGGCCAAATACATGGTCCTGATAACTGAATAGACCAAATACATAGTCCTGATAACTAAATATGCCAAATACATAGTCCTGATAACTAAATATGCCAAATACATGGCCCTGATAACTAAATAGGCCAAATACATGGTCCTAATAGCTAAAAAGGCCAAATACATGGTCCTGATAACTGAATAGGCCAAATACATGGTCCTAATAACTAAATAGGCCAAATACATGGTCCTAATAAGTGAATTGGCCAAATACATGGTCCTAATAACTGAATAAGCCAAATACATGGTGGTTAAAAGGTATGAATGGGTTTAATAACTTTTCTTGATTGTCTGTTTTAGATTGAAGCACTGAAGCTAACATTCAAATGCTTAATTGCGACCTTACCAGCAATTGTTGAAAACACATTTTGATAAATCATACCCATCGTCTATATATCTGAAAGATTTTATAGCAAAAGGCTTACTCTAATTTGATAACAGTTTTGAATCGAAACGATATATTTACTACATAAAAAAAACATGCATCAAAGGGCAATACCATGTCGCCAAGAGGTAAAAATTACCGCAAAGCATAGTAAAATACCACCAGGAAGTAACAAACCGCAAAGAAGTAAAAAATATACCTCAGTCGAAAGGGTAATAATATACCAACAAGAAGAAAAACATTTACAGCAACGGATAATGGTATATCACTAATTACAGCAATTTTAAGGCGGCGACACAAGTCATTTTGCGTCCTACACCAGTTCAAAGTATGATGACAAAAATTACGTGCATTTCAAGTCTTCATTTACATTATGCAATATTTATTTGTTTTTACTTTATCAAGATTTTATAAAAAAAAAAGTAAACACTTTTTTTGTCTTTTCAGCTTCCGGAATTCGAGTCCACCAACCTGAGTGTGTTGGGCTTCTTGGAATAACACATGATATCATACATAAATATTCCATTACAGATAAACAGGACATAATGAAAGCCAACATCAATCAAGTTATCAATTACGTAGGTCTTGAATGTCGGTTTTCTCATTCAAAATGAAACTAACATTCAAATGTCTTTTTGCGAACCTACGAGGACATTTTAGGACACATTAGGGTGCCTATCACATCCCCATGAGGCGGATGAGGTTTAAAAAAGAAATCAAATTCAATCATGCTATATGTAGGGGGGTTTAATAATGAAATCAACTTCAATCATGCTATCTGCGGGGGGTTTAAGTCTGTAACTTGCGCACTTGAATTTATTTTATGATTAATTGCAACCTTACTAGGACGGTTCTTAGTGTTTTCCACATATAGCTGCTCATCACGTCCCCAGTTGGCGGACAGTACAGGCTCTTTAGGTAAGAATTTAATATCCATTAAATTTTCAATAACCTACTTCTAAATTCTTTGTCTTTACATTTAACATTTGAAACTAACGTTCACATAACTAATTGCGACCTTACTTGAACGATTCTTAGTGCTTTAAACAAGCTGTCCATCACTTTCCATGTGAAGGACAGGGGGGGGCTTAAAATACAACATCAATCAAGTTATCAATATGTTATCTTTTCATTGTCGATATTCTAATTCAAACGTTAACATTCCAAATGTATAATTTCACCCTTTTTGGAACCGTTCTTAGTGCTTACAAATAAAACTGCCAGTTGCGTCCCCTAGGTTGGTTCTTTATTCTTTGTTTTACCTGTTTAATGTCAACTTTGTCAATGTGACAACACTAGGACGGTTTTATGCTTACCTCAGTAAGCTGCCCGCCCCCTGGTGGCGGATAGGCATTGAAGGACGTTAAGAAGAATTCAACATCAAGTAACTTATAAATAAGTTTTAAATTTTAAACTGTAAATGTTTTAGTACACCTTTAATAGGACAGTTCTTAGTACTTTCCATATATAGATGCCCATCAAGTCCCCAGTTGGCGGACAGTACGCGCTTCTTATGTAAGATTTCAATATCAATCAAATTATCAATAACTTTGTTCAAAATTGTTTGTTTCACGTTCAAATTTCTAAATGCGACAGTACTGGGACGGTTCTTAATTATAACATAAGCTGCCCATCAAGTTACCTGGTGGAAGACATGGATTATGGGGTGTTAAGAAGAATTAACATCAATCAACTTATAAATAACTTGGCTATTTACTGTGGATTTTCTCATTCAAACTTTGAAAGTAACATTCATATTAATCATTGCGACCTTACTGGGTCGGTTATAATAGCCTTTTACATTAACTCTCCATCACGTCACCAAGTTGCGGACGGTTCCTAGTGTTTTCCACAGGTCCCCAGTTGTTGGACGGTTCCTAGTGTTTTCCACAGGTACCCAGTTGTTGGACGGTTCCTAGTGTTTTCCACAGGTCCCAGTTGTTGGACGGTTCCTAGTGTTTTCCACAGGTCCCCAGTTGTTGGACGGTTCCTAGTGTTTTCCACAGGTCCCAGTTGTTGGACGGTTCCTAGTGTTTATCACAGGTCCCCAGTTGTTGGACGGTTCCTAGTGTTTTCCACAGGTCCCAAGTTGTTGGACGGTTCCTAATGCTTTCCACGGGTCCCCAGTTGTTGGACGGTTCCTAGTGCTTTCCACGGGTCCCCAGTTGCTGGACGGTTCCTAGTGCTTTCCAGAGGTCCCCAGTAATTGGACGGTTCCTTGTGCTTTCCACAGGTCCTAAGTTGTTGGACGGTTCCTTGTTTTCCACAGGTCCCCAGTTGTTGGACGGTTCCTAGTGTTTTCCACAGGTCCCCAGTTGTTGGACGGTTCCTAGTGCTTTCCACAGGTCCCCAGTTGGCGGACGGTTCCTAGTGTATTCCACAGGCCCCAGTTGTTGGACGGTTTCTAGTGTTTTCCACAGGTCCCTAGTTGTTGGACGGTTCCTAATGGTTTCCACAGGTCCCCAGTTGTTGGACGTTTCCTAATGTTTTCCACAGGTCCCCAGTTGTTGGACGGTTCCTAGTGTTTTCCACAGGTCCCCAGTTATTGGACGGTTCCTAGTGCTTTCCACAGGTCCCCAGTTGTTGGACGGTTCCTAGTGCTTTCCACAGGTCCCAAGTTGTTGGACGGTTCCTTGTGCTTTCCACAGGTCCCCAGTTGTTGGACGGTTCCTAGTGCTTTCCACAGGTCCCCAGTTGTTGGACGGTTCCTAGTGTTTTCCACAGGTCCCCAGTTGTAGGACGATTCCTAGTGCTTTCCACAGGTCCCCAGTTGTTGGACGGTTCCTAGTGTTTTCCACAGGTCCCCAGTTGTTGGACGGATCCTAGTGTTTTCCACAGGTCCCCAGTTGTTCGACAGTTCCTAGTGCTTTCCACAGGTCCCCAGTTGTTGGACGGTTCCTGGTGCTTTCCACAGGTCCCCAGTTGTTGGACGGTTCCTCATGTTTTCCATAGGTCCCAGTTGTTGGACGGTTCCTAGTGTTTTCCACAGGTCCCCAGTTATTGGACGGTTCCTAGTGCTTTCCACAGGTCCCAGTTGTTGGACGGTTCCTAGTGTTTTCCACAGGTCCCCAGTTGTTGGACGGTTCCTAGTGTTTTCCACAGGTCCCAGTTGTTGGACGGTTCCTAGTGTTTTACACAGGTCCCAAGTTGTTGGACGGTTCCTAGTGTTTTCCACAGGTCCCAAGTTGTTGGACGGTTCCTAATGCTTTCCACGGGTCCCCAGTTGTTGGACGGTTCCTAGTGCTTTCCACGGGTCCCCAGTTGCTGGACGGTTCCTAGTGCTTTCCACAGGTCCCCAATAATTGGACGGTTCCTTGTGCTTTCCACATGTCCTAAGTTGTTGGACGGTTCCTTGTGTTTTCCACAGGTCCCCAGTTGTTGGACGGTTCCTAGTGTTTTCCACAGGTCCCCAGTTGTTGGACGGTTCCTAGTGCTTTCCACAGTTCCCCAGTTGGCAGACGGTTCCTAGTGTATTCCACAGGCCCCAGTTGTTGGACGGTTTCTAGTGTTTTCCACAGGTCCCCAGTTGTTGGACGGTTCCTAATGCTTTCCACAGGTCCCCAGTTGTTGGACGTTTCCTAATGTTTTTCACAGGTCCCCAGTTGTTGGACGGTTCCTAGTGTTTTCCACAGGTCCCCAGTTATTGGACGGTTCCTAGTGCTTTCCACAGGTCCCCAGTTGTTGGACGGTTCCTAGTGCTTTCCACAGGTCCCAAGTTGTTGGACGGTTCCTTGTGCTTTCCACAGGTCCCCAGTTGTTGGACGGTTCCTAGTACTTTCCACAGGTCCCCAGTTGTTGGACGGTTCCTAGTGTTTTCCACAGGTCCCCAGTTGTAGGACGATTCCTAGTGCTTTCCACAGGTCCCTAGTTGTTGGACGGTTCCTAGTGTTTTCCACATGTCCCCAGTTGTTGGACGGATCCTAGTGTTTTCCACAGGTCCCGAGTTGTTCGACAGTTCCTAGTGCTTTCCACAGGTCCCCAGTTGTTGGACGGTTCCTGGTGCTTTCCACAGGTCCCCAGTTGTTGGACGGTTCCTCATGTTTTCCATAGGTCCCAGTTGTTGGACGGTGCCTAGTGTTTTCTACAGGCCCCCAGTTGCTGGACGGTTCCTAGTGCTTTCCACAGGTCCCCAGTTGTTGGACGGTTCCTAGTGCATTCCACAGGTTACCAGTTGTTGGACGGTTCCTAGTGCTTTCCACAGGTCCCCAGTTGTTGGACGGTTCCTAGTGTTTTCCACAAGTTCCCAGTTGTTGGACCGTTCCCTGTGCTTTCCACAGGTCCCCAGTTGTTGGACGGTTCCTTGTGCTTTCCACAGGTCCCCAGTTGTTGGACGGTTCCTAGTGCTTTCCACATGTCCCCAGTTGTTGGACGTTCCTAGTGCTTTCCACAGGTCCCCAGTTGTTGGACGGTTCTTAGTGCTTTCCACAGGTCCCAAGTTGTTGGACGGTTCCTAGTGTTTTCATCAGGTCCCCCAGTTGTTGGACGGTTCCTGTTGCTTTCCACAGGTCCCCAGTTGTTGGACGGTTCCTAGTGCTTTCCACAGGTCCCCATTTGTTGGACGGTTCCTAGTGCTTTCCACAGGTCCCAAGTTGTTGGACGGTTCCTGGTGTTTTCCACAGGTCCCCAGTTGGCGGACAGTTAAGGATCTTTATGTAATAATTTAATATCCATAAAATTGTCGTTCAAATGTCTAATTGCGACCTTTCCAGGACGGTTCTCAGTGCCTTACACAAGCAGCCCATCACGTCACCAGGTGCCGGACAAAGGGGTTTGTTAAGCAAGAATACAACATCAATATTTTACATCTTCATTGTCGATTTTCTCATTCAACATTTTGAACTAACATTCATATGTATAATTGCGGCCTTACTGGGATGGTTCTTAGTGCTTTACAAATAAAGCTGGCCATCACGTCTCCCAGGTTGTGGACAGTGGAGGCTCATTAGGTAGGAGGAATTCTATATCAATAAAATTCTCAATAACATAGTTCTTAATTCTTTATTTTCTAATTTAAAATTATAAACTCACGTTTAAATGTCTAAATGCGATAATACCTTACTAGGACGATTCTTAGTGCTTTCTATATATCTCTAGCTATCACGCCTCCAGTTGGTTGACAGGACACGCTTCTTATGTATGAATTTATTATCAATCAAAGTATCAATAACTTTGTTCTACATTGTTTCTTTTCTTATTTGAAATTTAAACCTAACGTTCAAATGTGCTTTCCACATATAGCTGCTCATTACGCACCCCATGTCGCGGACAGTGGGTACTCCATATAGCTGCCCATCACGCACCCCTTGTCGCGGACAGTGGATACTCCATATAGCTGCCCATCATGCACCCTATGTCGCGGACAGTGGATGCTCCATATAGCTGCCCATCACGCACCCCATGTCGCGGACAGTGGATACTCCATATAGCTGCCCATCACGCACCCCACGTCGCGGACATTGGATACTCCATATAGCTGCCCATCATGCACCCCATGTCGCGGAGAGAGGAGACTCCATATAGCTGCCCATCACGCACCCCATGTTGCGGACAGTGGATATTCCATATAGCTGCCCATCACGCACCCCATGTCGTGGACAGTGGATACTCCATATAGCTGCTCATCACGCACGCCATGTCGTGGACAGTGGATACTCCATATAGCTGCCCATCACGCACCCCATGTCGCGGACAGTGGATACTCCATATAGCTGCCCATCACGCACCCTATTTTGTGGACAGTGGAGAGTCCTTACGTAGTAATTCAATCATAACACACCCCATGTCGTGGACAGTGGAGACTCCATATAGCTGCCCATCACGCACCCCATGTCGCGGACAGTGGAGACTCCATATAGCTGCCCATCACGCACCCCATGTCGCGGACAGTGGAGACTCCATATAGCTGCCCATCACGCACCCCATGTCGCGGACAGTGGATACTCCATATAGCTTCCCATCACGCACCCCACGTCGCGGACAGTGGATACTCCATAAAGCTGCCCATCACGCACCCCATGTCGCGGACAGTGGATACTCCATGTAGCTGCCCATCACGCACCCCATGTCGCGGACAGTGGAGACTCCATATAGCTTCCCATCACGCACCCCATGTCGCGGACAGTGGATACCCCATATAGCTGCCCATCACGCACACCCATGTCGTGGGCAGTGGATACTAGATATAGCTGCCCATCACGCACCCCATGTCGCGGACAGTGGATGCTCCATATAGCTGCCCATCTCGCACCCCATGTCGTGGACAGTGGAGAGTCCTTACGTAGTAATTCAATCATAACACACCCCATGTCGTGGACAGTCCTTACGTAGTAATTCAATCATAACACACCCCATGTCGTTGACAGTGGAGACTCCATATAGCTGCCCATCACGCACCCCATGTCGCGGATAGTGGAGACTCCATATAGCTGCCCAATACGCACCCCATGTCGCGGACCGTGGAGACTGCATATAGCTGCCCATCACGCACCCCATATCGAGGACAGTGGAGACTCCATATAGCTGCCCATCACGCACCCCATGTCGTGGACAGTGGATACTCCATATAGCTGCCCATCACGCACCCCATATCGTGGACAGTGGATACTCCATATAGCTGCCCATCACGCACCCCATGTCGCGGACAGTGGATACTCCATATAGCTGCCCATCACGCACCCCATGCCGCGGACAGTGGATACTCCATATAGCTGCCCATCACGCACCCCATGTCGTGGACAGTGGAGAGTCCTTACGTAGTAATTCAATCATAACACACCCCATGTCGTGGACAGAGGAGAGTCCTTACGTAGTAATTCAAACAAAACACAACCCATGTCGTGGACAGTGGAGACTCCATATAGCTGCCCATCACGCACCCCATGTCGTGGACATTGGATACTCCATATAGCTGCCCATCACGCACCCCATGTCGTGGACAGTGGAGAGTCCTTACGTAGTAATTCAATCATAACACACCCCATGTCGTGGACAGAGGAGAGTCCTTACGTAGTAATTCAAACAAAACACAACCCATGTCGTGGACAGTGGAGACTCCATATAGCTGCCCATCACGCACCCCATGTCGTGGACATTGGATACTCCATATATCTGCCCATCACGCACCCCATGTCGCGGACAGTGGATACTCCATATAGCTGCCCATCACGCACCCCATGTCGCGGACAGTGGATACTCCATATAGCTGCCCATCACACACCCCATGTCGCGGACAGTGGAGACTCCATATAGCTGCCCGTCACACCCCATGTCGCGGACAGTGGAGACTCCATATAGCTGCCCATCACACACCCCATGTCGCGGACATTGGATAGTCCATATAGCTGCCCATCACACACCCCATGTCGCGGACATTGGATACTCTATATAGCTGCCCATCACGCACCCCATGTGGCGGACAGTGGATACTCCATATAGCTGCCCATCACGCACACCATGTCGCGGACAGTGGATACTCCATATAGCTGCCCATCACGCACCCCATGTCGCGGACAGTGGATACTCCATATAGCTGCCCATCACGCACCCCATGTCGCGGACAGTGGAGACTCCATATAGCTTCCCATCACGCACCCCATGTCGCGGACAGTGGATACTCCATATAGCTGCCCATCTCGCACCCCATGTCGTGGACAGTGGAGAGTCCTTACGTAGTAATTCAATCATAACACACCCCATGTCGTGGACAGTCCTTACGTAGTAATTCAGTCATAACACACCCCATGTCGTTGACAGTGGAGACTCCATATAGCTGCCCATCACGCACCCCATGTCGCGGACAGTGGAGACTCCATATAGCTGCCCAAAACGCACCCCATGTCGCGGACCGTGGAGACTGCATATAGCTGCCCATCACGCACCCCATATCGAGGACAGTGGAGACTCCATATAGCTGCCCATCACGCACCCCATGTCGTGGACAGTGGATACTCCATATAGCTGCCCATCACGCACCCCATATCGTGGACAGTGGATACTCCATATAGCTGCCCATCACGCACCCCATGTCGCGGACAGTGGATACTCCATATAGCTGCCCATCACGCACCCCATGCCGCGGACAGTGGATACTCCATATAGCTGCCCATCACGCACCCCATGTCGTGGACAGTGGAGAGTCCTTACGTAGTAATTCAATCATAACACACCCCATGTCGTGGACAGAGGAGAGTCCTTACGTAGTAATTCAAACAAAACACAACCCATGTCGTGGACAGTGGAGACTCCATATAGCTGCCCATCACGCACCCCATGTCGCGGACAGTGGAGACTCCATATAGCTGCCCATCACGCACCCCATGTCGTGGACATTGGAGACTCCATATAGCTGCCCATCACGCACCCCATGTCGAGGACAGTGGATACTCCATATATCTGCCCATGACGCACCCCATGTCGCGGACAGTGGATACTCCATATAGCTGCCCATCACGCACCCCATGTCGCGGACAGTGGATACTCCATATAGCTGCCCATCACGCACCCCATGTCGCGGACAGTGGAGACTCCATATAGCTGCCCATCACGCTTCCCATGTCGTGGACATTGGAGACTGCATATAGCTGCCCATCACGCACCCCATGTCGAGGACAGTGGATACTCCATATATCTGCCCATGACGCACCCCATGTCGCGGACAGTGGATACTCCATATAGCTGCCCATCACGCACCCCATGTCGCGGACAGTGGAGACTCCATATAGCTGCCCATCACGCACCCCATGTCGTGGACATTGGAGACTCCATATAGCTGCCCATCACGCACCCCATGTCGAGGACAGTGGATACTCCATATATCTGCCCATGACGCACCCCATGTCGCGGACAGTGGATACTCCATATAGCTGCCCATCACGCACCCCATGTCGCGGACAGTGGATACTCCATATAGCTGCCCATCACACACCCCATGTCGCGGACAGTGGAGACTCCATATAGCTGCCCGTCACACCCCATGTCGCGGACAGTGGAGACTCCATATAGCTGCCCATCACACACCCCATGTCGCGCACATTGGATAGTCCATATAGCTGCCCATCACACACCCCATGTCGCGGACATTGGATACTCTATATAGCTGCCCATCACGCACCCCATGTGGCGGACAGTGGATACTCCATATAGCTGCCCATCACGCACACCATGTCGCGGACAGTGGATACTCCATATAGCTGCCCATCACGCACCCCATGTCGCGGACAGTGGATACTCCATATAGCTGCCCATCACGCACCCCATGTCGTGGACGTCCTTACGTAGTAATTCAATCATAACACACCCCATGTCGTGGACAGTGGAGAGTCCGTACGTAGTAAATCAATCATAACACACCCCATGTCGTGGACAGTGGAGAGTCCTTACGTAGTAATTCAATCATAACACACCCCATGTCGTGGACAGTGGAGAGTCCTTTCGTAGTAATTCAATCATAACACACCCCATGTCGTGGACAGTGGAGAGTCCTTACGTAGTAATTCAATCATAACACACCCCATGTCGTGGACAGTGGAGAGTCCTTACGTAGTAATTCAATCATAACACACCCCATGTCATGGACAGTGGAGAGTCCTTACGTAGTAATTCAATCATAACACACCCCATGTCGTGGACAGTGGAGAGTCATTACGTAGTAATTCAATCATAAGACACCCCATGTCGTGGACAGTGGAGAGTCCTTACGTAGTAATTCAGTCATAACACACCCCATGTCGTGGACAGTGGAGAGTCCTTACGTAGTAATTCAATCATAACACACCCCATGTCGTGGACAGTGGAGAGTCCGTACGTAGTAATTCAATCATAACACACCCCATGTCGTGGACAGTGGAGAGTCCTTACGTAGTAATTCAATCATAACACACCCAATGTCGTGGACAGTGGAGAGTCCTTACGTAGTAATTCAATCATAACACACCCCATGTCGTGGACAGTGGAGAGTCCTTACGTAGTAATTCAATATCAATAAAATTATCAATTACTTTGTTTTGGTTTTTGGTTTTTTTTTTTTTTTTTTTTTGTTTTAGGTTTTGTTCGGAATTTTCATGTAAAATTTGAAACTAACATTCAGATATCTTAACTGCGACAATTCTTAGTGCTTAACTCACTTAGGTGCCTTTCACGTCCCCAGGTGGTGGACGGGGATGAGGCGGTTTTAGAATGAATTCAAAATCAATCAAGCTATCAATGACTTAGCTCTTGATTGGTGGTATTTTTATTTAAAACTTGAAACTATTATTTAAATGTTTCATTTCGACCTCACTGGGACGGTTCGTATTGCTGTCCACATTAACTGCCCATCACCTCCCCATGTGGCGGACACGGGGGCTTTACTAAGAAAGAATTTAACATCAATAACCGCTATTTCCTGACGGTTTTCTCAAACTTTGGAAGTAATCTTCGAATCATTAATAACCTTACTAGGATGATTCCAAGTGTTTACGACTTACCACATGTAGGTGCGCATCACGTCCCCAGTTGGCGGACAGTAAAGGCCACTTAGGTAAGAATTTAATATCCAGTCAATTTTCAATAACTTTTCAATAACTAAAATCTTTTCTTCATTTATAATTTTTAACAAACTTATGTCAGGTGCCAGACAAGTGGGCTTTCTTAAGCAACATCAATCAAGTTATCTTTTACCTCTTCATTGTCGATTTTATCAATCAAACTTGCACACTAACATCCAAATGCATCATTGCGCCCTTACTGGAACGATTCTTAGTGCTTTACAAATAAAGTTGCCCGTCACGTCCCAGGTATCACACAGTGGAGGCTCCTTTGGTGGGAATATCAATACAATTCTCAATAACTTAGTTCTAAATTCTTTGTTTTCTCAATTAAACATTGAAACTTACGTTCAGATTTCCAACGGTGAGAGTACTGAGGCGCTTAGTTGTGCTCATTTCACTAAGTTTCCCCAAAAGCCGACAGGTGGTAGACAGGAAATGGGTCTTAAGAAAGAATTCAACATCAAGCTAGTGTCGGTTTAATCATTTAAGCTTTAAAACTGACTTTTAAATGCCTTATTGCAACCTTACTTGGAACGTTTTTGTACTTTCCATATATATCTGCGGATCACGTTCCCTGGTTGCAGATATGGGGAAGGGTTTATTAAGAAAAAAATCAATCAGGACATCAACGACTTAGCTCTTGACTTCCGATTTAACCGGTGTTCGGCATTTTGTCATAACCGTCATTCAAAATTAAAAAACAATATTCAGATGTTAAATTTCGACCTTACTTTAAGCTGCCCATCAAGTCCCCCAGGTTGCGGACACTGGAGGCTCCTTAGGTAGGAATTCAATTTAATGAAATGAAGTTTTAAATTGTTAGTTTTCTCAATTAAAATTTGCAACTAACCTTCAAATGTCTAACTGCGACAATACTGTGACGGTTCTTAGTGCTTAATTTACTAAATTGTCCGTCACGTCCACAGGTGGCGGGCAAAGGAGGCTAATTACGAAAGAATAATAGTATACCCATTAATTTTATTCAACTAACCAACACACATTCTACAGTAATGTAAGCGGGAGGTTTGGCATGCCATAAAACCTGTTTTAACCCACGATTTCTTTTGAAATGCCTGTATCAAGTCAGGCCGTTGCTCTAGTTGCTTTATGTTGGTTGCTGGTTTTTGAGTTTCCTGGTTTTTCGGACTTTAATTTCTGTCTTTTTTTGACAGTTTCATCGGTGTTCGGTATTTACTTATCACCTTCATTCACAATCAATCAACTTATCAATACGTTATTTCTTATGTGTTGTCTTGTCATTTAAACTTTAAAACTAGCATTCAATGTCTAATTGCGACCATGCTGGGGTGATTCGTACTGCTGTACTTACACTATTACATCACTAGACACAGAAGTATTAGGTAAGAATTCAATATCAATCAAATTATCCATAACTATGTTCTGAATTGTTGTTTTTTCCATGGTTCTTATTGCTTTAGTAAACAAGCTGCATTTCACGACCCCACGTGGTAGACAGGGGAGTCTTCTTGAGTAATATTTAAACAAAAATCAAATTATAAATAACAAAGTTGTTAATTGTTTGTTTTTTAACTTAAACTTTAAAACTTACATTCAAATTACGACCATACTGGGACGGTTCTTAGTGTCTAACATATAAAGCTGCCCATCACGCACCCCATGTCGCGGACAGTGGATACTCCATATAGCTGCCCATCACGCACCCCATGTCGCGGACAGTGGATACTCCATATAGCTGATCATCACGCACCCCATGTCGCGGACAGTGGATACTCCATATAGCTGCCAATCACGCACCCCATGTCGCGGACAGTGGATACTCCATATAGCTGCCCATCACGGACCCCATGTCGCGGACAGTGGATACTCCATATAGCTGTCCATCACGCACCCCATATCGTGGACAGTGGAGACTCCATATAGCTGCCCATCACGCACCCGATGTCGCGGACAGTGGAGAGTCCATATAGCTGCCCATCACGCACCCCATGTCGTGGACAGTGGATACTCCATATAGCTGCCCATCACGCACGTAGTAATTCAATCATAACACACCCCATGTCGTGGACAGTGGAGAGTCATTACGTAGTAATTCAATCATAACACACCCCATGTCGTGGACAGTGGAGAGTCCTTACGTAGTAATTCAGTCATAACACACCCCATGTCGTGGACAGTGGAGAGTCCTTACGTAGTAATTCAATCATAACACACCCCATGTCGTGGACAGTGGAGAGTCCGTACGTAGTAATTCAATCATAACACACCCCATGTCGTGGACAGTGGAGAGTCCTTACGTAGTAATTCAATCATAACACACCCCATGTCGTGGACAGTGGAGAGTCCTTACGTAGTAATTCAATCATAACACACCCCATGTCGTGGACAGTGGAGAGTCCTTACGTAGTAATTCAATCATAACACACCCCATGTCGTGGACAGTGGAGAGTCCTTACGTAGTAATTCAATCATAACACACCCCATGTCGTGGACAGTCCTTACGTAGTAATTCAATTATAACACACCCCATGTCGTGGACAGTGGAGAGTCCTTACGTAGTAATTCAATCATAACACACCCCATGTCGTGGACAGTGGAGAGTCCTTACGTAGTAATTCAATCATAACACACCCCATGTCGTGGACAGTGGAGAGTCCTTACGTAGTAATTCAATCATAACACACCCCATGTCGTGGACAGTCCTTACGTAGTAATTCAATTATAACACACCCCATGTCGTGGACAGTGGAGTGTCCTTACGTAGTAATTCAATATCAATAAAATTATCAATTACTTTGTTTTGGATTTTGGTTTTTGGTTTTTTTTTTTGTTTTGTTTTTGTTTTAGGTTTTGTTCGGAATTTTCATGTAAAATTTGAAACTAACTTTCAGATATCTTAACTGCGACAATTCTTAGTGCTTAACTCACTTAGGTGCCTTTCACGTCCCCAGGTTTTGGACGGGGATGAGGCGGTTTTAGAATGAATTCAAAATCAATCAAGCTATCAATGACTTAGCTCTTTATTGGCGGTATTTTTATTTAAAACTTGAAACTATTATTTAAATGTTTCATTTCGACCTTACTGGGACGGTTCGTATTGCTGTCCACATTAACTGCCCATCAGCTCCCCATGTGGCGGACACGGGGGCTTTACTAAGAAAGAATTTAACATCAATAACCGCTATTTCCTGACGGTTTTCTCAAACTTTGGAAGTAATCTTCGAATCATTAATAACCTTACTAGGATGATTCCAAGTGTTTACGACTTACCACATGTAGGTGCGCATCACGTCCCCAGTTGGCGGACAGTAAAGGCCACTTAGGTAAGAATTTAATATCCAGTCAATTTTCAATAACTTTTCAATAACTAAAATCGTTTCTTCATTTAGAATTTTTAACAAACTTATGTCAGGTGCCAGACAAGTGGGCTTTCTTAAGCAACATCAATCAATTTATCTTTTACCTCTTCATTGTCGATTTTATCAATCAAAACTTGCACACTAACATCCAAATGCATTATTGCGCCCTTACTGGAACGATTCTTAGTGCTTTACAAATAAAGTTGCCCGTCACGTCCCAGGTATCACACAGTGGAGGCTCCTTTGGTGGGAATATCAATACAATTCTCAATAACTTAGTTCTAAATTCTTTGTTTTCTCAATTAAACATTGAAACTTACGTTCAGATTTCCAACGGTGAGAGTACTGAGGCGCTTAGTTGTGCTCATTTCACTAAGTTTCCCCAAAAGCCGACAGGTGGTAGACAGGAAATGGGTCTTAAGAAAGAATTCAACATCAAGCTAGTGTCGGTTTAATCATTTAAGCTTTAAAACTGACTTTTAAATGCCTTATTGCAACCTTACTTGGAACGTTTTTGTACTTTCCATATATATCTGCGGATCACATTCCCTGGTTGCAGATATGGGGAAGGGTTTATTAAGAAAAAAATCAATCAGGACATCAACGACTTAGCTCTTGACTTCCGATTTAACCGGGGTTCGGCATTTTGTCATAACCGTCATTCAAAATTAAAAAACAATATTCAGATGTTAAATTTCGACCTTACTTTAAGCTGCCCATCAAGTCCCCCAGGTTGCGGACACTGGAGGCTCCTTAGGTAGGAATTCAATTTAATGAAATGAAGTTTTAAATTGTTAGTTTTCTCAATTAAAATTTGCAACTAACCTTCAAATGTCTAACTGCGACAATACTGGGACGGTTCTTAGTGCTTAATTTACTAAATTGTCCGTCACGTCCACAGGTGGCGGGCAAAGCAGGCTAATTACGAAAGAATAATAGTATACCCATTAATTTTATTCAACTAACCAACTCACATTCTACAGTAATGTAAGCGGGAGGTTTGGCATGCCATAAAACCTGTTTTAACCCACGATTTCTTTTGAAATGCCTGTATCAAGTCAGGCCGTTGCTCTAGTTGCTTTATGTTGGTTGCTGGTTTTTGAGTTTCCTGGTTTTTCGGACTTTAATTTCTGTCTTTTTTTGACAGTTTCATCGGTGTTCGGTATTTAGTTATCACCTTCATTCACAATCAATCAACTTATCAATACGTTATTTCTTATGTGTTGTCTTGTCATTTAAACTTTAAAACTAGCATTCAATGTCTAATTGCGACCATGCTGGGGTGATTCGTACTGCTGTACTTACACTATTACATCCCTAGACAAAGAAGTATTAGGTAAGAATTCAATATCAATCAAATTATCCATAACTATGTTCTGAATTGTTGGTTTTTCCATGGTTCGTATTGCTTTAGTAAACAGGCTGCATTACACAACCCCACGTGGTAGACAGGAGAGTCTTCTTGAGTAATATTTCAACACAAATCAAATTATAAATAACAAAGTTCTTAATTGTTAGTTTTTTAACTCAAAATTTAAAACTAACATTAAAAATACGACCTTAGTCGGTTCTTAGTGATTAACATATAAAGCTACCCATCACGTCCCCATGTGGCGACAGTAACGGGACTGTTCTTATTGCTTAACTCACAAGACTGCCCATCATGTCCTCAGGTGGAGGACAGGAGAGGCCCCTTTGGTAACAAAATCAATATCAGCAAAATTATAACTAGGTTCTAAATTCTTGATTACCTTATTAAATGTTGAAACTAAAAGTCAAATGTCTTTTTCGACCATACTGAGACGTTTTTTAGTCTCAAGTATAAATCGGCGCAGCACGTCTCCAGATGGCGGACAGAGGAGTCTGCCTTTTTTAATAATAGCGAAACATATATGTCGAAATTATATCAATGTCGATATTGATTAAAATGTCGGGACTAGATGTCGATAGCGATATTAATGTCGGTACTCGATATCAATAGTGATATAAATGTTGGTAGGAAATGTCAATAGTTATATAAATGTTGGTACTAGAAGTCAATAGTGATATACATGTTGGTACGAGGTGTCGATATTGATATAAATGTTGATACGAGATGTCGATATTAATATAAATGTTGATACGAGATGTCGAAAGTGATATACATGTTGGTATTAGATGTACTTAGTGATATAAATGTTAATACTAGATCTTAATTGTGATATAATGTTGGTACGAGATGTCGAAAGTGATATAAATATTGGTATTAGATGTACATATTTATATAAATGTTGGTACTAGATGTCAATAGTGATATAATGTTGGTACGAGATGTCGAAAGTGATATAAATGTTGGTACGAAATGTCAATAGTGATATAAATGTTGGTACTAGATGTCAATAGTGACATAAATGTTGGTACTAGATGTCAATAGTGATATAAATGTTGGTACTAGATGTCGATATGATATAAATGTTGGTACGAGATGTGAATAGTGATATAAAGGTTGGTACGAGATGTCATTACTGATATAAATGTTGGTACGAGATGTCGATATTGATATAAATGTTGGTTGAGATGTCAGTAGTGATATAAATATTGGTACTAGATGTCAATAGTGATATAATATTGGTACGAAATGACGATATTGATACCAATGTTGGTACGAGATGGCGATAGTGATATAGATGTTGATACGAGATGTCAATAGTGATATAAATGTTGGTACGAGATGTCAATAGTGACATAAATGTTGGTACGAGATGTCAATAGTGATATACATGTTGGTACTAGATGTCAATAGTGATATAAATGTTGGTACGAGATGTCAATATTGATATAAATGTTGGTACTAGATGTCGATATTGATATAAATGTTGGTACGAGATGTCAATAGTGATATAGATGTTGGTACGAGATGTCAATAGTGATATAGATGTTGGTACGAGATGTCAATAGTGATATACATGTTGGTACCAGATGTTAATAGTGATATAAATGTTGGTACGAGATGTCAGTAGTGATATAAATGTTGGTATGAGATGTCAATAGTGATATACATGTTGGTACTAGATGTCAATAGTGATATGTCAGTATTGATATAAATGTTGGTACGAGATGTCAATAGTGATATAAATGTTGGTACTAGATGTCAATAGTGATATTAATTTTGGTACGAGATGTCAATATTGATAAAAATGTTGGTAAGAGATGTCAATATGATATAAATGTTGGTACAAGATGTCAATAGTGATATAAATGTTGGTACCAGATGGCATTACTGATATAAATGTTGGTACGAGATGTCGATATTGATATAAATGTTGGTACGAGATGTCAGTAGTGATATAAATATTGGTACTAGATGTCAATAGTGATATAAATGTTGGTACTAGAGGTCAATAGTGAAATAAATTTTGGTACGAGATGTCGATATTAATATAAATGTTGGTACTACATGTCATTAGTGATATAAATTTTGGTACTTGATGTCAATAGTGATATAATATTGGTACGAGATGACGATATTGATACAAATGTTGGTACGAAATGGCGATAGTGATATAGATGTTGGTACGATATGTCAATATTGAAATAAATGTTGGTACTATATGTCAATATTGATATAAATGTTGGTACTAGATGTCAATAGTGATATACATGTTGGTACTAGATGCCAATAGTGATATTAATGTTGGTACGAGATGTCGATATTGATATAAATGTAGGTACGAAATGGCGATAGTGATATACATGTTGGTACGAGATGTAAATACTGATATAAATGTTGGTACTAGATGTCAATAGTGATATAAATGTTGGTACGAGATAGCGATATTGATATACATGTTGGTACGAGATGGCGATAGTGATATACATGTTGGTACGATATGTCAATATTGAAATAAATGTTGGTACTAGATGTCAATAGTGATATGAATGTAGGTACTAGATGTCAATAGTGATATAAATGTTGGTACGAGATGGCGATATTGATATAAATGTTGGTACGAGATGGCGATAGTGATATACATGTTAGTACGATATGTCAATATTGATATAAATGTTGGTACTAGATGTCAATAGTGATAAAAATGTAGGTACTAGATGTCAATAGTGATATAAATGTTGGTATGAGATGGCGATATTGATATAAATGTTGGTACGAGTTGGCGATAGTGATATAAATGTTGGTACGATATGTCAATATTGATATAAATGTTGGTACTAGATGTCAATAGTGACATAAATGTTGGTACTAGATGTCAATAGTGATATACATGTAGGTACTAGATGTCAATAGTGATATACATGTTGGTACTAGATGTCAATAGTGATATAAATGTTGGTACTAGATGTTAATAGTGACATAAATGTTGGTACTAGATGTCAATAGTGATATAAATGTTGGTACTAGATGTCAATAGTGATATAAATGTTGGTACTAGGTGTCAATAGTGATATAAGTGGTGGTTCGAGATGGCGATAGTGATATAAATCTTGGTAATATATGTCGTAAATAATATCAATGTCTGCACTAGATGTCGATATTGATTTACATGCCGGTACTAGATGTCGATATTGATTAAAACGTCGGGACTAGATGTTGATAGTGATATGAGTGTCGGTACTAGATGTCGATTTTGATATAAGTGTTGGTAATAGATATCGATAGTGGTATAGTGGTATAAAAGCCGGTACTATACGAGACGATACTCTATCTCACTGTGGACAATCGTGAAGGACCGATGATAGGCGGAATTATCAAATGATGATTGTTGTGTATTTATTGTATCAATTAAATCAAGATTTAAAAACTAGTCCTTACAATATGTTGTATAAAAAACATTCAATTTAACGCCAGTTTTTTTTCATAAAGTTAGTGAAACTTCAATATGCAGGCATTTTATATTTTATTATTTATTAAAATAAATTATCCGCACCTGATATTGTACTGATCAATTTCATCAAAAACCCACGCCAGTATGTGTACATTGTCGAAATATATCTGTATTCAAGCTTTCAGAAGAGGAATAAACACATGTTTGTTTAACATTAATAACATTTACATGTTGCCCGGGTGCATATATTCTACCAGTTCTAATAAAACAAATCCAAAATATTTAACATTAAACAAATCTGTTGACAGCAAACACAAGTTGTGTTTATTTGATTGAATACTGTTTAACGTCTCTTAAAGCAATGTTGTAAACTATGACATGTCGTCCCGGTTCTATTGAGTGAAGACGTAGGAGTACCAAGAGAACCTGCTCCGAACTTTTGGTAGGAAATCGTCACATAAGATTGGAGTCGAGGATACTCTGCAGACAGTTAGTCCCGAAACTCCAACCTTGGTGTTGACAATCAAAGTGATCTAACTACATATAATTAGGCCACATAGCTTACTGACACATAATGTCGCTTGGGAAAATAAAAAATAGGTAAAGAATATTTTGTTTAACTTTTGTAGATTTTCAGTAGAAATAAAGAAATTGAGACACACATACAAAAAATAGTTAGTTGTAAAATTTAATTTAGGTATCATCATTCACGTTTCGTTTTCATAAAACTTTTTTAACCTGCAATTAAAGTTCTTAAAGGGCTAAACTGTTGTTGACAATTAGTTTCTTGAATCCTCCAAAGCATTTAATGGAAATTATTAAAATTGATGTTGTACCAATTTTTTCAAAATGGAGTGTAAACAAATGAGGGAACAAAATAAAACGAAACAAAAATAGTGAGTGACAAGAAACCCACTTAAAAGGGGAGTCAAAGAGCTCCGTAAGGGTAAACAACTCCTGTTCCACAATAATGTTGTAATCTCTAATCATAAAGTTAATGTGTTCTACAAAAAGATGTAAATGATCAAACCAAATTAAAGAAACCTAAGTATATATGGTAATAAGGAGTATCTACAATATGTCTCCACCTATGGCATGATAATTGTTGCACAAATTCAATAATATATATATAATTTTTCATGTTTAAATGGTAAAATAATGAAAGGTATTTCACATAAACGTAAAACCATACCATATAAATGAAAAAAAAAGTATACTATTTAAACATGAAAAATTGAATATAAATGAAATATGTAATATCCCAAATGTTTTTGTTTGAATTCTGCATTTAAGCAAACTTTTAAAAACATGCTTCAGCTATATCATAGCGTAATTATTTCTTTGAGATGGAAGCCTGAGACGGAGTACAGGTGATAATAACGTCATTTTCTGGAAAGCTGGAAATCATCGTCAATTTAAGTTAAAGTCGAGCACACCCCACCCGAACTCACAATCTTGTAACGCTAAATTGATTTCAATATTAAATTCTCTCTTGACCTACCAATTAGCGCTTTGTAGAGAATACGCCACATTTGCGGCATCAATAAGAGTTTTCTAATAATTTTTATTAAGGAGTGTCTTTTATTTTTATTATTTTAATTGGGTTCTACAATTAAGAAAATAAACTGAAACAAATCATTGAACAATTTTTCAACAATTTTAAACAAGGATTTTAATGGATGATGCAGTAATACGCACGGGTTATCTTGTCAAATCAATACACAACAATCAATAAGGTGGGCGAAATTTTTTTATTAGAAAATAAAAAAATCTTTTGTCTAATCAAATAACTCTATTTTATCATATACATTTATTAACAGAAGATTTTAAGAGGTGGCATTTGTCCTACACTACAAAACGTAAGAAAAGACTACTGTCACAAAGCTAAGTTTGGTTCAGACTGTAACTGATCAGCTAGCAATTTATAACTGATCATAGGCGTGTTAACATAGTGGCTAGTTCGAACATGACATGTTTTTAACAAGAAATAACAAATTTTTGCAGTCGAATATCCGGGCTTTCTATAGGTTATAAATTATCAATTACGTCGACAAAGTGCCTGTTCATGTATATATTGAGGAACAACGTAAATAGTGCCCATCGGTAGATCCGGTACTGGTTCCTGTTTGTCATGCGCGATTTCTCTCGTCAACGATTCTGTAATACCCCACCTGAGGAATCAATTCAAGCCTTTTAATCATTGACCTGTCATGTTGTGTTCCTTCAGTCAATAACAAATCATGTATAAATGCCTTGCACAGTATTTTGTCAAAAGAAACATAAAAAACCCCCACCCCTCTAAAAATGTTTATAATAGTATATAATTTTGCAATTTACAACCGGTATATAATTTTGTATACTATAAAAGCAGATTATAATACTTTATTGGTTGCTTTGTTCCATGTGGTACTGCATGTTCAACTGCAAACAGACTCGAACTGAAGGTAAGGGACGAACTGGAATATGAGAAGATGGTAAGGAAAGGCAGGACTTGATTTTAACGTCCTACATGGACAACTTAATGCCCTTGGTCGGACGGTCAGGAAACCATACAGAATTCTCCAGTAGACAAAAATTAAACTCGAGACCCTTATATTTCTTTTTACTACTAAATTTATACCTGTCCAATGATTGACATTATATAACATTCGGAACAAAATTGTTTAAATCAATTAGTTACTGTTATGGTTTTTTTTTAGATTCTGTTTCACCCTTTATTTCCAAATACACCACAATTGCACTTAAAGACGCTATTTTTTTCTATTACTAAAGGTGTCTAAATTGATTGACATTATATATATAATTCACGATAATTTTTTTAAATAAATTAATAGTGCTTTATATGCCTTTCTCTGGACAATATTTTTTGAAAATTTGAAACCGCAAAGCTCAACCCCTCAAAAATAAGCTCTGAGACCACAATTATGATAACTGGTATAGAAAACTTACTATATGGCAAGTTTGAAGAAAATTCCATGGCACACATTTTTTTTCGTGTAAGTTGATAGGTGTTTTTTTGGAGCTCAGGACACTTTTTCATCTGTTCCTGTAAAAATGACTTTAACGGGTGCAGAATAAAACCAATATTCAGTCGCCAGAGAATATGAAATTCACCTCTTCATTTTTTTATTGTAGTAGGACATCAGCTAGACCAATGTTTCAGGAAGAATTTACTTGTGAAGTTGCTGTGTGAAAGGCAGCACATTTCAGGTCGCACACCCAATACATGCGACATTGATGGCGACTTCATAAACAAGTGTCGAAGCACTTTTTTGTTCTGCCTGTGTTGCGACTTTTGGAGCCAGGTCCCAGGGCTCACTGGAGGCAATAAGATGTCTTTGAAGCATCAATAGCCAAGAACGCATAATATACAGAAGCTCCTAGAGTTGTTATAAATAATGCCAGATTTATAGCGCCTGAAAATGTGGAACCTCCCGTGAAAACTCACCAGGTTGTTTCTGATCAGCTGGATCTCGTCAAACAACACACCCAGAGTATAATGCTCAAAGAAGGTGAATACACATTACAAGTTGGGGAAGAAGTTACAAGGGATGTAGATATTCAAATGAGGGAAGGACCGGACGTAGAATTTTGTGTTTGTGGCAGTGCCCAGAAAAGACTTCGGACTTTCGATTTCTATTTAAGATTTTTATTTCACGGACTATGTTCTTTTTGCATTATTAATGATGTAATGAATTTATGATGTAATTTGATTGATTGGTGGGATGTTTGCTTTTCGTCCAGCGAGCAGCATTTCAGCTATATTCATAACGGGAACAAGAGAACAAACAATACATCAATTGAAAAAGGGGTGGGATGGGACAAAGGAAATAAAATTTGGACTGCCACTGGAAAAGTACGGAGTATTGGGTAGGGTCGATGAATTTTGCCTTTTGTAGCAGCTACAATGAGCATACTCTTTTTCGAAATCTACAAAAGGGATCTTTATCGTGCAATGAGCGTGGCACTCTCCAAACACTTACCCACTGTGTTCCGAGGCTAGGCTTTCCGTATTATGACCTGACAACCCGCTAACGAGCGGGTCTCCCCTATCCGCAACCCGCGGACGCGCGACCGGCTGCTCTGTGGGTCGAGCACTGGGAACCGTCCCAGTGATGTATTTTAAAACCCAGGGCTCACTGGAGGCAATAAAAATTTCTTTGAACCATCAATAGCCAAGAACGCATATACAAAATCTCCTTGGGCTGTTATAAATGATCCCAGACTTATAGCGCCTGGAAGTGTGGAACATCCCGTGAGAACTCATCAGGTTGTTTCTAACCAGCTGGATCACGTCAAAACACACCTAGAGTATGATGCTCAAAGAATGTGAATACACATTACAAGTTGGGGAAGAAGTTACGAAGGATGTAGATATCCAAATAAGGAAAGGACCGGACGGAGAATTCGTTTGTGGCAGTGCCCCAAAAAGACTTCGGGCTTTCGATTTAAGATTTTTATTTCAAGGACTATGTTCTTTTTGCATTATTAATGATGTAATGCATTTATGAGGTATTTTGATTGATTGATAGGATGTTTGCTTTACGCCAAGCGAACAGTATTTCAACTATTTTAGAGTCGGGAACAAGTTAACAAACAATATATAAATTGAAAAAGGGGTAGGATGGGACACGGGAAACAAAATTTTGACTGCCACTGAAAAAGTACGGAGTATTGGGTAGGGTCGGAGAATTTAGCCTGTTGTAGCGGCTACAACGAGCCTACCCTTTTTCGAAATAAACAAAAGGGATCTTTATAGTGCAATGAGCGTGGCACTTTCCAAACGTTTGCCCACTATGGTCCGCGGCCAGGCTTTTCGTATTATGAACTTCCAAGCCCCAAACGAGACGGTCTCCCCTGTCCGCCACTCGGGGACGCGCTCGGCTGCTCTGTAGGTAAATTATAAAAAATTGGTTTTAAGGTGGGGAAGTAACGGTAATTATTTTATTTTTCACTTCGGTGAAATATTTTAACTCCACCCTTCATGAAGTCCATGCCATCCACATACTGTTACCATGTTTAATTAGAGAAAATGCAGACGTCAGTGTTCCTAGTTTTTCCAAACTTGTGGGTTTTTTCTGTATTTTTAAAGGCCTGAGCAGTGAATATTATCCAAACCGAGACATAACATGTTTTTGTCTCACAAAAATGTATTGACCGTTCTTGTATTAAAACCTTTTCTATTTGGACTCCCAATCAGAATAAATTGCTGCTCTATGTAAATATGGCTTATTCGTTACAATTAGGTGTAGGGGCGCAAAATAAAATTTTAAAGGTCTTACAAAATTTAAATATAACACCTCATTTTAAAGTGGAATTCGTGACCCTTTGAAACACAGTTTAATTTTTAAAATATCTACTTGTATGTAAAAGAAATTTACATTTTATTCTTTTCAAAATATTCAATCTTGACACAAAACTGTTTCCACAAAACAATTATATATAAAAAATTGTAAAATTGTAATATAAATTGAAATTAATATTTGGCTTGATTAAAATGAACTTAACCTTCATAAATATCAACTCAAAATGCTTTAATAGCAAGTAGTTTGACAACAATATTGTCTCAAACTGTCTGCAAGATTGTCACATACAAAAGCAGTCTTTTTGTGTTTTCACATTGAAGAGTGATTTACCATGTTTGATCATGTATTACATGGGAGGTAACTGGGTCATGACAGAACGGGTAGGACGTTTATAACTTTTTTAAAATATGAAAACGGTGGTTTTAATTTATTTTTATTAGTCTTTTAAATCTTTTAAAAGATGTATAAAATATTGTTCTGTAGAAGTTTCCTTAATTTACTGTGCAAATAACTAACTTTAAACGAGGAACAAAATTTTGAATTCCAATTTTCCCAACCTAATAACGGCCACAAACTATAGCAGGTTAATGTGATGTAATCCCTCATGAATATTCATAAACTACTATTGTTTTCCTTCCAACTGATGACCGTAAAACAACACCACCCAAGCAGTGAAAAAGAAAAAGTTCAGTCATGCGCGAACATACTTATAGGGAGTAATCTGCACTTTGTATTTACGTCTCTATGTAAATATGGCTTATTCGTTACAATTAGGTGTTATTATATTGATATTTTTTTGTTCTTTGTAAAATAAAATATGTATATTTTGCCCCGTCTTCTTCATTAAAGTTAGTAGAGACACAGCTTCTGTGAACGAACTCAACTCGAATTACAAGTAAAAAGAGAACTTTCCGTCTTAAGTAAGTTGATTCCACGGCTTGGACTACAATAGTTGAGGTTTGTTAAGCTTCCTTCCAGGCATTCCAATCAATTCAGTGGCACATGGGCATACACGTGTTGGACTCCCGGTAAAATCTCTTTGCCAGTTAGGAACATGAAAACATACACGTGTTGGACTCCCGCTAAAATCTCTTTGCCAGTTAGGAACACAAAAACATACACGTGTTGGATTCCCGCTAAAATCTCTTTGCCAGTTAGGAACATGAAAACATACATGTGTTGGACTCCCGCTAAAATCTCTTTGCCAGTTAGGAACATAAAAACACAGAAAGCGGACTTCCGGTAAAAACATAGCTGAAAGCCCCTCCTGTTACACAACGAAGCATGTTTATTTTAATACAACTCACAAATTTTGATTGAGTAGCACTCATCTATTAAAGTTTACAATATCATTGAACAACTAAAATATTTCTTTTGAGCTTAATGTACACTAAACAAGTAAAATAATTGATTAAGTTACAGACGCGCAATTAATACGTCGTTTTCAAGTTACTTTACTGCTATTAAAAAGGGGCGTTTGTTGAATTCAGCTGGCGAGACTGTATGAAACATTACAACTAAAACTTATACACAATGTATTCTGCTGAAACACGGGCAAGTTGTTACACGTAGCAAAATGTCCCCCACCGCTACAGTATCGAATAGCACAAGACCGAGAGGAGGTGCGAGAAAATAAAATGGAAATGTTTGTTTGGTCGGGACAAAATAATAAGCATTTAATATTGTGATAAGCAACTACATGGAAAAAAACTATCAGAATGGGCAAGCTTTAGTAGAGTGCTTGATAAAGTAGCTTTCAATATTGCTAAAATGACAAGTCCCATAACTCCTAATAACAATGACATCTAAATGATGATAGAGTATGTTCATCTACCCATCATAACAATTAATCCTACTAAATATCAAAGCAATCCGTCAAGAGGTTTCAGTGGAGTTGTGTCCACTAAAGTGTGACGGACGGACGCGGAACATTACAAGGTCACTCCGTCGTGTTGCGATGTGGACAAACAAATGTATAAGCTGAATCCAAATTTAACTAAAACACTTCATTTGAAAACATTGTGTACCATAAACAAGTGTTATACTCCACAGCCGACAATGGAGAAGATATTGGAGCATTCAGTGTTTTTCAATATTTAGTTAACACAGTTTTAATTTACATACACCGTTGTCTTGTATATTTAAATACTTTACCATGCAAATACTAGACCGCCTCAATCAGTTCCACAATTCTTTAAAACTAGTAAGTAATGGAATTCTAATATACCGAAGGTAAGAATTATAATTACATCACATAATGTTTTGTATCCGGCTATCTGTATAACCGTCAGGATGTGCTGTTGTAGCAGCGCAAATTCGAAAACTGTGAGGTTGGTATTATATATTTGGCGAACTCCTAGAATGAAACAAATTCTTTACGAGAGATTGGCTGTCCATCCTTGTAATACAACAATAAATCATTTAATTTTCCTATTAATAAAAAAATACTGTTTGAATATGTTAAATGGGCATAAAGAATTATGTTTGGCTACATAATTAAAAAAAAAATAATGGTTTCTTTAACAAATTATGTTTACAATGTTTTATATTGATATGAATTGTTGATGAATCTTTTTAGTCTTTTACAAATATATCATCACTTAACAATATATTTGTGGAATCATTATCTCTTGCTGTCATTTTAGCTACTCGTAAAATGCATTACAGGATGTGAAAGAAATCATTGCCCGAAAAAAGACATTTTGATAAAAAATGAACAAATATGTGGTCCTGCTTGCATCATTACTTTTTAAAACTGATAAAGTAATAGGTAGTCTGAACAGGCTGCTGGACGACGTGCCCCGTCCAACATTGGTAACTATGAAATTAATATTCAAATCTTGAAAACCTGCTAATATGAAATAATAAGATAACTAAATATGTAACTATTGCATTAGGTGATCAGACTTTATCGAATAAGAATGCTGGGACCATACTGGAAGGGTTCCCATTGCTCGACCCACAAAGCAGTCCAGCGCGTCCCCGGGTGGCGGATAGGGAGACCCTCTCGTTGGTCTTGTCGGGTCATAATACGGAAAGCCTGACCGCGGACCGTAATGGGTAACGTGTTTGGAGAGTGCCACGCTCCTTGCACGATAAAGACCCCTTTTGTAGATTTCGAAAAAGAGTAGGCTCATTGTAGCCGCTACAAAAGCTAAATTTTCCACCCCTTTCCAAAACGCCATACTTTTCCAGTGTCAGTCAAAATTGTATTCCCTGTGACCCATCCCATCCCCATTTTCCGTTGATTTTTTGTTTGTTAACTTGTTCCTGTCCTGAATATAGTTGAAATACTGCTCGCTGGACGTAAATCAGACATCCAATCAATCGAATAAGAATGTTCGATTGACATGTCCTTAATATCCAAATTAGCATATTTGTTTCCCGGTGCCCTAAACTGAAACCAAATTGAAAACCTTCGACTAGAAACACAGATCAGTATAATATCCCTCTAATAGCAAAGAAAGAGTTATATAACAAACTGAGTTGTAACCGTATAACTGTTAGGTCTATTTAAGAAGAATAATTTTTGTGGCATATCGATTGGTGTATTGTGAAGGGCAGCACAGTACTCGCGTTCAGCGAACTCGCCACTGAGGTCATAATTCGTTTAATTAAAACACTCGGGTCATTCATGTGGACCAGCTTTGTTCTTCCCAGAAGGATACTCTCCTGGCTTTAATTTCCGCATATTTACTTAAATGGAAAAACTAATATAGTAATCGTAATGAATTGTACAAGTATTATAAACCTCGAAAAAAATTACATATTAAACAATATGGCTTGTGACTTTTTGAGCAGTGGCCCTGGTTTTTACAATGATGTCGATCTTGGTTAATAACATGGGGTTGAATACATACGTGGTAAGGATCGACACACAAAGTTTGGTGACAAAGATGTCTGCATTCAACCTTATTATTGTTTTCATTCATATGTGGCATATCGTTTCTGGTCAATCGATGCCTAATCATGTATGCCAGTATATGAACAGCCTCTCTTTTTTCAACACCCCGTTGCCATTTCACAACCTGTATGCCACAACCAGTTTTCCTTTTTTTTTGCTCCAACCCATTCTATACATCCCTTCGCATTTCCCATTACAACAGCTTTTTTAGCAAGAAAAAAAAAATGTTTAAGGTCTTCCCTGAAGGCCTCCATTTTTTTTGAAGAATAATCAAAATCACTCAGGCGTTTGATAGGGGCATGAAATAGGCATGTATGTTGAAAGTAAAAGTACATTTACAGTATAGGTTACAAAAGCGCATTTTTAGCTCAAGGTCCATGTGAGCTATTGCTATCACTTGGCGTCCGTCGTCCGTCGTAAACTTTTTCAAAAATCTTCTCTGAAACACATGGCCAATTTTTTTCAACCTTGGCCACAATCATCCTTAGGGTTCCTAGTTTCAAGTTTGTACCCAGGGTGTTGATCAACAGACAAATATGGCCGCTGTTACTAAAAATAGAACATGGGGGTCAACACAGGTTTTTGATCATTATATAAAAAACTATAATAGCTATAGACAAAACCGTTACTTCAAATTGATCAGCACATTAAGGTCTACAATAGTTGCTATTAGTGCGAAGTTGTGTATTGGCTTTTCAAAATTTTTGGTATTTACAATATAACCTGAAAAATATACGAGGTAGAGTGAAACTGTAAATAGCAAAAATGATCAGCAATAAAAGCCCTACAATTCACTTGATTGGTCTGAAATTGTCAGATGACTCCTTATAGGAGTTATTGCCCTTAAATTGCAATTTTTTTATGAAATTTTCCGTTTTTGTCCTGTAACTTAAAAACCATAACAGCTAGAGTGAAATAATAAATTGCAAAAATGATCAGCAAAAAAAGCCCTACAATTCATTTAATTGGTCTGAAATTGTCAGATGACTCCTTATAGGGGTTATTGCCCTTAAATGACAATTTTGTTATGAAAATTTTCCATTTTTGTCCTGTAACTTGAAAACTATAGTAGCTAGATTAAAACTGTAAATTGCACAAATGATCAGCAATAGAAGCCCTACAAATGATTGTTTAGTCCAAAAATTGCAAGATGACTCTTTATAGGAGTTATTGCCCTTTCATTATGAATTTGGACATATGAACAGTTTTTTAGTTATAAATTAGTCTATAACACACCTATTAGTAGAGTAAAACTGTAAATTTCTAAAGTACCCTAAAGGACAATGCCTAAAAACCATTTAATTTTCAGAAATTGTGGATGGCACCTTATAGGAGTTATTGTATTTAACAAATTTTTTGAAGAAATGTTTAGTTTTTGCACAGTAACTTAAAAGCTATAACAACTAGACTGAAACTGTTAATTTCAAAAATTTTAATATAGTTTAAGTCATTTGGATTTCAGGTGAGCGATTACAGGCTCCTGGGAGCCTCTAGTTTTCAATGCATTTCCAAATAGGTACCCATGTTCAAAAATTCATATCTTCAATAGTGAGCACATCAGACAAAATGGGTAGCATTTCCTGTCACTAGAGATATAAACAGTTTACCTATGTTGTCTGGTTCACCTAGCTGTTCCTCACTTTCAGCATTTTCTGATAAGCCGTCTTCCATTAAAAAAGAATTATTAGTTTGTGGCATATCGATTGGTGTATTATGATGGGCAGCACAGTACTCGCGTTCAGGGAACTCGCCACTAGGTCCTTATTCGTTTAATTAAAACACTCTTGTCAGTAACCAATGGTCCTGTTATTCTGGGTGCTCCCCACCTGTTTCCCGCCCTGTTTCGAGTTATTCATGTGAACCAGCTTTGTTCTTCCCAGTACCTAGGTATGTCTTTGCTTAAGTATTACGTTGCAAATGTAGTGTTTACCCAAAGAACTATAAATATTCACTTTTAACCTTTTTTTAATATGCACTGAATACGTATACGAGATACACGAGACATAGACCAATGTATTAGGACGTTTTAGTAGCCAACCATATATGAACCCGATACATCATCAATATTTGTTCGAAGTCCACAAGTATAATCCGTGTACAACCCAATCATAACGGGTATACCCTTACACAGTTAATAAAAGGATTAACGATCTCCAGTTGCAAATCAAGTTTATATTTCCAGTTCGACGTTTTGGCCTTTAGACTTCAATTAAGAAAATTAAACATTGCAGTTTTCCAGATGTTTCTAAACGATTGCAGATACTGAGCTGATATTGACTTGCAAAACAAGTGCGAATGTTATTCCGATTCCATGATTTAATATTTGAAATCTATGGCTGCCTTTTTTCTATAGATGTTAGTCATTGAATACAGTTTTCATACCAGATCTACATTTTGATAATCATTGAATTTTACAAAACATCATTTTATTCTCCAATACTCAATCCCCACATCAGTTCAGTGCTTGCCGATAGTCGAGACCCTCTATTTATAATACGTAAAGCCTGCCCCCAAAACGGAATTCGTAACGATTACACTTTTTGTAGATTAAGAAAAGAGTAGGCGCGTTGTAGACGCTACAAAAGTCCCAGTACTCCATACTTTTCCAGTGACAGTCGAAATTCGGTTCCCTATGTCCTCTTTTTTCCTGTTGATTTATTGTTTGTTAACTTGTTCTCGTCCTCACTATAACTAAAATACAAATAATAAAATATAGAATAAATCAAACGTCCAATCAATCAATATATTCCTGAGAGGAAGGCTTCATCTGTCAGTTTATAATGTATGTTCACACTGCGATGTTAAAATGTCTCGTCTATTGTTTGCCTGTAAGCTTCTTTCTGAGCTCGAGTACTATCATTTCCAATACTTTCATAAATATTTAACAGAGTTAACTGGCTTATTTTGAACTCGGCTTATTCCAAACCAATAATGGTTGGGGCATTTTCCACCTAGACAGATTTTACTCAGTGGTTTTTGCATTACGATTTTTAACTAAACTGTTGTCAACTTCTCTTATTCTGTAAGTTGGTGGAGGAGGATGTAAAGAAAATATATCTAAAATCTTAAACACAACTATTGTCTTCCCTATAGAGCCAATTTAAAATTTCTTTTTTATGACTTCCCCAAGTTTTCTGAATCCTGGTCATTACTTGGATTAATGTCTTCACAAATTTTAGCCAACAGTAAACTAATGTCTGATGATTCAAAGAAAGAATGAGCTTCATTTCTATTGTTATCTTATGTGTATTACGATCAAACAGATTCAACGAAATGCTTAAATTCATTTTCATAGTAATGAAACGATTCTTAGAATCTGCCTTTTCTTCTACAGACTGGGTATCATCTGCAGGAGGACCCCTAAAGAATTATGCCTAAAGTCAAATGGGATTTTAAAATCACATGTTTGAAAAATGAAATTTGAACGGTCATACAGAAAAATCTATCTTAGTTATCACAAATCCTCAAAAAAAAGCCACCGCTATTCACATCTAGCCATTGCCACGCTTCAGATTTAAGCTACATGAAAACTTAACGGGAATGAAAGGTATAGTGTTTTTCTATAAACTCTGTCAGTGGAACCGCCTTTTAACTTCTTTGCTCCAATAAATGTCAGTTCTAATCATTACCATGAAAGACAAATTCAGGATTGATAACCAGGAAATTGTAAAACAAACAAATAACCTGTACAACAATATCAATTCTAAGTACTATGTCGAGACTGATGTCAGTTACAACAATTCTAAGTACTGACCCCGTGTGGGACCCGGGGTACAGGAGAATAGGCCCACGGCTTCCTCAGCCTGCAGTAAGAGTCTGGTAACAGAGGCAACACGTGCCGTGTGTTGCGACACGTGTCGATTACAGGACGGGATTTTAGTAGGCCTGGTAAATGGTCCCGATAACTTACTGAACCCTTACTTTTTCTAGACGGGAAATCGATTTCGCCCTGACTTCGATAAATCGGCATGTCACGTCTTGTCCTTTGTGAATCCTTCTCATTTAAGCTACTCTATTACATTATTTTCCTTCAAACTGATCCACCAAATGTATATACAATTTGATAGATGGCTTCCTTACATGATTTGCAAAGAAGGCGGTGGCTGAAGGGCAAAGCTTCCTCAGCTTTATAGAGGCGACATGTTTGCCGTGTGTTGCAACCCGTGATGGTGGAGGAAAGGATCATGGTGGTTGAGAGATCACTCTATGCTGCGTCCATTAGTGCGGGTCGGCGGGTTTGATTTTCAATACACCATTTTGGCCCTGACTTCAACTAGACGGGAGACCGGATGGACTCGGTTCGGTCAATCGGCTGGTCATGCCGAGCCTTAACAAACTTTTCATTTTTCTTGATCATATATTGTGAATTTCAGTTCAAAAGTTGTTCAGTTACAAGCTGTTAAGAAGGCGGTGGCTCATGGGTCAATCGAGTAGATAGAGTTTCGAACGGTTGTTTCGCCAGTTAAGTATGGCACGAAGCTTGCGTTCGTGAAGAAATTCATCTTTTTGAATATACCACCCTTGGAACACCTGATGCTTTCTGCTGGTGATCCGCAGACACAAAACATCGCCCTTGTTGGCACTCCGAGGCGGATGGGTGACAAGGGTGGTGAAACATTTTTTTTTCCATCATGGCTTCCGATGCACCTTTAATACAAACAAGTTCCAAAAACAAGAAAAAAATTAAATTCCGCTTGAAGTCATAGTTGATGATGAACACTGGACAAGATTTATTGTATTAACTGGTAAGGTTTCTTACAAAACTATATGTAAAATTTCTTCTTTTGCCATAGAAAAAACCATAAAGGGTTGTGCAGGAGACGTTAAAAACGTCACTAAAATGAAATCTGGCTCTTTACTTATTGAAGTTTCTAAAAAAAAACAGCAATCCGTAAATTTATTAAAACTACATAAAATTTTAGATTTGGAAATTACATCAACGCCTCACAGAACATTAAATTCCTGTCAGGGTATTATTCATTACAGAGATGATGATCTCTCTAAACTGACAGATGAAGAAATTTGCTTTGAACTGAAACCTCAGGGTGTTACAAAAGTAAAAAGATTTATTGCAAAAAGACAACATCAACAAATTAAACTTAATACCTTTCTTTTAAATTTCAATACTCCATCTGTCCCTTAATCAATCATAATTGGACTGTACAATATTAAAGTCAGCGCATACATTCCAAATCCTGTGCGCTGCTTTAAATGTCAGAAATTTTGCCACGGAAAAGGACAATGTAGAGGCTCCTTGGTATGCTTTAAATGTGCAGATGTAGGACATGAGGGCTTTACCTGCACAAATAAGCCAAAGTGTGCCAATTGTGGTGAAGCCCACATGTCCTCATCCAAGAATTGTGCTCATTTCAAAAAAGAAAAAGAAATTCAAAAATTAAAACTTGAAAAAATATCACATACCCTGAGGCACGTCGCCTCTTCAATTCAAACAATCTCTCGTCTCCTGCATCAACGTCATACGCCAGTGTGGCCAAACGCGTTCTCACTACAGTTGAAATGCAGACAATTATCCCCTGGCCTATTGACAAAAAAGAACCTTTCAAATTATCAGTTCAAACAACAGACAAAATAATTCAATCTTCCCTCTCAAACTGCTTTATCGTCGGCACCATCTACATCGTCAACTAATTCTTCAAGCAGCCCAAACAATTCAAAAAATAATATTTTCAATTCAAATTCTAATAAAAACTCGAATCAAAAAGGAGATCGTACTCCAAAACTGCTGCGGGATCCCATTAGGTCCACAACAGATTTGGAAGTCTAGATCATCTTGACACCACTACCTGGGGCGATCCCATGGATACACTACCCCCAGATACTGGATCTAAGGGTAGATCCCCTAGCAGAAACCGGCGGAATAGCCCCAAAAAATCTGTCAACTATTCCCCTATTCGCAAACCATAATGGGTATAATAATACAATTGAATTGTCGAGGTCTTAAGATTAATTTTCTGGAAATTACATTATTAGTTCAAGCCTTTCTTCCTGTTTCATTTTGCCTCCAATAGTCCCACCTAAAACGAAGTGATAGTATATCTTTAAAAAAAAACTCTATATACAGCACATATGTAGACGAGAATGATAGAGCTGCTGGCGGCTCTATACTTCTTGTAAAAGATCAAGTTCTACGTAGATCTCAGCACTGATCTTCAGGCGGTTGCTGTTAGAATATCTTTAGACAAAACAATTACTTTATGCTCTGTGTATATCCCTCCGAATTCTTCATTGGATTTGAGTCGGTTGAAACATCTTACTGATCAGCTTCCGGCCCCTTGTATATTACTTGTGGACTTCAACGGACACAACCCTTTATAGGGCAGTAACACAATAAACGATAAGGGTAAAATTTTTGAAGGCAAATGAATCAGGAGGATCTGTGTATTTTTAATGATGGAACCAGTACATATTTACATCCTGGGAATGGATCATATTCGGCTATTGATCTTAAAATAGCAGATCCTTCTCTGTTGCCCGATTTCTCGTGGAAAGTCCATGACGATCTCTGTGGCAGTGATCACTTTCCCATCATCTTGGAATCTTTACACTCTTCAAATGCAGAACGTAGAAGTCCATAATAAACTTCATGAGATCCAACTACTTCTGCATGCAAATAATTTTAAATCATATGGAGGTCGTAGAGACCAAGTAGTTTTAACTAGGTGTCGTCTTGGTCATACCAGGACGACACACAATTATATTTTAAATGGTGAACCACGACCCGAGTGTGTGCCATGCGACAGTCCTTATACAATCAAGAATGTCTTGATGGACTGTGTTGACTTGGCCCACATTCGGGAACGTTTTTATACTGCAGATTCGTACTTTAATTTGTTTACAACTGTCGCTGGCGACAAAATTCTACAGTTCTTAAAAGAAATTAATTTGTATAACAAAATATAATCTTATATCATTACTATGCTGTTATTTCATATTTTATGATTTTAATCACGTTATTTTTATGTGTATATACCCTCGTACTATTGTGTGATTTTACAGTTTTACTATATTTCAACAGGATTGTCTTAGTTTTTCTTCTAATTGTTCAACCTTATCAATTTATAAATTTGTTCACGTCCTGAATATAGCTGAAATATTGCTTGCTGGACGTTAAACATCAATCAATCAATCAATTGAAATGCCTAACGAGTCGCTCGGTATAAATTTGGCAAGGCCAATTGGCCTTTATTTGAACAACTATGTATAGAGCGACTTAAATCGGATGCTTTTGAAGCTGTTTCTGATCCAATTTTAAAATTCAATGAAACACTTATTTCAATTGCTGATGAAACAATTCCTAAGACCTCGACAAATCCAAAACATCGTAGTAAACCAGGGTACGATGACAGTTGTGAGGACGCTATTAAAAACCGGAAAAAGCCGAACGACGCTTTAATAAACACCCAACTCAAAATAATCTTAACCATTTCCGAATTTTTCGAGCGAAAGCTCGCAGGGTAACGAAACAAAGACGACGCACTTCCTGGCGCAACTTTGTTTCTAAACTAAATAACCATACCCCTATGAATAAAATTTGGAACTCGATTCGTAAAATTAAAGGTAAAAACAGTAAAGCAATTGTCCATCATTTAAAGGATGGACAAGACTTGTTAACATCAGAGTCTGATATATCTAACAAATTGGCCGAAACATTTGCAAAACACTCGTCCGCTGAAAATTATCATCCCGATTTTCAGCGTATCAAAACTCAAAAAGAAAAATCAAAACTTAATATCCATTCAAAAAAATGTATAAGATTACAATACACCTTTTTCTTTAGAAGAGCTAAAAACCTCTTTGAACAAATCTCACGATACAGCATGTGGTCCAGATGACATCCATTATCAATTTCTCAAACATCTGCCACAATCTTCTCTCCTATGCCTTTTGAATCTTCTTAACAACATTTGGGAAACGGGTGACTTACCATCTATATGGAAAATGGCCACTGTTGTGCCTATTCCAAAACCAGGAAAAGATCACTCTAAAGCGTTTAACTATTGGCGTATAGCCCTCACACGCTGTCTTTGTAAAACCATGGAAAGAATGATCAACGATCGCCTTGTCTGGTTTTTAGAATCCAACAATCTACTTTCTAATATCCAATATGGTTTTAGACACGGGTAAAGTACCCTAGATCATCTTGTACGTTTCGAAACGCCTTTGCAAAAAATGAACATGTTGTGTCTGTCTTTTTCGATTTAGAAAAAGCATATGACACAACATGGAAATATGGGATTTTAAAAGATCTTTTCGATATGGGGTTGAAAGATAGACTTTCTACCTTTATTTCAAACTTTTTGTCTGACAGAGAATTTAAAGTTAGGGTAAATTCAACTCTATCTGACCCTTCTGAACAGAAAATGGGTGTTCCCCAGGAAAGTATCCTTTCTGTCACTTTGTTTACTATTAAAATTAATAGCCTTGCTCAAGTTTTAAAAGATAATATTGATGGTTCTCTATATGTTGACGACTCCCTCATATGTTACAGAGGAAAAAACATTAATACTATTGGACGTCAACTGCAGTTATGTTTAAATAGAATAGAGAAACGGGATTGTGCAGTTTTGGGAATCTTTAACTGCGAAGAAGTGTTCCAGATATATTGACCATATACATCGTGTACTACCACATGTTGTTTTGAATGAAGGTGCACCAACTCAGTTTTAATTTGACATAAACCTTATCATACTTTATGATGTGCATGCTTTTATTTGAAAAAAAAAACATTTCACATTGTATCACATCAAAGGTCTGTCCCCTTTTTAATTATTTTGAGCAGATTTGAATATGCAGCTTTCATTGCTCTACATGTTTCTATTGTAGGGGCTGCATCAACTGAATTGTTTTATTTTTGTTGTTACTTTTATTTAATAAAAGATGTTGTCTTCATTTTGCGTAATGGTTTTATTTTTATTAACAACACTACATGGGTTGGATGTTTTATTTCTTTTTATATAAATAAGTGCAATGTCATATAATAGTAAATATCATGACTCGTGTAGTAAATAAAGTATACAGACAATGTCGTAATAACATTACGAATAAATAAATAGTTATCAGTTATAGACCCAGAATCAGTCATGCACACTAACAACTCATTGATAATCACATAAATAAATTCACAGTCATCACACACACCTTGAAAGAGTCCATCACACAGACTACAAAATGTACACATGCACATAAACATGTTATTGACATCATCATTTTTAATTTCTGATACCAGTGTTAATGCCAGTTATACATTTTTGTAGTGCAGAGTGTCCATATACATCACATTTACCACGTTCAATGGCATGTCGTCTCCTCGATGATAGACCTAATCTTCGCTTTTTTCCCCAGAAGTTTCTGCCTGTAATTTCTTCTCTTAAATATAACAGTTTTACTAAATTCCAACCAAAGTTTTTGTCCGACACAGATTTATCTTTTACCTCTCTCAATTTATCTGGTTTTACTCTTACTTCAGTATTAGGCTCTGCTGATCTAAGGTCTGATGGCTGTTCAATTTCAAATATAACATGATCCCATTGCCTTTGGTTTTTTACTGTTCATTATAGACTGCACTGCAGAGGTACATGCCGCAGGTGAAGGGCTATCTTGTTGGGGTGCATCGTTTGTTGGAATGTGACTGTCTGGAAATACAAAAGGTTGAATGTTACTTGGTGTTTCAACAGAGTTTTGGAAGCTGGTTGTGAATGATATTGGTACTGTGTATTTTGTAATAAATGTTTGGTCCAGAGTGGTGTTGAAAAGTTCTGTGTCTGACAGGAGATCATCATGTATTCTAGGCTGGGTCTGCTGCAGTCTTAATCTTTGTAATATTTTTCTCGACTGAACTGCTACTGTCAACTTGGCAACTAAAGTCGTTGGTGCTGGCCCTCATTTGGCTGAAAAGGACTGATGGTTGCGTTTGCGTCTCCATGTGAGCAGTATCGGTGAGATAACTTCCTAATGATGGAGTTGGGGATGAGGGGAGTGTATTAAGAATTGGCGAGGCTGGTGTACATATTTCACCCGTATATTTCATCAATTCTTCTGAGGAATTAAATATCAGGACATCATCAGTCTACATAATGCGGGTTGTTCTTCCAACACTGTTAATTTGCATTTGGAATATTTCATGTTGATCAGTTGTTAGGTCTTCAATATAGTTGGGTTGTCTTCCTGGTTCTGAAGGATTATTGCTGTAATCCCCACTGCCCTGGTATAGAACAGTAACTTTCCTACCATTTAATCCATTAAAATAGAACAAATGAATTTTGGTTTATGTTAAACAATAAATATATATTAATTAAAATTTTAGACATGATTTTAAGTTATTTAAACTTATCTTTGCAAAATTGGGTGTAAAATTTCAGCCAATGATGAATCTTTGTGGAGTATCTTAAGAGCAAATAAGAAAATGAGTCTTGGCAACATAATATACAGCTTGGCACATATGGCAAAGCACCCCATTTGTCTTAGTACAATAAAACATAAAATATTTGCTGAAGCACTACATAGTTTTGCAGTATGGTGATCTCAATGTTGTGAACTGTGAACCAAGTTTCATGAAAGTGTGAAGTCTTATTAAAAAAAGCTTTGATTCAAGGGTATACCATAGGTAATACAGACGAAAAAAACATATGTTTGTCCACACGTTTGGCAAGTTGTTTACATTAAAAGGATTAAAATACCAAGATTTTAATAGTCGAATAAGTGACAGATCAATGACAAGTAGAATGTTATTGTATTTACTTTTACAATTTACTACTTAATTGTTTCGGTTTACCTCATTAACTTGTGTACAGTGAACTTTTTATGAGCTACTTCATCTTGAGCTGGTGAAGTTTGTTTACGTCTTCTGTTAGTTGTCTAAAATTGATAAACAAAAATGATTAAAATTAATTAATTTATGTGCCAATTAGATATTACCATATCCTCTAAGTTAACACAATAACTTCTGTCATGCATGTCAACATTAATGCTTAACAACAGTTCATTTCATGCTTCATATTTCATTTTGTAAATGTGTCGGAATACACCGGTTACACTGTACAATTATATTCTTAATGCCATGCAATGAAACAAACAATATTGAATTCCTAATAATTATCTGCTAATAATTGAGGTTTTCACATATACCTTTATTAAAAATTCAATGATTATAAACTGAAATATGATTATTTTTACTTGTTTAGGTCTGTTGGTATCTGTTGGCCAAATCTCCAAAAAGCCACCAAACTCCCCATCACCTGCTTCTCTTCTTTCTCTTTCAGCTTGAATTGCAAAAGCTCTGTGTGTTTTCAACCATTCTTTTTCATGTTGGTTTAAAGCAGATTTGGTGTCTGTAATAAACTATATCTTAATTGAGAAATACAATAAATGTTGCCAAATTGGTCAGTTCTAAATTGTCTGTTTGTTTGTTTGATGGTGTTTAATGGCAATCCTTGTCAATTAAGATTGGAGTTGGGTACGCCATACCTGCAGTGAGAATCGAACCGCAATCTCAGTGTTGACTGACCACGTGATCAATAGTAGACGAACTACCTTGACCACTCGGCCATCGAGGCCCCCCAGTTCTAAATTGAAATGAATGTACACCTAATTTGCATTTGAGCCTTACTGTGGACAACATTCTCAACCCTAATCTTAATTGATTGGATTGTCAACTTTCTTGACATAGTGTTTTTTTTTACTTAGTATTCCAGTTTAATCCCCAATAAAGACTGAATGCTAGGGTCTCAATGAAAAATAGCTGAAAGTATTGATAATCCATTTAAGGTATGTGGAACATCATCTGCTATTTTGTGAAAATCTTTAAAGATTTATATCTATACTATTTACTCATAGTTTAAATTAAAAGTTCTCACTTAAACAAGTTAAGTATATAGACAAATATAATGAAATGAAATTTTTAAAAAGGGAGGTAATTTTGACCAGGAAACAAAAGCCAATTGACCAGTTTTTTCCAATAAACAAACATTTAACACATGACCCCTATTTTTCGTTCCATCACTACAATGTATACTAATTGCTTGACATTATATAACAAATTTAGTAATTTCAATCCACAGAACTTTGTAAATAAAGTATTTTAGTGTTTTGACTTCTTTCTGAACAATTTATTTCTCTATTTGAAACTTAATTGCTTAACCCCTCAAAAATAAGCTCTGAAAGCCCTAACTGTTATTAGGAATTATTATTACAAACTATAATTAACAAAAAATTCACTGACACTGTGAAGTGTGCAGAAACCCCATTTAACAATTAACATTCCACCTTTTGTGTTCTTATCAGGTATTGTGTAGTACCTGCTAACTCCAAAACTTCAACTAGGTAAGTCTTTGCTCCTAAGGTCATGTCTGCCTGGTCTGCTTTACATATGATGTTACTGTCTTGTTTACTTCTCAATTTTTTTGTATCAATTACACCTGTGAATCCATTATAGTCAAACACAAGTCCCCACTTAGCCATACCTGCAATTAAAGATCAACATTTCCTGTTAATGGTTTTGTTTATTATTGTTATTATTTAAACATATGTATCTCTAATTTCGAACTTTATGGGAATGTCAATATTAATTTGGGAGCATTTGTAACCACATTAAATTATCTAAAATATACATTCTGACTGTATTTATTTCACATAAAAAATTATATCCATTCTTTTCTCTTTTGTAATAGATTGATAATCTATCAAACAAGGATATTTCTCCCTTTTTTCGGACAACCGTCCGACCAGGGTATTAATTTATGAGTGTATGACGTTAAAAACCCACAAGAACAGAAGAAGAATTGTTACCTATCTATATATTCTTGTAATCGTGGTTAACCACACATGCTATTTCAATAATTGTTATATTGTATAGTTACCATTTTTACTTCCTTGTTATTTATTTTGATTCATATTGAAAATCAATATCTTTTTCTTTTTTATTTGTATTGTCTGTTCATGACCGTCATTGGCCCATACATGTACATGGTTGATAAAGTATCTTATCTTATCTTATAGTTCCATGAATTACTGAATTTGTAATTTTGTTATTGTTAAATGTTATTTTTTTTTAATAACAAAACAATACTATTTATAGTAGTGTAACATATTTAAGCCAATCAAGAACAATAATTTCACAGATGGCATGCCTAACGCAAGTTATTTATAGTTGATACTTAACTGTTGATTTTTCATTATTAATCGTGGTAAATGAACAGAAAATACGAAAATAGAAGATGAAGAAACAGCATGCTACAAACATAGATGTACAAACATGACAAACTGGTTCAGTTCATACCTTCGGTCCAATTTCTCAACCCAAGAAAATATTGAACTGAACGTTATGAAATTAAGGAAGTATTAAAATTTACGAGACCAGTAAATGAGTGTTGCACACAAGCGACACTTTGGTGACTTATTATTACTAAATTTGATTACTGTACATGGTTATAACAAACGGGCCACGATTTTCCGGAAACGGAACTGGTTAAGTGGCAGGGAGCTGTCACTACTTCGGGGAGCCATTAAAATTTAGGTTGCTGTTAGAATATTCGGTATACGTGGGTAGGACTAATACAATAATGATCAATAATGAAGAAATAGCTGTTCGGTCGCCACTTACTTAAAAAAGGAACATTTGGACTATATATTTTTGTCTGTTACAATTAAAATGGTTCAATACAGTGTACTTTAAGGGGAATACCGGTCGTTTATAGGCCGTAAACGTGGGGGGATGGGGGGCAAGATTTTCTGTTAATGTGTTTTGGGCATTTTTACAGGCACCGATATTAAAATGTTACAAAGCTTTTACTCATGAAAAGTATTACATAACAAAACAATAGTTGAAATCTGATTTGTGGTAATAGATAAGAAGGCACTAGTTATATTTATTTATATCAAATGGCTTTTGAAAGTGATCAAACTGTCGTCGCTCTCACATTGTCCTTTATCTATTTATGAAATCTCTCGCGTAGAACACGCGTGGGGGAAAGAGATTACATGTAATTGTTTATTAGATAAGCATTGTTTTGTGAATTGCTCATATATTACCGGACTTAACTGAGATGTAAGGTACGTTAAAGCAATGATGAAAAGTTATATTAAAGGAAAGACAAATAAAAGGCCGACATAATAAGCCGAGAAATGTAAATTTAGTCGATAGTATTTTTTTATACGAAAAACAGATTTTAAAATCGTGTATGCTATAAATGTTTAAATCAGTTAAAAATGCAATAGAAATGAGGCAGACAAATAAATTTCTACTTAATAATGAAAGTTACAAAACATACAGATTTGGTTTAACTTAAAGATTTGAACATTTCCACGTAAGAATTAAAAAAATGCATATGAAAAAATGATCAACGATCGTAAAGAAAGTTCTTAAAACTAACATTAACAATAAAAAATGTCATTTACAGTTTATTAATCATATATAGTTACTGTCACAAGTTTCAATGCAATTCAACATTTTTCGGTATGTCGATTCTCGACGGAAAGGCACGATAATTGCCGATCTACCTCATCCGAACCATGTGACTGGGATTTCGAAAAGGCGGCAGTTACGGTCCTTCAGATTTGGTATGGACATGAATACGTTTGGAATACATGCAACTGCAAATCTTTTTGAAACAATACTAATTAACATAGAGGGATCTTCCGACGATACATAACCAAAAAATCCCCCCCCCCAAAAAAAATCACATACACAGAGCTCGTTACAATGGGATTTCGAAAAGATCGTATGCATTATGTTTAGAAATTTACCTATTTAAAATAAAATTGAGAAATATTATGAGACATATTTATCACATTACTATGTTCACATTTTTTACCGAAAATATTTTGCGAAAATTCTATGTGTAATAGACGTTTTGTAAAAGTAACATTGTAAAAAATGTAAAGAAAATTACTTACCTTTTTGTAATCTTCAAGGTGACTGAAAAGGGTCCTTCAAACAGAATATTAGCGTTTAATTCTGCACTTAATCCACTCCAAATAGGGTACAACTATTCACTGGATGCACTTCACACAATTACTAATTGCAATCGTTTGATAACCCGGTTATTATTTATATAATATATGCATTGTGGCACATAATGTACTAACTTCCATGGGACTCTATTGGACACGCCCTATGATGTATGGCTTCAGATTCTCTGTACACGAATCTAATTTTAAAAACGGGTTAGTATAATATACAACTTTTCTAGCCTACTAAACCAATTAATGAATCATTTATATTTTAAATATATAATATTTATTTGATATTGCTAAATTCTTTACAAAAACAGAACCAAACGAACAAATCCAATGGATACACAAACAAATCACTTAAAATTTAAATGTATATTTTTACTGCTGACCAGCCATAATAGGATCCTTCTTATGCAAATGAAAAAAACAACAACAACAAAAAAAAAACAATAACAAAACAATAAAAAAAAACCACAAAAATTGGTCCTTAGCTCATTTACTTTCGAATTTTTATTTATCTACTAATACATATGTTGTTTCGGAGAAAAGAAAACGAGAAAAAATAAAGGGCATAAATAAATATTTTTCTGATTAAAAATGAGACATATGTCATTTTAACGGTTCCAATTAAGTTATGACTCAATAAATTGTTTTCTAAATTATTGAAACAGGATGTTTATAACTTTTAAAACCTAAATGTGATGTCAAACAGCTTTTTGATCTTGTAAGCTTACAACCTGTGTAATTACAATTACAGTGATATACATGTATGGCTTCATCTATTACACATGTCAATAATGAATAAGAATTTCTCCCAGTTAAAGAAATTATGTCTCCATGGATCCTATAATTTGTGAGACATATAATTATGTAATTATTTGTCTCTGATACATATTTAGGTTTACACAATTTTGGCATTTTAATTATTTATAAAGACAATCATAAAAAGTCCAATACATTAAAAAAACTTTAAGCTATACTATTTCATTATAACGTGAATGCAGTTGTTAAATTTGTTTAAGAAAAAATTGCTGTATAATTAAGATAACTGTTACTGTTATATGCAACAGTTTATCAAATTATTAAAGTTCCTAAGTTTCCGCGTGCTAATTTCAAGCCTAGAATTGTTATATTTTTTGTGTGGTTTTAACTTCGCATAGTTCGGAACCCGTTGTTTTGTTTGCTCATTTTAAACGAAATTGTGAAATTGATTTTAACGTCAACGCTAAGAAAGATAGTGACAGGGTTAGAACGAATAATCGTACCCTCACACTATTTTGGAGAGGGTACTAATTTAGTCCCATTACTCGTAATGTAGCAGAGCGGGAGTGAATCAACCTCCGGCACTTTGATGTTAAAAAGTAGTTGCATATATAATCAGCCATGGTTAATCGTGTATCTATCGACAGCGTCACCATACGTGATGATAATATATATTGCCGTTTTAATAATCCGTTGTGCGTTTTAAAAAAATTTAGGTCGTGTTATCCATATACGAGAAAATGATCAACATAGTATTTTCCACGTGCATTTTCAAAGACGGGAAAAATCCGGTTATGTTCGCAATGTCTTAAGCTTTAAAACGTAAAAGAGATGTATATTGTGTTGAAATTGTGTATAAATAAATCGAAGTTAGAAATTTTTATTGGCTATATTTACGAGTAATAGGACTCAATTCTGCTGTTAATCCGACAAATCACAAAACTAACATCGGATTTTAAATGCAGTACAATTCGGCCTGTGATAAGGTATACTTATGATTTTATTTACGATTTTTAATTTTTAATAAAGATCTCTTTGTTTTTGGAGCCTAGTACACAATGCCCGCAGTGAGAATCAAGCCTGTCCAGCAATCTCAGTGTTGACGAACTACCTTAACCACTCGGCCACCGAGGACCCTTTAATGAAGATCTATTTCGGCTGGCACATGTACGGGGGAACCAGAATGTAATACAGATCTGTATATTGAAACAATTTCTTTATCATCGGCTATTTGTATGACAAATGACAAACTAAAATACCGAGACGGAAGCGAAACATGTGATAAATAAAAGGAACTCGAGTACATGCATTGTTTGTACATTTAATAACTGTATAATTATAACAATATTTATGTGATAACGATATCAAAAAAAATAATTTATCTCTTTTCTGTAATCCTGTAACACAATTACACATACACATTAAACTACATTATAAAAACAACTTTATCACATAGAAAGATTCAATAAAAAACCGACCATATACACCTGTGCAGTACACTGGTTGCGGCCTCTCTGGCTACTTACTTGCAGACCTCGGGTGTACACCGATCTTTTAATTAATTAATTTATTTATTTATTTATTTATTTATTTATTTATTTATTTATTTATTTATTTATTTATTTATTTATTTATTTATCTTTATTTCTTTTCTTTATATATTTATTTCTATATTTTATCATCATTTCACTTTATTGTACAAGTTTTCATGTATTTTTCCTAAATAACTCAAAAATAAAAATAAATATGTAAACGTTTTAATAAAAGCCTTTTTGCAGTAAGTCTGTGCGAGACAGTTTTACAGTAGTAAATGCCGTTAAAAGACTCCAAAAGTAAGTAAGTGACAAACGACGCACGAAACGATGGACGAAACGATGTACGATACGATGTACGATACGATACAAAAAACGATTAACTATACGATGCACGAAACCATGTACTATGTACCATACGATAAACGATACGATTAACCATACGTTTCACGCAACGATGCACCACACGATGTTTTATATGATTTGATAAACGTTTAGATGGTATATCGTGTATCGTTTCGTTTATGGTGCATCGTCCGTACATCGTGCGTACATCGTTCGTACATCGTTCGTTTTGTTAACTTATACGTTCCAGGGACTGTATGCGATGATGATGACTGTCCCGGAACATAAAAATGTTGTATTAGTGGTTGTAGTAAGATTTGCTTTTAAACTTAACATGAAGTGAGTTATCATTTATATAATGGTGGACAAGTATAAATTTAAACACAAACGTGAACAACTCTTAAAATCAAATTAGTTTCATTTCAATTTTTCTACAAGTCTACGCTCTTCGAAACCTAGATTTTGCTCCCAATTTGATTATTTAAACTTCACTACTGCAAATGAGACATACGCATTTAAATTCTATGCGCATAGTTTGCAAAGACTTAACACTGTATGTTCAAGAAGTGTTCATTTTAAGACGTTTGGTTCATGTTTTCTAACGTCAGTGCTAAAAACGTTCACATTCAGGTTTTTTACACTTTGTGTTGAAATGGCAGATGTGATATTTTTATTATTATTGCTCAGAAACTTAACTTAACACTTGGTACATGTACGATAAGCAACTGTTTTAACTTTGGGAACACCATTACACCTTCGATAAGTATTACATACTTGTTCATTAGGTGTTCTCAGTTTTACCACCTCATTTTTTATCTTTCTATTTTGATTACAATATTTCACTGCGTAAGTTTACAAACAGTTAATCAATGCGAGTACAAATGAGAGGCCTAATGGCGAAAAATGTTTACTGCCACGTTAGAAGTATGAAGTATTTATATAGGGGCAGAAATTTTATCATTTTTTCCGGTTTAGCCTACAATGAGCCTACTTTTATCGACATATACAAAAGGGGTTTTTAGCGTAAAATGATCGTTCAATTGTTTTGTTTCAAAGTACTTCGACTTTCTTCGCAATAAAATCTGAACACTACGATATAACTAAAAAAATGTATAAAATTATGTTAAACACTATTCAAACAACGTATTCGTATATTGTGTGCAAATAGATCAATTTCTATACCCAAACGATTCAGCGTTGATGAGCTGTATTTAAAATATATAGAATTTCTTTACGTTTGAGTATATTCCGTATTCATACAAGTTTGTTTTTATGAGTACGAGTAATATTTACTTCCATTTTCTTTTAAAATAACATGAGCTGTGTCTACTGGTTAGATGTTCTGGGTTCTTGGACATCAATATGATTTAGATGATAACGCTTGACCTACATGAACATGCAAACCAGGTAGACAAATTAAACGCAGTTGTTTTGTTATAATGACATGTTCTTTTGTAGATTATTTCCCTCTGCAAATGTTTTAATATTACATGCATATTCTTTTGTTAACATCGTTTATAATAAATCGCCTGATTAAATATAAAAAATACTATCTTTATACAAGCATACAATTTCAAGCATGCTCAATGCATATAATAAACCAATTGAAACATCTCTCAGCCATTTCAGTCCAAGGTCCGACAGTGTGCGGAATCAACCGAGGATCATGCGATTATAATTAAACAAGACCAGGAAAGAAAAACAAACTTTGTATACTTTCTGTCTTTTAACTTTATCTTAATGGTTATTAGCAGGAATTTGTTTAAAATAGTGAATTGCTTACTCCAAAGCACCAATAGAATATCGTGTTGAAGAAATATATATTTACATTAAACAAAGTGTATCCGAACCACGGGCTAACGTTTATAGTCTATAAGCAAAATTGGCGATACCGATTCAAAATAAGTCGTGTATGTCGTATAATAAATAATATGTTTTCAATTATACAAATATTACCAGACACCTACTTTCAATTCATCTGTTTCGTGTCAGTACAAATTATTTCTATTTAGTAGATTTGTCTATTTGTTCGTTTGTTTGAATAGTGTTTATACCCTTCTTTTAGCAATTGTTCAGCTATGACACGAAGTCTAGGTTTATGCGGAAGAAAGCCTTGTGGAAGAAATTGTTTTTTGAATACATTTCCTTTAGGAAATTTATTCAAATAACAAACACATAGTGCAAAACTATATTCTAATAAATATGTAGAATCCATTTTCTATAAATAGACTAAAGATTGGAAAGACGCTTCCTCTGGTGCTGGTAGAAAAAAGTGATGTAGTTATGTCCATGTCGAACTACTTTTTCTTTTTAATTTCGGTTTAACATTAATAAATTGAATAAAAGATTATGTATTCAAACAAAAATTGTTTTCATGGTTAATTCTAAAATTATGCCTACTTTTGTTTTCTTGTCTACCTACTGTAGCAAAATTAATATTATGTTCTTTTAAGTGTTGTTGTCATATTTAAATGCAATTATTTATAACAATAATTCCTTCCATCCGACAAAGGGCATTAAGATATCGGTGTAGGACGTAAAAAACTCCCCAAGAAGAAGAATAATAATACCGGCATGTACTTTACAGTAATTTGTAAAGTTGCGCGCACAGAGCTATTGAGAAGTAACATAACGTGTCGAAGAGTATACAGGTAGCTATACTTATTCAATAAGTATCACACGTTCTGCAGCAACAACCTTTGGAAAGTAAGCGGGCGAAAACCCTTAGTAAGAAATCACGATAAGGCACATATTCGCCCGGCTATCAAAAGATAAAAAGAATAGCATACAAGTTAGTTTTGTAATTTTTCGCCAGGTCGGTGCATTATTTGTTCATATATGTCTATTTATTTGATTCAATTTGGTTGCCTCTTTTCATTTATTCTGTTTGGTTTTTAGATGTTGAATAAATGTTTTTAAGTATTCTTTTTGTGGAAGATGTATTTTGTTTGAATTAATTATAGTCAAGGTTTATGGTCAAATGTCATTTTTATGCTTTGTAGTGTTATGAATACATTCATATGATAACTGTAAGCTGGGGAAACGCGACGAAAAGGTTTTCTTTCGTGATATTAAATATTAGAATATATGTATGACATTGCCAACTCACTGTCTCAGTTTATCAATGTTGCGTGCTTAGCTTAACCACAAATACCAGTATAAGTTAATGTTTGACCGACCTGACACAGAACCGAAAAGCAGCAAACATTGAAGTGATTTCAACAAAGCAGAAGGTACTTCTTTAAATTTCTATCAGATTTTTGTTGAATACATTTGTTGTGTTTTTAAGCTATATAATGGCCAGACACAAAACAGGACTTTATGCCATATTAAATACCAAGTGTTCATGACATTGGAACAAAGATTACGGGTAGATTCAGTAATCCAGACAACAGATTAACGACAGCCGGATTTGTCTTGCGTAGGAGACTTATACTTTTTATTGCAAAATGGTTTTATTGTAACTGACATAAAAAAATTTGAATCGATTTTGTTTGTTTCGTCGAATCATGTTTAACGCAATTTTTAGCAATTTTTCAGTTATATCATGGCGTTCAGTTTTTATAAGGAAATGAAGCGGAATACCCAGAGAAAACCAAGACCTTCGGTCGGAAAAGTGGCAATGATTGTGAGTCACGTATCCGTATCCACAACCTCAGTGTTGACAGACGACTTGAACGATAGCGGACGAACTATTTTTACAACTCGGCTTCCGAGGCCTATGTTTGAATTGAAAATCGTGTGGTAATTATGTTTCTAATAAAAAACAAGGGCTTATGAATTATCTATGCATTAAATACACAAGGAATTTAAGCTTACATTGTTACTATCTGCGTTTTGCGGTTATACACGGATTAAAAAGAGAAAATTTAAAGGGAACATAAAAGAAAACAAAAATTCTCATTTGGTAAACAACCCGGTGAATCTGACTTTTGTCTGCTTTAAAATAGTTTTTGAGTCTGGTTAAGCGGGAATTGAAGTCTTCTCTTTAAGAGTTTATGCATTATGGCAGACACATCTATTTATGCTAAATTCGTTTAATTATTTAAACTAATCTATCATTGTCCCACTTTTTCATCTACTGTTGTGTTGCATAGCAAAGTCAGTTGCACTAGTGAACATAGTAAAACATGTTAAAATATGCGATATAAAGCGTTATTTGTAAACTTAAAAAGAATGATGTAATAGTAAAGTGCTGAAAATAATACGCATATTCTTGTGTATATAAACTCCATAATATCGATGCATTTTTTAACATAAAATCTTGCAAAATTTTTATTTAAAAAAAACAACGATGTCCTTGTTAAAAATACAACGTCTTAAAGATTGTTGCAAGATTTTTTCATAAAACTTATTACAAAACTTTTGTACAACAATTTGCGTTGTAATGATTTGAAAACAAAACGATTTTAACGTTAGCTATTCATTGAAGACGTTCTACTAACTTCAAAATAGTTTTGAGTAAGAATGAAAACAGAATGCTACCTTTGATGGTGGAATGATAGTCCCCAGAGGGTATCGCCAGCCCAGTAGTCACTCTTCTAAGCTGACAGGAATATCATTGATTCGTTTATTGATATAGGCATTGTCTAATTTTACTGCCATGGAATTTCGAAAATTACTTTAATTCCAAGGTGTTTCTATTTTCAGGGTGTAGATAGCCTTAGCCGGATTTGGTATAACATTTTGAAATTTTGATTACTAAAGCTCTACAACATCCCAGGTTTAAACAAGGTATCAAATAAAAGCTCTGTATCTCAGCTTTCTATTTATTTGTTGTGTGGTTTGTCCATAGTTTTAATTAGAACACGATGAATGCTACCTGAATTGTTCGCCAGCGTTACGGTATAATGCGCAAAACTATTTCTTGCAATTAAACTATAATTACTCACGTAGGCGACATTTAATTGCCATGTAATTTAGTAAATATTTTGGCTATACAAATGTAGTTTTGTCAATCTATTAATATCAAAAACAATATCCAGTCTTCACTACAGTTGTGAAAATCTTTTGTGAATAGCGGCAAGAAGACTTTCGGACATCGACATCAAGCAAATTGTCTGTGTAATTTTAGGAATGTGAAAAATTATACCAGACGCAGGTTCAAATAGGGAAAACTAAATTGGCAAGATAACTCTGCGGACTTTATACTTTACAAAACTTCAAAGATGAAAAATTGATAACCTATATCAAAATTTATGATCTTTTAAACTCTATGGTCCGAACGTTGAAAAGAACGACTGTTGCGTACGCGTGCGCACAGAGTACGATTTACAAAAATAATGTGAACTTGTTCGCGCACCTGTTATTAAATTAACAATTTGTATAAACTATTTACCAAATAAACAACGGGTTACAAAGTAAAAAAACAAATTAAATAAAATTAGTACTTTCCGGAAAATTAACATTTTCTAACCCGTCTAATTATTCAGTTTCTTCGATGACTTTCGAGTCAAAATCTAGGACGACAAACTTGTATTTTGCATCATGGTGAGGAAATTGAAGACAATCATAGAGACGATGGATGCAAATAAGCCATTAAGATCATGTTTGGTGAGTTTATCGATTATGTTATCCCATGTAAGACAGAAATGTTCATACGTTTCGACTTGCAATGAAATTGTTTACTTCCTCCATTTAAGGTAAAGAGTGGGTACTCGCGACGGTGTTGCGTTACCTTCTTCCGCTAGTATGACATTTTAGGATATACAATGTTTTATACATTTGCGGAACCAAAACCAGAAGATACAAAAAATTGGATCCAACAAATTTAACATTATTATCATGTATAACAAGTTGTTAAACAACCAATCAGTTTTGTAGACAATTATCTATTTATTCAATTCTGGAGATAGCAGATGCACACAATTAAATGTCCTTTTTTTCGTTTAAAACAGAAATGCCGGAACTAACAGGTATTTACAACAGTGAATACTAAAACTGATGAAATATAAATATAAATATACAATTTCTTTAAAATGTTAAATGCAAATCATAATTTTGTGATTGACAGGTCTTCTTGTAGGTTATATTTTTTGTAATTACAAATATTTGTTAAAATTAATAAACATGCAAATTGCCTTCTTCTGTCATGTTGTTATTAAGTAGATGTTCAGTTATATATTGATTTTATATTAATACATTTATTGCATTTTGAACTGAATTGATTAATATTCTATAATTATAATTATTATATAATAAGTGAGATCAACATGTAGTTTTGTGGATTAATAGAATAATATTGAACGAGACGAAGCTGGGTTCAATATTGTTGTACCTTGCTCCATGAAACCACATATTGATCAATTTCTAGTGAAGTAATAGTTTTATTACATAATATTGAGTCATGCAATTGGAATAGACTGGAACTTTTTTACTATATTTTATTTTCGTTAACATTTATCAGATCAATTATTTAATACCAACAATATTTGGTAATTCAACAATTATTTCTGGTTAAAATGACAATCAAAACACCCGAATGAAACTATGGTAGCAAATCAAATCACAAGAGTGCAGTATGGTTTTTTATTGAGCAGAATGGCTATTTTGGAAACCAATATGATTGGAAATGGATTGTCACATGTATTGGTACAGATGCAAACATAGCTATTATGAAACAACAAAAGAGCACAAGAGCAATATTAGTGATTATTGGAAGAGTGCAGGGTAGAACTTCATATTGGTAAAGTAGTTAAAAAGTGCTTTAATTGTTTTATTTGTCATTTCGAAATGTTTAAAAAGGTACAAAAAATAAGATCATACTAAAATGAACATCTTGCCATGGCATGAAATGTGAAATAGCTGGATCATCAAGCAAATAAAAATTTGATATTTCATCAAATAAACCAACCTAATATCATACAATATTGTTTGGAGTTTGACACACTAGCAGCAACAAAACCACTCTTATCAACGCAAATATAAAAATGTAATGCAGTTGTATTTTACCCCAAAAATGTTTCATTATTCTTTTATTCTGTCGTGTTTTAATTATTCATGTCATATTCATAACATGATAGTCAAAATTTTGATTTATTCCAGAATTGTTCAAATGATTTGTTTGTTCTTGTAAAATACAGCTTAATTATCATGATTAATTTCTTGTGTTTAGTTAATTAATTGACATGCACATGATAAAATGGACAAATGGACAAACTAAAATATATATACTCCCAACTTCATAAACATATCAAAAGCATTTGAATACATGTCTTCTGAATTGAATTCCAACAGTAGCACTAAGTAGATACACATAGTATATAGAAACACGCACAGTATTTCGAAACATGCATCAATATCGGTTTCCGGTGTTTACGCCAACGGTAACCATAGCAACCAAATCTGAAATATTTTTTAGACTTAATATATAGGTTTAAACTTACAGTGTTTAACCTCTGTTTTTATGCTCACACCAAGTCATAATTAATAATACAACAACATTAAAAGACAAGTAGCAAAATGTATCCACTATGTCAGAATTATGTATCAGCAAAAAAAGGGTAACATGTTACCTGGCAACCTCCCAAAAATACATATCAATAAGATTGGGGGAAATGTGTGTTTTATAAACATTGACACCTGAGGATATTACTGCAGTAAAGAAAAACATCTATTCGTACCTAGTAGAAATGCTCTGGTCTTCAACATAGCTGCATTTGAAAAAAAAAAATGTTCAAATTTGAATTTTTTAACGTTTTTGACCATTGACCACGTGTCCCGTTTGCCATGGTAACAAAAACTTTCAAACTTTGTATTAAACCTCATCACTTTATCTTTAATATGGTATATAACATGTATATGCATTTAACGAAAAAATGGAGATTTTTATTGTTTAAAGTAACATACATAAATTAGAAAAAAAACTGTTTAAAAACAATGAAAGGGAAAGAGGTAAAGGATGGTAAACTTTAAATAAGGGAACAACACTATGTTATAAAGTTTAACGAACAAACACCCACACATCAGTATATACCCTTACCACACCTAACGATGTTCAACAGGGAAATAATAACAGTGATAAAGTTTAACGAGCAAACACCCACACATCAGTATATACCCTTACCACACCTAAACAATGTTCAAGATTGGAATAATAATACTTTTAATGATCACCGTGTAACCTAGTACGAGTACCATTAAATACACTGTGTATTTATTGCCATTGATATATGTATAATTTTATAACAAACTATTGATCAAATTGTGATCAATGTGATCAATTGACTAAAATATTCAATAATTCAAGTTAAGGAAAATGAAACCTGCACATATACGGACGGAATATGTTTCGTTACAACAATCTGGCGTTATATTTATAAACAAGTACCATTATGAATAAATATCATACAGTTTATAAAACATAATTAGGCGCATTGTGTTGTTTGTTCCAGGTTATGAATATATTATTGTTTTTTTTCTAAAACCTCAGGAGAAAAGGCATACTTTAGTTTATTCTGGTTTTTCAGAATAGCATAAACTTTCTATCATCATAAAAAGCTAGAGGTTTGTTTGGGCTTCAAGCAGGGCTGTAAATGAGTATGTCTTGTAATAAATATCACTGATATATTGACCCGAGTAGATTACTGATTTTGTCTTTTTACTTTTAATGTAACGATGACAAATGTAGAGAACTGCCTTTGATAGAACCTTAAGTTGTGTTGTCGACAGATAAGAAATATTTTGTTGGATTTAAAAAGATGTCTACAAACATTTTTTTGCCGCCAATGTCAGCGGATAAGTCATAAATGGTGAGAGGTCGATACATGTCAATAACATATTTTTTGTTTTTCTGTTGCATATGGAATATATCTGTATCTTTGTATAACATTTACTGCCAAATATGCGAAGGCCAGCAGAATTCCATTTTGCACAATGAAGGAAACTATAAGCTAAAACTAACAGTTAGCAACACATGGGTATATGACTTAGCAAACCCGGGTATATGGGTGTTGTTAAGACGTTCCGCTAACAAAACAAATCCCAGTAAAGATATCGATACTGTATAGTAATATTTACACCACCGCCGAAGTAGTTCACCTATCGACAGGAGGAAGTTAACGAATAAAGAAAACGATAAGAATAAAATAATGTACTAGTTCAAGAATTTTCAGAGAATTTCTTGGCTACGCGCATGCCTGAAATTCCGGTTTAGTTATAATAATACGTTGATTTAATCAGTTATTTTCCAAATTATACCGTTTGTTACCTTTTAGTTTTTCATTATTCCTGATATTAGGGTGTCCCCCTTATCACGTGGGTGCAAATAATCCAGCGAAGATAGGTAACTAAAGGACGGACATTTTTATAAACGTATATTTTTATTTGTGTATTGAATGTGTTCTCCACAGTAACGACCCAGTCTAAATTTTTCTTGTACGATGTCGTAGCTAGATGTAACGCTGTAAAGTTTGCGCCTTATATCAGTCATGATCTGTTCCCTCCCCGGCAAATGCATGCGTCTTAGTTGTGGAACTCTTGTATAATGTGACGTGTGATAATTATTTCCTTAAGATAAATAATTCATACTGTGTATCTGTATGTTGAAGATTTAACGTGCATGTTGTAAAAATAAGTGGAGACAATTACGAATGTTGTAGATTGTGTCAGGCCACAAATTTGTCAGAATCTTAAATTATTTGATTCGTTAGTATTTTGTCTAGACGGGTGCTATACCGTCTAATAAGAGTTTGTTGATATGGATCACGTGATTTGTTTTTTGCAAGTGTATTATCGTATAGTTCGATACTGCTACTGATGTATGCTTTTAAATTTTCAATTGATTGATTTGTTAATGAAATATTTACTACCGGTACATGTACATGTGCGTTATAAATATAAAGCTATAAATAGATCTGGCTATCTGCTGTACATGAGTGTATTCTGTAAAACAAAAATTACCACATGATATATGGCAAGCGAATGTTGTAAAAGCACATAATAAATAAAAAAATTATCCTTTGTATTACACATATAAATTAAATTAATGTATTTATATATTGCATTAAAGAACACTTAATTATTTACTGCCACTTACATTCACAATTTATTTACTTTATTTTTCATATCATGTGATAATATTTTTTTCAAAAATAAACATGCAATGTGATTGAACATCTTTAACAAAAATTGAATACGATTGTCCCAGTACTATTTGATAATGTAAGCATTTGAAAAAAAAATCTGTCAACATTGTCACGACATTGGTCCAGGAAAGTCTTACATATAAAACATAAGATGCTTAAACAAACTAGTGCATAAACGAGTGAATACGTTTTACTTCACTCGACTTTCAGATTTCAAAGAATATGGAGTCATGGAATAATGTAAGTAAAGTTTTTGTTTTAAAGTAAATACCTCAATATGTAAAAGTGCATATATATATTTTAACCTCTTGCTTGATTGTTTCAATAAGGTTTAATGAGATTTTTCAGCAACTGGTCAGCTTTTAATGTATGAACTGTCAGTGTGTCCAGTGTTGATTGTGCAAAATCCAATTAAATATATGTGTAAGCAACACAGTTTTCCGGGGCTGCGTGAACACAAACATGTGTGGTTTACAACAGTTCTGTGTTGGTTGGCTTTGTTTTTAGGGGCCAATTAGAATTTCATTTTGTTTCCATTTCAAAACTAAATGGAGATTAACAACATTGGCAGTGCACAATCTATTTGCATTTCTACTTGTTGATGGAAAACAAAACAAAAATGTATCGTTAAGTATTACAAGATTTACATCATATTTACTGATACTATGAATCGACTGTTGTAATACCATTTCAGAAACTTAGGCAGGCTGCTTATTATGGTGATAATAAAACAGTTGCAGCATGTCTAGATAAAGGGGCAGACACTAACTATCAAGGTCCTGGGGTGAGTAACTTGTGTTATAACATTATCAATGACAACAATTAACTGACCAAAATAAAAAAAAATTGACACTATTAAAGGCAGACATCAGAATGATTATTTCACAAACACCAAATATTTCACCATAATTGATGTTACTGGATCAATAATATCATTCATAACAATATTTGCAATAAAAAGTTGTTTGTCATAACTATGGTGACAGAAATCATCAATATTAAATCATGTTATGGCTGAAATGTAAAAAATATCAAGTTTTATTTGATCTGCTACAAATATACATTTCGTTTACATGGCTGTGTAACTTACTTGGAGACGCTTTGATGTCAAAATGTCTGTTAATTGTTGTGCCTAACAATTGTTTGTATTTCTTGTTTTAGAGAGACACAGCACTTCATGTGGCAGCAAGGAGAGGCCACACAGAAATGGTAGAGATGATGCTCTTACATGGAGGAAACGTAAACATCCAGAATAAATGGGTATATATTTGATCATTGACAACAAATAATCAGTCATATTTATTTGTCTTTAAGAATGACATTGGTTGTTTGTTTGAAAGTAGTTTAACGCAAATTTAATCATTTTAAGCTATTTCATTTTATGGGGGGGGGAACCGGAGAACAACCCTTGACCGAACATCTGTGGGAAATTTACAATCCTTGTTTATTACGATTGTAATCGAGCGCACCCTGTTCGCAGTGAGACTCGATAGTAGTCGAACTACATTAGCGACTCGGCCCCAGAGGCCCCTGGACGGCATTGATTTTTGTTTGATAACTGTTGAATGCCACTTTTAGCAATTTTTCAGCTATTTCATGGCGTCCAGTTTTTATTGGGGGAGGAAGCCGGAGTACCCGGAGAAAACCCCGACCTGCAGTAGGAAAACTGGCAATCATTGTCAATTAAGATTGAAGTCGAGTGCACCCTGCCCGCAGTGAGACTCGAACCCGCAACCTCAGTGTTGACAGACCACGTGATCAACAGTGTACGAACTACCTTAATCACTCGGCCACCAGGGCCCCGGCCGACATTGATGTTATAATCTATAACACTATGACCCCACCATTGTTGATTGCTCCTTTTATTATGTAAAGTTTTGTAATATGTATTATATAGCGATCCAGGTGTGCAATAAAAATCATTAATAACATTTTAAGTATGGCTGACAACAGTTTATTTTCACCATAAGTTGTTGTGTTATAGCATTGCTAATATTTTTTATTCTAGGGAAGGACACCACTTCATATGGCAGCAACGTGGGGCCCCGAAGACATTGTAAAGATGATGATATCAAACGGAGGAAATGCAAACATCAAGGATAAATATGTATGCATTGTATTAGTGATTAGTAACAACAATTATTACTTATTTTTTGTGTTTCTGGCCGACTTTTTTTCTTTATTACTATTATAGCCCATTGTTAACATCAGTTATCTATTTCTTTTACATAATTACAATGGGTTTAATTAGAAGTAATTTTCACACAGAGAACTAGGTATTATTAAACTGATGAGGGTTCAAGATTCCCACCCTATATGATGATTTATTGATAATTGTATTCCTCACCTCTGGATGTAGAAATATAATTTATTTTATAATAGGTTGACATCCCTACCCTGTTTGCTTTTATGTTTCCGATTACGACATGAATTATGTCAGTGAAAATGTTGAATACCCCGTTTGCTTTGTCCCATTTCACTAATAACTAATTACCTGAACATGTGTTCTAATTCCCACCATATAGCTGCATGTTGTTATATTCAAAGTGACTAATTGAAAGTGCATATAAGTTAAAGCTTTGCTACTTCGGGCCTTTTCTCCAGTGCATTGATATCGATTTATCTTTTAATAGATAAAGATCTCCACACTATAACTATATGCTTTTATATTCCAGATTACAAGAGGAGTTATATTGGTGAGAATTACAATACCCTGGTACCTTCCCCACCCTCTCTTTATGTGGAAGTTTGTATACCCTGGTATTACAAATTATTTGAGTTCACCACCCTATATGTATATATTTTAATATTTCGGATAATAATTCATGTCATGGCAATGAAAATAAAGTGTATTCAAAAATACGAAAGTTATAAAACTAGACATTAGAATTTGGTGAATGTGAGACCGTAGTTTTCAATAGAAAAGTACAAGAAGGGTAGAAAATCCTTGATTAATAGAATATCATTTCATATTAGTCTGTTTCATTTTTGTGAATGCTTTAAATATTGTTTTTCAGGGGAAGACACCATATGATATGGCTGAGAATGAACAGATCAGAGAACTTCTGAAGGTACGTGTAGTCATAATCAATAATAGTTATAAAATGTGATATGGCTGACTGTGACCAGATCAGAGAACTACTGAAGGTACGTGTAGTCATAATCAATAATAGTTATAAAATGTGATATGGCTGACTGTGACCAGATCAGAGAACTACTGAAGGTACGTGTAGTCATAATCAATAATAGTTATAAAATGTGATATGGCTGACTGTGACCAGATCAGAGAACTACTGAAGGTACGTGTAGTCATAATCAATAATAGTTATAAAATGTGATATGGCTGACTGTGACCAGATCAGAGAACTACTGAAGGTACGTGTAGTCATAATCAATAATAGTTATAAAATGTGATATGGCTGACTGTGACCAGATCAGAGAACTACTGAAGGTACGTGTAGTCATAATCAATAATAGTTATAAAATGTGATATGGCTGACTGTGACCAGATCAGAGAACTGCTGAAGGTACGTGTAGTCATAATCAATAATAGTTATACAATGTGATATGGCTGACTGTGACCAGATCAGAGAACTACTGAAGGTACGTGTAGTCATAATCAATAATAGTTATAAAATGTGATATGGCTGACTGTGACCAGATCAGAGAACTACTGAAGGTACGTGTAGTCATAATCAATAATAGTTATAAAATGTGATATGGCTGACTGTGACCAGATCAGAGAACTACTGAAGGTACGTGTAGTCATAATCAATAATAGTTATAAAATGTGATATGGCTGACTGTGACCAGATCAGAGAACTACTGAAGGTACGTGTAGTCATAATCAATAATAGTTATAAAATGTGATATTGCTGACTGTGACCAGATCAGAGAACTACTAAAGGTACGTGTAGTCATAATCAATAATAGTTATAAAATGTGATATGGCTGACTGTGACCAGATCAGAGAACTACTGAAGGTACGTGTAGTCATAATCAATAATAGTTATAAAATGTGATATGGCTGACTGTGACCAGATCAGAGAACTACTGAAGGTACGTGTAGTCATAATCAATAATAGTTATAAAATGTGATATGGCTGACTGTGACCAGATCAGAGAACTTCTGAAGGTACGTGTAGTCATAATCAATAATAGTTATAAAATGTGATATGGCTGACTGTGACCAGATCAGAGAACTACTGAAGGTACGTGTAGTCATAATCAATAATAGTTATAAAATGTGATATGGCTGACTGTGACCAGATCAGAGAACTACTGAAGGTACGTGCAGTCATAATCAATAATAGTTATAAAATGTGATATGGCTGACTGTGACCAGATCAGAGAACTACTGAAGGTACGTGTAGTCATAATCAATAATAGTTATAAAATGTGATATGGCTGACTGTGACCAGATCAGAGAACTACTGAAGGTACGTGTAGTCATAATCAATAATAGTTATACAATGTGATATGGCTGACTGTGACCAGATCAGAGAACTACTGAAGGTACGTGTAGTCATAATCAATAATAGTTATAAAATGTGATATGGCTGACTGTGACCAGATCAGAGAACTACTGAAGGTACGTGTAGTCATAATCAATAATAGTTATAAAATGTGATATGGCTGACTGTGACCAGATCAGAGAACTACTGAAGGTACGTGTAGTCATAATCAATAATAGTTATCAATAAAATGTGATAATTTATTAATTCAACTTATGTGATAATTTATTAATTCAACTTATTCAAAGTGAATATTCTTAAAAAGCTGCAGATCATAACAATAACATCAATAACAACTATTTGTTATTGAGAAGCCGGTTATTTTAAACACTAGTACTAAGTATAATGTACACACCAGTACAAAGTATAATGTAAACACCTGTACTAAGTATAATGTAAACACCAGTACTAAGTATAATGTAAACACCAGTACTAAGTATAATGTAAACACCTGTACTAAGTATAATGTAAACACCAGTACTAAGTATAACGTAAACACCAGTACTAAGTATAATGTAAACACCTGTACTGAGTATAATGTAAACAGCAGTTCTGAGTATAATGTAAACACCGGTACTAAGTATAATGTAAACACCACTACTAAGTATAATGTAAACACCAGTACTAAGTATGATGTAAAAACCTGTACTAAGTATAATGTAAACACCACTACTAAGTATAATGTAAACACCTGTACTAAGTATAATGTAAACACCTGTACTAAGTATAATGTAAACACCACTACTAAGTATAATGTAAACACCAGTACTAAGTATAATGTAAAAACCTGTACTAAGTATAATGTAAACACCTGTACTAAGTAAACTGTAAACACCTATACAAAGTATAATGTAAACACCAGTTCTAAGTATAATGTAAACACCAGTACTAAGTATAATGTAAACACCTGTAGTAAGTATAATGTAAACACCAGTACTAAGTACTATGTAAACACCAGTTCTAAGTATAATGTGAACACCTGATTTATACCAAGTGCACTGTACACGTAAACCAACACCTCGTTGACATCAGATATGACGTGTAGTCTGCGTAAGAGTTATGCCAAGTGTACTGTACACATAAACCAAACACCTCAGTGACATCAGGTATGAAGTATAGTCTGTGTAAGATTTGTGCCAAGTGTTCTGTACATGTAAACCAACAACTTGTTTACATCAGGTATGACGTTTAGTCTGTGTAAGATTTATACCAAGTGTACTGTACACGTAACCCAACACATCGTTGACATCAGGTATGAAGTGTAGTATGCGTAAGAGTTATACCAAGTGTACTGTACACGTAAACCAACACCTCGCTGTCATCAGTTATGAAATGTAGTCTGTGTAAGATTTATACCTATTGTACTGTACACGTAAACCAAACACCTCAGTGACATCAGGTATGAAGTGTAGTCTGTGTAAGAGTTATACAAAGTGTACTGTACACGTAAACCAACACCTCGGTGACATCATGTATGAAGTGTAGTCTTTGTCAGAGTTATACCAAGTGCAGAGTTATACCAAGTGTACTGTACAGGTAAACTAAACACCTTGGTGACATCAGGTATCAAGTGTAGTCTTGGTCAGAATTATACCAAGTGTACTGTACACGTAAACGAAACACCGCTGTGACATCAGGTAAACCAAGCAACATTAATAAGTATAATTATGTAAATACCAGGACTGAGTATTATGTGAACACCAGTACTAAGTACTATGTGAACACCAGTTCTAAGTATAATGTGAACACCTGATTTATGCCAAGTGTACTGTACACATAAACCAAACACCTCAGTGACATCAGGTATGAAGTTTAGTCTGTAAGATTTGTTCCAAGTGTTCTGTACATGTAAACCAACACCTTGTTTACATCAGGTATGAAGTTTAGTCTGTGTAAGATTTATACCAAGTGTACTGTACACGTAAACCAAACACCTCAGTGACAACAGGTATGAAGTATAGTCTGCGTAAGAGTTATAGCAAGTGTACTGTACACGTAAACCAACACCTCGCTGACATCAGTTATGAAATGTAGTCTGTGTAAGATTTATACCTATTGTACTGTACACGTAAACCAAACACCTCGTTGACATCAGGTATGAAGTGTAGTCTGTGTAAGAGTTATACGAAGTGTACTGTACACGTAAACCAACACCTCGGTGACATCATGTATGAAGTGTAGTCTTTGTAAGAATTAAACCAAGTGCAGAGTTATACCAAGTGTACTGTACAGGTAAACTAAACACCTTGGTGACTTCAGGTACCAAGTGCAGTCTTGGTCAGAATTATACCAAGTGTACTGTACACGTAAACGAAACACCTCTGTGACATCAGGTAAACCAAGCAACAGTGCTGAGTAAAATACAAACCCCAGTACCAAGTATAATATAAACATCAGTTAGTTTTGAGTATAATGTAAACCCCAGTACTAAGTATAATGTAAACACCAGTACTGAGTATAATGTAAACACCTGTACTAAGTATAATGTGGACACCTGTTATAAGTATAATGTAAACACCTGTACTATGTATAATGTAAACACCAGTACTAAGTATAATGTAAACACCAGTACTAAGTATAACTTAACCACCAGTATTATGTATAATGTAAACACATGTACTAAGTATAACTTAAACACAAGTATTAAGTATAATGTAAACACCAGTACTGAGTATAATGTTAACACCTGTACTAAGTATAATGTAAACACCTGTACTAAGTATAATGTAAACACCTGTTCTAAGTATAATGTAAACACCAGTACTAAGTATAATGTAAACTTCAGTACTAAGTATAACTTAAACACCAGTACTAAGTATAATGTAAACACCTGTACTAAGTATAATGTACACCCCAGTTCTAAGTATGATGTAAATACCAGTACTAACTATAATGTAAACACCTGTACTAAGTATAATGTAAACACCTGTACTAAGTATAATGTACACCCCAGTTCTAAGTATGATGTAAATACCAGTACTAACTATAATGTAAACACCAGTACTAAGTATAATGTAAACACCTGTACTAAGTATAATGTACACCCCAGTTCTAAGTATGATGTAAATACCAGTACTAAGTATAATGTAAACATTAGTTCTAAGAATAATATAAACACCAGTACTGAGTATAATGTAAAGACCTGTACTGAGTATAATGTAAAGACTAGTACTAAGTATAATGTTAACACCAGTACTGAATAAAATGAAAACCCAAGTACTATGTATAATGTAAACACCAGTACTAAGTATAATGTAAACAACAGTACTGAGTATAAAGCAAACACCAGTACTGAGTATAATGTAAACACCTGTACTGAGTATAATGTAAACACTAGTACTAAGTATAATGTAAACACATGTACTGAGTATAATGTAAACTGTAGTACTAAATATAATGTAAACACCTGTACTAATTTTAATGTAAACACCAGTACTGACTATAATACAAACCCCAGTGCTAAGTATAATGTAAACACCTGTACCGAGTGTAATGTAAACACTAGTATTAAGTATAATGTAAACGCCTGTACTGAGTATAATATAAACACCAGTACTAAGTTTAATGTAAACACCAGTACTAATTTTAATGAAAATACCAGTACTGACTATAATACAAACCCCAGTGCTAAGTATAATGTAAGCACCAATACTAAGTCTTAAATAACACTAGTACTAAGTGTAATGTAACCACCTGTACTGAGTAAAATGCAAACCCTCAGTACCAAGTATAATGTAAACACCAGTTTTGAGTATAATGTAAACCCCAGTACTAAGTATAATCTAAACACCAATACTGAGTATAAAACAAACCCAAGTACTAAGTATAATGTAAACATCAGTACTAAGTATAATGTAAACACCTGTTCTAAGTATAATGTAAACACCAGTACTAAGTATAATGTAAACTTCAGTACTAAGTATAACTTAAACACCAGTACTAAGTATAATGTAAACACCTGTACTAAGTATAATGTAAACACCTGTACTAAGTATAATGTAAACACCTGTTCTAAGTATAATGTAAACACCAGTACTAAGTATAATGTAAACTTCAGTACTAAGTATAACTTAAACACCAGTACTAAGTATAATGTAAACACCTGTACTAAGTATAATGTACACCCCAGTTCTAAGTATGATGTAAATACCAGTACTAACTATAATGTAAACACCTGTACTAAGTATAATGTAAACACATGTACTAAGTATAAAGTACACCCCAGTTCTAAGTATGATGTAAATACCAGTACTAAGTATAATGTAAACATTAGTTCTAAGAATAATATAAACACCAGTACTGAGTATAATGTAAAGACCTGTACTGAGTATAATGTAAAGACTAGTACTAAGTATAATGTTAACACCAGTACTGAATAAAATGAAAACCCAAGTACTATGTATAATGTAAACACCAGTACTAAGTATAATGTAAACAACAGTACTGAGTATAAAGCAAACACCAGTACTGAGTATAATGTAAACACCTGTACTGAGTATAATGTAAACACTAGTACTAAGTATAATGTAAACACATGTACTGAGTATAATGTAAACTGTAGTACTAAATATAATGTAAACACCTGTACTAATTTTAATGTAAACACCAGTACTGACTATAATACAAACCCCAGTGCTAAGTATAATGTAAGCACCAATACTAAGTCTTAAATAACACTAGTACTAAGTGTAATGTAACCACCTGTACTGAGTAAAATGCAAACCCTCAGTACCAAGTATAATGTAAACACCAGTTTTGAGTATAATGTAAACCCCAGTACTAAGTATAATCTAAACACCAATACTGAGTATAAAAGAAACCCAAGTACTAAGTATAATGTAAACATCAGTACTAAGTATACTATAAACACTAGTACTAAGTGTAATGTAAACACCAGTACTAAGTATTATGTAAACACCATTATTAAGTATAATGTATACACCAGTACTGAGTATAATGTAAACACCAGTACTGAGTGTAATCTAAACCCCAGTACTAAGTATAATGAAAACCCAAGTACTAAGTATTATGTGAGCACAAGTTCTAAGTATTATGTATACACCAGTACTGAGTATAATGTAAACACAAGTACTGAGTATAATGTAAACACCAGTACTGAGTATAATGTAAACACCAGTACTAACTATAATGGAAACACCAGTACTAACTATAATGTAAACACCTGTACTGAGTATAATGTAAACACCTGTACTAAATATAATGTAAACACCAGTACTGAGTATAATGTAAACATTAGTTCTAAGAATAATATAAACACCAGTACTAAGTAAAATGTTAACACCATTACATAATAAAATGAAAACCCCAGTACTATGTATAATGTAAACACCAGTACTAAGTTTAAAGCAAACACCAGTACTGAGTATAATGTAAACACCTGTACAGAATATAATGTAAACACTAGTACTAAGTATAATGTCAACACCTGTACTGAGTATAATGTAAACACTAGTACTAAGTACAATGAAAACACCTGTATTGTGTATAATGTAAACACTAGTACTAAGTATAATGCAAACGCCAATACTGAATATAAAGTAAACACCTGTACTGAGTATAATGTTAACACCAGAACTGAGTATAATGTAAACATTAGTACTTAAAATAATATAAATACTAGTACGAAGTTGCTAAGTATAATGTAAACACCTGTACTGACTATAGTGTAAACACTAGTACTAAGTATAATGTAAACGCCAGAACTGAGTGTAATGTAAACACGAGTACTAAATATAATGTAAACATTAGTACTTAATATAATATAAACACTAGTACTAAGTATAATGTAGCACCAGTACTAAGTTTATTGTAAACAACAGTACTGAGTATAATGTAAACACTTGTACTGAGTATAATATAAACACCAGTACTAATTATAATGTAAACACCAGTACTAATTTTAATGTAAACACCAATACTAAGTCTAATATAACACTAGTACTAAGTGTAATGTAACCACCAGTACTAAATATAATGTACTCACCAGTAGTGAGTAAAATGCAAACCCCAGTACCAAGTATAATGTAAACAGCAGTTTTGAGTATAATGTATACCATAGTACTAAGTATAATGTAAACACCAGTACTGAGTATAATGTAAACACCTGTACTAAGTATAATGTTAACACCTGTACTAAGTATAATGTAAACACCTGTACTAAGTATAATGTAAACTCCAGTACTAAGTATAATGTAAACACCAGTACTAAGTATAATGTAAACACCAGTACTAAGTATAATGTAAACACCACTACTAATTTTAATGTAAACACCAATACTAAGTCTAATATAACACTAGTACTAAGTGTAATGTAACCACCAGTACTAAATATAATGTACTCACCAGTAGTGAGTAAAATGCAAACCCCAGTACCAAGTATAATGTAAACAGCAGTTTTGAGTATAATGTATACCATAGTACTAAGTATAATGTAAACACCAGTACTGAGTATAATGTAAACACCTGTACTAAGTATAATGTTAACACCTGTACTAAGTATAATGTAAACACCTGTACTAAGTATAATGTAAACTCCAGTACTAAGAAAAATGTAAACACCAGTACTTAGTATAATGTAAACACCAGTACTAAGTATAATGTAAACACCAGTACTAAGTATAATGTAAACACCAATACTTAGTATAATGTAAACACCTGTACTAAGTATAATGTAAACACCAGTACTAAGTATAATGTAAACACCAGTACTAAGTATAATGTAAACACCAGTACTAAGTATAATGTAAACTCCAGTACTAAGTATAATGTAAAAACTTGTACTAAGTATAATGTAAACACCAGTACTAATTATAATGTAAACCCTAGTACTAAGTATAATGTAAACACCAATACTTAGTATAATGTAAACACCTGTACTAAGTATAATGTAAACACCAGTACTAAGTATAATGTAAACACCAGTACTAAGTATAATGTAAACACCTGTACTAAGTATAATGTAAACTCCAGTACTAAGAAAAATGTTAACACCAGTACTAAGTATAATGTAAACACCAATACTTAGTATAATGTAAACACCAGTACTACATATAATGTAAACACCAGTACTAAGTATACTGTAAACACCAGTACTAAGTATAATGTAAACACCTGTACTAAGTATAATCTAAACTCCAGTACTAAGAAAAATGTAAACACCAGTACTTAGTATTATGTAAACACCAGTACTTAGTACACTAGTTCTAAGTATAATGTAAACACCTATACAAAGTATAATGTAAACACCAGTACTAATTATAATGTAAACACCTGTACTAAGTATAATGTAAGCACCAGTACTAAGTATAATATAAACAACAATGAACACCTGATTTATAGCAAGTGCACTGTACACTGTACCAACTGTACTGTACGGATAAACCAAACGCCTCGGTGACATCAGGTACGAAGTGAATTCTGTGAATGAGTTATACCAAGTGTACTGTAAACGTAAACCAAACACCTTGGTGACATCAGGTATGAAGTGTAGTCTATATAAGAGTTATACCAATTGTACTGTCCACGTAAAACACACACCTCAGTGACATCAGGTATGAAATGTAGTCTGTTTAAGAGTTATACCAATTGTACTGTACAGGTACACCAATACCTCTGTGACATCATGTATGAAGTGTAGTCTTTGTAAGAGTTATACCAAGTGCAGAGTTACTCCAAGTGTACTGTACAGGTAAACTAAACACCTTGGTGACATCAGGTATCAAGTGTAGTCTTTGTCAGAATTATACCAAGTGTACTGTACACGTAAACGAAACACTTCTGTGACATCAGGTAAACCAAGCAACATTACTAAGTATAATGTACACACTAGTATTAAGTATAACTTAAACACATGTACTAAGTTTAATGTACACCCCAGTTCTAAGTATAATGTAAATATCAGTACTGTGTATAATTTAAACATCAGTACTAGGTATAATGTAAACGTTAGTTCTAAGAATAATATAAACAACAGTACTGAGTGTAAAGCAAAGACAAGTACTGAGTATAAAGCAAACACCAGTACTGAGTATAAAGCAAACACCAGTACTGAGTATAATACAAACACCAGTACTAAGTATAATGTAAACACTAGTTCTAAGTATAATGTAAACCCCAGTACTAAGTATTATGTAAACACCATTATTAAGTATTATGTATACACCAGTACTAAGTATAATGTAAACCCCAGTACTAAGTATAATGTAAACCCAAGTACTAAGTATTATGTGAGCACAAGTTCTAAGTATTATGTAAACACCAGCACTGAGTATAATGTAAACACAAGTACTGAGTATAATGTAAACACCAGTTCTAAGTATAATGTAAACCCCAGTACTAAGTATAATTTAAACCCAAGTACTAAGTATTATGTCAGCACAAGTTCTAAGTATTATGTAAACACCAGTACTGAATATAATGTAAACATAAGTACTAATAATAGTGTAAAGACCAGTACTAAGTATAACACCAGTGCTGATTAATATATACAGAGTACATTCTTAGAATGTTATTGAGACTGTAGTATGTAAACATCAGTACTTAACAAGTATGCTAAGTAAACAGCAGTACATGTACTAGGTATGATGTAAAGTACTGGAATGTAAACACTTGAATATTGTAGTTTATTTTGACCGCAGGTTGGAGGTTTCTCCGGCTTCCTCCCCCAATAAAAACTGGACGCCATGATATAGCTGAAAAATTGCTCAAAATGGCGTTAAACATCATTCAAACAAACAAACAAACAATAGTTTTATTTTTTTTTATAGTTAGTTAAGAGTGGTGTTAATATATTTTAAAGCCTGAGATTCTGACAATTCCTGAGCACCGAGTTTTGTATAGTCATTGTTGTTAGAGCTTTTTATATTTACTTCTTTTCTTTAGATGAAATTGTTTTGAATCGTTTTTCAAATGCATATCAGGTTATACTGAAGTTGGGCCACTGGCATTAGGTTGGTAGGAAGGCATGCATGTTGTGTAATTAACTCCTTAACAGTCAACCCATAAGCTTTATAGAAATATTGAACACATATTGAAGTTGTATACCCGTTACTTTTCAATATGTAATAATTATTTTCATGTTGTCACCAAATTATACAGACGACAGCAGAAGACTGAGACACTATTTTTCGTGAGTTAACAATTTTGTTGTTTTCGTGGGTAACCTGAGGCACGAATTTAAAGATCCAACAAAACACAGTTCTTTCAGATATATTTTGGACCCATCTAACCGTTCTTGTTTTTACAAGCATTAAAAGATCAAATGAAATGTAATCCCACTGATATATGTAAAAGTATATATACTTTGCATTAATATTATAAATAATCTATACAAGAAATAAAGGACCTAACACCTAACACCGAAAGAATGGCGAAACAAATAGTATCTATCACAAGTCGAAAGACTAGACAAAAATATCTCAAATCCAACGACAAACATACCTTGTCCATCCAAAGGCTCTGCCGAGGGATTGGACAAACAGATATATTTGCCCGAGGGTTTGAGAATTTCTTGAGATGGCTTTCCACGATTGATTTGATACTTTTTTCTCACCAGAGCATCATAATTTTTAGACATTTCTTAGAATTCGTAAAAGTCATTTAAGTAGATGTAACTTGACGTCAATGGCGTCATAATTGATGGACGTCACAATAAGATATGGACATACGATTTTAATGTGCTACGAATAAATTAAACACCCAGGGATATATTACTTTGAAAATTGACATCCAACGAATAAAGAATAAACAAAACCACAGTAATTCGGTTGAGGAAAGAAAATTTAAGACTGCCAAGTGTAACGATTTCTGGTCTCCACTGAGGTTCTTCCGAGTAGGAGACAAACATAAATATTTCACAGATGTGTCTGAGATTTTCCCCTCTTGCACTACCACTGACGTTTTATTCTGTTGTCATGGAAGATGTCAACAGATAGAATTATGTACCCTGAAAGTGTTCTCAAGTGTATATGTTTTGCGTTTACATGTTTCTATTGCAATCATGTTGTGGCATAAATTGGAACATGGAGGCTCAGAAAGGTTGTTTTTATTTTAATATTTAGAGGCCTAGTAAGCCAACAGAACAAAAGCAAATATTTTATGATTTTTATTGCTGAACCAACAGCTGAGGTCGCAATACACTTTTGCAGGAAAAGGAGAGGGAAATTCCTATCTCACCCAAGAATGAGACAAAAATATCTCAACAACTAAAAATACGGGAATTTTTAGCAAAATTTAATTAGTTAGAAATAATTTTCTTTTCATTTTGAAGGAAATATTTGCTGGTAATTAAAACCTGTGCAGATATAATTACGCACCCATGAATTGTATAGCTCTTGTTATTATCTTCAGACAGGCATGACCTAGGCGCAGCTGTTTTTTTTATTTTTATAGATATGAGTTCATCGTTTGATATTCTGATCCATCGTTGTAGAGTTATTGGGGGTGTGATAGGAGAATCATGCACTCATGGCACAGCTGTTTATTTTTTATGTTGACAAATATATTACATATTATAAGAAATTTGTTGATCTGACTAAATGTTTGGAATGATAAAGGGTGTCATGGATAGAGCAGCAAGTCACCAAATGTTAACATGAAAGGACAAATACAAAGTCATAAACTGTTGAGTAATTAGAACAGTTACATAACACATATGTGGAATGGTTAAACAAGTACTTTAACAACCTACATAGTGTATGGCACCAACAAAAAGCAGCAATGTCCAGTTGTTACTGGGAGTACAAGTCAATGTATCAAGTGTGAACCCCCAACCTTCCGCAAGAAAACTGTCAACCGTTGTCAGTTTAAAGTTGGATTTAACCACATTTTGCATGAACTTGGAATCTAACTCATAACCTTAATGTTGATGCAAAGGATACCCAGGCTCATATTTTCTTTTAATAAACAACCTTTATAGGCAAAAACGACTTCACGAAACAACTGCTGTGTTAATTTGTATTTTAAATATAAGACTTGCAAAATTATGCTTACCAATATGGTTAGAAAAAGGTCAAGTAATACAACGTGTGTCTGTTGTCACAATGTTTCCAATCTAATTGAAATTAAATATTTCACTTGCTCCCCCCTTTTTGTTATTGGTCGCTGTGTTGTACACCCAGCGACCATAGCAAAAAAAGGGGAAGCAAGTGAAAGATTTAATTGTAGTCAGATTGCAATGTTTTAGAACTATTGGTACAAGTTTTAGAAACAGCGTGATTTTCAATTTGTTCAGATCATTACAAAAATAACAAGTACATAAAGTGATCAAAGAATAGGACGGAAAAGTTATGTTGTTGACCTACTGGTATAAATATATGTGATAATGGTGGTGTAGTCTTGGTTTAAGTACACAAAATATCTCAACTGAATTGCATCATGGGTTGTATTTATTACTTTATTGTAGATGCCTCCTGATGGTGGTGTCCAACAGCCTAATCAAGGTAAGTTGCTTTGTAGTAATGGGTAAAATACCATTTATGCAAGACAACTGCCAACTATTGCTTGTTGGTTCAATGGGTTAACACCACTTTCATCAATGTTTCAGCTATATCATGGCGTTCAGTTTTTTTTGGGGGGAGGGGAATAATAAGTTGGAGTATCCTGTGTAAACCCCAACTATAACAGGAACACTGTCAATCTGTGACCATTGATGTGGGAGTCGAGCACAATATACTCACAGTAAGGCTCAACAAGCATTTTTTATAATAAGCCGATGTCATGTAATGTTAACAGTGCACTTTTTAGATTAAGCCGATGCCAAGTAATGCATTGATTAATCTGTAGTTACTGGTGTTTGTGTTTATTACAACAAGGGGCAACTTACCTACAGTAAGGCTCAACAGTGACCATGTCAAGTAATGCATTGATGAATTTCTGTAGTTATTGGTGTTAGAGTTTATTACAACAAGGGGCAACTTACCTACAGTAAGGCTCAACAGTGACCATGTCATGTAACGCATTGTTTAATTTCTGTAGTTACTGGTGTTTGAGTTTATTACAACAAGGGGCAACTTACCTACAGTAAGGCTCAACAGTGACCATGTCAAGTAATGCATTGTTTATTTTCTGTAGTTATTGGTGTTTGTGTTTATTACAACAAGGGGCAACTTACCTACAGTAAGGCTCAACAGTGACCATGTCAAGTAATGCATTGTTTAATTTCTATAGTTATTGGTGTTTGTGTTTATTACAACAAGGGGCAACTTACCTACAGTAAGGCTCAACAGTGACCATGTCAAGTAATGCATTGTTTAATTTCTGTAGTTACTGGTGTTTGTGTTTATTACAACAAGGGGTAACTTACCTACAGTAAGGCTCAACAGTGACCATGTCATGTAATGCATTGCTTCATTTCTGTAGTTATTGGTGTTAGAGTTTATTACAAGGGGCAACTTACCTACAGTAGGCTCAACAGTGACCATGTCATGTAATTCATTGCTTCATTTCTGTAGTTATTGGTGTTAGAGTTTATTACAACAAGGGGCAACTTACGTACAGTAGGCTCAACAGTGACCATGTCATGTAATGCATTGCTTCATTTCTGTAGTTACTGGTGTTAGTGTTCAATGCTGTAAATTAAAATCATCCGTACATGTAATTTTTACAACAAAGGGAAGTAATTCATGATACAAGTTGTTAATGTTTGTATTTATAAGTGCCATATACAATTATTATTACATTTGATAATTACAACAAAGGGAAGTAATTCATGATAAAAGTTGTTGATGTTGTATTTATTGTTGCAAGTGCCATATGACATTATACTTGAATATGATTATTACAACAAAGTGCAGTTATAAAAGTTCACTATAAAGTGTAAACAAAATAGCTGCTTGAATGGTTAATTAATTGCCAGTGAACAGTATTTCAGCTGTATCCTCTCAACAACAAACAAAACCATACTGGCAAATAGCATGGATCAAAGTGGGACAATTTTAGACTCACAATAGAAGTATTAAAGTGGGATTGCGGTAACAGTCTACTTTCTTTTTTGCAATAATCAGTTGTCGTAAATGTGGGATGTGTGTCGCGGTCTTCAGACACATCTTTCAGGGTGCTGTCTAGTCATACTTGTATAATAACACGACCAATACCTCCTGATTCCATCTGCAAATAAAATCGGCATTTAGGAGGAAAGACAAATGTTTTTTTTCACATTATACAGGACAAACTATCCTTATTAAAAACAAACTTCTGCATATTGTGTTCACTTACTTCTGTTGTTTTATAGTATTTGCCACACGGATATGTTTATTCCACGTATGGGTACAAAATCGGTTCATGTGTGGTCTATCCTTATTGTTCATTTTCATATAAAGATGCATGGATGTAGTGTATGGACATGTTATAATATGTGTGTATATGTAAAGAATTTTAATGAAATATTTCTTTTTATTTCTTTTTGTTTCTTTTTAGATATTATATTGCCAGGAATAGTTGATGCTAAGGTGTTTAAATCACTTCTTAAGCTAGGCACCTATGAGTCGTTTGGAAATAGAATTTACCTTGCTGGTGCTTGTTCTGTTGGTAAATCTACCTTGGCTTGTCTTCTCATAGGCGATGAGATTCCACTGGAATGGAAGTCTACTGATGGTTTAAAAATATTCTTTGGTAGAAATGGAATACACTTGGAAGAAAGGAAAATGGTTCCACTAGATAAAGGTGAGTAAAATCAAATGTTACAGAGGTCTCTTACAAATATTACTCTGCTTTCTAACTGTGAGGAATTTAATCTTGTCTGAAGAATTGAGTGACATCCATTACAAAGGCAGCACACTGTCCTTTAATTCCAGTAAATATGCTAAATTGACTGTTAACATAGTTAATTGGTTAGCTATGTAATGACACTTTCAGACTTTTAACATTGTTGATTGGTTAGTTGTGTTATGACACTTTCAGCAGCACATTGTGATTGTCCTTTAATTCAAGTAAATTTGCTGATTTGACTGCTAACATGGTTGATTGGCTATATAGTTTATGACACTTCAAGCAGTACATTGTGATTGTTCTTTAATTCCAGTAAATATGCTGATTTGACTGTTAACATGGTTGCTTGGTTAGTTAGTTTATGACACTTTCAGACTGTTAACATGGTTGATTGGTTAGTTAGTTTATGACACTTTTAGACTGTTAACATGGTTGATTGGTTAGTTAGTTTATGACACTTTCAGACTGTTAACATGGTTGATTGGTTAGTTGTGTTATGACACTTTCAGCAGCACATTGTGATGGTCCTTTAATTCCAGTATATATGCTGATTGGACTGTTAACATGGTTGATTGGCTAGTTGTGTTATGACACTCTCAGCAGCACATTTTGTTGTCCTATAATTCCAGTATATATGCTGATTTGACTGTTAACATGGTTGTTTGGGTAGTTGTGTTATGACACTTTCTGACTGTTAACTTGGTTGATTGGTTAGTTAGTTTATGACACTTTTAGACTGTTAACATGGTTGATTGGTTAGTTAGTTTATGACACTTTCAGACTGTTAACATGGTTGATTGGTTAGTTGTGTTATGACACTTTCAGCAGCACATTGTGATGGTCCTTTAATTCCAGTATATATGCTGATTGGACTGTTAACATGGTTGATTGGCTAGTTGTGTTATGACACTCTCAGCAGCACATTTTATTGTCCTATAATTCCAGTATATATGCTGATTTGACTGTTAACATGGTTGATTGGGTAGTTGTGTTATGACACTTTCTGACTGTTAACTTGGTTGATTGGTTGGTTGTGTTATCACACTTCCAGCAGCACATTTTGATTGTCCTTTAATTCCAGTAAATATGCTGATTTGACTGCTAACATGGTTGATTGGGTAGTTATGTTATGACACTTTCTGACTGTTAACTTGGTTGATTGGTTGGTTGTGTTATGACACTTCCAGCCGCACATTGTGATTGTCCTATAATTCCAGTAAATATGCTGATTTGACTGTTAACATGGTTGATTGGTTGGTTGTGTTATGACACTTCCAGCAGCACATTGTGATGGTCCTTTAACTCCAGTAAATATGCTGATTTGACTGCTAACATGGCTGATTGGTTAGTTGTGTTATGACACTTTCTGACTGTTAACTTGGTTGATTGGTTGGTTGTGTTATGACACTTCCAGCCGCACATTGTGATTGTCCTATAATTCCAGTAAATATGCTGATTTGACTGGTAACATCGTTGATTGGTTAGTTGTGTTATGACACTTCCAGCAGCACATTTTGATTGTCCTTTAATTCCAGTAAATATGCTGATTTGACTGCTAACATGGTTGATTGGGTAGTTGTGTTATGACACTTCCAGCAGCACATTGTGATTGTCCTTTAATTCCAGTAAATGTGCTGATTTGACTCTTAACATGGTTGATTAACTATTTGTGTTATGACACTTCCAGCAGCACATTTTTATTGTCCCTTAATTCCAGTAAATATGCTGATTTGACTGTTAACATCGTTGATTGGTTAGTTGTGTTATGACACTTTCTGACTGTTAACATGGTTGATTGGCTAGATGTGTTATGACACTTCCAGCAGAACATTTTTCTTGTCCTTTAATTTCAGTAGATATGCTGATTTTACTGTTAACATGGTTGATTGGTTAGTTATGTTATGACTCTTCCAGCAGCACATTGTGAGTGTCCTTTAATTCCAGTAAATGTGCTGATTTGACTCTTAACATGGTTGATTTACTATTTGTGTTATGACACTTCCAGCAGCACATTTTTATTGTCCTTTAATTCCAGTAAATATGCTGATTTGACTGTTAACATCGTTGATTGGCTAGTTGTGTTATGACACTTTCTGACTGTTAAAATGGTTGATTGTTTAGATGTGTTATGACACTTCCAGTAGCACATTTTTATTGTCCTTTAATTTCAGTAGATATGCTGATTTTACTGTTAACATGGTTGATTGGTTAGTTATGTTATGACTCTTCCAGCAGCACATTGTGAGTGTCCTTTAATTCCAGTAAATATGCTGATTTGACTGCTAACATGGTTGATTGGGTATTTGTGTTATGACACTTCCAGCAGCACATTGTGATTGTCCTTTAATTCCAGTAAATATGCTGATTTGACTGTTAACATCGTTGATTGGTTAGTTGTGTTATGACACTTTCAGCAGCACATTGTGATTGTCCTTTAATTCCAGTAAATATGCTGATCTGACTGTTAACATGGTTGATTGGTTAGTTGTGTTATGACACTTTCTGACAGTTAACATCGTTGATTGGTTAGTTGTGTTATGACACTTCCAGCAGCACATTTTGATGGTCCTTTAATTCCAGTAAATATGCTGATTTGACTGTTAACATGTTTGATTGGTTAGTTATGTTATGACACTTCCAGCAGCACATTGTGATTGTTCTTTAATTCCAGTATATATGCTGATTTGACTGTTACAATGGTTGATTGGCTAGTTGTGTTATGACACTTCCAGCAGCACATTTTGATTGTCCTTTAATTCCAGTAAATATGCTGATTTGACTGCTGACATTGTTGATTGGTTAGTTATGTTATGTCACTTTCAGGAGCACATTGTGATTGTGGTTTAATTCCAGTCAATATGCTGATTTGACTGTTAACATGGTTGATTGGTAACTTATGTTATGATACTTTCAGCAGCACATTGTGACTGTCCTCTTATTCCTGTAAATATGCTCATTTGACTGCTAACATTGTTGATTGGTAAGTTATGTTATGACTCTTCCAGCAGCACATTGTGAATGTCCTTTAATTCCAGTAAATGTGCTGATTTGACTCTTAACATGGTTGATTGACTATTTGTGTTATGACACTTCCAACAGCACATTTTTATTGTCCTTTAATTCCAGTAAATATGCTGATTTGACTGTTAACATCGTTGATTGGTTAGTTGTGTTATGACACTTTCTGACTGTTAACATGGTTGATTGGCTAGATGTGTTATGACACTTCCAGCAAAACATTTTTCTTGTCCTTTAATTTCAGTAGATATGCTGATTTTACTGTTAACATGGTTGATTGGTTAGTTATGTTATGACTCTTCCAGCAGCACATTGTGAGTGTCCTTTAATTCCAGTAAATGTGCTGATTTGACTCTTAACATGGTTGATTGACTATTTGTGTTATGACACTTCCATCAGCACATTTTTATTGTCCTTTAATTCTAGTAAATTTTTTGACTGTTAACATCGTTGATTGGCTAGTTGTGTTATGACACTTTCTGACTGTTAAAATGGTTGATTGTTTAGATGTGTTATGTCACTTCCAGTAGCACATTTTTATTGTCCTTTAATTTCAGTAGATATGCTGATTTTACTGTTAACATGGTTGATTGGTTAGTTATGTTATGACACTTTCTGACTGCTAACATTGTTGATTGGTTAGTTATGTTATGAGACTTTCAGACTGTTAACATGGTTGATTGGTTAGTTATGTTATGACACTTTCAGACTGTTAACATGGTTGATTGGTTAGTTGTGTTATGACACTTTCTGACTGTTAACATGGTTGACTGGTTGGTTGTGTTATGACAATTTCTGACTGTTAACATGGTTGATTGGTTGGTTGTGTTATGACACTTTCAGCAGCACATTGTGATTGTCCTTTAACTCCAGTAAATATGCTGATTTGACTGTTAACATGGTTGATTGGTTGGTGGTGTTATGACACTTCCAGCAGCACATTGTGATTGTCCTTTAATTCCAGTAATTATGCTGATTTGACTGTTAACATGGTTGCTTGGTTGGTGGTGTTATGACACTTCCAGCAGCACATTGTGATTTTCCTTTAATTCCAGTAAATATGCTGATCTGTCTGTTAACATGGTTGATTGGTTAGTTGTGTTATGACACTTTCTGACTGTTAACATGGTTGATTGGTTGGTTGTGTTATGACACTTTCAGCAGCACATTGTGATTGTCCTTTAACTCCAGTAAATGTGCTGATTTGACTCTTAACATGGTTGATTTACTATTTGTGTTATGACACTTCCAGCAGCACATTTTTATTGTCCTTTAATTCCAGTAAATATGCTGATTTGACTGTTAACATCGTTGATTGGCTAGTTGTGTTATGACACTTTCTGACTGTTAAAATGGTTGATTGTTTAGATGTGTTATGACACTTCCAGTAGCACATTTTTATTGTCCTTTAATTTCAGTAGATATGCTGATTTTACTGTTAACATGGTTGATTGGTTAGTTATGTTATGACTCTTCCAGCAGCACATTGTGAGTGTCCTTTAATTCCAGTAAATATGCTGATTTTACTGTTAACATGGTTGATTGGTTAGTTATGTTATGACTCTTCCAGCTGCACATTGTGATTGTCCTTTAATTCCAGTAAATATGCTGATTTGACTTTTAACATGATTGATTGGTTAGTTGTGTTATGACACTTTTAGACTGTTAATATGGTTGATTGGTTAGTTATGTTATGACACTTTCTGACTGCTAACATTGTTGATTGGTTAGTTATGTTATGACACTTTCAGACTGTTAACATGGTTGATTGGTTAGTTATGTTATGACACTTTCAGACTGTTAACATGGTTGATTGGTTAGTTGTGTTATGACACTTTCTGACTGTTAACATGGTTGACTGGTTGGTTGTGTTATGACACTTTCTGACTTTTAACATGGTTGATTGGTTGGTTGTGTTATGACACTTTCAGCAGCACATTGTGATTGTCCTTTGACTCCAGTATATATGCTGATTTGACTGTTAACATGGTTGGTTGGTTGGTGGTGTTATGACACTTCCAGCAGCACATTGTGATTGTCCTTTAATTCCAGTAATTATGCTGATTTGACTGTTAACATGGCTGCTTGTTTGGTGGTGTTATGACACTTCCAGCAGCACATTGTGATTTTTCTTTAATTCCAGTAAATATGCTGATCTGACTGTTAACATGGTTGATTGGCTAGTTGTGTTATGACACTTCCAGCAGCACATTGTGATTGTCCTTTAATTCCAGTAAATATGCTGATCTGACTGTTAACATGGTTGATTGGTTAGTTGTGTTATGACACTTTCTGACTGTTAACATGGTTGATTGGTTGGTTGTGTTATGACACTTTCAGCAGCACATTGTAATTGTCCTTTAACTCCAGTAAATATGCTGATTTGACTGTTAACATGGTTGCTTGGTTGGTTGTGTTATGACACTTTCAGCAGCACATTGTGATTGTCCTTTAACTCCAGTAAATATGCTGATTTGACTGTTAACATGGTTGCTTGGTTGGTTGTGTTATGACACTTCCAGCAGCACATTGTGATGGTCCTTTAGTTCCAGTATATGTGCTGATTTGACTGTTAACATGGTTGCTTGGTTGGTTGTGTTATGACACTTCCAGCAGCACATTGTGATGGTCCTTTAGTTCCAGTATATGTGCTGATTTGACTGTTAACATCGTTGATTGGTGAGTTGTGTTATGACACTTCCAGCAGCACATTGTGATTGTCCTTTAATTCCAGTAAATATGCTGATTTTACTGTTGACATAGTTGATTGGTTAGTTATGTTATGAAACTTTCAGACTGTTAACATGGTCGATTGGTTAGTTGTGTTGTGACACTTTCAATAGCACATTGTGATTGTCCTTTAATTCCAGCATATATGCTGATTGGACTGTTAACATGGTTGCTTGGTTGGTGGTGTTATGACACTTCCAGCAGCACATTGTGATTTTCCTTTAATTCCAGTAAATATGCTGATCTGTCTGTTAACATGGTTGATTGGTTAGTTGTGTTATGACACTTTCTGACTGTTAACATGGTTGATTGGTTGGTTGTGTTATGACACTTTCAGCAGCACATTGTGATTGTCCTTTAACTCCAGTAAATGTGCTGATTTGACTCTTAACATGGTTGATTTACTATTTGTGTTATGACACTTCCAGCAGCACATTTTTATTGTCCTTTAATTCCAGTAAATATGCTGATTTGACTGTTAACATCGTTGATTGGCTAGTTGTGTTATGACACTTTCTGACTGTTAAAATGGTTGATTGTTTAGATGTGTTATGACACTCCCAGTAGCACATTTTTATTGTCCTTTAATTTCAGTAGATATGCTGATTTTACTGTTAACATGGTTGATTGGTTAGTTATGTTATGACTCTTCCAGCAGCACATTGTGAGTGTCCTTTAATTCCAGTAAATATGCTGATTTTACTGTTAACATGGTTGATTGGTTAGTTATGTTATGACTCTTCCAGCTGCACATTGTGATTGTCCTTTAATTCCAGTAAATATGCTGATTTGACTTTTAACATGATTGATTGGTTAGTTGTGTTATGACACTTTTAGACTGTTAATATGGTTGATTGGTTAGTTATGTTATGACACTTTCTGACTGCTAACATTGTTGATTGGTTAGTTATGTTATGACACTTTCAGACTGTTAACATGGTTGATTGGTTAGTTATGTTATGACACTTTCAGACTGTTAACATGGTTGATTGGTTAGTTGTGTTATGACACTTTCTGACTGTTAACATGGTTGACTGGTTGGTTGTGTTATGACACTTTCTGACTTTTAACATGGTTGATTGGTTGGTTGTGTTATGACACTTTCAGCAGCACATTGTGATTGTCCTTTGACTCCAGTATATATGCTGATTTGACTGTTAACATGGTTGGTTGGTTGGTGGTGTTATGACACTTCCAGCAGCACATTGTGATTGTCCTTTAATTCCAGTAATTATGCTGATTTGACTGTTAACATGGCTGCTTGTTTGGTGGTGTTATGACACTTCCAGCAGCACATTGTGATTTTTCTTTAATTCCAGTAAATATGCTGATCTGACTGTTAACATGGTTGATTGGCTAGTTGTGTTATGACACTTCCAGCAGCACATTGTGATTGTCCTTTAATTCCAGTAAATATGCTGATCTGACTGTTAACATGGTTGATTGGTTAGTTGTGTTATGACACTTTCTGACTGTTAACATGGTTGATTGGTTGGTTGTGTTATGACACTTTCAGCAGCACATTGTGATTGTCCTTTAACTCCAGTAAATATGCTGATTTGACTGTTAACATGGTTGCTTGGTTGGTTGTGTTATGACACTTTCAGCAGCACATTGTGATTGTCCTTTAACTCCAGTAAATATGCTGATTTGACTGTTAACATGGTTGCTTGGTTGGTTGTGTTATGACACTTCCAGCAGCACATTGTGATGGTCCTTTAGTTCCAGTATATGTGCTGATTTGACTGTTAACATCGTTGATTGGTGAGTTGTGTTATGACACTTCCAGCAGCACATTGTGATTGTCCTTTAATTCCAGTAAATATGCTGATTTTACTGTTGACATAGTTGATTGGTTAGTTATGTTATGAAACTTTCAGACTGTTAACATGGTCGATTGGTTAGTTGTGTTGTGACACTTTCAATAGCACATTGTGATTGTCCTTTAATTCCAGTATATATGCTGATTGGACTGTTAACATGGTTGATTGGCTAGTTGTGTTATGACACTTCCAGCAGCAGATTGTGATGGTACTTTAATTCCAGTATATATGCTGATTTAACCGTTAACATGGTTGATTGTTTAAGATATGTTATGACACTTTCGGACTGTTGACATATTTGATTGGTTAGTTGTGTTATGACACTTCCAGCAGCACATTGTGATTGTCCTTTAATTCCAGTAGATATACTGATTTGACTGGAAACATGGTTGATTGGTTAGTTATGTTATGACACTTTCAGCAGCACATTGTGATTGTCCTTTAATTCCAGTAAATATGCTGATTTGACTGTTGACATGGTTGATTTTTAGTTGTGTTATGACACTTTCCGACTGTTAACATGGTTGATTGGTTAGTTTTGTTATGACACTTTCCGACTGTTAACATGGTTGCAGTGGTTAGTTGTGTTATGACACTTCCAGCAGCACATTGTGATTGTCTTTTAACTCCAGTATATATGCTGATTTGACAGGAAACATGGTTGATTGGTTAGTTGTGTTATGACACTTTCTGACTGTTAAGTTAACATGGTTGATTGGTTAGTTATGTTATGACACTTTCAGACTGTTAACATGGCTGATTGGTTAGTTGTGTTATGACACTTTCAGCAGCAAATTGTGATTGTCCTTTAATTCCAGTAAATATGCTCATTTGACTGCTAACATGGTTGATTGGCTAGTTGTGTTATGACTCGTCCAGCAGCACATTTTTATTGTCCTTTAATTGCAGTAAATATGCTGATTTGACTGTTAACAGCGTTGATTGGTTAGTTGTGTTATGACACTTTCTGACTGTTAACATGGTTGATTGACTAGATGTGTTATGACACTTCCAGTAGCACATTTGTATTGTCCTTTAATTCCAGTATATATGCTGATTGGACTGTTAACATGGTTGATTGGCTAGTTGTGTTATGGCACTTCCAGCAGCAGATTGTGATGGTCCTTTAATTCCAGTAAATTTGCTGATTTGACTGTTAAATGGTTGATTGGTTAGTTGTGTTATGACACTTTTAGACTGTTAACATGGTTGACTGGTTAGTTGTGTTATGACACTTTTAGACTGTTAACATGGTTGATTGGTTAGTTGTGTTATGACACTTCCATGCAGCACATTTTTATTGTCCTTTAAGTCCAGTTAATATGCTGATTTTACTGTTAACAGCGTTGATTGGTTAGTTGTGTTATGACACTTTCTGACTGTTAAGTTAACATGGTTGATTGGTTAGTTATGTTATGATACTTCCAGCAGCACATTGTGATTGTCCTTTAATTCCAGTAAATATGCTGATTTGAGTGTTAACATCGTTGATTGGTTATTTATGTTATGACACTTTCTGACTGTTAACATGGTTGATTGGTTAGTTGTATAATGACAGTTTCAGCAGCCATTGTGATTGTCTTTTAATTCCAGTAAATGTGCTGATTTGACTGTTAACATGGTTGATTGGCTAGTTGTGTTATGACACTTCCAGCAGCACATTGTGATTGTCCTTTAATTCCAGTAAATATGCTGATTTGACTGTTAACATGGTTGATTGGCTAGTTGTGTTATGACACTTCCAGCTGCACATTGTGACTGTCCTTTAATTCCAGTAAATATGCTGATTTGACTGTTAACATGGCTGATTGGTTAGTAGTGTTATGACACTTCCAGCAGCACATTGTGATTGTCCTTTAATTCCAGTAAATATGCTGATCTGACTGTTAACATGGCTGATTCGTTAGTAGTGTTATGACACTTCCAGCAGCACATTGTGATTGTCCTTTAACTCCAGTAAATATGCTGATTTGACTGTTAACATGGTTGATTGGTTAGTTCTGTTATGACACTTTCAGCAGCACATTGTGATTGTCCTTTAACTCCAGTAAATATGCTGATTTGACTGTTAACATGGTTGCTTGGTTGGTTGCGTTATGACACTTTCAGCAGCACATTGTGATGGTCCTTTAGTTCCAGTATATGTGCTGATTTGACTGTTAACATGGTTGATTGGTTAGTTGTGTTGTGACACTTTCAATAGCACATTGTGATTGTCCTTTAATTCCAGTATATATGCTGATTGGACTGTTAACATGGTTGATTGGCTAGTTGTGTTATGACACTTCCAGCAGCAGATTGTGATGGTCCTTTAATTCCAGTATATATGCTGATTTGACCGTTAACATGGTTGATTGTTTAAGATATGTTATGACACTTTCGGACTGTTGACATATTTGATTGGTTAGTTGTGTTATGACACTTCCAGCAGCACATTGTGATTGTCCTTTAATTCCAGTAGATATACTGATTTGACTGGAAAGATGGTTGATTGGTTAGTTATGTTATGACACTTTCAGCAGAACATTGTGATTGTCCTTTAATTCCAGTAAATATGCTGATTTGACTGTTAACATGGTTGATTGGCTAGTTGTGTTATGACACTTCCAGCTGCACATTGTGACTGTCCTTTAATTCCAGTAAATATGCTGATTTGACTGTTAACATGGCTGATTGGTTAGTAGTGTTATGACACTTCCAGCAGCACATTGTGATTGTCCTTTAATTCCAGTAAATATGCTGATCTGACTGTTAACATGGCTGATTCGTTAGTAGTGTTATGACACTTCCAGCAGCACATTGTGATTGTCCTTTAACTCCAGTAAATATGCTGATTTGACTGTTAACATGGTTGATTGGTTAGTTCTGTTATGACACTTTCAGCAGCACATTGTGATTGTCCTTTAACTCCAGTAAATATGCTGATTTGACTGTTAACATGGTTGCTTGGTTGGTTGTGTTATGACACTTTCAGCAGCACATTGTGATGGTCCTTTAGTTCCAGTATATGTGCTGATTTGACTGTTAACATGGTTGATTGGTTAGTTGTGTTATGACACTTCCAGCAGCACATTGTGATTGTCCTTTAATTCCAGTAAATATGCTGATTTTACTGTTGACATAGTTAATTGGTTAGTTATGTTATGAAACTTTCAGACTGTTAACATGGTCGATTGGTTAGTTGTGTTGTGACACTTTCAATAGCACATTGTGATTGTCCTTTAATTCCAGTATATATGCTGATTGGACTGTTAACATGGTTGATTGGCTAGTTGTGTTATGACACTTCCAGCAGCAGATTGTGATAGTCCTTTAATTCCAGTATATATGCTGATTTGACCGTTAACATGGTTGATTGTTTAAGATATGTTATGACACTTTCGGACTGTTGACATATTTGATTGGTTAGTTGTGTTATGACACTTCCAGCAGCACATTGTGATTGTCCTTTAATTCCAGTAGATATACTGATTTGACTGGAAACATGGTTGATTGGTTAGTTATGTTATGACACTTTCAGCAGCACATTGTGATTGTCCTTTAATTCCAGTAAATATGCTGATTTGACTGTTGACATGGTTGATTTTTAGTTGTGTTATGACACTTTCCGACTGTTAACATGGTTGATTGGTTAGTTTTGTTATGACACTTTCCGACTGTTAACATGGTTGCAGTGGTTAGTTGTGTTATGACACTTCCAGCAGCACATTGTGATTGTCTTTTAACTCCAGTATATATGCTGATTTGACAGGAAACATGGTTGATTGGTTAGTTGTGTTATGACACTTTCTGACTGTTAAGTTAACATGGTTGATTGGTTAGTTATGTTATGACACTTTCAGACTGTTAACATGGCTGATTGGTTAGTTGTGGTATGACACTTTCAGCAGCAAATTGTGATTGTCCTTTAGTTCCAGTAAATATGCTCATTTGACTGCTAACATGGTTGATTGGCTAGTTGTGTTATGACTCTTCCAGCAGCACATTTTTATTGTCCTTTAATTCCAGTAAATATGCTGATTTGACTGTTAACATCGTTGATTGGTTAGTTGTGTTATGACACTTTCTGACTGTTAACATGGTTGATTGACTAGATGTGTTATGACACTTCCAGTAGCACATTTGTATTGTCCTTTAATTCCAGTATATATGCTGATTGGACTGTTAACATGGTTGATTGGCTAGTTGTGTTATGGCACTTCCAGCAGCAGATTGTGATGGTCCTTTAATTCCAGTAAATTTGCTGATTTGACTGTTAACATGGTTGATTGGTTAGTTGTGTTATGACACTTTTAGACTTTTAACATGGTTGACTGGTTAGTTGTGTTATGACACTTCCATGCAGCACATTTTTATTGTCCTTTAAGTCCAGTTAATATGCTGATTTTACTGTTAACAGCGTTGATTGGCTAGTTGTGTTATGGCACTTCCAGCAGCAGATTGTGATGGTCCTTTAATTCCAGTAAATTTGCTGATTTGACTGTTAACATGGTTGATTGGTTAGTTGTGTTATGACACTTTTAGACTTTTAACATGGTTGACTGGTTAGTTGTGTTATGACACTTCCATGCAGCACATTTTTATTGTCCTTTAAGTCCAGTTAATATGCTGATTTTACTGTTAACAGCGTTGATTGGTTAGTTGTGTTATGACACTTTCTGACTGTTAAGTTAACATGGTTGATTGGTTAGTTATGTTATGATACTTCCAGCAGCACATTGTGATTGTCCTTTAATTCCAGTAAATATGCTGATTTGAGTGTTAACATCGTTGATTGGTTATTTGTGTTATGACACTTTCTGACTGTTAACATGGTTGATTGGTTAGTTGTATAATGACAGTTTCAGCAGCCATTGTGATTGTCTTTTAATTCCAGTAAATGTGCTGATTTGACTGTTAGCATGGTTGATTGGCTAGTTGTGTTATGACACTTCCAGCAGCACATTGTGATTGTCCTTTAATTCCAGTAAATATGCTGATTTGACTGTTAACATGGTTGATTAGCTAGTTGTGTTATGACACTTCCAGCTGCACATTGTGACTGTCCTTTAATTCCAGTAAATATGCTGATTTGACTGTTAACATGGCTGATTGGTTAGTAGTGTTATGACACTTCCAGCAGCACATTGTGATTGTCCTTTAATTCCAGTAAATATGCTGATTTGACTGTTAACATGGTTGATTAGCTAGTTGTGTTATGACACTTCCAGCTGCACATTGTGACTGTCCTTTAATTCCAGTAAATATGCTGATTTGACTGTTAACATGGCTGATTGGTTAGTAGTGTTATGACACTTCCAGCAGCACATTGTGATTGTCCTTTAATTCCAGTAAATATGCTGATCTGACTGTTAACATGGCTGATTGGTTAGTAGTGTTATGACACTTCCAGCAGCACATTGTGATTGTCCTTTAATTCCAGTAAATATGCTGATCTGACGGTTAACATCGTTGATTATTTAGTTGTGTTGTGACACGTCCAGCAGCACATTGTGATTGTCCTTTAATTCCAGTAAATATGCTGATTTCACTGTTGACATAGTTGATTGGTTAGTTATGTTATGAAACTTTCAGCAGTTTATCAGCTGTATTGTGGTGTCCAATTTGTATATGCCCATCTGACGGATGTATTATATTAAACAAATGTTTGTCCATCAATTCGCCCATCTATGACGTATGTATTATGGTATACAAATGTTCGTCCGTCCATCTGTCTATCTATGATGGATGTATTCTGGTAAACAAATGCTTGTCCGTCCATCTGTCCATCTATGACGGATGTATTATCGTATACACATACTCGTCTCTCCATCTGTCCATGTATGACGGATGTATTACGGTATAAAGTTATTGGAAGGATATTTTAGCTTTAAATTAAGACATAAACTTAAAAAATACTTTCATCAATGATCTGAAAAGTTTGGATAGTTTTTTATTTTTATGGATGCCAGCTTCCTGTTGGTTTTTGGTAAACTTCTGATTTATCATTATAGAGTTATGGAACTTTGTTCGTGAAAAAAAGGGTGATTTTTTTTTTGTTTTCAGACTATAACTCAAAATCTCTGACATCCATTTTCTTGGAAGTTAAGGGTATTGTTTATTTTAATAGATGTGAGGTTTCTTTTGTCGTGGCCGCAGGTCAGTGGTTCTCTCCGGGTACTCCGGCTTCCTACCCAATAAAAACTGGACGCCACGATATAGCTGAACAATTGCTGAAAGTGGTGTTAAAACACAATTCAAACAAACAAAAAATCTGTTGTTGTGGTAAAATTTATTTTTATCCTTATAGACGTTGTGGACTCACTTTGTGAAAAGGTGGGTGGTTTTCAGGCTCCAACTGAAATGAAGCTTTCATAACATCTATTTGTAATTTTAGTACATTATGTCTAATCAGTGCATGAAGTGTCAAGCTCTCGTCCTAGATTTCAGACGGGTGTATCATGCGCACATGGCACAGCTGTTTATTATTGGGAATACCTGGTGAAAACTTTGTCCATGGGGGGGGGGAGGGGCTATCAATTCTTGTCAAGTAAAATTGGAGTCGAGCAGAACCTGTCTGCAGTGAAACCTAAGCCATCAACCTCAGTGTTCACAAGCATGTGATAAATAGTAGATAAATGACTTCCATAACCCCTAAAGCCACAGAAGTTTTTTGTTACATGGACATTTTCACATGGTCACCATGGTAATTATCACTTTGTGATTAAATATGTCGCAAATATTACCTTCAAAGTTTCTTTGTTTATTTGATGTGGAATCCAAGATTGCTGACTTTGTAGGAATTAATTTAACGTAGAAACTTAGGAAATGGCTTATTATCTGACATCATTAAACCAATTTAAACCAAACAGCAATATTTGTTTTATTATAAACAGTTTACAGGACAGTTTAGCACCAGATAAATACCATGTGTATTGCCTTGTAAGTCAGGTGAACGATGCAGGCTCTTAAGAGCTTTTGGTTACTATTTGTATTCTACTGCAAAACTTTTGGATAGTTTGTTATGTTTCAGATTACATCTAAATTTCGGTATTGACATTTTTTTGACCAATTGTTTTCATATTTCAGAATTATTGGCTGTATTATAAATTAATGTGGGCAGGGTGTACTTGACTCTAATCTTATTTAGCAAGAATATCCAGTTTTTGTCTCACATACCATATATATATGGGGATCCGGCGGTGTCAACACTTGACATCTTGATCCATATCTTTGCAAGCCTAAGCCCTAAGTTCTTCAAATTTATTCCAGTCGTAGCTTATGATGAGTATTTGCCAGTGTGTCCCCTGTCATCTGACCTTGACCTCAATTTCACAGTCCAGCGGCTGTGACTATGTTAGAGTGTTTGTATTAGGTCAGTCCTGGGTAACTATGCATGGCAGGATGACAATATTTGATATACAGGTTGCTGCTGAAGAGTACATGACTAGCAGATGTCACCTGACAAAGATCTCAATTTCATGGTCCAGCGACTACGTTAAAGTTGTTTGTATTAGGGCAGTTCCTTGTTAATCAAGCATGATAGGATGGTAATATTTGGTATACAGGTTGCTGCTGAAGGGTACTTGACTGTCTGGCAGGTGTCACCTGACCTTGACCTGAATTTCATGGTCCAGTGTCTACGTTAAAGCTTTTGGATCACGTGCGTTTCTTAGTAACCATGCATTGTATATTTTAAATGATAACAATTTAATACTATTTATGTAATGCGTATGAAGTAATTTTGTTTGTAACTGATGCGGAATGCAGGCGAGACATTTTTCTGTGTCCATGCTTGTTGGACTTTAGGTCAGGGGTTTTCTCTTGGTACTCGGCTTACTACTACAATAAAAACTTGATGTCACAATATAGCTGAAAAATTGCACTAAGTGGTGTTTAGCATCAGTGAAACAAACATTAAAAACAAAGAATTTGATTTTAATGCATCAGTCATGATTTGTGTCAGGAATTACTTATAACTGGAAGTTTCTTAGAATGATATTTTGACACCTATGTTTACACGAGAATATTAACGCGGCTGTGTTAAGGCAAAATGATGGATGTAAAATGATATATAACAGGGTATCAACATAAAAACCGTGGTGTCGCCCAAACAACTTATTGTGAAATAAGATTTGTCGTCATTTTCTCCTTACTGTCACGTGACTTGTGAATGGAACAAGTCGTGGGACCCAAAATGTGTCCGGTGCACCAAGTAGATCTATTCAATTTGTTTAAAACCTGGTATTGCTGTGTTCAGAATTAAAACACCAAAGCGTAACCATCTGCTATTACTATGATATATCCTTAGTTCGTTTATTCGGGACCACTTTCCAAGTGTATTCAATACCCCCCTTTTGCCTTAAGGATAGCGTGTTCGATCATTTGAAAAATATGCATCAGACAATCTAGTGCAGCGAGATTGAATAAACAGTCAACACCATCTGCCTACCTGTAAAATTTTATTTAGATCTGACCCCATCTTCAATATGCACTAGTGCAATTTATAACCGATTTTAAATTTCTTTCCTTATTTGGCGATTGAAATTTGCGTATTAAAACGCTGGAGTGACTACATCAGTTCCGGAACTGCCTAAAAACGGCAACGACGTCATCGTCGTCAAGTTTCGAATGATTACGAAAGCGCAGACATATTACAATATTTCTTGTTCTTATTAATGAAAAAAAAACCATTTACATTGTAAAATTTACGTCATTAATACTTATACTGAACAATAACCCTTAGCATACAAGATCAATAATGCAATTTATTATGGATTATCAAGAACCGTAAGGAATAGCTATGCTATGCCGCTATGGTTGATATTTCGATAAATGTCTTGCAATTTAAACTTTATTTGTATCCACGAGACAGTGGGAGGGTTTAAGGGCAGGCAATTTTTGCTGCTTCACAATAACATTTTTCATACCATGTAACAGTACATAGTCTTATTAATACTAGTAAGCTCTGACTGAACAAGAACTCCCTAATTAATACAATAGTTTAGTATCTAGTAGTAAATTACTGAATACTGAGCCATGCTGTGTTGGTCCCTTGTTTTACCCTGAATTGTACCTTCTTATTAGAGAAGCAACATAATAAATTATAGCTCTTTATGTTAATAATTGTACCTTTTTGGTGCAGTATATAAGATTCAAATGTCTTAAATATGAAGTATCAATTATCTAGATCATGGCTGTATTGAGACTGTAATTTGTTGCTTATTTTTTCTTTTCTTTTATAAAAGACCAAAAATCTAGACTCAGAAAGCAAATTATGCATACCACCACACAAGTTATGTCCTCCTTAAGCTGTGTGCTTAACAAATATTTTGTTCTTGGTCAGAACAAAAAAAGTTCTCATGTTCACAATTTCCCCATGCATTCTATCTTACTTTGAAAAACAATGTTACAATAGGTTACTCCTAGATAAATAAAATCTGATCCAAGTAAAAACCCCCTCAACAAGTTCCTATTTGATTTTTTTATGCAAAGAGGAAAATATCAAAACAAACTAACTGAATGCAAACAAAGCAATAAGTTGTGAGGTCCTGTCTGCAGCCATGGGCAGTGTTTATCCATAATTGTTATAAATGTAAATAATCTTCATCAATGGCTGAATTTTAATTTGATATTTGCATTGAAATTTTGGTCATTTAGGTAATATTTGTCAATTTTGTATCTGTTCACAATCTAAACATGATAAAAAAGGGGGTGTAATGCAATGTATCACATTTGACTACTTTTTCTAGATCTTCTTGAAAATACAGTTAAGTGTAGTCATAGTATCAACAGACATATAAATCTATAAATGGTTTCAGCCCATGGACTATTCTTATCCAAGCAATAAAATTTATTTAAAATTTCCTTCCTGGTCTCAGACATTGTTTACTGCAAATTCTCATTTGTGTATGAACCAACACATTTAAATTAGAAATTACATTCTAAATTTGACATGGATTGTATGAGTTTTGTCTACTGGCAGAGGAATTATTTGAAGAATAATAATAAAATACAAATACATATATTCACATTAATTTTAATTATTAAAGATCACATGCACTATAACTGTTGGATTTTGTAATTAATAAGTAAATTTAGTTCTAAATACTTATATGCTGCATGTTACAATTTGTTCGATTAAATCTTCAATACATCTTGGAATATCAGCTGCATCTTTTGTGGCAAAGTCCATTATGAAATAGGTCACATGACTTCTAATTTTCCATAATATCATAATATATGCCAAGCAACATATGCTCACTAAGATTTTATTTTATGTTTAAGTGTATGTAAACTGTATTTATCATTTTCAGCACAAATTCAAAATCCACGACACTTGGAGAAAATATTGTTCCAGAATTTCTTGAAATTTTGTCAATTTAGTTCTGTGTTATGTATGTCTTCTTTCCATCAGATTTAAAATACATGAAGCTGTGTCTTTTGTAGCAAAGTGCACTATGAAATAGACCACATGACTTCTAATTATCCACACACATTAATTGCCAATCAGTATGTTCATTAAGATTTTCTGCATAAGTAAACAGTATCAGTGTCAGCAATATGAATAAATATATAAGGAGTATTAAAATATTGTTAAATACTGACAATTATTTTATAATAAAAAAAACCCAAAGGATCAAATCTTGACCATTTAAAAATATGTGGCTGTAAATGAGTAATATAGATAAAATATGTAAGACATTAAAAGCATTTTTTAAATAAATGAATCAACATCTAATGTTTTGGAGTCAGCATACATATCTTTAATGAACTTTCACCTCTTAAACTATCTATCAAATCTTTCATTCTCTCTTTCTAAACCTGGGTTTGTAACTGATGAATTGACCTGCATGTTTCAACAAATGTATGCGATATTACTGTTTGAGCAACATGTATAAACTAGTATTTCTGTTTAATGTTTTAGCATGACAATTTTAAAGACAATGTACTTATATGGAATTGTGCAAAATTAAGTTTTAGTTTAAAGTTACATGGTTTGAATATATTGTGTAAAGGTTTTTTTTTGGGGGGTGGGGGTATAAGAATTGCAAGCAAGCCTATAGCCATTGTTCAACAGCTATTTCATAGTTCTCGCATACAGATAGTTCCAATACGGGCTTGTAACGTTTTGATAAACAGTTTTGGTCGAAATAGGTAGTAGTCAAGACAGGTTTACACTGGTCACTGTCATCACTCATTCCCCGAGAAGGTTAAATCGACATCTCTTTAAAGAATTTGTGTACAATTATTATAACGGCAACACAGAGTTACTATTTTCTTGTACATACCTTAGTGTTCGTGTCTTTTGTGCAGCCTCGTATGGCTTAAGGTAATTAAAAAGTTAGCTGGTTCTCACTAGCACGTTAAATGGCGATGCAAGAATTTGTTGTGTTCACGTTGACGTTACCAGAAGCTGCGTTAGTTCATGTAGTTTATGTCATACAGAATGCTCCACAAGTCAACGAATTCGACTAAATACAAAACATTTAAGATTTTTTATTTACCTGACTAACGAAAAAGAAACAATGTATAATTTGAATACCTAGGAAACTTTTATTGAGAGTTGTCATTTTCTCCCAACCTAAAACCAATTGACCAATCAAAACGCTGTAACCATGGGAATGTCTGTTGTCGGTAGATGGCAATGCGATCGTCAAATAAATTAATGAACTTGCCTTAACGTACTCGCGAACACAAATTATGTGTTTCATTTTAATGATTTTTTCTTCGCAGTATTACATTTTATTATATGAGAAATGGTAATGTAGTTTAAACTACATTTGTTATTATTTTTCAGACAAAGGTAACCAGAATATCCTCTCCAATGTATTACGTGGTCAGCCAGGCATTGATAAAAGACAGCATGACATGGAGACTGTCAAGCCAGAAGGTTTTGCTATGGCCAAATCAGCTCATAATAGTAACTACCAACAGCAAGCCAAATCTGTGAGTACCAGTATGGAAAGTACACAAAGTGAACCTCCAGCACCACAGTCTAATATTCCTGAGAAACAGCAAATTGAAAAAGAACAGATAAAGCAGCAAGAGGGGAAATCAATGCATAAGTTGCACGTTCGTGGATTTCCTTCAATTCATGAAGATATTAAGAAAGAGTTAAAGAGAGGAGAATACAAAATAAAAATAGCTCCATCAGATCTGGTGGACTTTGGGGGCCAACGGTCATACGATATGACACACCAGATATTCATACAGGGAAAAGGGACGTTCACTCTGTTGTTTGATGGAAGAAAAGGCCTTTATGATCCACTGCCAGAATATCCTCAAGGGAATGTTACAACACAGTGTAAGTAAGATAGTATAAGCATTTTATTGGACGCTGTCTACTGTTTCATAGGTGTCACAGGACCTTAACCTGATATGTACATGTACAGTTCAGTGGCTATGTTAAGATTATTTTTTAGTAAAGTAGTTCCCCTGTAACCTTCATGGTAGAATTACACTGGTACAGTCAATACGTTACTCATCAGCAAGACATGACAATATGGTAGGAATCACTTGACCTTGACCTTTCTATTAATACATAAAGATTTTCAATCCGTTTGTCGTCAATTCGTTCTTAACATCTAAGGTTGACCTTTTTGTTGATGCTGTTTTTTTCACATCGTTATAAAACTTGGAACACAGTTATGACATAAAGAGAGCTCTCTACTGAGCGGCAAAAGGCTGTATGCTTTGTCAAATATATCTAGCTTGATTGAAAAAGAGGATGTTTACCAAAAAAGCAACAACAAAAAAACAAATAAAAATAAATTGTTACATGGCATCGACAATCAGTCAGGTTGACCTAGTTGTTGATGTTTAATCAAAAGAAAAATCAGTCAGAAAGGCCAATTAGTCCAACATGACCAAAATGCCTCTAATGAATATTTTTTAGACTCATTTTATTTTTTAATATAACTGTTGGTCAAATACAAATAAAGTTAAAGGTAACAAAGTGACGGTTAATTACAAATAGTATGCCAGCATAGTTATGGTTACTTACACACAGTCTGCCATCATAGTGATGGCTACCTACAAACAGTATGCCAGCATAGTGATGTTTACGTACAAACAATATGCCAGTATAGTGATGTTTACTTACAAACAGTATGCCAGTATAGTGATGTTTTCTTACAAACAGTATGCCAGTATAGTGATGTTTACTTACAAACAGTATGCCAGTATAGTGATGGTTACTTACACACAGTCTGCCATCATAGTGATGGCTACCTACAAACAGTATGCCAGCATAGTGATGTTTACTTACAAACAGTATGCCAGCATATTGATGTTTACCTACAAACAGTATGCCAGCATAGTGATGTTTACTTACAAACAGTATGCCAGCATAGTGATGGTTACTTACAAACAGTATGCCAGCATAGTGATGGTTACTCACCAATTATCCAGGCATACTATTTTCAGTAACAAACATGCTAAACAATGAACAATGTTCATGGAAAATTTCGTGTTAGATAAGATGTTTTCAGATAAAAAGAACAATTGAATCCAATTTAATATTTTAATTCACAGCAATTCTGAAGCATTGGGTGGACTCCATTTTAACTTACTGTGGAGAGGATAATGATGACATTCTCCCTGTGATATTATTTGTGGCAACACACAGAGACACATTAAAGGCGGCAAGTTTCATATTTAAGCAACGGAAACATGTTACCTGAGTTAGATTTACTATTTAGTGTGATGGGGTTGAGGAGATATTTCACAAACTTGCAAGCAATGGCTGAAATCATATTGGTTTCATCAATGACATGATAGGAATAGTTCTGTCACATCAGGACTTCATTTAACTCAAGACTCAATCAATAGTTCTCAAAATCTTAGGTGAAGATGTTTAAATTTGTTTTAATGTGTTTTGTTTATTGGTGAAAGTTACATTTCTACATAAGAGCATAAGATAGAATCCCCCCCCCCAAGAAATATACCCGCATAAAAACAATTGGACCCTTTGACTCCTAATGTTTCAGAAGTAAATTACAAATATGTAGATTCGAATAATGTTCGGGAAAAGTCAATTGAAATTGAAAATCTAATTTTGAAACTTTTTTGCCTATTTGAACTAAGCTTGACCACTTTTAGCATCTTTAACTGGGCTATACCACTTCAGTATTAGTAAGGCTAATTGTAGTAAGGTTTCAGCAATGTTACAGATTGTTTACTTTGTTTTGTTGCATGTAGACATAATGAGCAATAATTGGATCTATGAAGCCTCTTTATTTTATAATTAACTAATTAACAGATAACACTTTGAGTGTGCAATAGTCATAACTGTCAACTTAAGCATCTAAATGCTCGCTGATATGACACACATAGCCAGTTTCTTAGTAAATTTGGGCAAAGTGTTTACTAGTTTGTCGTCTATGCTTTGTTTTTATACCGCTCTTGTAAAGTGGGGGGTGCTGGTATATAGTGATGGGTGTCCATCCGTCTGTTACACTTTCTTTTATGCACATCTCCATCCTATAATACTGAATGGAATTTGATGAAACTTACAAGAATCTTTGTCACATAGTCCCATTGTGCACCTGATGTTTAGCATTTTAATCAGAATATTTGGGGTTTTCCATAGCAAAACATGAACATTGTCATTGACATAAGGCGGTACCCATCTCTTATCCGCAACTCCACGTACACCACTGAATGGAATTTGATCAACCTTTCATAGATTCTCTGCCATATAGTCCCGTTGTATTTGGGTTGTTTTGAGAAGATGGAAGCGGGGATATCAGTTATTGTGCCTCGCTAACAGTTGTTTTAGTTGTGTATTATTAATATTGCATCCAGTGGAAAATATTATATTGTGCAAAGTGTCCAACTTGAAATTGGTGCTATATGGGGCTATTGAAGGAGTAGTTTAAAAAAATTGGCGCCTGCAACAGTTTATAATAAAAATAGATTCAATTCCAACAATTTTCTTTTTACCGTAGTTTTTGGGGGAAGGGGTGGGGAATATTGCTGTGCATGAGTGTAAAATATTGTGAAATGAGCTTCAGATTTGGATACTCTTTGTTACATAATTAAAAGAGAAGTATATCTAGTTTGGACCGATCTTCTTTACATTCTTGTTCTATTTGTCATTAAGTGTAATTCAGAGGTCCCTTATATTCCAGAATTTTTGTATTTATCCAGAATTTGACTCTAAAAGTACGCATCACGAATTCCAAACGCCATTACGACTTGAGTGTTTTTTACATTCGGATCCTCTCTAGGCTAAGCCTTGATTTATATGATTAATACGGGGTCCGACTGTTAATTGTCTGACAATTAATTTAAATATTCAAAAAAACTTTTGCTGCATAACAGATCTGTAATTTTATTTTGATTTAATCCAATAATTTATGTTCAGCTGTGATATACAAACTGGATTACAGACCTTGTAAGATACATAAATGAAGTCATCTGGTTTTCTCAAAGTGATGACAAAATGGAAACCAAATTAAGAGAATTTACAATTGACAAAAGGATGTAAATCAAGCATGAATTCTTGCAAAAATGTAAATTTATCGAGTTTTCGAAGCCAAATGTCCTCAATAGAGCTGCATTACAAAGAAATAGCATCTACACTCATCATTGCTAATGAACGCCATACTATGTCGACATTCAGTAACTGGCAAACATTAAACAATTGTAAATAAACAGGAGATGTTGTGTATTACTGAGTAAAATTTTAAACAATTTGAAATAGTAAATCTTATTTTTAACGTTTATTATTTCAGCTGAGCTAAAATTTCCTATGGGTTTCCTTCCCTTTTGAGATCATTTAACAATAAAGCAAGAACACGAATGCTAGCTGACTTAATATACTCGCGTAAAACATTGTTTAAAATATGTCAATCAAAACATATGACAATTAATAAGTGATTTATAACCACGTAGTTAAATCATTCTATTAAAATATCCGTCTGTTGATTAATTTATTTCAATTCTTTTTTAAGGATGAACATTTAAAGATAAAGGAAGAATTCCAACAAGGTCTCAAACAAATGTTTCAAGACAATCAACGTAAAAATCGTATATGGTTCGACGACATATTCTTTGTGAATTTAAGAGACCAAAATGATTCGGAAGTAATTAGGTTACAGGCGAAATATGTAGACATAGCATTCAGGCAAATATCATGGGGGCAACGAATGCCTATGGCTTGGGTTCCGTTGGAGCTACAAATCTCGGAAATGAGATCAAACAACATCAGTATAGTATCAAAAGATTACATGAAAATGGTAAATGAAAGAAATGAAGACTTTGCTCTTACAGAAAGCCAATTGGACGAGTTCTTACGAGTTCAGCACTCGCTGGGAAAAATTCTGTACTTTGAAAGGCAAGGGCTAGAAAATTATATCATAATACAACCAACCACCTTGGTTGATATCTTAAGATCATTTATCACAGACGAGCGGTTTTGGCCAAAGGATGAAACTTTGCAAGGAATTCATAAAGCAATGACAGAGACAGGAAAAATTAGAAAAGAAGATCTGTTTAAACTTTGGTCTCAGGAGGAATTTAATCAGCATATGCCTGATGAGAAGGAGAAAATGTTTGTTGCCCAAACATTGATGTACCTAGACTTTCTCGTAGAACCAAAGTGTGATCATACAACAGAAAGTGTGAGTGACTTCTATCTTGTTCCCTGCATGGTAACACGTCAGCTGACAGTCTTTGAACAACAACTTGAGAAAAACAAAGCAATTTGTTTGTCATATCTTCTAAAATCAACTGTACCTTCTGCCTTATCATTTAAGTTAATTGGTGCTGCTTTGAATGTCTGGCCACTGAAGGAGACAGATAAAGGTGTCTGTCTGTATCACAAAGCCGCCATACTTTGTATCGACAAATCAAATGAGCTGCATATTCTAGTTAATGAAGATAGCATTATAGTTTACTTGCAGAATGAACAATATAAACATAACATTTCACCAGATATTGCTTCATGTGCCCAAGAATGTTTAACACATACCTTGAGAGCCGCTCTTGAATTCTATCACAACAGCTTTGGAAAAATTATTTCAAAGTCAAAGCTAGAAGACCTGTTTGAACTTAAAGTTGGTGAGAATTGTGACAGTGAGACTTGTTATATTTCTCTCTCAGAAGCACAGAAGACTCCATCTTGGATATGTCGGTTTGGAAAAGAACATAAAACAAAGTATCCGTTGTACTGGACCTGTGATAAGGTATGTTACTTGTATTATGTTATCGCAAACTTAAACAAGTTTTTTTTTTCACTTTATATATATAGTTTATTTGGAAACAGTACTATGTTCATCATTTCAAGTTCAACAGTAATAACAGTGTGTTATGATTTTTACAATGGAGTTTATCATTAAAAAATATTTATTTTGGAATACCTATTTTGGAATAGGAGAACCTACCAAGTGCGCGTGTTTTTATTGTACATATATTATAGGGTTCTAAATGCCTGTAACACTGCACTAATTCAACTTAGAATGAACATTTTGGGTAGTTGTTACGCAAAATCTTACAAAGATGTATCATGTGTATATTGGGATTAATGTTTCCGTATAAATAACCAATTATTTGAATCACTATCTGTTTGAAAGTGGTAATTTCTAATTTTGGAATGTTTATTGTAGAAAGAGAAAGAATGTCAGGAAGGATGTACAGGTAAGTAAAATCATATGTCAGGAATGACGTACCGATAATTAAAATCATATGTCAGTGAAGATGTACCAGTAAGTAAAATCATATGTCAGGAAGGACGTACTGATAATTAAAATCATATGTCATGGAGGATGTACCAGTAAGTAAAATCATATGTCGGGAATGCTGTACCGTTAAGTAAACGCATTTGTCATAGATGATGTACCGGTAAATAAAATCATATGCCAGGAATTATGTACCGGTAAGTAAAATCATATGTCATGAAAGATGTACCGGTAAGTAAAATCATCTGTCAGGAAGCTGTACCGGTAAGTAAAATCATTTGTCAGGAAGGATGTACCGGTAAGTAAAATCATGCCAGAAAAGATGTACCGGTAAGTAAAATCATATGTCAGAAAAGATATATCGGTAGGAAAAATTATATGTCATGGAGAATGTACCGTTAAGCAAAATCATCTCTCATGGAAGATGTACCGTTAAGTAAAACCATATGTCAGGAATGATTTACCGGTAAGTAAAATCGTATGTCAGGAAGGATGTACCGGTTATTAAAATCATATGTCAGGAAGGATGTACCGGAAAGCAGAATAATTTGTCAGGAAGGATGTACCGGTAAGTAAAATCATTTGTCAGGAAGGATGTACCGGTAAGTAAAATAATTTGTCAGGAAAGATGTACATGTAAGTAAAAGCATATGTCAGTAAGGATGTACCTGTAAGGAAAATAATTTGCCAGGGAGGATGTACAAGTAAGTAAAATCATTTGTCAGGGAGGCTGTACCGGAAAGTAAAATCATATTTTTAGGAAAGATGTACTGGTAAATCATATGTCAGGGAGGATGTACCGGTAAGTAAAATCATGTCAGGAAAGACATATCGCTAAGTATTATCATATGTCAGTGAGGATGTACCAGTAATTAAAATCATATGTCAGGAAGGCTATACCGGCAAGAAAAATCATATGTCAGGAAAGATGTATCGCTAAGTAAAATCATTTGTCGCGAAGCATGTACCGTTAAGTAAAATCATATTTAGGGAGGATGTACCAGAAAGTAAAATAATTTGTCAGGAAGGATGTACCGGTAAGTAAAATCATGTCAGCAAAGATATATCGGTAAGTAAAATCATATGTCAGGTAGGATGTACCGGTAAGTAAAATCAAATGTCAGGAAAGATGTATCAATAAGTAAAATCATATGTCATGAAGCATGTATCGGCAAGTAAAATCATATGTCATGAAGCATGTACCGGTAAGTAAAATCATATGTCAGGAAAGATGTACCGGTAAGTTAAAACGAATGTCATGAAGCATGTACCGGTCAGGTCCAATGTAAGGATGTCTGTACCATTAAGTAAGATCAGATATCAGAAAGACTGTAATGGAAATACGGCCGAATGTCACTGTGAAGTAAAAGCAGCCAAAAGAAAATTAAAAGTACTTACACAAACTCTTATTTTACAAGAACTCAAAAACCTTTCATTTATGTAATAAATCTGGTCAAAAACATGAATAACCAAACGCTGGATGCATCATTTATTACAATACAATACGTAGTGGACTTTTAGGTGTATCTTGACAAATAAGCTCGTTGCAGTATAGACTTGTATTCTTGATGTGTACCATGGATACACAAATAATTTTAAAATGCAAGTACTTGATTGTTGGTAGATGCAATTAAAGGGACATAAAGTTGATCTATTTCTTAATTTAATCTTAATAAATTTGGCACAACTGACCATTGAGATGTTTAGTTTGTTGCAAACACTGACACCTTTTTATGGTTTTCATACTACCATCTGATATGAGCGCATTTAACTTAAATGAGAAAAGCGTGGAACAGGTTTTGCCTATCTTTCCGAGGGATCTGGACTCACTGCTGGTGTTTAGTGTTGTTCACGTTACTCGGGTTTCAGATGTTGTTTTGTGTGTCTGTTCATTGTGTTATGCGCTCATTTTTAACGATAATTTTGTTTTGTCCTGATTGTCTATTGAATATTGAATTTTCTTCCATTTTTTCATAATGATTATATCAATAAATAAATTATCAGTGTGGAAATATGTTATATCATCAGACAGTTTAGTTTTTGTTTGTTTGTTTGAATGATGTTGAACGCCATTTTCAACAATTTTTCAGCTATATCATATATTTGGGGAGGAAGCCGGAGTACCTGTAGAAAACCTCCGACCTGCGGTAGGAAAACTGGCAATCCTTGTTAATTAAGATTCAGTGTTGACAGACCACGTGATTATCAATGAATGAATTATCAGTGTGGAAACGTGTTAGATCATCAGACAGTTTAGTCAAAACATATACATATTGCACATTCGACAATATATTGTTACTGTGCAAATATAAATATTTGGTAAATTTATTTATTAATGGAAATTATAGACTTAAAATTTAACATTGAATATTAATTATTGTATTGCAGGTTTAGAGCCTGAAGTTTTGGAGAAAACGCCAACTGACAAACATCTGGCTAGATTGGCCCGTAAGATCGGAGCAAAAACATTTCGTGAGTTTGTAATTCGTTTAGGACTATCGGAGGAGGCATGGGATGATGTTGAATACAAGCATCAAGGAGGTGAACCCATCAACATGAAATTTGATGCTCTTATTAAACTGAAAATGATTGGTGTAGGCCCTACATTTAAAAAGTTGCAAAACACTGTTCTTGAAATCAATGCACATCCTCACATTTTGTGTAAGGTAAGGATAATTGTCTTATTTCTTTAATTTAATGTTTCATTTATTCATCTCTTTGGAATGTTTACTTCAGAATTATTCTTAATTACATGTACATGCATTCGTTTCATTTAAAAACTGAAACGATAAAGTATAATAAATAATTCGGTTTTTTAGTTGCAAAGATTTGCAAAATGTAGTTCTATAAGTGTAAAAGAGCCAAAGGTCAAAGGAGGACTCCACATCTGATTAAGTCAAACATACAATACAAACAAAAGCCAAAAACACAACAACAGAAGGCTCATAACCCAAACTTATTAAAAACTATGAAACATTGAAAGAAAACTGTGACAAGAAACAATGAATTGATCACCAAATGAATTAAATTTTGATTGTTTGTTGAGCGTTATTTTGCCTTATTATCAGATCAAGCTTCCACTATGTATATGTTGATTTTTTGGACTATATTTCAGATTTTCCGTGAGGACGGATTTTCTTTAGGTAAGTTATTGTATTGCTATTTTCTTCACCTATTTGTCGTTAAAATCGTCTATATGTCTTTAGCATAGCTGCTGTTTGATTTGTTTTGTACTTTCATTACGGATTAATTAAAAAAAAATTTCCCCATCTTGGGATAAAATATCTTCCGTTTTGCACATTTTATAATCAGCGTAGCAGATTATTTTAAAAATTTGCAGAACGGAAATTGTGTTATCCCTACATGGAGAATATATTTTTTTTGTATTTAATACTTGTGAAAAAATTCAAACAATAGAATAAACTCAACAATTTTCTTTTGTGCTTCAAAAAAGAGATCAACACGAAAACTGTTTCTGCAGAGTAATATATGATGTCAAAGGGTGTGTGTTTCCATGACAATCAACTTTTGTCAAGTCTCCAATAGTAAATATTTTTCAGCCAATCATAAGTCAGAATTATCACAAAATATTTTTATTTTAAATTAGAACATAATGAACATAGTTTCGACTATTTATTTTTTTTAAAGGACAACGAATGGCTTAGGAGGTAAAAATTAAACTGAATCAGGGGTGTTTGCATCTGGGATGTTGCTGATGATATTAAACATTAAATCGTTGTTAAATTATTAGATTTATTTGATAACTTGTTTAAGGGATCATATAAAAATGTCACTCAGTGTGTCCAAGGTTATGCAGATAAAGCATACTAGCCTCATGGAAGCATGTGATATTAACAGCTAAAATTAATTGTCATTTGAGTTTCTGTTTTATGTGGCCTAATCCTAGAATTGTCATTTGATGTGCGTTGTCCATCCGTTAACTTTTTTTAAAAACCTCCCCCAAAACCATTGAAGGCATTGTTTTGAGCATAAATGTCTTCTTAGAAGATTAAACAAATTATGGCAGTCGACCAACCAACATGGCGCCGTATCTAAAAACAAGGTGTCAAGATACAGTTTCTGGCTTAAAGTGTATTATAGACATATAACAGAATGTAAACGTCTTTTCTCAGCATCAAAAGCTCTACAAAGCTCTCCAATTAGTTGTAGTTGTGTGACGGCGTTTCAGGAAAGGTATTCTGCCTTAATCCTCGGCATTGTCAATGTTTTGTCCTTTCCAAAATCTTGCCAACAAGCGTTAGAGATGAAATTTTCAAATACAATATTATTCAGCACATCAAGATCTACAAAAATGATTTTAGTGCATATGTGTTCGACAAACCTTTGTTGGAGTTATGCACCTTAACCGGTAAAATTTATGATTTTTGCAGAATTGTGAAACAATTCCTCAAAGGAAAGAAAGGCTAGTATAAAAAAGACGAATTTCATAGTTGTTCGATTTATATCAAGTTCTTATTAATAATCTTGGTTCCTGAGAGCCTCTAGTTTGTTTATAGTTTATTTATTTTATTTTAGGAATCGAAAATCCAGCATTGCAATTAAAGCCAGATGATGACACTCTACGAGAACTGTCGACAAAGATAGGAAATTGTGCTTTGCATCTAGGTGTCGAATTAGATTTAGAGACATCTGAGATTGAAAGAACAATTGTCAAATACAGCAAAGACATATTTAAGCAAAACTATGATATTCTCAATCAATGGAGTACATCAAGAGGTAATACAACACTTCGTAGGCTAATGACAGTACTTCAAACTGTTGATTACAGAGGCGTGACTTATTTATCTGAAAAACTGAAAACAAAATAGCATTGTTGGAAGACAAATATGTACCATTGGATTATATAAACCAGACATCGATTGTAATGATTTGATATTGACATATTTCGGTATATTTTCTTTTGCTGTAAAGTAACTAAAATACAAAGGAGCTGAGAAGATCTGATTAAATAGTATTATTCATTTAATTGTAGCTCATCCGATGTATGTGTCTTGACTTATGTTATAACTATGTAGACACCGTCTTGTTTATTTTTGCAATAACACTTATCAAAACTGATTTCAAAGAATGAAAGATCACAATATATGGAAGAAGTTATAACTTATTTAGTCTACTGAAATATTGGAATTGTTATTGTTCATCCTCCTCGTTTTCGTTTTTTTTTGACATTTAATAATGTCCGGATTACACGATTTTAGAATGAACCTTTATTGAAATAATTACTTTCGGGAACAAAAAAAATTTACAAATGTGGAGTTACTTGTTAGAAATAAAAAAAAATGATGCATTAAAGTTTGTTAATGTGACCATTACAAAAGAGTTAAAGTTTAAAAAGTCGAACACATTTAAATACCTCCCCATTATGAATTAAAAACAAATTGACTACACAATAACAAACATGGAACAAAGCAACCCACAAACAAAAGCCATCGACTTCAACCCACAAGAAAAGGAGTGTGAACACGCTCTACAACAAACTTCTGTTAGCATCTGTTATCATATGTCTACCATAAAATGGATGCTCTAAATTTGTTTAATGAAGACAGCTATGGCTATGAAAATATAAATTTGTTTCTATAAATAAGACCATATATAAAACATTCACCATTAGGTATATATGAGCTTAAAATGACCATTAAATGTAACCCCTTGTATTAGGTGACCACCCTCTGAGTGTACTACACTCTCTGAAACACAGGCCACCACTAATTTAGAAAACACCTGATTATATATTTGATGAGTAAATAACATGGTAGAGGAGCAACCCCATTAGAGACGTTTGGTGCCATTGATGTATCAAACACCACTCGTAAGAGAGGGGGCTATATAACAGTCACAATGTCCTCCGTCTGTCTGTCTGCCCGTCCGTTTGTCTGTCCACGTCGGTCTGTCTGTCCTGTGCAACCTTTATTACAGATTTCTCGGCTTCTACTTAAGGGATTAATTTCAAATTTGTTGCACAGGTTTAGCATGATGAGTTGTGTTGTGCCTCCCCTTTCCAGGTCAGTATTTATCTACTTTTTTTTGCCGAGCCGAAAAATGGTCGAGTGGGGGTATACTTAGAACGACTTGATGCTGGTCCATGTTTAGACATTACGCTTTCATTGGTTAACACTAAGTAACTGAACCCGTTATCATTTCCGGGTTTTTCCTTTGTCACAAAAATTCGTGTTCACATAAACTGTAAAATCGTAAAATTATAAAAGATGTCGAAATGAAAGTTGTTCTATCGTGGTCAGTGATAGATTGTAACTTTGTTATTTATCTTGCAAAGGATTTTTCTCCTCCTTATATGAATGTTCTCTCCCTTTTGATTACAATTTGAATTTGTACCATGTTAACTTTTACAACAAATGTTATTCTTGGTCATCACTGACACTTACCTTGAAAAAGGTTACAAGGTAAAAGGTCAATGTTAAAGTAAGTACTTTTACAGCCATGATAATTTCAAGTCTGTTGAAACGAGACACTGATTGCCTATGGTGGACTACTGAAATATTTAAGGTTTCCTTAAATGTATAAATAAGTACTTTTAAAGCCATCAATATTGCATGTCCGGTGAAAAATGGCCAATGGTTGAATATAGTGGGCAACTGAACTAGTATAAATTGACGTTAATGTTAAAATAAGTACTTTTACAGCCATGATAATTGCAAGTTTAGTCAATACATAGACATTGATTGCATATAGTGGACTGCTGAAATATTAAAGGTTGACTTAAATGTTAAAATAAGCACTTTTACAGCCATGAGAATTACAAGTCTGGTCGGGGACTACTGACATATATGATGAAATAATAACTTTAGCTGCTATGAAAATTTGGTCAATCCTAGACACTGATTGCCTGTTGCGACAACTGAAATATTTTGCAGCAATGAGAATTACAAGTCTGGTTAAACCGAGGTAAATATTGCCTATAGTTGACTATTGAAATATTGTAGGTTAACCTAAATTTTTATAATAAGTACTTTTGCAGTCAGGAGATATGCAAGACCTGTCACAACACAGGCACTGATTGTCAAAAGAGGACTACAGAAATATAATAGATCGCCTATAGTGACTACTGAAATATTGTTGAAATATGTACTTTTCCAGCCATGAACATGGCAGTTTTGGTCAAACGGAGGCCCTAGATAATTACAACTCTGGTACAAAATGCTGAAAGATCATATGTTGACCTAAATAAGTACTATTACAGCCATTATATTTGCAAGTGTTGTCAAAACGAAGCACTGACTGCTTATTGGACAGCTTAAATATTGATGGTTGACCTGAAGGTAAAGTGTTTTTACAGACATGAGAATTGCAAGTCTATTTAAACTGAGCACTGATCGACTATACAGTACTTGAGATTGAAGACGCAACACTTTTAGCAATCAGTCAGCGTTCCAAAATCCGTCAGCAATCAGTTATCAATCAGTAAAATCGTTCCCAGTCCGTCCGATCGTTCCTAATCCGTCCATCCACTCATTGACGGATTTGGAACGATTTGACTGATCTGACGGATTGATTTGGACTAATCACTCCAATCCGACCTTGCAACTTCCGGTCAGTGAAATTAATGTTTTGAAAGGTTTAAATATTTTTCACTCGCAAATACTAGAAGTATATAATGTCAACTGTTATGTCACCATTTATGGCTCGTTTTTCCTAAAAATAAGCCTAAAACTAGTATAACGTTATAAATAATATAAAAGACCCTTCAACCAATCTATAAATAATGCATCTGTGACAAAATGTAACATCACATGTGACATTTTATTTAAACAAAATTTCTAATAAACCTTAAAACAAAAAAACAGACACACAATGACTTCACAAAAATATTTGACCAGGCGTGCCCAGGCGTACATCTCGTATTTGTCTTTGCAATTTTTTAGAGCGGAAAAGCGAGAAAAACGTAAAAAGCTTGTTTGAATGGTGTTTAACGCCGCTTTCAGCAATTTTCCAGCTTTATCATGGCGTCCAGCTTTTATTGGAGGAGGAAGACGGAGTACCCGAAGAAGACCCCGACCTTTGGTAGGAAAACCGGCAATCCTTGTCAATTAGGATTGTAGTCGAGTACACCCTGCCGCAGCGAGACTGGAACCCGCAAACTCAGTGTTGACAGACCAAAAGATCCATAGTAGACGAACAGTAGACGAACTACTTTAACTACACGGTCACTGAGGCCCCAGGATGAGTCGAGCACACCGTCTCGCTGTAAAGGTCGAAAAGACAACCTCAAATTGATCAATAGTAGATTACAGCTACCTTAAACACATAGGTCGAGTTTTTTAAACGCTTAAAAATGATCTAAATGTTAAAATATGTACTTCTACAGCCAGGAGATTTGCAAGCTTGGTCAAACCGAGGCCCATGCGAATTGCATGTCTGGTCAAATATTGATTTAAATATTGAAATAGTTTAGTTTAAATATATTTTATTTTTATTCATATATCACTATATTTTAAAGAAAATACAGACAATGATTAGGAAACAAGCTACAGTGACGGACAACTTCTGTTTTTATACATTTCTTTTATATTTGTAAATGTATTAATTTATTACCCGTTGCTACCCCGATATAATAGTTAAATTATCTATAGTGAGCCTCATTGAAATCACATGATTAAATTTACCTGGTCTTACTTGTGCACTATTTAAATCACTTTCGAGTCGAGTGCTTCAGAGAAAGCATGCAATTTTGTAAAAATTGTACATAGTTCTTACACGTGGCGTTGGTGGGAGCTCACTGGTCTGCTGGGTTAAGTAACAGATTTGTTTAATATTTTATTAATATTAAATGTGCTAAAATATTCAGTTTTTGAGGCAATATTTCCGTAATTGCAGTTTTCACTTTATTTGGTTTAAATTATCGTTTAAGAGTAATTCAAGATATTTTGTATCATTACTTTATAATATTGTACATGAAAACACTGGCATTCATTGTAAACTATAGTATATAGTAAAGTATATGTTCTCGTCAAGCGGTGTATATTGTTAGCGCGACATACTTAACTGTTAATTTTCAGTGTAATACGTTATGTAGTCTTTTGTTTGATTCATTTTCGTAATAGATGTAATCAAAACGACCGAAGTAGTAGTATATCCTCTTAAGTACATATATGTAGTATATATAGACAAATGCGCAAATAAGTATTTAGCGGAGTTTACGTAATTAACGTCGTAGTGGTATACGCATTATTATTAGGCAGTATGGTATTTTACTAGGTCCCAGTAATGGCCAGTAGTATGCAATTGCTGTGGGTGTACAGTACGTGGTATATGTTGTTGTGTGTTGTTACAGTGTAGTGTTCGAGTAACAGTTTGTTGCAGTACATGGAAATGAAGTACCGGTAGAAACAACGAGGTGACAGTATTAATCTTGTACCTTCGGAATTCATCCTGGAAGTATTAGTTAATGAACATTTAATTTTGGAACTTTGACTTTAAATTATCTATTTTAAAAATTCTCACTTTTATATTACGTTATTATGTTTTACGTTTATATATGTATATGTATATAGTTAATTAAATTGTTATTTTTGTTCGCATTCTGTGTGTCTTATTTCTGTGCTTCTAATAGCCATCACTCGTCCGTCTGTGACAATATAATATAATGTAATGCAATGTATCAATATTGCAATTGTATATATAATTAATTAATAAAATATGTTTAAACTAATAAACCATTTTTTCCTTTAACAAACTCTATTTGAGTAATTTTATCCTGTCATACGACATAGTAACACCCACGCGTCAACTTCCGTTTTGGTAATTTGTTATGCGGTCAATATAGATACACGTGGGCGGATGGATTTTGAATTGAATTCTAACACTTCTGAGAAACATATAGCAGTGGTTTAGGGAATACATATACAAAATTAATTTTGGAAATAAAATAAGTATATTTTGATGATATAGTTTTCAACGGTATCGTAACGACTCGCTCCAATCTCTAGGTTTTTGGAAAATATATAAATTTATGATATACATTTATATATTTAATACTTTAAAATATAAATGTATATATTTGTTACTTTATAATATAAATAAATATATTGATACTATAATTTTTTTTTCTTGCCGTCCTGTTCAGTTTGTTATGCCAACCTTTGCAGTCTTTGTTTGTCCGGATAGCACGTTTAGCACACTCCAGTTGTCTAAAGTCCAATATTAACTACATCGGTTAAATTTTCATTCTTTAAATTATCTATATCTATTCTGCTAATCACATCAAAGTTAATCAGTTGTAAACAAGCAAACATTCAATTATAATTTATCTTAATTAATTAAAGAAGTGAACACGAGTTCGCTTTAATCTCAAGAGATCCACCGCCAATTAAAACACCTAGCAGGAAAATATACGCAAATTAAAAAAATTATACTATCAATATATTTATTTATATTATAAAGTATTAAATATATAGATTTGAATTATAAATTTATATATTTTACATTTGTGAGGCGAGTCGTTATTAAATATGGCGCGACTCGAGAATGGGGCAAGTCGTTATATATTCTTTTCAACCCACTTCGATTTTTCCTTTAGGCAAGGAGATTCATGAGAAGCATAGGCAGACAAAATCCCCTGTTATATTTAGAAGGTGGACAAAATTCCCCTGTAAATTTTCAAGGCAGACAAACATCCTCCTGTATGCTGATTATGATAATACCGATAAGTATTGTACATCTTGTTCGATATTTTTTTACCTGGGGCTGGAACATGAAATGATGAATCATTAAATGAAACAAAGATTAAAACATGCTTATATTATTTTTTTAATTCTATATGGTTTGTATTGTTTGGTACGACGTGTGATTTTAATAAAAGGAACAACACCATTTGATCCCTTCCAATATTTTCTACCGATTAAATAATCCAATTTTTAAACTAAATTATGTCATTATTTTACTAAATTATAATTTATTAGTAAATGTTATACCTGTTGCAATTTTCTACAAGATGCAAAGAAGTAAGCGATAATAATTTTATGCGAGTCTACAAACACATTAATTAAAGCTCATTAACCAACATGACTAAACAATACAAATATGAGACGAACAATTATTAAAATTAAGAAATTTAAAATCAGGGTTTTTTGTAAAATATAACGTTATTTTTCAAGGTTTATTTCTATATGTACGAGACTGTACGATGTAAACATTAAAAAAATGCATTTAAAAAAATTAGATTCTGGAGGAATTTTGTCCAGATAAGGAAATTAAACAACAAGGACTCCGTGCAAGTTTGTTTACAAGCTTATTACAGAGAAAAGTCTGTAGCATAAATTCCATAGAAAGACATAAATAGTATACCATTGTTTAATCTTCTTCAGTGTTTTAATTGGGATTTTTATCATGTGATGATAGCCTGGTCTAACATGCAACATCTCATGTTAGACCATTTAACACAACACATATGTTAAGTTGTGATTAATACTTACAGATGAAAAAGGAAACGAGCGTCTGTTGTCGCTATTACATGTAGTACCAGTATTTTATTTTAAATTATTTTTAATTGCATTACATGTACTTTGTAATTAAAGTTTTTAAAAGTTCAGTCAGTACTGTAATTTTATTTCTTACAGACGCTTCTATCGCTACCTGTGTTTCCTAATTTTCAAGAGGAAAATAAAAGAGCAGCCTGATTGAAGAAGTATACATATAAGCAGTAAATTATGTATGCAAATATGAATGGATGTGTAGTTGGATAGAATTTTGTAGTATACATTACACAATGAAAGGTGCATTTCTCTACTAATAAAACTGATTGCCGCGAGAAATGACTGTACATAATATTGTTGAAAATTAATGAAAACCTTAAGTTCACGTTATGGTACAATTTCTCATCTGTGTGCATTTAACATTAGGACACACTTTTTCAGAATAGCTTTTACCAATTTGTGATTTTTTTCTTCATTTTTTAATTTTTACATTTTAGAAGTTTTACATTCAATTAAATGAACTTGCATTTGATTTGTAATGAGACTCTGTTTTACCCAGTATGTGTTTACATTTGCTTAACCTGTTTACAAATGTTTTCTTTATTCACTTGAAATGTTGTGGTCAATAGGTTAACATCAACACAAAAATGCATTTCAGACTTCAAAAAATGTAAGCAAAACAAATATTGGAAAGTGGACTGATTAGTAAACCAACAGATACAATGTACATGTATATTTGCGTGCACAGCCAAAATCATGAAATAAAGAAAGATAAAGTTTTATGTTTAATATTTTGTTTGAATATTTGTTTGTTGAAGTAATTATTTAGTAATAAATACTAAGTTCTGTTTTGCCCAGTTGAAAATAACATTCATATAACTGAATATCTTAATTTCAGATACGGTGTAATTGTCTGTCTGATGTCACCAGTACATTTGAAACCTTCATAATATTTAGAGGAGACTTCTTATGACTGCTATTTGAATCAGGCATGTTTTATTGTAAAGAAAATACGGAAAACAGCAACAAGTGGACTTTTAATGGAGACATGTTCTGTTACATGTGTAAAAATAAACTTATAGTGTTGCAACAATGATAGAGAACTCAATTTGATGACTGATTGATTATTTTTACAATAGGTGAAATGTTTTAAAAAATTGGTCAGGCGTACCTGGGACTTTCAACTGAAGTATTATGATAAAATTTCGAATCAAATATTCTTGCTTTCAGTGACACATATATATGTTATAAGCTAAGAAACAAAAATAAACAAGTAATTCAAATAAACTAGTGCTTCAATATAATTGTAATAGCCATGTATGTTGATGACAGAAAGAATTGCAATCATCTGGTTTAGAGAGACATTGTTTTTTGTACTTGACTACTTTTGTAAGTCACATGCACATATTGTCAGCACAACACCTCTGAAACTAATGCAGAGAATTTGTGTTTTTGAGTGTTATTTAACGCCACTTTCAGCAATTTTTCAGCTATATCATGGCGTCCAGTTTTTATTGGCGGAGGAAGCCAGAGAAAACCCCCGACCTTCGGTAGGAAAACTGGCAATCCTTGTCAATTAAGATCTGAATCGAACTCAACCTCGAACCAGCAATCTCAGTGTTGACAAACCACTTGATCAAGAGTAGACAAACTATCTTAACCACTCAGCCACCGAGGCCTCTGAGAATATTATAAAACTTGGTATAGGGTATATGTAGTTGTGTGTATTTACTACTACATGTATATATTTATACCCTTGAAGAAGAGGGTGTATATTGTTTTTCCACTGTCCGTAACAAAAATTTCTGTCGCGGTTTTCTCAGCAACTACTGAGACTATAGGATGCAGAAGCCTAATATTTTGCATATGGCTTTATCCTGTAGTACCATATGGTGTATAGCGATTTTATGCTCCTTGGTCAACTACTTACTGTTTATCGAATACAATGTACATAGAGTTTTACACATAGTTGACATACATGCGAAATTGTTTGTGACAGCGGGGGTATCACCAGTGAGCTTTAGTTCACAGTCCACACTTGTTTATCCAACGAATTTTGTGAGAGTTACAACCCTTGAACTTAGAAGATCAAGTGTTTAATATCTAGTTATGCATATTACGATGTATTTTTTTAAAAGGCGAATATTGTGGGAGTTACACCCCTTTGAACTTGCTATGGACAATTTGGGGGAAACATTTGTTGTGCAGGCTAAAACAAACATTAATTTGCAAAAGATTACTTTTTAGTGTTGTTTAACGCAGTTTTCATCTTTTGTCAGCTATATCGAGACGTCTAGATTTACTGGGGTACGAAGAAGGAACCCTGAAATAAAACCCCAAATCTTTAGTAGAAAAACTGACAATCCTTGTCAATAATGATTGGAGTCGAGCGTACCGGGCTTCCGATGTAACTCGAACCAGCAATCTCTGAGTTGACAGACCACGTACAAGAATATTAAAAAAAATACATTGAAATACACATAAGGCGTAATATCTTTTGATCTCGATAAACCAGAGTTGTAAAATTATAAACAGTTAAACAGTTCAGGGACAACGAAGTAGTTCAGTAGGTTTACACCTGCTGTATCAAGGTATTATGTTTAATTTTAAAAACCCGTGTTTCAATTTAACTGGAAATGAGAGTTGCTATCGAGCAGCCCAAAGTCGTCCTTCAACTTACAACGTGTAATCTGTCAACGTGAAATTAAGTTTTATATAGTTTATTATTCTAATGTAATTGTTCATTAAACATAAAAATGTACTAAGTGCTTATTGTTTAATTAATAATTTCAGTATTTAAAAACTTGTATCCTTAGATCATGTTAACGATAATGATGTTGTACTGCAAAAAAAACACCAATATAAATACAGAACACGCAACAGGCATTAAAAGGACTCAAACCCTTCTTGATACCTCTTGAAGTAGAGTAAATAAGAAGATACCGATGCGTAATATCTTTTGATCTTGATTAAAGTTCACGTTTGAGTAATCAGCCATATAAGTTTGAAATGTGAAATGTTTTAAAAAATAGGTCAGGCGTACCTGGGACTTTCAACTGAAGTATTATGATAAAATTTCGAATCAAATATTCTTGCTTTCAGTGACACATATATATGTTATAAGCTAAGAAACAAAAATAAACAAGTAATTCAAATAAACTAGTGCTTCAATATAATTGTAATAGCCATGTATGTTGATGACAGAAAGAATTGCAATAATCTGGTTTAGAGAGACATTGTTTTTTGTCCTTGACTACTTTTGTCAGTCACATGCACATATTGTCAGCACAACACCTCTGAAACTAATGCAGAGAATTTGTATTGTTTGAGTGTTATTTAACGCCACTTTCAGCAATTTTTCAGCTATATCATGGCGTCCAGTTTTTATTGGGGGAGGAAGCCAGAGAAAACCCCCGACCTTCGGTAGGAAAACTGGCAATCCTTGTCAATTAAGATCTACTGCAACTACTGAGACTATAGGATGCAGAAGATTAAGATCTACTGCAACTACTGAGACTATAGGATGCAGAAGCCTAATATTTTGCATATGGCTTTATCCTGTAGTACCATATGGTGTATAGCGATTTTATGCTCCTTGGTCAACTACTTACTGTTTATCGAATACAATGTACATAGAGTTTTACACATAGTTGACATACATGCGAAATTGTTTGTGACAGCGGGGGTATCACCAGTGAGCTTTAGTTCACAGTCCACACTTGTTTATCCAACGAATTTTGTGAGAGTTACACCCCTTGAACTTAGAAGATCAAGTGTTTAATATCTAGTTATGCATATTACGATGTATTTTTTTAAAAGGCGAATATTGTGGGAGTTACACCCCTTTGAACTTGCTATGGACAATTTGGGGGAAACATTTGTTGTGCAGGCTAAAACAAACATTAATTTGCAAAAGATTACTTTTTAGTGTTGTTTAACGCAGTTTTCATCTTTTGTCAGCTATATCGAGACGTCTAGATTTACTGGGGTACGAAGAAGGAACCCTGAAATAAAACCCCAAATCTTTAGTAGAAAAACTGACAATCCTTGTCAATAATGATTGGAGTCGAGCGTACCGGGCTTCCGGTGTAACTCGAACCAGCAATCTCTGAGTTGAGAGACCACGTACAAGAATATTAAAAAAAATACATTGAAATACACATAAGGCGTAATATCTTTTGATCTCGATAAACCAGAGTTGTAAAATTATAAACTGTTAAACAGTTCAGGGACAACGAAGTAGTTCAGTATGTTTACACCTGCTGTATCAAGGTGTTATGTTTAATTTTAAAAACCCGTGTTTCAATTTAACTGGAAATGAGAGTTGCTATCGAGCAGCCCAAAGTCGTCCTTCAACTTACAACGTGTAATCTGTCAACGTGAAATTAAGTTTTATATAGTTTATTATTCTAATGTAATTGTTCATTAAACATAAAAATGTACTAAGTGCTTATTGTTTAATTAATAATTTCAGTATTTAAAAACTTGTATCCTTACATCATGTTAACGATAATGATGTTGTACTGCAAAAAAACACCAATATAAATACAGAACACGCAACAGGCATTAAAAGGACTCAAACCCTTCTTGATACCTCTTGAAGTAGAGTAAATAAGAAGATACCGATGCGTAATATCTTTTGATCTTGATTAAAGTTCACGTTTGAGTAATCAGCCATATAAGTTTGAAATATCACAATAGGAACGACAATTCAATAACATCGTATTTCAATTTAATGGGGAATGGATTATAAGTATATGTATACAAAAAAATATTTACAGTTCGGTAATTCTGTTAAGCATTGCTTTTTTATCAAGACTGTCACAATAAATAAGCTGTACATAATAATTGAAAGCTTATATTTATGAAAAAGTAGAAAGATACCTTGTACGCATCATTCATCATCGTGATGATGCAAAGAGTAATTTCATCGGACTTACGCATGAATACACTTGTAAATATAAATATATATATATATATCATAGTTACAAAAATCGAAAAATTTATCAAAACTAACAAAATATGTGCCTTTTGATTGTATACTGCTTCTCATGAACATTTATCCAAATATTGATTCCAAACATATATTTCTCATGTGATATTGAATAATGTTTAATTAATAAATTATTTATTAATTTAATACTTCTATTTCTTCAACAATATTTGCGATAGTGCAAGTCTCATTAAATTATAAATTTTGTCGATTTGTTTTTCAAACGAATAATATTTAAAGTATTTATGAATAAAAACATTATACGTATATAATAGTAGAAAGGCATTCTTTATTAATTATATCAGTAGAGACATCGGTCATACACAAAGGAACTAACTGCCAACAGTAGTTATTCATAATCTACAACCACAAAAATGTACAATTAGAAGATAGCAAGAATAAATGAAAGGACCATAACGGAAGACAGAAACTACAGATACAAATTTAAAAACATCATCTACGCGTGTTTTACTTGTATACGAGATACATCCATTAATAATCTCCAGGTGCATTTATAAACCTTCGTTTTAAGTTTCTATTTATAATTCTCTACTAGTTCGGCCACTACGTTTTTAACTTTCGAAAACAGCATATTGTCAAATGTTATTTTCATGTGTTAAACCATCCCAATAATTAATTTACTAAACTATATGATTATATGTTGTATATTATTTCTTTCTAACAACATTAAACAATTTAAAGACGAAATTATATGTTTGCACGTAATAATTTAAATTCTTTGACTTTGTACATGTAAGCGTGTAAAACAAATTAAAAGCAAGATTTTTGCTCTACTTCCATTACTTTCGAATGTATCAAGATTCATGGATCTAGCTTTTATTAAGAGGATTAAAGGTCTTCTTTACCTTTACCCAAATTCCCATACTATTGATCATTACCAAATCGCTTTACCCCTCTGGGGGCAGTTTTTTGTTTAATATAACCGTAATTTATTGCGTGATTTTTGCCTCAACATATGCTATAATATAACCATGTTTTGGAAAGAGAAAACGTGTGGGTTTGTGTGTTTATGTATGCGGACCATAGTGGGTGTAATCCTGGATGGTAAAAACCAACCAATCTATTCCGGTCAGGTGTTTGCAAGCACATTTACCTATTACCGAATTAATGTATTGAATTGAACGGCTCAACTAATTGAAAACTGAATGCATTATCCGTTATTAGACATTTGACCTTGCCAATGATAAACTAGTTAGTTTTTTTCAATGCATAATTAATGAAATAGTATTAATACATTAATCAACCTGATTCATCTACACTTTGTATAGCATTCTTCAATTGTTTGGAAATTATTGGAATTCCCATCGGATCCACCATAAATGAACGAGCGGCATGTCCTACTTTGAACATCGTAATAATATCTAGAAATGTCACTGCTACAGCGTCCATAGTCTGCAGCATTATAACAAACTAGAATAAAATGAATCAATATACACAGTCAACAATAAATGCTTGTGTCGTGTTTTATAATTTGCTAATGGATTTTTTATTTGTAATACCGGTAATTGTTTTCTAAACAATCAAACTTTTAACTTTACTTAACTTTAAATTTTTAACTTTACTCAACAGGCCCTTTATGTTTTGGCACGTTACGATAAGAAATGGTCTACTGTAGGAACTTACTGCTTGGTAAATGTCGTATTGGTGGTTCGGGTGGTTCTGGTGGATCTGGTCGACAGGACGATTCAGAAGGACAGATGCACTGAAACATCGCAGAGATATGTGCTTATAATATGTGTAAAAAAGCTATCAAAGAATAAATGGACACTAATAATAAAATTATAAAGTATAATGGACAGTGTATTAAAACATGTGAAAAGAATAATATTTCTTGTTTAGAGTGTTCTAAAAGACGCATAAAATTATGTTGATACTTGAATATATGTACAAGATGTTGCGAGTATTTAACAGTTGTAGAAATATAAAAAAAGAAAAAAAATTCCTGTTTTTTAGTTCTGGGAGTATCGGAAAATTACTATAGTAAGTTTCGAAGCGGTCATATAGCGGTTTTTTGGCTGACAAATAAAAACTGCTTACCGCGTTTGGTCCAGCTTATGCTCCTTTTGTAGATTACAGAATGTGTAAACTGACAACAACAATTATATCCAAGTGATAGTCGGCGGTTTGAAATGAGGCAGATTTTTTCACTTTGATAGAGCACTTTTCTATAGTAAAGTTTGACCCAAATTACCACGGAAGTGTATGTTTGGAAGAGTCAATTGTTATCTACTCGAAATCCTTCGGGTCATGTTGTCTGCAGTTAAGGCGGGAAAAGTCTCGCGGTTTGTCCGAATACCATTGAACGTTACGAAAGCAGACGATCTTTTTGAAAAAAAACGCTAGGTCCCTTTAGAAACTCAAATTGTTGACTTCCTGTGGAAAAATCCCGTAGCAAATGTCAAGGACGATTTCGGACATTTCAACAACAAAGGCATAATATAAAATATGGACGTGTTATCGTGTAGATCTTTTTCAAATTGAATTTTAGCACTATAAAGGTACAGAATGGAATAATAAAAAATGCAAGCAAAACGCTGAGCGCATGGGGGGTGTAACATTTAGTGTAGTCTTAGACAAAACACATTTCCTTATACATTTACGAAATACCAGGAGGAAGACATCTAAGATACATTGGATACTGTCCGCTCAGAGAAAATATCGATTGGCTTATAATTTGATATAAGGTAATTTAGGTTGTTTTCTAATCAAAACACCTGTTATAAATGCATTACAGCGTGAATAGAATTATTTAACTTTATTTGTTGATAAAGACTTTTATATAAATCGTTTTGATTTATAAGATATTGTCGGGAAAAATTAATTTGTATAGAGTTCATCCGGGCACGAAAACACAAAATTAAGAGCATATAAAATAAACGTATATACGAGAAATATATAAATTAAAAGAAGGTAGGATAAGCGTTTGCACTTGGCTATTTGACAACGGCCTCTTAATTATTTTTGTATTGGGGAAACTATTGACATTTTTTGCTCTCACTTAGGCACCAAGTTTCGTTGAGTAATGAGAGACCCCTCAAAACGACCGGAATAATTTCACGTATATCACATTAAATTTTCGGGGTGCCATGTCAGATAAAAATTTTTGCAAATTTAGAAAATCCGAAGGGTACTCATGGAAACTCCCTTACACCCATAAAATAGTCCAGAAATAGGTTTTGAACAATCAAATAAAAAAATACCCAATACGTTTAATAAATTATCTGAATAAATTTATTTATAAATTCTATATGAAACTGCTTTTTAAATACAGCTCCAATATTAAAATTCCATTGAATAATAAATCCACTGTCTATGCTACAGTTTGGCGCAGTCAAATATCAAAATAAGAACTATTTTCCTCTCCCTCAGTCAAAGTTCATTTACAGAGCGGTTGTCATTTGATCAAAAACGATAACTGTTTTCATATTAAGGGGGTTTTGGATATTTACACTGAAAATAATTTGTCATTGAATTTTTTTAAACCTCCTCAAAGTTTTTCTTTTATTCACGTTATCGAAATTCAAAATGAAAAATCGGGATTTCATGCTTAATTTTGAAGGGCTGATTACCGATATTTTTAATTAATTCTAATAGATTGTCCAAAAAATATAACAAAAAGCACTAAAATAATTGATATACAAAATTCTGTCAAATGAAATTTTAAAACTTTTTACATAATGTAAAGCAGTTGGGATACATGTAAGAAAAATATGGGTTTCTGAGTTAAAAATTCGTGTATTTGGAAATAACTGCTCAAAAAGTACTAAAAATGGTCGAAATTACCTCCCTTGTTAAAAATTTCATTTTTATTTTCCCCTATACACAACTTTTTTTTTATAGAAAACTTTGTATTTAAACCATGAATAAATTGTAGGGTTAGGTGTTTCTTTCATTTTGATTTTTAATTTTATGGAAATTAAAAGTTCTTTATAAAAAATATTATTAATTTGAACATAAATATGACACTTGATTGAGATTTTCAGAAAAAATGGCGAATGGTGTCCTGGATTCCTTAAAAGAAACGTGTACATTATAAATAAACAAATTAAAATGTCAAAACTCATTCAATTTGTGAAAACATGGCTACTTATTCTGTTAAAAGTACCCGGAGTAGCTAAATAAATAAAAATACGTAATAAATAAATAAATAAATAAAACATAAATAAATAAATAAAACATAAATAAATAAATAAAACATAAATAAATTTAAAAAAAAATACTTGCATGTGATAGATGAAACAATCCTGACACAAGTAGTAAAAGACTCATCATTTTTTTACTTTTAAAGTGGTCCCTTATTCGAAGGTCTGAAATCACAATTATTCAACTCACGAAAGTATTGTGTTGTACTTTATATACAAACAGATTTTTTTTTCATCGCGCAACAAGATGGTATATGCCTATTAATATGAATGCCATAATTTTCATTATCCGATTTGTCGAGTATTATGGCGCGACATCTTGTCTTTTTATATGAAAAATTAAGTACCCTGTCGTACAGTTGTGAAGTTAAAACAACTGTTTGATTTCCTGTTTTAAGACGATGAATATTAAAGCTGGTTTATTAAATGCATCTTAAGCTGTTTATATACAATCATAGTGCTTTCAAAATGCAAGAAGTTACATGTTGTAAACTTACTCATAAGGATAAAAAGGCATGTTGCAATTTACCATAAGAAGCTAAATGCAAGTCTGATTTCATCCCACGTTAAAGATTCTTGTTATACTAGAGACAATTTACGTTCTGTACTATAATTCGCTTTTACACCGATGTCAAAAAGAAATAATAAAACGCAATAAAAACACGGAACGTAACTAGAAAGTTACCAAACGAAGAAGGTAGCACTAAAAGAAATGCCTAAAGAAAGATGCAATGCTGAATGCAGATTTTAACTTCGAAGTTGAGAGTGATTTACCAACGATCATGGATTGTAAGGTATTTAATAACCTTATTGAAGCAGTTGATTTCCATTTTTTGTATTGTGAGGAAACTTTTTTCTGAATTTAATCAATCAATCAATCAATCAATCAATCAATCAATCAATCAATCAATCAATCAATCAATCAATCAATAAATCAATCAATTAAAAATAAAATACAGGCGCAATATTCCAAACGCTAATACAAAACCATGGTAAACACTGTAACACACACGGAACAAATCAATACACAAACAGAAGTCAGCGACACATACTCTCAAAGCATTTATGGTGAAAAGAGTAAGCAGTTCTTGCCAGTTGTAACAAACTTCTCGTGTCGCTGGCAGCCATGTCAGAGTAAGTTCGTTAAAATATTATGCTACACAAACTTTTCGACAAACCTTACAGAAAAATAGGTTTTCAATTAACTCATCCTCATAAGTGTACTAAAACAAGTTTTAGGATCGCAATTATACCCATTTAAAATCTTAGAGTCTGATAAAAAACGCGTACCCCAAATTTGACAAAAAATATGTTTCCAATAAAAAGGCCTATAATTGACAGATTTAATCATTAGTGTATATATTTTGGGATTTAGACTAATTAACGACAAGGTAAGTACTGTCATGACTTATTATCAGGTATATGTATCGTATCATTGCATTTCTTAAAAAACCGCATTTATTAATATCTTTCAATCTGGTTTTATGCAGCACAAGGGCATGGTCGTGTAAAAATCTAAAGTTTTAAAAAGGTATGTTTGGAAAGAGACAAAGATCGTAAGATGTCTACCAATCCTTTAGAATGTTTACAGTATCATCGCATTTATGCCACTCCTCAAACAGCGAGTGTCACTTGACTTTTGTATGCCATTTGTTAAAAACTTTGATAGCAGTTTTGCGGTCAACTTTGTAGATCCTGATGTATTTTTGATATTTTTGTTTGTTTGAATTATGGTTAACGTCACTTTCAGAAATTGTTCAGCTATGTCATGGCGTCCATTTTTTATTGGGGAAGGAAGCCAGTTTAACCGGAGAAAAAACCCCGACATTCGGTTGGAAAACTGTCAATCGTTGTCACTTAAAATTGGTGACAAACGCACCCCGCAGTGTAGGTGTAAAGGTTTAATAAAGGACAGAGATATAATAAATATAAGGTGTGTTTTCACCAAAACAAAAAGACACAGATAAGTTTTGAAAGCTCCAGAAATGAAGACAGAAATTAGCTTTACAAACAAATGCTTCAACATCCGATTGACATTTTAAATTTTGAAAAATTCAAAAATACTATTCCTCTCGGCCTTTTTACTTTGCTCGGCGCAGTCAATGTTGTAAATATAATACGCATCAGATTTTTTTGCTTTGAATGTTTTGCATGCAAAAATAAGTGTAAGACAAAAAAGGTGCAATTATGCATCTTAAATTCAGAACTTTAAAAAGCTGTATATACGAAAAACTTAAAAAAGACCAAACAGTGACAGCTTACAAAAATCGCAAATAGTGAACAGGGCCTCAGTTGTCACATGGTTAAGGTAGTTCTTCTACTATTGATCACATGGTCTGTCAACAATGAGATTGCAGGTTCCAGTCTCACTGCGAGCAGGTTGAACTCGCCTCCAATCTTAATTGACAAAAATTGCATGTTTTTCTACCGAAGGTTGGGGTTTTTTCCAGGTACTCTGCTTCCTCTCGAAAGAAAATGGACGCCATGAAATAACTGAGAAATTGCTGAAAGTATCGTTAAACGCCGTTTAAACAATCTAAATGTTGCAATAGATATTTCCGTTCCAAATCAGGATATTTAATTAAATACACATTAAGGGAAGTTTTCACATTAATAATGTGATAAACAACGAAATGAACGATTTCTGTTTAATTTATTAATACATTGTAATAAACAGGATTTCTTAAAAGTATTAACAAAATACATGTTCTTATATTTGAAGAATTGATATAAATATTGGAGAAGCTTTTTTTATTAACGCCGTTAGATATATGACTTTTTCCCAATATATTGGTAGCCTTGGCATAAAAAAGTATAATATTTCGACATGCTGGTGACATCTTTATTATCTCGCCTTCCAAAATGCTTAAATTAAGCTCCCTCACTGAACGAAGTACTCGTATGGCGTAGTGAAGTTTATAACGTTCGTATACTCAATGAAATTGTATCTTAAACTGGATGGGATTACATAGAATTGTACATTTTCAGCTACTGAAACGTAGTTGTAACTCAATCTATATATTCTATGAATAAAGACGGCAGTGGTCGTCCGAACTGAATGTTTTTATTTACAATATTGAGTAGGTTTTACTATACGGACAGATATAGTAAATATAATGTCTGTATTCACCAAACAAACAGAAGTTTTAAAGAAGGTTTCAGAAACGAAAACAGAAATGTGATTGAAAAAACAAATGCATCGACATCCGTATGATCTTGTAAATTAAAAAAATCCAAGAATCCTATTCCTCCCGGCCTTTTTACTTTGTTCGGTGTGGTCAATTCCGTAACTGCATTTTTATCCTTGTATTTTTTACATGCAAAAATAAACAAGACAAAACAGGTGAAACTAGATATCAGTGAAATGGTTACCATGGAATGCGATACATTACCTTGATATTATCTACCCATATTCCAAATATCGCAAGCTTACTAAAAAAGATTAAAAAAATATAGCTCTGACACGATGGACGGAAGGACAAACTGATTATTATAGGGCGTCCTCCAGTAAGTGGCGGGGCCCTAATTAGGGATCTTAAATTCAGGACTATAAATAAGATGTATATACGAAAAACATAAAAATGACAGCAAAAAGTAAACAATTAAAACATATGTTTGCAATGGATTCAAATCGGGCGATTTAAGTAAATAAACGTGTAAATGTATAGTAAAAACATAAAGGTAAATTATGTCTACATAAATACTCCGATAAATGACAAACCGATGAAACTTTAGTAAATACGACTCCTCATAAGTAATAACCAAATATATTTTCCTAATTTTAATTATTGGTTATTGATATAAATATTCGAGAAGCATCTTTTATTTTCGCTTTTAGTCGAATGACGATATTCCCAATTTATACGTACCATAGACTTGTCATAGACAATTATAATATTTCGAAATGTTGGTGAGATCCTAATTATTATGCCTTCCAATATGATTGTTTTGAGCTTCGCTTATGGCTTAATTTAATGAAGCACGCATCTGGCGTACTGAAGTTTATACGTTCGTATAAACGATACAATTGTATTTTTAAATTTGACAGGTTAACACTGTAATGTATATTTTCGGCTGATGACACGTAGTTATAACTTGTAAAATTTCAAATCAAGCTAAATCTTGTTCCCGCCATAATAAGATAAAATATTTATGTCGTATTTCAGAAACGAAATAAAATAGAAAACAGTACAGCAATAACATACCGTAAGTATTTCTAAATGTGACATCTCATCTCCAGTTGATTTTGGGGACATTGCAATGCAAAACTTATGCTGCAATTAATGTATAGTCGGTATCATCGTGTTCATTTCTAGTATTTTTCCAACAGTTGAGCATTAATATATTTACAGATATTTTAAATTTTCACACTGGTGTGGAAATTAGAGTTGTTTCGCGTGTCATATAATTTACTGTTTTGTCAGTTTTAATATTAAAATAAAAATCAGACAATACCCTGTTTTGTCTTTCATCTAATGCTGACTTGAATAATTTTTTTTAAAAGTTGTTTATCGCTATTTTGCAGTATTTTCCTTTGATCTGTGTGTGCGATATTATTCCATCTCACTCTACTATCGTGAGATGGGCTCATCTCAGCTCCCTGTCAAGACGTCGTTAAGTAAACACTGTGACGTCACAATGTTACAAAACACCGATAAACAGATTATTTACGTTTTATGAAACTCGATGCATTTTCTCGTCATCTCATCTCAGGGCTGTCGCCCTTCGATGAGATATGGATGAGAAAACGCATCTCGTTTCAAAAAACGTAAATAATCTATAAATATCATCTATATAGTGTAAGCTGTAAACCCCCAAATATGCATCAAATGAATATTAAAAAGCCCGCGATTAGGAAAGGACAACTGTCTGTTGGAAAACAAAACCTGAAACAACAAGTAAATGGGTCATTTTGATGATATACAGTTGTCAGAAATAAAAGTAGTTTTGTGGAAGAAGGATTCATTTTTACCTAGAACGTAACATTTTACGGCTTGTAAAAAGACGATAGGAATTGTATTTCTTCCAAGTTTTCTTGGATATTATGATTAGGAGTGTAAAGACTGGAGTAGTCAAAAGATTTCAACACTGTCACAAAACTGTGACAAGCGACATTTCTAAAAGTTCACTGTAAATTTTCAATATATCCATATCTGTTTTAGACGACTTTAAGATTTACTAGTTTCATAATATATCCTATATCTCTAGTACATTTTGGACAGCTGTTAGAATAAATACTACTTATTTAGAAATATATTAGGTACAACACTTGCTGATCTGCCTATATCTCATGGCCAGAAAACCATCAAGATTGATCGATTTCTTGATAACTCAGCTTTACCTTTATTGGTTGGGGTATTAATACAGTATGTTTGTTTTAGTTTTCCTGACATCTGGTTAACTTTCCTTACCGATTGACAATATTGTGTCACATCCTGGTATCTTTTAATTTCCTTGTCAACTTAAAAATATGAGATATCACATCGAATAAACATATCTTTCATTGATTTTTTACTGTAATTAAGTTGTACCTCAAATAATCCCTTTGCAAAGAAGAAGTTTAAAAAAGAATATTAAGAATCCATGATTTAAAAAATGATTCCAGCTAAGAGCATGCAATTTTTTGGTTGCATGAACAATCCACTCCTCGATTTTAGAATTTCTACAACTAGTGGTTGAATTGGAAGTCTTCTGTGTATTGTTAGCATTTCCCATCAAAACTGACTTGCATTGCTTGTCTCAGCTTGAAATATGTCCAAGTAAATATGTAAACATTTGTAATACTGATTGTCCTAAACAACTCACTTGAAGCTAATCAAAGTACAACAAAATTCCTTATTTTGTTAATTATATGAGTGCCTTTTGTAATTTGATTGAAGTTGATCATGTATGCGATAAATCGTATAAGGGTGAATTGACAATAATTTATTAACAAATAGTATTATCTCAAAGTCCAAAAATATAATAGGACGCCATGGCACTCAGAACAAAAACAGAACAGAACAAAGCAAAACACAAACAAAGGCCAGCAGCACTAACTATAATATAGTGAATTTAGGTGCTCCGGATTAAAGGCGGTGTTTGTCTCTTTCAACACACCTGTCGCTACGTTGGGAATCAATCCAGGGTAAATTAAGTCCCATCAAGCAATATAATACAAACACTCAATCGTCAATATCGCGTTTTTTTTGCCAACAAGTTCATGATGTCGTCCATGAAGATAATCTAATAAACTTAAACTGAATAGCAAGAAACTCATTGTAATCCCCAGAAGATCTGTAGTTACGTATCAGTTAACAAACGTAACCTACATATGCTGGAATGTTGGTCCACAAGTAAGGAAATTTGACGTTTTGAAAGTCATCATGTACATCGTAGAGTTAAATAGAAAGTCTTCCTTGAGTGCTAGATGAAACTCCAGATATGAACTGGACCTAATAGTGTATTTTTCGGACTGTTTTGTAAATTCAACTTATTTTGGATACAACATTTGGAAGTTCGAATATTGATTGGACAATTCACATTGGAAAGCAAATGGAACTTTGGAAGACAGCTAAGTTAACAGTTTACTCTATTATTGTAATAAGATAATTAAAATAAATAAATATTAAACAGTATAATTTTAACTAATAAAATGATCATAATCTCTGTTAATTACTAAAAAATGATAAATTAAAACTATTTGCATGCTCTAATATGATGAAACTGGTTAAATGTCTTGAGTCATTTAAGAATTTCCTATTCCTGGATTTGACTTTTCCGTACATATGACAATAAGTAACTTGACGGGTGTCTTATTAGATGCAGGCACTTCTTACTAGTATGGAGCACCTGAGTGAATGTTTTTTATGTTGCGTTTATCTATATCCGGATTTTTAACTTTCCCCTGACTTTTGGCTCTTGATGTTCGGTCAGTTTTCTTTCCTATTTTTCTTTAAAATTTTAACACCCGGTTACATGGCTGTCTGATGTGTTGTTATTAGATGATGGTATTGATTTGAATTTGTCTGTTAATAGTATGGATGAGGCCTTTAATTGATGGAAGACGACCTTCAAGTTTTCAAAACTAAACTTAGAAAAGACAAAGCTTCTGTTGGTCGAGTTATCAAGGGCTCTCCATTAGTTGATAAGGGTGCAAAAAGAAAGCTACAAAATCAGCAGATGGGCCTGCAAAAGTAATTAAATCTTCTTTTTCACATTATAAAATTTTGGAGATCAAATCGAAAATGGGTATTGACTCAATGTCTAAAACTTTGGATAGCATTGATGAAATATTGCCAAAATTGATGAATTTTGTGATAAATTGGTTGGTGGTAGATGGAACAAAGAGGTAGCACAAAATCATATAAATTTTGTTTATTCCCTTTAAGTTCTTTCTCCAAAGAGAAATCATTGCATATAGACATTAGTTGATGCAACACGACAGCAGTGGCCTATATCAATGAAATGGGTGAACTGGCATCACCCGTGTTGGATGATTTGTCTTCTAAAATTTGGCCTTCGTGTTTTTTACCTTGGTGTTTTGGCAGAGACATTTTTATATCGGCGCAACATATTCCTCTTTCGCATAACTTTGATGCAGACCATATGTCGAGAAATTTTAATGTTTCCGGACAATGGAAGTTAAAACCTGACATTTGTACAAGAATATGTAGGCATTTTTTTTAGCCTGATATTAATCTATTTATTTTTTGCATCTCTTTTTCAATGCTTAGGTAGAAATGTCTCATGGTCATATGACCCACAGTCTTCATATACAGATGCATTTTCTATTCCATGGTCTGCTTTCAATCGATGTTTATTTCCTTCTTTTTGTTTGATAGATAAATAGTAAATACTGCGCATGATAATTTTACAGATGCAATTTTAGTTGTGCCTTTTTTGCCTAGTCAAAGTTAGTATCCATTATTGTTTTCGGTGTTAATTTCTGTGCCAGTTAGGTTTCCTAGACACAAGGATCTAGTGACCATGCCTCACCAAGGGCAGTGTCATCCTGTTTTGAAAAGACTGAATTTAATCGTTTGTCTTTTATCAGGACAGCACTCCTTAGTAAAGAATTTTCGAAAAGCTCTTTTAAAGTTATCATTACCTCCTGGAGACGCACAACTAATAGACAATATGAGTATGCTTGAAGGAAATACTTATTTTGGTGTGATAAAAGAAATGTAATCCCATTCGTCCAATTGAGAAGGAGATGGAGAATAAATTTTCATTTTCTGTTGTTAATACTGCCAAGTCAATGTTGAATCAGACTTTACTGTTTGTTGTTGTTGATTTTAACAATTTTCATTATTTGGAGCGTACGCTCAAAGGATGTTACAATTGTAATCCGCCAGGAGTGCGGCATGTGCACATGCTGGATGTGCAGGTTGTATAACGGTACCTCATTACTTTATTTCCGTTTTACAATCAAAATTAAAAGTTTTTGAATTTTATGTTAATAACCTTAGTTGCTTTAATTACTGTAGCAAGGTATTAAACTTTAGCTGCACTGGATATGAACCATGTAAGATTTTATGATGGACATAAGAAGGTTATATTTTTGATTCAGAAGCTTATGAAGACTTCTAGGCCTGATATACCATTAACTTAGGTGAGTGTACACCGTTATGTGAAGCCTTAATTATGTTCTTAAAACATTGAGAATACGAGAGATGTCAGAAGTTGTTTATTTCATATGTTACTTTAATGACGTTGCTGCATCAACATTAGCGCGTTTGATTACAAAAGTTTTATTTGTGTCTGGTTTTGATACATTCAGTACGCAGTGCTGCTACATCGACAGCCTTTGCATCAGGTTGTACAATGAAAGAAATTCTCTCAACTGCAAGCTGGACAAATGCTAGACCTTTTAACAACTTTTATGATAAATATATTGATGAAAATCCATGACTCAGAGACAATCTCCAATAGTATTTGAGGGACTGATTTCCCATAAAGATCAATTAAGTCATGGTTACGACCATAGAACTTCTGGAGAGATATCATCGACCTAGGTACAACAAACTCTTGACAGAAATGATCGGTCTAGAAAATTGGAACATCGATCGCAGGATCTAGAAAACGTACAAGTTGTGAAATGTACACACCATACGCTGGAGCTGCTGGAATGTTGCTGTCGATATACGGAAAGTTGACAGTTGGAAAGTTTAAGTCATCACGTTTGTCATAGAGTCTAGTTTGTAGTTTTCCTGATTCTATTTGTAGCAGTAGGTCTAAATAAGCGGCTGACCTAAGTGTATTGGTGGTGTCTTTAATTCCAATTTATAATCCTCGAATATAATCGGAAATTTTAATTTGTGTGAGGCTAAACATATTTAATAGTTTCAATGATTATGTTTCCTGTATTTCGTTAGACTTATAATAAATGCTTTGCCAAAAACAGGTATTAACAGTAAAAACAGCGGCAAAAGTTGAAAAACGTTTAAAGAGTTTATATGAGCTGTACACAGAAACATAGGTCAGGTTCCACAAACTTATTAATGTCATAAATAAAATCACAAACGTGACCGCATCCACCTACAAACCTTCTGTAAGAAAACTGGAAGTTCTGTAAACGCGTATAGAATATTTATCAATAAAAACATCACACGTGTATAACACTGACAATTATTCCAGGTTTGCAGCTTACTTTATTGTTTTATTAGTAAAATCGTCCAGACAGAACAATGCAGAGCACTGTGGTCACAGCAGTAACTAAATTCCTACAGCAACACAACGTTTTATAAGTGTAAAGCAGATAATAACTAGACTTAATGGCAGGTGTAAAATTTAGACAGAAATTACAATCCAACTTACAAAATTAATTTCCGCATCTGCATGCATATATTTGATTTTTTAATTGGTTTTACTTCGTGACCGAGCACATGTCAGTATGGTGCGCGTAGGAAAGTACAGTCAATGTCCGTATTTTTCCTATCTATTCCTAATAAGGTATTGGGATTCACAGTGCGCGCCATTATGGAAAACACTTAAAAATGGTCTGTAATTATTTTAAAATCAAGTTGGAAACTAGGAAATGGTATAGTCACACTTCGTTGCTGACAGGAATATAATTGATTTAGTCATTATCTAAATTTACTGCCCTGAAATTTCGAAAATTATTTGAATTCTTATGTTTTTCTATTTTCAAGGTGTGGATAGTCTTTGTCGAATTTTGGTATGACGATTTGGAATTTTGGTGTTTAAAGCTCTACAACATATTGCTTGGGTTGAAGCGCCAATGACGAGTCTTGATTTGACGAAACGCGCGTCTGGCGTACTTAATTCTATTACCTTAGTATCTTTGATGACATTATATAGTAACAGATTTGCTCTTACTGAAAGTTAAAATCTTGCGCCTGACATCTACGAAAACATACTAAAACGTATGTTTGCCCAATAAAATGTTTGCTGATAAATATGTTAATGTTCGAAATGCTTATCGACAATACGCTTATAATGTATCCTGCTATTAAAAATTATATCATTATTTTAAATATCTTTGGTCTACCATCTGACATTACAATAAAAAATATTCTGATATGTTAATATTGTTCAAGACTATTTTCAGTTGATTGTGACGTCGTCATGTTGTCATCAAAGTTGACCAATCAGACATTCATATGTTGGTATTGGAGTAATAACAAAAAAATGTCAATGGCGTTTGTATTCGTATTTTGTATTTGTATTTGCCCTGATTGCCCCAATGTTGACATTTTTTGTTATTTCTCCAATACCAACATATGATTAATAGCAGGCGACCAACTACCTTAACCATTCGGCAACCAAGGACAAACGTCTGCTTCTCGGATAAAACTGTGTTGCTACATTATCACATACTCTCTTTAAAACAATGTTTAGGAACTCAAAAAGACAAAAATACACTTGTGCATCTAACTTGTAAGCTATTTTATAAATATTGCGAATAGATCCAATTTTATACATGTTAGTGTGCAAAGCAATTGTCTCGTGGTTTGCAGCTAACTTGATTAATAGAGCACAAGCACTAATCTGGATACTACAGTCATTTAATCTCTGCAATGATAAAACAACGTTTAATAATTTTAAATAAGAATATAACCAGACAGCAATCAATCAATCAATCAATCATTTCATTATTTCAACATTTCTTGTCATAAGCATGGATGTATGTTTTCTATTACTGGGTTTATGTGATCAACGAATAGAAAGTGAATGCAATATTCCTGATTAAACATTTGACCATGGCATCGGTTACTAATTAATTATATAAGGAAATACTTATACGTTAAACACAACTTCTCCGGGTACTCCGGCTTACTCTCCCCAATAAAAACTGGACGCCATAATATAGCTGAAAAATTGCTGAAAGTGGCGTTAAACACCATTCAAACAAACAAACAAACACAAACTCAACTTTATTTACTTGCAAGTTGCCAAGCATGCATCAATCGTTTTGAAATTATTAGCATTGCCCCCAGCTCCACCATACGTAAACAACTCGCATGTCATTCTGTGACCATTATAATAATATCTTAAGCCTTCGCTCCCACCGTGCCCATGATCTGGCGGAAGTTTACAAACTAGAAAAAATAAGTAATGATTACGCATTAGTATAGCTTAAGCTACTGCTGTCATTTTCTCGCTTAATTTATAGTCAAAGTTCTTTTAATATCATCATAACAAACCTGTAGTTATGATGTGATACTTTGGAGTAAATTGAAATCATACACCTATAATTTATCTATAATAATTTATAACGTTTTAATATTACGTAATTGTAATTTTTAATTCTTACAGGGTTGAATTGTTCTGATAGTTTAAAATAAAGCTACAAAACACTAAAACATTTCTTTCTTAAAGATTTATACAAAAATCTTTTTCAGGGAATTGAATAAAGTTTTATGCAGTATTAAAAAAATTCGATGCATTTTATTGTTGAAGAAAGCCGAAGCTACCACAAAAAACTGCCAACCCATGTTAAATAAAATAAACCTTTCCCTGTAATTTCATGGTTGACAACGATGACATCAATACTAGATTGCTAATTATAATAACCGCTGGTTCATATAATTCTTGTTACCTAAACGCGACATGTCTTCAATAACAATATATTTAGTCTGCGGTTATTTATCATAAACGACAGGCCTGACTTGCAAAAATTCGATAAAATGCAAATCACGACATTATTACTGCACTTATTGACAAAAACGGTGAATATTTTAAAGCAGAAAGTTCAATACAAGTATGTCAATACAACAAATATTTCAGAGCGGAAAAAGTCTTGACTACTTTAAGTTGATTGTTTTTTCACCTATATTTTGGCCAGGAGTATAAAATACTGATGATTTCAGGTCTGCTTTTTTCCAGGAACGGAATTTGAAAATCAAAATATACTTATTTACATTACAAAAAAAAAATCTAATGATAAATCAAACATTGGTAAAGTTATCAGACTGTGAACAGACGTATTCTTGCTATACACAAAGTTAAGAAATAGGCTACTATAATTATTTTCTTATTAAATTTCACACTGGGAAGTCATTTATGGTATAAACTTTCTTCTTTAGAATTATAAAAGAATTTTATATGTGTTTGCCAGATATTTGGACAACTTTGAAGTTTGGCCGACACACCATGTTGTCTGACACGTTTCGATAAGAAATGTTCTTATCTATTAACTTACATTTTGGTACTTTCATTGTCATATTCGGTACCTCACCATCATCTCCTGGAACTGGAATTGGATTTGAAGGTGGAAGGCACTAAAACATCGTAGACATATGTGTAAACATATAACATTTAAATAAAATTCGTAAAAATTAAGAACGTTTGATAAACTACATGCATCAAGAACATTTGACTGTTAATATAAAGACGAAAATTACAGAAAGAGTACCTTAAAACCAACACACAAAAAAATACAGCAACTACACTAAATTTTGTTATTTCATTCAGTACTTGCACCCGTACACCAACACTTTGACTGATTGATAACTGATTGCTGACGGATTTTGGAACGCTGAAGGATCGCTGACTGATTGATGACGTATACATCCGTCCAAAATTATGAATCCGTCATAACCTTTGTAACCATCAGCGATCAGTGCGATCCAGAATCCTTCATTAAATTATATGCATAGATCGGTCAGTTTATTGACGGATACGTATAAATAAATAATTTGAAAATGAAACGAGTTCTGCGTCATTTGTATATTATATATGCGTTGATAATAAAATTTATAATAGAAAACGCATGTATTAAAAAAATATTTAATACAAATGTCTCGTTTAATAAATAAATAAATAAATGTATTTAAAAAAACAAATATATATATATTTTTGCTATATTATTGAATTAGGCAAATTTCTTCAAGGCATGACATGTCTGTGGGCCGAACCCTGCGAGCCCTAATAAAAACTTCGTTCAATTTAAGGCACATCAGTAGCGAAGAGGCTAATGTTTCATTTTCGTAATCCATTAGTCATCCTTTCTTTATCTCTGCGACTCGTGATTTCTCTGTCTATTTTATTTTATGTGACCTGTTACATGTATAATGTGTGTCTTATTTTTAGCCGACCACAATCAGTAACAGATTTATTTACATTTAGCACATGACTTGGCCTCTTTTAGACGGACATCATTTTTACATGCAGTTAGAAAAAACTAGTTCCTTAATTGTATGAATGCATGTTTTTGTTTAGTTTACAACATTTTAAAATTAAATTATTAAACTGTTATGTATAAACAATTGTTGAACCTATGGACCAGCATTGTCAATAACAACACATTGTTTACTAAACAAAAAGTTGAAAATATACAACGATTCTTGTCGCAAGTTTTATTTGACATGCAAAACAAGTAGTTAAAAAAATATACTTACAATTACGCTGGATTATCTGATTGTTTATGGTTTTCAGCAACATTTCAGTCATTTCATGACGTCTAGTTTTTATTGGGGGTGGGGTGGGAGGAAGCCGGAGTATAGGTTAAAACCGACAATCTTTGTCAATTAAGTTGGGTACACCCTACCTGCAGTCTTTCGAAAATCCGCAACCTGTTGACAAGCATGTAATAACTATTTTTTAAATAAAATGATACTATGTGATGTTTATATTCCGTCACAGATGCATTAGTTATAGATTGGGGGAATTTCCATTGATCCTTTATGACTTTAGATTAGACTTTTTCCGCCTAAAACATTTCGAAGACAAAGTCGAGACGTACGCCTTGGCATGCGAGGCCAAATATTTTGTTAAGTCATTTAGTGTGTTGTTTTTAAATTTATTTTGTTTTAATTATTTTATTAATAAAATGACAGTATGAGATGTTTATATTCCGTCACTGATGCATTAGTTATAGAATAAGAGAATTTCTATTTATATCATTAATAAATTTTAACTAGTTTTAGCAGTATTTGTAGATAAAACGAGGCGAAAAGAAGAAATAACAGTTGACATTTATATACTTCTAATATTTCCTAGTGAAACGAATTTTCAGATTTCGAAATCTTAATTTCACTGATCGGGAGTTGAATGGACGGATTGAAGCGATCAGTCCAAATTAATCCGTCAGATCAGTCAAATCGTTCCAAATCTGTCAATTGACGGATAGACGAATAGGGAACGATCTGACGGATTGGGAACGATTTGACTGATCTGACTGATTGATAACTGATTGATGACGGATTTTGGAACGCTGACGGATCGCTGACAGATTGCAAAAAGTGTTGCATTTTCAATCTCAAGTACTGAAGGAGATGATTATTGTATACCTGTATACCTATTGCTAAGAAGTGGCGTATGATACCCAACCATTTTTATCAAGACATCCAATCATAAAGTAAAGTAATGGAAGCGGGATATTTAGCATTACATAAAAACCTGGTTTAATGCTCTATTTCAGTGAACCTATGCGGCATAAACGAAGTATATTTCGGTAGTTAGTTCTCTACATTTTAGTCAGTAAGTACTCCACAAAATAGTTAACAACAAATGGTAAGATTTGTTTTAAATTTTAATTAGAATTTACTAATAGCTGCTTTGTTGTTTTTTTCTCGACATATGTTCAGTGCATTGACATAAAAGTTTTGCATACTGAGTGTTAAACCTTAGTATATGTAACTTATATGTATACATTCCTTATAATAAGTTTAATGCTTACTTTCAGTGAAATACTTTGAATTGGAATTGAGTTAAAGGTTACAGTATTAAGAAATTGACTTGAAGGAATATTGATTAAATATGAAATCAATTTTATAAGAATATGTACAGCTTTTTCTGCTCGTCTGATATATTTTTATTAAAATATTTATGAAAGAGTTAGATACATATGAATAGTGTTATACAAATTTGTACTAATCATACATACCAAAATATTTACGCGAAGACACAATGAAGAAACATTTACTGTTTTTTTTTTTCTTCGCGAACAGGAATTTTCGTTGTTTGGTGACTCGTAAGTTTTAACATTAATAGATTGACAGTTCAAACATAGAAAGATTTGAAATAGCACTAAAAATAATTGTGTAACACTATTAACCATTAATATTATCTGATTTAGCATAACATAACATAATATTAGTGTTAATGGAATATCAGACAAATTATATAATGTCAAAAGTTTTAGCTACCCAGGGATGCATTGCAGGCAACTAATGACGTCGTTGTTTATTGAACCATTTGTACAATGCACATGTGAACGTACAAAGCGAGGTCAACCGTTGGGAATCCAATTAAAAGAGCCTGGATTGTTTTTGTATTTTCCTTTTCAAAACATGGTATAGAAACCAAAATAGGATACTGGGAATGAATAACAGGTATGCGAAGACTTCTTTGAAATTTTTATGATTTAATATTTTAAAATCATAACAGATATATGCTATTCTGTGTCATGTGCAGCACGAGGATATGACAGAAAAAGGAATGTTACGTTTATAATACAGTCGAGGATCGTTGTAGTTTTAGGGACTGTTTAAATTTGCGCTGACTTCCCAAATATTGTATGGTAAAGTATTTAAGAGACTCACAACAACAACAATATCTTATAAAAGGCACACAAATACGAGTTGAATGGCTTTTACCCTCTACATTTTTTACATTTTGCATTGCGAGAGTATAAGTTTTTAAATTTTAAGTTCATCAAAATGTTAACAAAATGCGACATCTAAAATTGCTCTTAATTTACGTAGAGTGTTATATTTTAATGGGTCAAACATGTTGATAAAAATAAAATTTAATAAATAAGACAATAAACTGTATTAAACTTTAACGTCTTGAATATGGCTGAAATATTGCTTGATGGCCGTAAAACACAAACCAACCAATCAATAAATCAACTAAAATCTATTTGTTTTAAAGGTTTAAAATCCGAGATTTAAAACAAATATTGATATCGTATTGTGCTAGACAGTGTTATTCTGTGTTCTCGTTTCATCTTGTTTCGGTCTCGTTTCCGGCATGGTTTACGTAATTACGACACTAAAGACTTGGCGAATATGATATACAGTTAGTACAACTAGTCCAAGATTGCACCTCTTTAATTTGATAATTGTTTTCAAACCAAGAAATCCTAACCTATAGGTCATTTTGTCGCTACAGGTGTCGAGTAGCAATAACCAACTATTCAAAATTAGTCATTTAATGTACAGTAATTGAACATGTGTTATGATTTATATATATATTAAAATCTTATCGGATCCCTTTACCAAGCCTATTTAGCACTCGTTTTTTAATCGGCAAAAGTTGCAAAATATGGCAAGTGTTTCCTTTTGTTAGTTGGGTCTTACTTCAAGTGTAAACCAATGAGGGCAGACACAGGAGTTCGGAGAACTATATTAAACGTTTATCTAATAGCGAGCAATAAGCAAACACATCTTGGTACTTAAATAAATAATAATATAGCATTCTTCAAATATGGTTTAATATATGACAAAGCAACAATAAACATAATAAGACATGCGAACTGAATAAATCAGGAGAAATAAGAGAAAAAGTTGTTAAGAGGCTGAGAGAAACGGAGACAGAATTGGATCTGTATATTATAAAGAACAACATGTAATATAAAAAAGTCTTCAAAAATTATAATGATGGTATATATTTTCTACAACAACAAAATAATTATAGATAAATTCGTAATGCAGTTTTACACTGTTGTCATAAAAATATAAAATCAAACATATTAAGTAATACAAATAAAGAAATTTACTTCAATAGTGATGCATTTAAAATAGTTTTGTGGTTATATTAAAGTCTTTTATGTACAGGAGTCAAAAAGGTCATATCGCCTTCTCGTACAGTTCAATTAAAATGGCTACTATATTTTTAACACAAGAAGTTGATCAATGACAATAAATGAATATACAACAGATAAAAAATAAATAATACTTGCACATGATAAATGAAACAATCCTGTGACCAGTAGAAATACACCTATCATTTCTCAACTATTAAAGTGGCACTTTTGTCGAAGGCCTGACACCAAAATTACGCAACTGCAGAAGTATTGTGTAGAACTTTATATACTAACATTTGTTTAATCGCATACAAAGATTGTAGATATACATAATAATATGGATATCAAATTTTCATTTTCTGATTTGTCGAGTATTATAACGCGACATCTTGTCTATTCATTTTGTACATAAAGTAACGTGTCAAACAATTTAAGTTCATAGAGATTTTGTAACATTCTAATTAAATTGAAATAATATAAGTCAAGGCTTATTTAAATACATTAAGTTATTCATATTTACAGTGATCTTATAATGCACCAAGTCACCAGTGGTACACCTATATATAGGAATAAAAAAGGCATGTAACATCGTTTTATAAGCAATAAATGCAGGTTTAATTTTTTGATATACCACGTAATATATTTTTCCACGTAAAAAACAATAACTAGAAAGCGCTGATCTAAACTTAAAAGGTACCGACATAGAAAGTGACACTAGATGTAATAACTTAAGAAAAATTCATTACTGAAGGCACATTTTGTAATGAATAAGTTACGACTGATAAACGTACGAAAGGGTTCGAAAGGCATGTCATAACGTTACAAGCAGTTGATTTCCAATTATTGTGAGCTACCTTGTTCCGTTATTGAAATATTGAAATATTGCTTCTTGATCAAACAATCAATGTAACACGTATATGTACATTACACTTGAAAACAACATTGTTCATCTAACACATTAGAAAAAAGCATTGAAACCAACAGAGCAGCCAAAGTAGAAAGCGACGATTGTCTATTCGGATTTAGAAAATCAACACCAAAAAAGGGGCCTCGGCGACTTAGTAGTTAAGGTAGTTTACTATTGATCACGTGCCTGTGAACACTGAGGTTGCGAGTTCGGGCTTTACTGCGGGCAAGCAATCTTATTTGAGAAGGGTGGCAGGTTTTTCTCGGCTTCCTCCTAAAAACTAGATGACATGATATAGCTGTTAAATAGCTGATATTGGCTTTATTTAAACACAATTCAAACAAAGAAAACAAAATCTATTAGTTTGAAAGTAATAATAGTCCCCATTGCCAGGTTTCTTGGAACAATGCTAACTGATTTGCAAATTTAGTCTTTGAAGTAGTCTTTTAGTTAAATGATACAGCTTTTGTCAAACACTTCTTTCTGACAATTAATTAGGTACATACACAATTTGTTTGACCGACACAATTGTTTGCTTCACACGTATACAACTTTAATTGGACTGTTTTGTGTGTGACAGTAATTTAGACATCTTTAAACTTTGGATAGGCGAAGCGAAATTGTCATTAGAGGTCCAACATTCTAAAACATTTCGGAGAGATATTGAATTCTTCTATTGCGTTTACTTGCAGCTAGGGGCTTTTTGTTCTAGAAGTTCAAAAGACATGCAATGAAACATTGTAGACTTATGTGTTTACATATTATCGTAAAAACGTCATCAAACCTTATAAAAGTTATAACGCCAGAGATTGGTGCAATTACGACTACAAAAAATATTAAAAGATCACAATATTAGGATGTTAACGACCATTTATCACACAAATGTAATATAACTAAAGTAAATCAGTAAAATATTACCATGTACATATAATAGTTTAAGGTATCTGACCCATAATTGAAGTCACCGTTTACTTTTATTTGTTGACCAACAAATACAACTTTATTACATCAATGTATTGCTAATTAATGATCAAAATTAAATATATTGTTCATTTCGAGTGAATGTTTACAGTTTTAAGCAAAACAAAACAGTTACTCAACTAGTATTTCCGATGTTTGCCAAACATTACCAAGGTCTGCTTCAGTGAAAAACAATGGACTTCCGGGCCACCAAATATCATCATGTGGTCAATTTGGTGCAGATACTTTAACGGACTGCGTTTAAAATGATTCATTAGAAAGTCTATTTTACGCTCTAATTGGTGACCAGCCTGTTAAAAATGTATTGTAATGCCTCATGCTATTGATGTAATAATAAGTTTATATATTTATAAAGAAATACTTACAAAATAACAAACACAAAAAAGAAATTCATTAAAATAGGTAAAAATTTTCAAATTCATATTAATATGTATATTTTTTTTATAAATACCGAAAAATAATAAGATTATTTTATGCAATTTCTGGAAGTCCACCGGAAGGAAAATCAAGTTTTGCGTAATAAAACTTGGGTAAAAAAAGCCCGAATTCATACTCAAACTTACAACTTCAAATCTGCCAAAAACTATCGCCAACAAAATACCAAATGACATTTAATATATGTATAATATTTCAAATGTAGTAATCCATTAAAAGTTAATATACATGGTTTGCTATTGCTATAGTGCATTCATGATGCTTTGTATCTATTTTAATATTTTCATGCATAAAATTATAGTTGCAATAGTATTGTTATAATGTCAAAAATGTCATAAAATATGCAGACGAACAAAAACAAAACGGAACCAGACTTGATATAACGTGCAGATCAGAGTAGGTAAAAATCTACCGAGGCGTAATGATCTTGCTAAAAAATTAATGTTTGGGTAAGCAGCTATATATAGTTTGACATATCACGACGAAAAGAAAATTCATCTTGTTTTTCATGTGTGTATATTACGTGAATAAAGACGACAGTGGTCTTCGTCAAAACGTCTGCAAAATGTAGTTTTTATTTTACTATAAGAACAAAGATACAGTAAGTATAAGGTATGTAAGTAACAGAGAAGTTTTGAAGAAGTATCCAGAACGAAAACTGAAATGAGATTAAAAACAAATGCAACAACATCTCAACATATTCCCAATGTATAGGTTGCCTTGGCATGAAAAAGTATAAAATTTCGAAATGTTGGTGACATCTTAATTATTTCGCCTTCCAGCATGTTGGTTTTGAGCTTTCCTTATGACCTCATTTAACGAAGCGCGCGTTTGCTCACACGTAGTTATAACTTGTAAAATTTCAATCTAAATCTTGTCCCTATCATAATAAGCTAAACATATTTACGTCATATTGACATCAAATCGTATTTTAAAAAGAAAGAAAATTGAAAGTTTGAAAACAAAACAGCGATAACATATCCTAAATGAATTTTCAATGTGATGTCTCATCTCCAGTCGATTTTGGGGCATGAAAATGCAAAACTAATGTTGGAATTAACTTATGGTATACATCATCGTGTTCATTTCTTGTAAAAAAATTTTAAAGCTAGTTTGGTATACTTTCGGCAATAAAGAAGAATTAACCTTCTCAACGCTACATACAGTTTTCCGATATTTACAACAGGGACGAAAGAACGTCTTGTTAAAAACACTTGCTTTAAATTCATAACTGCAAATGGATGAATTACATTATAAAGTTGATGAATCTGAATCGCGCAAAATTACCTGTCATTTAATATACAAATGTGTCATTCTTTACGATTTGTAACTTCCCGCGGCGACGCACACTTTTTTACCACCTAATACATATAAACAATTATTACATGTAGATAAGAAAACAAAAAAAGATTATCTAAAAACAAAATAATGACACCAATTGTGTAGTTTAACACTTGGTACTGTAAAAAAACGTGTCTGTGAATATAGTTCAATCTTTTTCAAATTTTAGAAAGAGGTGTCAGTAATATTATTGAATTAAAATATAGTTTAAAGAATATACTATTATAGGTGAATATATGAATGTTTGATTGATGGATTGCTTGACGTACATAAAGCAATAGTTTTGCATATATTCGGTACTTATGAATATTTGAATTTAAACATAGTACACATTTAATTATAGGGAACTATAGATTTTTGTTGAATCAATTTACCCTCAGCACAAAATATGCAATTTTCAGGTACACATACCGCGACAGAAAAAGTTTAATGTTTTTTAGAAAACCGCAACAATATTACTTTTTGCAAATGACTGGCACGTTTAGGTAAGGTAGGAACTTAATGTAATGTATAGCAGTTTCTGCTGAAGAAACGCTTTTGTTTATGATCTAGAGTGTATATGAATTAAATGATTGGCGCATACGCATGTTAACATATATAAACAGGATTGTTAAACTTTTTCGGCTTTTTCAATCATGTGACTGTAAACGCTTTTTATTACGAAATGTAGATGAGGTTTAAGTTAAAGTTTAAGTCAATTAAGTTCCATAACAAAATACATAGCGTTATATATGAATGCTAAAATTTACGCAAATGATTGTGCTCTGTTATCAATTAAGTACCTACAAATTATTATAAATCTAGGAAAACAAGTAAATGCTTTTAATATTGAAGTTAAATACTGAAAAATAAACCATTTATACCAAGAATAATCATTAAACCATGCATTGATGGTATAGGAAACGATGCAGCATACGTTATACCATGCGATAAACGAAACGTTGCACGATAGATATACCATACGATAGACGAAACGATCTATCAACACGATAATCGCTGTCTCACCGTTTCAATCGTATATCGTTTCGCACATCGTGCGTGCATCGTTCGTATATTGTCCGTGCATCGTGCATTTCGTTAACCTATACGTTACAGGGACTGTAATATGTTAACTTTGGAAACTTTCCTTACCGATTCACAATATTGTGTCACATCCTGTAATCTTTTAATTTCCTTGTCAATTTTAAAATATGAGATATCAAAAAACAGGTAATACCACAATGAAAAAATAGCTTTTTTCTTTGATCTTCTACTGTAATTTAGCTGTACCTAAAATAATAAGACGATATGATTTTTTAATTAACAGTATTTTCTATACAGATATTTTTTTCAGTTTTTGAATTTGTCTTTCCTTCTGTGGGTGGATTTATGCAGGCGACAACCATAATAAAAAGGGTTATTACTTTCTATTTTACTGTTTGATTCATTCAAACAAATCTCCACCCTTTAGAACAATATTTGTGTTTGTAAAGGTAATTATCATCTCCGGAACATAAATACGGACAATACGTAAGATCAAGAGGTTTAAGTGGCGGACATGTTACATAATTATTTTGTCCTAAAATCCAAAATTGTGTATAATGATGCTTTAGGTGGCACCAACCCGCTGGAATGAAGTATTTTAAGATGAATTGCGACTGTGGAAATCAACATTATATCTTTTAAGACATCCTATTAATGACTTCTCCTTGTTCAATTACACTCATTGAAAACTGTGTTTTTAACTGCATCGAATATGTTTTTTTTTACATTTTTAAATTTCTGAGAAAGGTTGATAGAGTTATAGTCTGCACACGAATCTATATGAATTATGACGGAAGTAGTTTTTTATACTTTCGACGGTTGTTAATACATAACGATACTATACAAATGAATAACTAACTATAAAACAGCTTGCAAAAAATGTCCAATTAATTCCCCTGTGAACATTTGTAATACTGACTGTCAAAACAACTCACTAGAAGCTAATCAAAGTACAACTAAATTCCTTAGTTTGAAAATTATAGGATTGCCGTTTGTAATCTAACACAAGTTGATCATGTACGCGATAAATCGTGCAAGAGTGAACTGACAATGAACATAATTGTACTGCTGTTTATATCAGATTCAATACAAAACACAAACAAATGCCATCAACACTAACACTCAAGAGAGTAAATTCAGTTGCTCCGGAATAAGACGCGGTTTATGAAAGCTGCAACACACCTGTCGTAAGTTTGTGAGTCAATCCAGGTTAAGTTAGGTCTCATAAAACAAGAAATTACACACACTCAGTCATCAATATTGCGGTTTTGTCAACAATTTCATGATGTCTTTCATAAAATATCGTCAGTGAAGACAACAACCTTCAATAAACAAAACCCTGAGTTTGTGGTTTCCGCATAAACCGAATTGCAAGGAAAACACGGTACTCTCAGAAGATATGTAGCTACGTATCAGTTGAGAACCGTAACCTACATATGCTGGAGAGGATTGAATGTTGCAGCACAAGAAGGGGAAGTTGACGTTGCGAAAGTCGTCATGTACATCGTAGAGCTAAATAGTAAGTCTTCCTTGAGTGGCGATTTCGAGATAAAACTCCAAATATAAACTAGACCTAATAGTGCGTGCTGTGTCCTTAATCTCAAGCTCTTTTGGATAAATGACATTTAGAAACTGGCTAAATCAAGGAGTGTTTATTACAAAGACATACTCAATGCAACGGAAGCTAAGATTAAAGACTGTGCTAGCTTACGGTATTTTTAAATCATTTTATGACAATATCTGCTGCAATGAAAAGACACAAAAGAGATTGTATTGCAATTGTTACATGTTATCATAAGTGACGAAATGCAAGTTAGTGTTAGTGGTAGGGGAGTTAATTTAATCTGACGGAAACGAAATACAATACAGGCTACTTACAGTAATGTATTGTTCAACTGAAGCAACACCTAGCTCAGAACCTTAAAGGTATTGTCTGGGCTTGCATTACATATTACAGTTTTACATTAGTCTTTTGCCAGTCATTGTCATGTATATCAGCGACAAACTATATCTATTCCAAGATGATAATGCCCCGCCTAATGCACCAATGCACACGAAAACCTGAAGAGCAGACATCCAATTTCCTATGCTTCCATGACTGCACATGCTCAAGATTGAAATGTTATAGAGAATTTTTGGCTTCTAATGAAGAACAATGTACATGGGACCATTAAAACTTTGCAAGACGTGAAGAACTTTCTTCTAAATACCTGGAACAATATACCATTATTGTACATTAAATACCTTTATTCATTTATTCCACGTCGCCTTCGTGTAGTAATTATCAGATCAAAGGAACACGACGAAGATACAATAACAACAACAGGTAAATAAAATGTTTATTATTTCAGTTATTTTTTTATTTGAAATATCCAATATAGTGGAAAATTTACCCACTTATGTCACCATGCTGTAAGCTTTCATTTCATTGAATATATTTGTCTTCAGCCGAAACGCGACGCAAGACTTAGTAATGTTTTGCGTCCGTGGGTCACACATTTGTGGACATAACTCCTGAACGGATTTTGTTTAAATTTTGTAGGTTCGTGAATCACCATATGTAGCTGATCAAATCGCAACGACATTTTGATTCGACAAATTGTATAGGGGTTATGGGAATGCAACGACTTCGTGCATTTTGGGTCAAAGCTACTTTTTTGTGGACATAATTCCTCTGACCCCGCTGAACGTCATATTTTATAAGATTGTTAGTCGTCATTTGTAGTTGATCATATCGCAACGACATTTTGATTCAACAAATATTATAAGGGTAATGGGGCTTGATCGACTAAGTGCATTTTATGTCATAGAAGCACTTTGTGCATGCAACTTTTTTTGTGGACACAACTCCTCTGAAAGCGCTAAATGTATTTTATAGATTTGGTTGCCACCATATCTAGTTAATCACATTGCAACAACATTTTGATTTGAGAAATTGTATAACAGCTATAAAACGTCAAATGTAGAATTGTTGGTGACCACATTGAATTTCTTATCCCACATCATGTTTGACCTTTTGCATTTAATTGAATGAAAAACAATTTTGTATTTGTGCATTTAACATTTAAATCAATGCATATTGATTCGAATTTTTATTTGTAGGGTGACACAGCCATTGGTAACGTGTCCTTGTTTGTACTAGTTATGAATACTTATATAAAAGTCGTAAACTATAAATGAACTGTTAAATTTCAACTTTAAAAAATGATCATCAACTCAGAAATGTTAATCATTAAATAATGATAATAAAACAACAATTTGCATGTCCCTTATCAGAAGGAAGCGGTCTGGAGCCATTTATAAAAATTTAATCTGGGATGAAATTGATAAGATGGAAATATTTGTACGTAAAATAACTGAAATGGACATGTGGAAGGGACACTTGAAAATGAACAACTAAAATCATTTCACGCATTTACTTGCCGGCATAAATACTAACAAGACATAATTAAATTTGCAGAACATTTTAGTTCAAAGAAATGAGTATATATATTTTTGCCTTCTGAGCCCTTATTGTGATATTTGGTGTCTGATGGTATTGGTTTTAATAAAATTTCATGTCATAATCTGAGAACTAGTTAGTTCATATTTAGTGTTACAGTTGTCAAAAATCATTAACAAGACAAAAATCAGACAGCATCCGTCTCTAATAGAAATATGGGCACATTAAGCGCTTTCTTGATGAAATATGAACATGTGACGCGACCTTTTCACCCGACTAAATATCTAATGCCAGCCATTTTTCATGTAACAAGATAAAAAAGCTATCTAGTCATGGCATAACAACGTATCCTACCATTCTATAATTGCATTGGATAATTTAAACTTGTCAAATGTATCCAGCACTAAGATACAACTGGCTTAAAAACATCACGTCATATAAATGTAAACTTATCCAAACTTTAACTAAATTGTGTTTAGGTACGGAATAAAATATTTGTTACTAGCTTCAGTTGTTTACTGATACTATAATTTCCTTTGCACAGTTCTACACCACAGTTACAATTTTGCATCCAAAAACGTGCAGTATTTAGTTAAAAACAAACCGAAGAACGTAATTTATTGAATGTGAGAAATGTGTGGTTTTCTGCACGAAGCTAGACTAACAAGTATCCAACAGATTTACAAAAGCTGAACAAATTATTTTACTTTAACCCTGTTTAAAATGATTGCTAAAACAAAAAAGGATATTATCAAAACTTTAAAGACCCGGTTATTTGATACTGTCAAAACGAGACATGAACGAACTTCTAGTCCTAGAACTCGCATATTCTTAAAAAATATAGTTTAAATTATTGAATCGTACAATAAGCAGGATGGTTAAAAATGTCCGTCTAAGAAAAAGAACACAAAACAATGAGAACAGTATAAAATAGACTACGGAAATGCAATTTTAAAGAACGATTTCTTGTTGCTCCTACCGGAGGACAAAGCGATTTAACATAATATATTTTTATTGAAAACACCTCTTAAGATTGATCGCACTCTCACCTCCTGCAAGTGCTGGGTTTTGGGAGACACAACTACTGCATCTACGACAATTAGAACAACAATTGATAATAGGTCGGAACATATTAAAAATTGCTTAATTCCATGTTTCTTGTGTATTATGATAGCCGGATTGGCCTGACGTACGAATATTTTGTTTATTTTCTTACAAAATGTTATCCCTTAAACGACTTTCTGATTGAAATACAAATGACTTCATAACTAAGTTTTAACTTAAATCTTCAACAGTTTTTAAACGACAATGAGATAAGTGTTAAATTAAAAAAATTATTATGTCAAATAATCCAACCAATAGATCGACGTTTATATTGAATGCCGCCATCTTAATTCACACGAGATGAACTCAAAGTAGTTCGGTTAAGGTCATTTATCGAAAAATAAATTAAGTGAACATCATTCATCAAAAATTAAAATCATTTGAAGTCATCTTGAATAATTAAATAAATGTATTTATAAATATGCAAATCATATTAAAACTGTCATGGTTAATGTTCCAAGCGAACGAAAGCTGTGAGGCTAACATATCAATCTGGCAACGATCTGTTTTGTAGCGTAAAATATCTAATCACCAACTATATATGTAATTCCAACTATCACACCTTTTGGAACATAAACATCGTAAGCAGCTTCTGAGATCCGAAGGACTAAGGTCACTGTTTACTCTTCACCTATCATTTATACAAATTTATTTTTTAAATAATGGCGAAGGTTGTCCTACGTCATATATGGTCATGTGGACATATTTGGTATATATTTGTAGAAACATACTTAGTTACATAAATGAAATTAAAACTTATACATTAAAATTAATTGTCTATTTGTAGAATATTAAGAGTTTAAAAGACGACGTTTATAGAAAAGCGACGAAAACGTTTAAAATTAAGACATTCGAAATTTTCATTTAGTTAATACTTATGTTTTACAAAGCTAAACATTAAAATATGGCTAACGTATTGCTTTAAATTGGTGAAAATTGTACAATATAATGATATACTATAATATAATTGATTATACGGTACAAAAACATGTCGACGCAATTATTAAAATAGCAGCTATTGAATATAAATTTTGGCCTATGGATAATGTTTTTAAACAATATCGCCAAGAAATGCAAAGTTTGTCTTCTTAAGAACGCATTTTATTTATTTTTCATTTGCAATCTGTATTAAATCCCTGGTACGTTACGACAATACCGATCACAAAACACAATTGCTTTGGTTATTCAGTTATTTAATTAATGTTTATTGTGTGCTTTCTACTTTGAAACCGGTTATTACAAATAAATTTTAAAAAGCAATAAGACTATCAGCTTGAATTGATAAGGAAGAAAGTAGCAAGTGTTTAAAATGAATATCCAAGATGTTGCGCAAAATACGCGATGCAGCAGAAGAAAAACGTCAGAATAGCTCTAACGATTATGCTTTTTCGCCTTCTTGTTGCTCAATGAAGGAAAAAGACATAATCATTTTCCGGACATTTTTAACGTCGATACATTATTTTAAAATTTGTATTAGCCTATATTGCGGAAGTTGAGTGTGAACACTAGTTTTAATTATTAACGTTTGATAGAAAACGTTCTGCTATATAATGTACTTAATATACCAGCGTAAGCAACAGAATTCAGTCTGTGTTTGGTGATAGTAAAGGTATTACTAGACACAATCAAGAATTTGTTTACGAAGAAAATGATAATAATACTACTTTTGGTAGCAAGATTGATTAACTCAGAACATGTAAGTTGGCTATTTGTTCTTCGTTATCTAATTAGTTTAAAATATTGTACTATAATTTTCTTAACACTAAATTGTTTGATCAAAAGTTATATCGGCATTATGCTAGAATACTCTTATATAAACTTATTTTAACTTTGTACCGAATCAACAATCAAACAATCATCAATTCTCACCTAGGCTTCGGTCACGGATAATACTGGTTTTGTCGATAAATTAAACTATATACTGACTTGTTGGTAAAAAACGATTATTTTGAAATATAACAAAGTTGCTTAAAATATAACATATATTTCTCTCCATTTTGCGAATTTCTATCCCGACACACCAATAAATTAAATATCATTAAATCATTTAGAGGATGAAAACGTCTCAGTGTCACAATGTATGTCCTTCAACATTAAAGATAATAAGGTAAATATAATTTACCACGCCAGACGCGCGTTTAGTCTAAACAAGACTCATCAGTAGCGCTGACACCCAAACAATATGTAAAAATCCAAATGATTAAGAAGTTGTTAGCTTTCATCACCAAAATTCAAAAACGATAAACCAAATTCGGCTTAAACTATCTGCACCTTGAAACAGTAAAAAAACATATGAATTATAATAATTTTAGAATTTTTTAGGGCATTAAATTTAGAATATATCTCTGAAAGAATAAATGATTCTTTTTTTGTAAATAACATGATAATCAATCTCGCATATGAAGATATTATTATTCGTGCGAAACGCTTTTCAACTGAACTCATTAGATTGAGCGCTCTAGTATGAATAATCTCTCGGTTGGTGGAGTAGATTCAGCTTTAGGTATCTGATGCTGACTACATATTTTATGATTGATAACATGTTTATCGATATCAAGTGCTTTGAAAAAGAAAAAGATAGTGTTGGGAAAAACGCATGCAGATTAATATAATCATTCATCAATGTTTTAACAAAGGGTAGATAAGGACTATTTAATCATAAAATTCCTATTTCATATCATCTTTGTAAATCGGAAACGACCCGACATTGGTCTGTGCTTTGTATTGTTTCTACTCGACTTGCTAAACTTGTTCTCGTTCTAATGATACTTTTGAATGCTGATGTTAAGGTATCCGGACCATAATTGACCACGTGATCGTATTTGGTGTCCCGGATGTCTATTGTTTTTCAATGAAGCAGACCTCGGTAATGTTCGGCAAACATCGGAAATACTATTTTAGTAACTAGATTTTTTCCTCAAAATTGTGAACATTGGCTCAAGTTATATGATATATTTTACTTTTATTATTAATTAGCAATATATTGATTTAATAAAGCTGTATTTCTTGGTCGACAAATAAAATTAAGCGGTAACTTCAATTATGGGTCGGATACCTTAAGGAGCCATTCAAAACTAGATTGCACATTTTTAAAACCATTAAAAGAAACACAAGTCTATATGCACTCTAAAGTTATCTTCAACAGCAGTTTCAAATAGTGGCTGCCATTTTTTTTATTGCTGATCTCTTGATCTTTATGGCCAAATAATTAAGGTGGATAGTTATCTAGTAGTGATAATTTGTTTGTTGTTCTGTTGCATGTTCACGCCTTACTGCCACAGAGTGTGCTCGACTCCAATATTAATGGCTTAGAATTGCCAGTTGCCCCGTCCTTGGCGAGCAGTTTTTGATAATAACTGGAAGCCATAAGGTAAAAAAAAATGACTGACATTTGCATTAAACGACTCAAACAAACAGACAAACAAATGAACAGTAAGTGTTTATTTTCTACTTTTGCCAAATAGAACATTATCAGGTAGGTATTTATTTTTCCCCTTTTATTACCGATTCTGTTTGAAGACTTGGTTGCATAGTAGGTATTAATCAGCTGAAAATCTAAAGACACGATTGACTTTCGAACCTTTCAATCTTGCTGCAATTTTTGCAGAGCCAGTCTTGTTGGTGCGCCGTTTACGTTATAGCTAATATAAAATAACAGTCGAAATGTCTGTCCAGTAGACTTTTAAAGTATTTAAATTAGATCCATAAATTGAATTACGTTCAACACTACCGACAACAATCCTTCGCGTCGTGTCCATTGAATTGTGCATGATTATATTGCAGTCTCAACGTGAGTAAAGGTTTATGTTAGAAAATAGCTAAGAAAACCGACCAAACAACATTAGCCAAAAGCCAAGGGACAGTTACAAATCCGGATATAGACAAACACAACACAAAAACCAAAAATATAAAACACAGAAAGAGAGTTAACCGAACTTAATAAAAACCGTGGATGCACTCAGGTGCTCCGGACGAGTGCCTTTCTCTAATAAGACACCCGTCGAGTTACTCGTTGTCATGTCTAGGTAAAAGTTAAATTCAGGAATAGCTAACACTACCTGTGACTCATCCAAAGTGTCAGATCATATTTGACACACTGATTTCCCATAGCAATCAATTAAGTAATGGTGACGACCATAGAACTTCTGGAGAGATAACATCAACCTAGGTGCAACAAACCCTTATTGAGTAGTTTAGCAGTCAACAGCAGTGGTTGGTCTAGAAAATCGGAATACCGATCGCAGGATCTAGAATAACGTATAAGTTTTGAAATGTACACACCATACGCTGGAGCTGCTGGAATGTTGCTGTCGATGAACAGGAAGTTGACAATTGGAAAGTTGAAGTTATCACGTTTGTCGTAGAGTGTAGTTTGTAAATTCCGGAGTCTATTTCTAGAAGTAAGTCTCAGTAAGAGGCTGACCTTAGTGTATTTTTTATTTTAGTTTATTGGTGTCTTTAATTTCAAGCTCGCTAGGGTAAATTGAATGTAAATAGTCACCAAATTTAGCATTGCTGAGGGACAAAACATCATCAGTATAGCGGAATGTTAAATGTCTTGGCCAGTGTCGTTTCTTTCTTCTTCAGTGTATTTTTCGTATCACAAACTTTGTCACAGAAAATATCTTTGGAATGTTCTAAACAAAACCAAACTCATTTAATGTTACAGTTAAAATTAGTGCTGTATAAGGCTAGTCCAAAGGCTTCCTTATTTCAGGGTGTTGAACACATATTTTACAATCTTGAACCAGTTATTGTTTTATTCTTTTTGTACATTTATAGATTAATGCATGCCCTCATTACAGTCAAGATGCAATTTGTGAACACAATGAAAGACAGTGCAACACAAATGACGATTGTAAATACGGTAAGTTATGTAATAGAACAGGTGGATACAGTCAACGGCTCTATCAAAAGTAAGGCTAAACAAAAAACAATTGTTTTCTCTAATTTTTAAGTATCATAGTGGAATGATAAAGAGCTATCGTGCTAACAGCATAAGTACACATTGTCTTAATCTCGACTGGAAAATGTGTTTCACATTTACTTTTTGTACCTGGAGTTTACGCAGTTTAGCCTCAATAATTGCACTACTTTGTTTCTATAGTAAAATAATTGTAACATTATCACTTAATTTACACATATATTTCCGTGCATTTAGTGCGTGACTATGTGTGTTCGTGTTAACAACCAGCAAATTATCAGAACAAATTCCATAAGCTATGGATACGCAAATATGAAATCATACTGAAAACAAAGAAGTATTATAAAGTATATATAAACTGCAGATAAGCCTATTACAATGTCTTTTGAGTAATATTATAAACTACTTGCTATAGGTTTACAAAATGTACACATGATAGTCAACGCCTGATTGTCAACAACAAGAACAGACAAACGAAGGAAACTCTAATAAGCTAACTTAAAACATTTAATCAAATCTAAAATGTAATCACTAATTAAATTATTGCTCCCAAGGATAACACAATTGTAGACTGATTTATCAATAGGAGATATGTGTTGCTCTGTTGAATGTGGAACAAAATGCATAACCATTCACGAGTCCCACGATGGTAAGATATATTTATTATCCTTCTTTATTTGAAAATATCAACTTCTCGAGAGCCAGACAAAAAACTCTTAGATATTACGAAAGAATGTTTACAATTATTTTGATCGATTCAAGATAATGCGTATTCAAAAAACTTGTCAGCCTTATATTAAACAAGCTGGCAGAATGCAATCCATATGTACAAAAAACAATCATGATGAGGTATCAAGTATGTTTTATTAGTTGACGATCGTGTGTTTTCATTGCAGCGAATTTAAATAACCTTTCATTATTATACGGAAAATGACAAATTTGTTCTTTCGAAAGTTTGTTCACCATTCTAACACCAGAATTAAGCATTTATTATGTTGATCCATTTTGTTTTATAGTGTGTCGTCTTCAGCCAGATGAAGGCCACTGTAAGGGATATTTCCGCCGATATTACTATGATTATAATAGTAAAGTATGCTACAGATTTATATATGGTGGATGTGGAGGCAACAAGAACAATTTTGAAACTTTAGAAGAATGTGAAGAAAGGTGTAAAAGAACAGGTTGTATTAAATGTTTAGAGACAAAATACTCCTATATAAAATGCCATGCGAGTGCAATATGTTTGACCTTTATTTTACAATTTTGTGTTGTTTTAGCACATATACATCTAAAAAGTGTGCAATATAAAGTTAACTATGAAGTTATATAAATAATTTATCATTTAAACACAACTCAAACGAATGTTGTGTGTTGGTTTAAATGTCATGTTATGCAACATTAGTAATTGTTCAGCGTTTTGTATTGGAATAAAGGGAGGTACTTTTGGCGTTTGAAAGAAAATCTGGAATTACTTGTTGATTAAGGTTGAAGTCGAGCAAATACTATCAGATGTCAGACTGGAACTTGCAACGTCAATGTGACACGCTGATGCCGATGTTTTAAAAATTACAGACTTTTCAGAACGACTATTCCAAAAGAGGAATAAATGAAGAAACATTTTATATGGCAATATAATGTTTACATTGCACCCATCTCCGAGTGTTTTACAGAGTCAGGGTAATTCGGCCATTTTGTAATGAAATATTTATGTTTTTTTCGCCAGAAAAACCTCCATGCCTATCCGGGGTAAGTTAATAGATACAATACAAACAATCATGAACAAACACAAAACAATACAATGTGCACAGTCGTTTAATCGCTTTGTTTCTTTGCTGCACGAAGGGCATACAATACCAGTATAGTAAGCTTATCCTGCAAAGTCGTTCAAAAGCTTTTTGACAACAAATGTTCAGATTTATTCAATGTTTTTTTTTTGCTACATTTTGCTCATTGCTTAAATTTTCAAGGTTTAACTGTTCATGTAAACGCTTATCCTGCAAGTTCGTTGTTTGGCGATCAAATGTTTTCTGCCTATAACAGGTATGTTCGATTCTTTTTTGCTATGTTTTGCTAAATGTCTAAATGTTTTGGTTTAGTTGTACATGTTAAAGCTTTTAAAGTAAGTTCTTGGCAAATATAAGTCATTACTGTGTACGCAGAGGCTATTAGTAAACAAGTACAGTTCTGTACCTTCTTCACTTAATGTCTTTAACTGGTTTCAGACTGTGGGTTGATGCTACAGCACAAGCTGTACTATCTTCACACTGTATTTGTTTAATTGTTACAGTCTATAATTTTTCATCAATATTGTCCTGAAATGTTCAAATACGCATATAACATTTAACTTGTGTACCAATATAGTCCGCAATAGATTATTATTATCAAAATACTGTTGAACATTATAAGATGCATAAATCCTTTGAATGTAACATTTCCGTTCTGCAATCGGATGTTGTTGAATGTTTTGATATTATAGTGTCAATCACCGGGGCCCACAAAACCCACAGATCCTGTAGAGCTAGAGCCACTCCCACCCGCATCTGGTAAGTTCCGGTTTACGTTTGATATTTTATACGACACCGGTAAACCGCATTAGTATTAAACTAGTTTGAAACCTTATTGTCGATAAAGGATGTGTTTGGCATTAATTTTCTGACACAGGTAAAACCACATTTAGCATTTTCTTTCAAAAACGTATCGTCATTATAAGGTGTGTTGGACGTCATTATAAGGTGTGTTGGTCGTCATTATAAGGTGTGTTGGTCGTTAGGTTTCTCACAATATACTTTAATGAGTAAAAAGAGGAAATCAATATAAAATTCTCCTATATATAAAATTTCATGTGAGTGCAATATGTGTTACCTTTATTTTAACATTTTGTGTTGTGTTTGCACAAAACTTGGAAGTTTTCAATAACTATGAAGTTATATACATTATTGATTTTTAAATACAACTCATATGTTCAAAAACGGATGTGTTTGTTGGATTTTATGTAGTTTTATGCAACGTTAGAAATTTTTTAGCTTTATCATTGCGTTTCTTTTTGGACGTACCTGGGAAAAACCTTCGGCGTTTGACAAAGATTCCGGAATCCTTTTTGATTTAGATTGGCGTGTAGCATATAATATGAGATGTCATACTGGAACTCGCAACGTCAATGTGATAAACCTATGCATGACAGATTATTCATAAAAACAATTCCAAAACCGACGAATATTGAAAAAACATTTTATATGGCAATAATTTTTTGCATTGCACCCATCGCCGAATGTTTTACAGAGTCAAGGTAATTCGGTCATATTGTAATTTTTTGGTTTGTTTTCGCCAGAAGAACCTCCATGTCTGATCGGGGTAAGTTAATAGATAAAATACAAACTATTAAGAAAACAAAAAAAATTGCAAAATCGTTTAATCGTTTAGTTTCGATACTGCAAAAAACCAGTATAGTAATCTTATCCTGCAAATTCTTTGTTTGTCTTTGAACTGTTTTCTGCCAACAAATATTCAGCTATCTTCGGTTCTTTTTTACTATGTATTACTAATTGCTAAAATTTGCAGGTAAGTTGTTTTTGGCTTATCTGTACATGTAAAAAGTGTTCACTTTTTGGCCGAAAAAAAATGTGCTTTATAAATAGCAGATTCTTTTACTATTTATTAAGCAGATATCTGTCATGACTGTGTATTTAAGGGTTTTTGGTTAGAAAGTACAGTTCTGTACCATCTTGACTTTATGCCAAACTATTTATTTTATTTAAATGGCGAAAAAAGAATTGATGTTACTGCACAAACATTTTCATTGTCCTACTGGATTTGGTTTTGTTTGAATGGTGTATTAACGCCACTTTCAGCAATTTTTCAGCTATATCACTGGCGTCCAGTTTTTATTTGGGGAGGAAGCCGGAGTACCCGGAAAGAACCCCGACCTGCGGTAGGCAAACTGGTAATCCTTGTCAATTAATATTCTGGTCGAGTACACCCTGCCTGCAGTCAGAATCGAACCTGCAATGCAATCTCAGTGTTGACAGACCACGTGATTAATAATATCCGAACTACCTTAATCACTCGGCCACCGAGGCCCCATTGGATTTTGATAATTGTTTATAATTTTTCATCAATATTGACTTTTATTCTAAGATAACAAACGTTTATTACTTTTGTTTTGCCGCTACATATTATGACGATATGTAACATCACTACGACCATTAATTAAGCAGGATATAAAGCCCTAAGAAACTCATGAAATCATACATCTTATTGTTTATCGTTTATCGTTTTAGGTTTTTCTTATTTGTAGTATTTATTTTGTGTTTTATGGCTTTGAAATTTCTTAATTTGATTCCTATCTTTCGATGACATCTCGATATCATTTGATTTTTCTTTCTTTTTCTTTCAACCACTTCTGTCTAGGCAAAATGAAATCTAAAAATGTAAAGACTGAAGTACACGATTGATTGAGAAGAGCAAACCATGTCACGATGTTTCACATAGCAGGATACTAAAGCAATATTTAAAAAAAATGTAAAGAACAAATATTCAGTTTTATCTAAGGTCGTAAATAATGAAATGAAAGCATACACAATCCAAGTAATTTGAACACCAAAAAAAACATTTTGAATTCTGAAATTGATAACATTTCAATGTGAATTTTCACAAAAATGGACTGAATTCGAGATAGAAATTATGTGGTCATTGTGTAAAATGTGATTCAATATTGATTGATTCAATAGAGGGTTATGCCAGAAAACGGATCAAGCCAGAAAATCTGGAGGTTGATAATTGTCCGAGTGGTTAAAACCTTGAGGTCATTGATTCAAACAATAATAAGTCGTTTAAGAAGTACTATGAGTACTAAATCATCATCAATCTTTAGAAATCTTGCTGCTCTTAAAGCTTTGTCCGACATTTGTGACACATATGTTGTTGTGCCAGTAGATAGAGCCCACAACAACAATATTCCTATTTGCAAGAATCATAATATAGAGTGTTTAAATATTAGGCATGGGGAGTTCACTTGGCAATCTTACTTAAGTATCACTACACATTGAAAAGAAGAGACATATTTTCAACAGGCTGTTGATATTCCAATGGGTACTCAACAACGCACTGTTTACTTGTCCGGAGCACCTGACTGCACCCATGGTTTTTATTTGGTTCAGGTTACTCATTTTCTGTTTTTGTGTTTTTAGTTTTTGATTTGCGTTGGGTATTGTTTACATCCGGATTTGTAATTGTCCCTTGACTTTCGGCTCTTGTTGTTTGGCTGGTTTTCATTTCTTTTTTTTTTCACCAAAGGAAGAACACGTCGTTTTTATATCAGGTTACCTTATTATTTAAACATGTCAAATGTTGGAAACAGAGCGTATATTCTTGCACTATTATAAAAGGCACTTCATTATCCATGCATGAAAATGTTTTCATATAGTACTGAAATGTTCAAATACGTATATAATATTTAACTTGCATAAATATCGTTTATAATAGAGTATTGTTATAAAAATACTGTACAACAAGATTTAAAAGTCCTTTTTATGTAAAATTTCCTTAAAATAATTTTCTGCAGCACCATGTGATTGAATATATTTTTGATATTATAGTGTCCATCTGCGGGACCCCCAAAACCCCCAGTACCTAGAGAGCCACTCCCACCAGGATCTGGTAAGTTCCGTTTTCAATTTGAAGTTTTATACGACACCGGTTAAACAGCATTTATATTAAACTCGTTTGAAAGTTTATTGTCAATATAAGGTGTGTTGTTCGACTATGGTTTGAATAAGCATTTGGCATTAATTATCTGACAATATTAAAGAATGTCGGAATGATACTAAAGTCCACTTTTATCATTCTATAGAATAGGGTTCCCAGTGCTCAAGCAACACACCAGCCCATCGCGTCCCCGGGTTGCTGATAGGAAGACACTATCTTTGGGGTTGTCAGGTCATAATACGGAAAGCCTGGGTGCGGACCGTAGTCAGTAACGTGTTTGGATAGTGCCACGCTCCTTGCACGATAAAGACCCTGTAGTAGATTTCAAAAAAGAGCAGTCTCATTGTAACCGCTACAATGGGCTAAATTTTCCGCTCCAACCAAAAATCATACTTTTCCAGAGGCAGTCTATATTGTGTCCGCTGTGTCCCACCACACCCATTTTTTCGTTGATTTATTGTTTGTTAACTTGTGCTCGTTGGTTCTTGCTGCAATACTGCTCGTTGGACGTAAAGCAAACATCCAACCAATTAGTTAATCCAATACATATTGACTAATTCATATTTTGTTCATGTGTTAATGAAATGATTTTGAAATCTGGAATATATGCCGAGACATTCATTGGTATAAATCATGTTTATAATCAACCAACCGTATACAGCAAATTAAAAATAACATATATATTGTTTACTTATTTCTTATAACTGTTTAAAATGTAAAGCTGCGATAAAAAATTGCAACAGTTGAAATAAACTAAATGACAAGAAATCCTATCTCATGGTATGTTTACTTCAGTATATGTTTAAGACGACTATAATGTTAACTCAACAATATATAATATATTTAACATTTATCTACAGATCCTTGTCGAAATACCCCAAAATGTGCTACACCTCCGCCTGGTGTTTGTACTGAACCAGCATTTAGAATTATTGATGGTGTTATGTGTCCATGGTGTTACAATATCGTTCCATGTGAAGACAGTAAGTACACTAGTCAGTTTATGCTTTTGCAGTTTTTGGATTTGTGACCCTCTTGTTCGGTCGGTTTCCTTGCTATATGTTTACACCTGCCAGTGAGACTACTATATGGCATCTACTATGTTTAACTTGGTACATAACATTATCCATAATTCTGGGCCAATAAAATAATTAATCAAAAGTAATTAATCAAAAGCTAAACTGCGGGAACCAGTCGTACCTCAAGGATAACAGATAAGCAATGCTGTGTCTTAATTACTACTAAATCGATAGATAGCTGCCAATTGGCCAACAAATAAGCAGAGCTAAATTATGAATGAAAACTATTCATGATTACTGGGCGGTAGCAATCATAATAGGCCGACCGCTTTTCGTAGCCACTCGAGAAAAACCAAACGATCACGAATTGGTTACGATGAAAAAAGGAAAAAAATATGCAAGAGAATGGGAATCAAACTGTTTTAAAGGGAAAGTATCATTGATTTGTGTATGTTTATCATGAAATGTGTATCTTTAAACTTAAGCAGAGAAACACGGAGGAAATTGGCGGAAATTTCCGAAGCGTTACATTTTCGCGAACTATATTGGTGAATATGATGCATCTGGGAAATAACCCCCATGCATTCTTGGATACTGCCTCTGATCTGTATTTTATGAACAAATGACTCCGGTTAGGAGACAATTTTAGTTCTTTTCCTGCATACTGACATGGTTCAAATCAACCACGTTTGATGCATCTAGAAATACTAAGCACAGTGCATGCTTTAACTGCTGCAGCTTACCTATATTTGTCGTTTGCCTGATTTGGCTATCTAAACATCGGAACTTAAAATGAAGGAAAAAATAAGAATGCATATTGCCGTTTAACATTTAAAACAGTACGTATTTTTGCCCATAAAGAAAAATATTGTTTAGAGACAGCTAGCTTTTTAGGAAAGCTAATACTTGTAAGTGGTTATAATGAATTTCAATAAACATCTCTTCGACTCCATGTATTAAATATAATGTTATAACATGATAATGTGTAAAAAATAATGGTAATGCATAAGTATAGTACTAATGATGGTATAGATGTGTTGCATTTTTAGTTCTTTTTAAATGTCAGGTCGCCTCTTTTCGTAATAGATTTCACCTTAAATTGGTATTTTGTTCCATCATTATGCGAAGTCCAACTCATGTGTTCCACGATCTGAATTGAGCAAAGACGCGTTCATAGATTATATGAGGAGGTTTCAAGCTAAGTTTTGTTTCAAAAGTGTCAACATATATCTTAAATTCTTTTTTTTGCAGAAAAATGTCCCGAGGTTCCTGTGGATTACATATGTCACGAGTATAGCAAAGATTGCAAAGATGACTCCTACTGTACAGACGGGAAAAAGTGTTGTAGACAAGGGTGTAGTTTTGTCTGTGTGAATCCAGTTTAAAAGCTTTTTCAGACGATTTAAAGACATCCATAATCACTTCAAAAGAAAATACTTTCCTTTGTTTTCTTATTAGTAGCAGAATAATGCAATCTGTTTTGTTTTGTTTGTTTGTTTGATTGTGATTAACGCCACCTTCAGCAATTTTTCAGCTATATCATGGCGTCCACTTTGTATAGGGGAGGAAGCCAGAGTATCCGTAGAAAAGCCCGGACAGGAAAACTGGCAATCCTTGTCAATTATGATTGGAATCGACTGATAGACTCAAACTCTCAATCTCAGTGTGGACAGACCACTTGATAAATAGTAGACGAACTAACTTAACCACTCGCCAACCGAGGCCCCTTCTGCTGTTTAGTTGGTTATTATATAGAATAACAAGCGTCGTTTTATTAATCAAGCTATGTTATCACTGTTTGAAAGGTTTTTATGCAAAAATGTAAAAGAACATTATAAAAAGTCCGATTTTTTTGTGTTATTAGTGTTAAGTGATCCTTTGCGCGTCAAATACTGGGGCTGTGATTTCAAGCCTGACTTTAGACTGCGTACCAAACTAAATTGATTAAGATGGTTATTGCATAGCCAAAGATCTTGCTTTCTCACTAGATACTCCAGCTGTCTTTCCTAAAAAACTTTACTTCATGATACATAGGAAACATTTCTGAAGTGGCTTAAAACCCTACACAAATAACAGACAAAAATTCATGTGAAATAACAGCAACATAAACATTATTCGCGAATCTTTGGAGTAATTTCTACCATGTGAAAATTGCAAAACATTAAACACATCAGCTCTTTATTCTGTTTATTAAATGAACATGTGAAATACTGAATTATTAAACTGAAATAGATACAGTTTTGTATTAAGATGTTAATCCAAAAAAGAACTCAAAACGATCACTAACACAACTGATACATATTATTTTTAAGACCCATCGGTGCTACAAAGTTGTCTTGCCGTTCATTTGTTGTTCCAGTTGACATGGCTGAAACACATTGTGTTGTATTTTTGGGTTACGCAGAGGTGTAAGGGCGAATTTCTTGAATTTGTTGTGTTTTTTTTTCAAGTTGATATACATTTACACTTTCAATGATTATAAACGGAAATATTTTCATTTATGATTGATCTTTTAGATTAAACTGTATGCAAGTATGATGTATTTGCAATTGTAATCATTGAAACTGAAAATTATGGAATCACGTGACGTTACAAACAAAACAACACAAAGAACTTGTTTCGCGAAAGTCTACGTTGAAGATCTTTTTAGAAAAATTCAATGAAAATTTCGTTCACCTCGTGACAGAATAAACTTTAATAAAAATGCTGCCCAAACATCCTATTTCAAATCTTTTGCGTAAAAAATACAATATTTGTGTCAATCGAGACGGAATATCATCTTTCCGTCATGTTTAAAACAATCGCATCGCATTTAAATCGTATAACAATTTAATTGGACAGCGCATTCTTAAAAGCTTAGAATCGCCACTTTAATTCTATAAAGAAAACATATGCTTCAACATATACGTTCGAGTTGTAATGACAAACATTGTATTTCAAAGTTTCACCTGACGTAAATGCAGAACAGAAAACACTCCAATGATCAAGATTTTAATTTACAGAAGTATTCTGGTCCAACTATGAAAACTTGGATCTGTAATTATTCTGCGCGAACATCTGAATGATCCTATTAAGTTATGATTTAATTCGTTCAAAGCAATATTTTTTGCGAAATGCTACTTTTCCAAGTTCTGTTTAAATTCAAGCCAATATTTACTTCTTACTACGACTGTCGCAATACCGTTGATCTGTGACTGTAAGGAGACTGCAACAATTTGAACAAAACTTTGTCACAAGCTCAAATTAAAAAACTCGCCATTCTTTCATCTGCAACAAGTGCTCTGCCAAATGACTCAAGCTTGTAATTGAAGTCGACTGGTCGCCGATTGGTTTATTTCCATAGATGGGCGGAGCGAAATCTCGACAATTGCTAGTGATAAAAACTTGTAATGTCATTAAAAGTTATGGGTACACCGTATAATTTTAGTATTATTTAACTTAAGAGTAATTCATTTATCCATACAATATTGAAATTACACTGTTTTGGAATCATCTAAAGTTGTCTTTACTGAATATAACTATAGACGCTGAACGTCGTTGGCTGCCATATTGTGAATAATCAGACATCGCAAAAGGGGGATAACTCTACCTTAAAAATGGGACTGAAAGTAACTTAATATCGCTGCGTAAGCAACTTGTCTCTATTTGTTCGATGCCACAATTGCATCAGTCTTGAAATTTATCAATAAAAACATAAAATATGTTTAATATTGGAAATCTTTGTTTATTATCCACACACAAGCGGCCTCTGTATTCATATAAAATCTACAACGACAAAAAATAAACAATAAAAAAACCCAGAGTTAATGAAAGGTTCAAAATTAAAAACAGAAATAACATCAGTTCCACTGTAAATTATCTTTACACACAAATTTGATGGTTTTAAACTCGGAGAGGTCATTTTGTTCATAACTGTATCTATACCGTCTAGCATGTAAACCATATATTTTAATTGTAAGCAAGATCGATCTATTAGAAATCTGTTTGTTTTAGTTGAACGTGTTATTTCAATATGCCAGCTGCAAGCTGACCCAGATGAGTGAACATGGCTCCAATTCAGTTTTTATTTAGGATTGTCTACTAGCTTGGCCACCCTATTTGTACATAATGGAAATAAACCTCCTAGTGACTGGCAAAGATTTAGCTTATATGTTCACCAATTCGACTTTTAATACATTTTATATTCTCATCATGAATATAATTAGAATACACTTAAGCCTAAACAATTAATCAATCCGAAACAGGACACGTATGTACATGTTTTTAAAAGTTTCTATATTATAACATCAATTTTAAATTGAATGTCTTAACTAATTGAAGCAAAACGACAACTAACAAAACTGTCCTTTATTAGACATATCACCACTTATCGTTAATCCTTTTGTTTTGTTTGCTAATGCTAAAATTGTTCTATTAGAGAGTAAGTACTTAAATACTAGACAACCTGTACATCTTGCTTCACATTCTTCTAAAGTTTTGAAGTTATTGGCATTGCCTTGGCATCCACCATAAATAAACTGGTAGCAAGATAGACTGCGATAATCATAGTAATATCTGGCGATATACCCATCACATGGACCTTGCTGTGGTGGAAGTCGGCATACTAGAAATATAAACCAACTTTATAAATACAATATTTGACTTGATATCGTTTCTTATCGAGAACAAATTACAATAAAATTTGTCTTCTTAAAGAAACGATTGTATTTTATACGTGCCTGGGACAATACCAGTAAGAGTTCCATTGACTCTAAGAAGTTTATATTCTCCTTAACTCTCAATACCTTTGAAAGCAAAATTAACTGTTTAATTGATTTTTTGTTAATTGTTCTTGTCCGCAATAAATACACCTACAAGGTTATTGATGTCCTACTTTAAATTAAACTTTTATGCTTATTATTCTTTTCTTGTTAGCTCTATCACCTTATGTATGCATAAAAATGCTATGCAGATGGATGTAGGGACATACGAATAAACTTGCATCCCTTTAATTGTTTTTGTTCGAAACACCTAGTAGGGAATATTTTGTTGAAAAGTTGAGAAGTTGTTATTATATACTGGCTTGAAGTAGTTAGTTCGCTCTGAATAAAATACGAAACAGAGAGAACACAAATATTTCTTTATTATAATTTATTCCGTCCACGCGCCGAGCTGTATTCAAGTGAATGGCGGTAACAATAAAATACCAAACACTAAGGAAACTGTAAAAAAAAACAATCCACAAATCAAAGTCCAAAAAAACCGGAAAACTCCAGAACCAGCAACCAAAATATAACAAATACAGAAATTTCAAAAATGGTGGGTTAAACCAGGTTTTATTGCATGCAAAACCTCCCGCTTCCATTACTATACTATCTGAGTTGGTTTGGTGATGAAAATGTGTCATATACCACTAGTCAGTAATAGGTGTATACAATAATCATCGTAACACATTCACTGTACACTGCAACGAGATTTTCATAGGAGATATGCAAATATTCTTCGACAAGGAAGTGGTATATATAGTAAAGCTTATTCAAGACTTGGACAAACAACGGAATTTCAATGGTCAAACAACGGAATTTCAGTGGTCAAACTCGTTACAATCCAATTTTTCATATTTTACAATTAAACTTATTTCAATTCAGGAATGTTTATTTATATTAAAAACATATCTTTCGAATAAATGCAATCAGATGATATCATAAATGTAATCACTTTAACACGAAAACCTACACACTTTGATTAGAAATCATCAAGTAAAACCAAATTATGGTTCAAATTTCTGGTCCGTTTCACGTTTCAAATTACAATTAGCGGAAACTTCGCATTAACTTTGGAATCTTTGCAAACAGGTTCTACATCAGGATGCGTGTAGATGCTTTGGAACAACAATTAGGCAAACGATCTAAATTGTCTAGTTACCGATGCAGAATTCTTAGAATTCTAGAAAGAAACCATGTTGCTGGTCCTTAAACTCACTAAATGCAAAAAGAAGTAATATGATCATAGTGTCGTAGAATAATAAAATGTGTTACTGACGCAAAATACCGTACTAGATTAGTCATTCATTTTTATTATGATGTATTATAAATACTACATTTACATTACGGCCAAACAAAAGAATCTCGATACTTTACTTTGTTTCGACCGTGACGTGGGGTTCTATTCTTATGTTTAGATATAAATTCTGTTTAAAAAATGTAAATCGGTTTTCTTTTAAACAGCTTGTTACATATTAGCTACTTATTATCAGTTTGCTCTCGAATTTTGGATACACATGCCATTTTATTAGGACTTTTTATATTTGTTTGCTAGACATTTTGGCAACTTTAAACTTTGCACGACATGTCCTGTGGCCTGATTGAGGTAAGAAATAATCCTTTGTATGAACTTACTTGATGGTGGTCTTGGCGGCCAACAACGAAATTCGTCAAAACACAAGCACTGAAAAATAGTAGAGATAATGATAATGATAATTTTAATATTAATAGTGGTAATATTTTATTGTAAACAAAAGCTATCAAATATAGCAAGGTAATACAAGTTCTAACCCTGGACGAACAATTCTCCTTATTAAGACTAGTCAGTTTTGCTCAGCGAGTGCTACTTAAAGGCCAAACTATTTTGATGGAGAAGAGATTTTCCTTCAATATTTGTTTTTGTCATTTCAGCATTAGTCATCTAGATAATGTGTGTTTAATTGTTAACTGTATATGTACTTACAAAAACAAAAGGTCAAAAAGTGTAATTTATCCTGCTGCATTAAAAAGTCTACTTTAACTCTTACTAACAATAAATCTTTGAAATGTTTTTCATCACAAAAAGACAAAGATTTAGATTTCCATATAGTTTGGAAATGAAATAGATACTTGTTATGTATACTTGTTCTTGTTCTGTTCCCATATTGAAAGCTTTTACGGAATGCAGTTTTTCTTGCCTTAAATGTTCCATACCGACGCATAAAATTATGTTACTACGTACCTTAATACTTTAAGAAGATACAGCTGCATGTGCCGCTTTTAACACATTTTTATGCGTTGAATAAATTTTCATTCATAGCAGAATGCTAAAAATAGTGCCTCGCTTTTTGCACGTTCCATTTATTAATGTCGAAAAAGGGTAGATAATAAAACTTTCGTATATCTTAATTCATTCATTTAATTTAGTGATTGTATTATTTAGAACTTTTTCTCGTCCGGAATTTAACTGAAATAATGATCCACTTACGTTTTGCAACTATAAATAAATTTTGACCCGTGGCGCAAAGATAACTACTTTACTTGTAAATAAAAAAAATGGCAACGTTATAACTGATTTTCAAATGTCATCTTATCCTAAAAAGGGAAATGTTTAGGTCTTTTAGTGATAAGCTTTTGTAGAAATTATAACCTGTTCTTAAGTAGTTTGTGTAGGAATTATAGTCTGTCCTTGAGTGGTAAATGTGACAATTATTGTCTGTTTTTGAGTTGTCGTTAGGGCTATTATAGTCTGTTCTTTATAGGAGATGCGGCAGTTATAGTCTGTTCTTGATTAGTAGTCGTAGCAATTATAGTCTGTGTATGTGTAGTTGTTGTGACCCTTGTAGTTTGTTCGTGAGTAGTTCTTGTAGCAAGTATAGTAGGTTCTTGAGTAGTTCTTGTAGCAAGTATAGTAGGTTCTTGAGTAGTTCTTGTAGCAAGTATAGTAGGTTCTTGAGTAGTTGTTGTCGTCTCTTCTTGAGTAATTATTAAAGCAATTGTATTCTTTTCTAAAAAATCTTAATGATGCAATGTCGACGATGTTTCAGCCATACCATGGCGTCCAGTTTGTTGGGACAGGAAGCCGGTGTACCAAGAGAAAACCCGGACGGTCAGCAGAAAAAGTGGCAATCCTTGTCAATTAATATCGCAATGAAACTAGAATCGGCAACCTAAGTATTGACAGACCACGTGATCAATAGCATAATAACTACTTTAACCACTCGGCCATCTTAGCCCCATAAGCATTATGAGAAACCAAACAATAAATGCAAATATTATTATGAAGATTATTACATATATATCATTCGATCTAAAAAAAAATCATATATGTGTTTAAAGATATAACTCCGAGAAGATGACTTAAATAAGAACTTGTTAACATATAAATTAAAGAAAAAGATTATATCTTTACCGACCTAAAAGTTGGTTGCACCGAATGCAATCAAAAATATGCGTCTGGGTGTGTTCTAGAAAAGGATGCAAAAATTGTGTTCAACAACACACACGACTACATACATATGACTTTTGCATAAAGAATTACAGCTGACATTTATCGCGCAAATGAACAATAAAAATTATATTGTCGGAATCATTTAAGTTTTCAAGTCAACATATCATTTAATGAGTTAATTTAAATGTTACCGTCAAACAACGTGTTGCAAAGAGTAATTCTATTTTAGTTCTTCATTTTAGTTTAACACAATTTCGTAAATTTACAAATATGTACACGGAAATAAAAATATAACTAATCTTTATTACAATTGAATTTTGAGAATATTATATATTCTTCACATACATATTAAGCCAAAGACGAGTTGTATGTGACTTTGCTGGATTGAGCATGACGCCTGGAGATGGTGATATACTAAATATTTTTGTCCTAGCGCATTTTGAGTCTTAATTATTCGTTGTCTGCAATGTAATATTCATTCGTGCTAAAATATCTGTACATTTGCGAGACTAAATTTATTCAAAAAATCATTCACACGTTTCAGACATACAGGAGATGTATTTCAGTAGTAATGTATACATAGAGCGATAGATGATGACGAAAACAGGTATTCACACAAAGTCACACTCACATATCATTACTTCCCTGCTTTCTGCAATGTAATTAACTTTAACCAAACGGCTTTAATAAATACAATTTTAAAACTCTTCTGGATATTGTCTGTTCATTAGAAAAAAAGATATCTAAAATCATATGTCATTTAAAGTGTAAAACCAATGTCAAATTTCACTCGATACATTGAGATTTACTATTGCTAACTCCTCAAAAAAATTCTTGGGTTATTACTCATTCGGAAGTAGATGTGGGTTGACATGAGTAGTATTTCTTTCTTTACGCAAACTTGTGTCTCTCTTTGGTCACGCACAACAAAGCCATCGTCTAACTTCGAACTAGGCATGTGTTGATCCCGGCGTATTACTTTAACTTTTAAATCAGGAGAATATTTGACAAACGTTCCTGCGTGTTTATCGGCGTTTCTCTTTATTCTTAACTGCTGTTGCCTGACCCGGCCACTCAGTTTCTTGTCCTTTAGTCTGAATTTGAAATGTGGCAACTTGTTTCAAATGTATCTTCCATATAAACATTCTGCGGGCGCGATGCAAGTAGTGCAGTGTGGAGGTGTTTGATAAGCCATCAACAATGTGAATAAGTCAGTTCTCAAATTTGTGCGAGTAATCTTTGATGTTTTTCCTAAATTAAGATAATTTCTAAATTAAATGTTCGGTAAGTGTATTATTCCGTTAACGTATAAGAACAGTTTAAATTCTATCCGATGCCCATTTTGCTCCGTTGCCAGTAGTAATTAGTACGTGGAGTCAGAATGTGGCGAATATTTTCATTCACTTTGTATGAGAAAGGAGGATGTTGTTTTTGCGATTCAACCTCCGGGTATCAAGAATAAGTATAGGATAAGAATTCTCCTCCTGGATACGGCCCATGTGGAATCTTCCCATTTTTGTTGCGGTAATTTAGAAGTATGTAAAGATGGTGATGGATTCTGAACCATTTGACAATCATGACAAGCCGCAATTATATTTCCAACGTGTCGATTATTTATTGCCCACCATACTTGTCTATTGCAATATTTACTTTTAGTTACTCGCTTTTATACAAAAGTTACAAAAAAGATATAATAGACTAATTTTGCTCACTTGCTGAAATGTGTAAAGGGAAGAATAAATAAATAAAAAATAATACTTGCATGTGAGAACTGAAACAACCCGGTGACCAGCAGTAATACACCTATCATTTTCCACAAGCAAAGTGGCATTTTAGTCGAAGTTTTGATATCACGATAAACCAACCGAAGAAAAGTATTGTGTAGTACTTTATATACGAACAGGTGTTTCATCGCATATCAAGATGGTGGACGTCTACTAATATGAATGCCAAAATGTTCATCATCTGATTTGTGTAGTATTATGGAAATTCATCTTAGCTATTTACATAAAACATAAGGTAACACGGCAAACATTACAGTTTAAGTAAATTTTGTGATGTTATATAATAATGAAAATGAATAATAAGCAGGGTTTATTTAAAATAATTTATTTTATTCGTGTTATAATTACAATGCTCTTAAATGCACGGAGTTGCATGTGGTAACATAGACTGGGATAAAAAGTCATGTAACAACATTCCATAATGCAATAATACATGTACATATTTTACACTAACTAGTATATTCTTGTAATATTGGAAAAATGTTTATATTACACTGCATAACTTTGACGATTTCACATCAATGGCAGAGAGAAATAATCCAATAGCAATACTGAAGAAAGAGACTAAACTGTAAAGGTTCCGAACGTAGAAAGTAGCACTGAACTTCTTCACTAAATGAAAAAAATCATACTAAAAGCACATTTTAACAAAGTTGTAGATAAGAAACATACAGGCAGGGATTAAACGGTTTCTTATGGAATTCTAGTAGTTGTTAATAAACGGTTGTTTTTCGTTTCATTTATTGTTTGGTAGCTTGTATTTTTCTTGAATCAATCAATCAATCAATTAATAAAAAATACATATTTAAACGTTGGTACACGCTATCATGGTGTCCAGTTTTTATTGTGGATGTATATGAATATTTAATATAGTTTAATTAAAATACCTTAAGTTACTTGTTTACAATTACAAATTATTAAAATGTACGACGTTGCGTGTTACCATATTCCATGGGATGAAAGGCATGTAAATAAGCATCATAATTGCGGTTCTGCATCTTTTGTATGTTAGTGAATAAAAAAAGTACTGCAACCGGTCCACCGTTAATGCGTTTCTGCATGTTTTTATGTTACTGTATAACACATTAATGCAATCGGTCCATCATAAATGCGTGTCTACACGTTTTGTATGTTACTGTATCACAAATTACTGTAACCGGTCCATCATAAATGCGTTTCTGCATGTTTTTACGTTACTGTATAACACATTTCTGTAACCAGTCCATCATAAATGCGTTTCAGCACGCTTTGTATGTTACTGTATAACAAATTATTGTAACCGACCCATCATAAATGTGTTTCTGCATGTTTTTATGTTACTGTATAACACATTTCTATAACCGGTCCATCAGAAATTCGTTTCTGCATGTTTTTATGTTACTGTATAGCACATTACTGTAACCGTTCTATCAAAAATGCGTTTCTGCATGTTTTATATGTTACTGTATCACAAATTGCTGTAACCGGTCCATCATAAATGCGTTTCTGCATGTTTTTTCTGTTACTGTACAACACATTACTGTAACCGGTCCATCATAAATGCGTTTCTGCATGTTTTGTATGTTACTGTATCACAAATAACTGTAACCGGTCCATCATAAATGCGTTTCTTCATGTTTGTATGTTACTGTATAACACATTACTGCAACCGGTCTATCATAAATGCGTTTCTGCATGTTTTTATGTTATTGTATAACACATTACTGTAACCGGTCCATCATAAATGCGTTTCTGCATGTTTTATATGTTACAGTATAACACATTACTGCAACCGCTCCATCATAAATGCGTTTCTTCATGTTTGTATGTTACTGTATAACACATTACTGCAACCGGTCTATCATAAATGCGTTTCTGCATGTTTTTATGTTATTGTATAACACATTAATGTAATCGGTCCATCACAAATGCGTTTCTGCACGTTTTGTATGTTACTGTATCACAAATTACTGTAACCGGTCAATCATGAATGCGTGTCTGCATGTTTTATGCTACTGTATAACACATTTCTGTAACCGGTCCATCATAAATGCGTTTCTGCACGTTTTATATGTTACTGTTACAGTATCAGAAATTATTGTAACCGGTCCATAATAAATGCGTTTCTGCATGTTTTTTCTGTTACTGTACAACACATTACTGTAACCGGTCCATCATAAATGCGTTTCTGCATGTTTTTTCTGTTACTGTACAACACATTACTGTAACCGGTCCATCATAAATGCGTTTCTGCATGTTTTGTATGTTACTGTATCACAAATAACTGTAACCGGTCCATCATAAATGCGTTTCTGCATGTTTTTCGTGTTACTGTGTAACACATTTCTGTAACCGGTCCATCATAAATGCGTTTCTGCATGTTTTATATGTTACAGTATAACACATTACTGCAACCGCTCCATCATAAATGCGTTTCTTCATGTTTGTATGTTACTGTATAACACATTACTGCAACCGGTCTATCATAAATGCGTTTCTGCATGTTTTTATGTTATTGTATAACACATTAATGTAATCGGTCCATCACAAATGCGTTTCTGCACGTTTTGTATGTTACTGTATCACAAATTACTGTAACCGGTCAATCATGAATGCGTGTCTGCATGTTTTATGCTACTGTATAACACATTTCTGTAACCGGTCCATCATAAATGCGTTTCTGCACGTTTTATATGTTACTGTTACAGTATCAGAAATTATTGTAACCGGTCCATAATAAATGCGTTTCTGCATGTTTTTATGTTACTGTATAACACATTTCTGTTACCGGTCCATCATAAATGCGTTTCTGCATGTTTTTATGTTACTGTATAACACATTTCTGAAACCGGTCCATCATAAATGCGTTTCTTCATGTTTTTATGTTACTGTATAGCACATTACTGTAACCGGTCCATCATAAATGCGTTTCTGCATGTTTTTTATGTTACTGTATAACACATTTCTGTAACCGGTCCATCATAAATGCGTTTCTGCACGTTTTATATGTTACTGTATCAGAAATTATTGTAACCGGTCCATAATAAATGCGTTTCTGCATGTTTTTATGTTACTGTATAACACATTTCTGTTACCGGTCCATCATAAATGCGTTTCTGCATGTTTTTATGATACTGTATAACACATTTCTGTAACCGGTCCATCATAAATGCGTTTCTTCATGTTTTTATGTTACTGTATAACACATTACTGTAACCGGTCCATCATAAATGGGTTTCTGCTTGTTTTGTATGTTACTGTATCACAAATTACTGTAACCGGTCAATCATAATTGCGTTTCTACATCTTTTGTACATGTATGTTAGCGCATCAAAAATTAATGTAACCGGTGCATCATAATTGCGTTTCTGCAAGTTATGCATGTTAGTGTATCAAAAATTACAGTAACCGGTCCATCATAATTGCGTTTCTGCATCTTTTGTATGTTATTGAATAAAAAATTACTGTAACCGGTCCACCGTTAATGCGTTCCTGCATGTTGGGTTATGTTAGTGTAACAAAAATTACTGTTACAGTAACCGGTCCATCATAAATGCGTTTCTGCATGTTTTTATGTTACTGTATAACACATTAATTTAATCGGTCCATCATAAATTTGTTTCTGCACGTTTTGTATGTTACTGTATCACAAATTACCATAACCGGTCCATCATAAATGCGTTTCTGCATGTTTTGTTATGTTACTGTATCACAAATTACTGTAACCGGTCCATCATAATGCGTTTCTGCATGGTTTTTATGTTACTGTATAACACATTACTTTAAACGGTCGATCATAAATGCGTTTCTGTATGTTTTTTATCTTACTGTAAACGGTATAAAATAAATGCGTTTCTGCATGTTTTTTATGTTACTGTATCACAAATTAATGTAACCGGTTCATCATAAAACATAATGTGACTGTTACCTCTAATAGTTCATGCTCTCCTCTCTTGTTTTTTTAAAGACGTGTTGTTAAGAAATTCAATGTATTAAATTTTAAATTAACTTTTCCTCCATACGCTCTTTCCTTCCTTTACAATTAAGACATTTCAATAAATCCCGACTTGAGATGTATCGTATTCAGACAGGAATGTAATTCTGACAGAGACTGTGAAAAAGGTCAATTTATAAAAATATAATTATTAAATGATGTTGAACTGACACAACAAAATGCTGTACTAGTACTGAGTATTGAATACAAATAAATGGAAAAAATCATACTTAAAGCACATTTTAACTTTAAAGTTGTAGATAAGAAACCTACAGACAGGGATTAAAAGGCTTCATATCGAATTCTAGTATTTGTTAATAAACGTTTGTTTTTCGTTTCATTTATTGTTTGGTAGCTTGTATTTTTCTTGAATCAATAAATCAATCAATAAAAAATACATATTCAAACGTTAGTACACGCTATCATGGCGTCCAGTTTTTATTGTGGAAGTATATGAATATTTAATATAGTTTAATTAAAATACCTTAAGCTACTTGTTTACAATTACAAATTATTAAAATGTACGAAGTTGCGTGTTACCATATTCCATGGGAAGAAAGGCATATAAATAAACATTTCCAAACGTCACCTATTTCTTCGGGATAAACTTATAAACCAAGTGACGAGAAAAAAAATGACTCGTCTGCGCTTTTAATGAGTTTTACTATAGATACAACTTCCTTGTCGAAAAATATTATGTCTTGATTAAAAATATGGTTGCAGATAGATTTCCAAATTTTTGAATTTAGTGTTCAATGAACGTACTACGATGATTGTTGGATACACCTATTATTGACTAGTGGTAGATGATACCCATCTATTGTAATCAATTAACCAACTCACATTTTACAGTAATGGAAGCGGGAGGTTTGGCAAGCCATAAAAACTAGTTTAATCTACCATTTCGTTTGAAATGCCTGTATCAAGTCAGAACCATTTATGTAGTTGCTTTCTGTTGGTTGTTGGTTCCGAGTTTGGCGGTTTCTCAGAATATGATCAGTGGACTGTCTTTTTTCACATTTTAATCGGTGTTCGGTGTTTTGTTATTACCTTCATTAATCCTGATGGTTGATTTCATCCCAGGTAAAATTGTCTAGTAATACTGGAGACAGTTTACATTCCATATCATAATTTCTACATTTTTTTAAACTAATGTTAAGAAATTATCAAACGCAAGAAGGAAACATTCGGAACTAATTTAGAAAGATACTGGAGGAAGCACTTGACGTAATGACTAAAGAAAGATGGAATAATGTAAGCAGACCTGGTTTCTATGACATTAAATTGACCAAAATATACGTCTCCTGTAAGGTTGCGTTAAACAAATAAAGAAACCAGCACAAGGTTTGTTGCCTACTTGTACTGGTCAGCTTATTAAAAATAAGAAACCAGTACAAGGTTATGCTGCATGTGTGTTTAATAACATTGATTAAACTATTTAGAGGAATTGTTTTTCTTAAAAGTGGATTAGAACCCATACATCTGAAAACAATTAACTTTAATTGTTTTACAAGTTACTTTCCTTTTGATATGTCGAATGAATTTCCAATATGTCGCACAAATTCGCAATACCTCTTCAGAAAACAGCAATTAAACTCTTATGTGTATGTCTTGATGCAATATGAAGAAAAATAACATAATCTATTTCTGAATTATTTTATTAATGATACATGTTTAAAACTATTTTAGCACATATTGCGGAAATTGTATGCTAGATTTGCGACCTAACGATGATCTAGTACACAAAGTTGCTGGTATAAAAGTACTAAAGAATATATCATTAAATAACTTAACTCGGGTGTTAAACGCTCGTTACATCGTAAGAAGAATAATTCGTCTTAAGTGATGAGTTGTCTGAGAATAATGATATCTTTATTACTGCTTGTAGTGAGATTGATTAATACACAATATGTAAGTTACACTCTTTTCATTGTCTAGTCAATAAATTTACTGACAAGTTCTTGTCCTTTTGTATTGTTTTTGGTGTATTAATGTACAGGAGTTACTTTGTACTATCTAAACAACAGTTATATGCTGCTCAGCGTTTTACATCTTACATATAAGATGTTTGATTGCTAATACTTATACAGAGTATAAGAGTCACTTAAAATGTATTTTGAAATCATTTTACAAATACTAGTAAATAAAAATTTGGTCAGCTCAAAATATATTGATGCATTAAATATACTTTATGTCAAACCAAAATAGTCGAGTATGCAGAAACTTCTGTAGTCCTAACTAATACAGAAAAATAGACATCAATTTTGTAAACCGCCAGTGATGATCACAGTTGATATGTTACACTGCGATCAAATCTTTACATCTACCGGTATGGCAGTTATCTTGTTCGTATAATCGCATTCGGATCATTCGTGACTAATGTTATCTTGACAGCGATATTCTGATTGCTACACATAATCTTAGCATGTTATTATTTGATTAGGTTGAAGAATCTAGACCGGGTGTTTGTCCACCTTTTAGAAGTGATGTCATTTGTTCCCAGGCGTTAATCATATCAGACTGTACAGGGAAAGACTCAGAATGTGCAAATCGTAAGTACATCTGTACAGGGAAAGACTCAGAATGTGCAAATCGTAAGTATATCTGTACAGGGAAAGACTCAGCACGTGCAAATCGTAAGTACATTTGTACAGGGAAAGACTCAGAATGTGCAAATCGTAAGTACATCTGGACAGGGATAGACTCAGAATGTGCAAATCGTAAGTACATATGTACAGGGAAAGACTCAGAATGTGCAAATCGAAAGTACATCTGTACAGGGAAAGACTCAGAATGTGCAAATCGTAAGTACATTTGTACAGGGAAAGACTCAGAATGTGCAAATCGTAAACACATCTGTACTGGGAAAGATTCAGAACGTGCAAATCGTAAGTACATTTGTACAGGGAAAGACTCAGAATGTGCAAATCGTAAGTACATCGGTACAGGGAAAGACTCAGAACGTGCAAATCGTAAGTACATCTGTACAGGGAAAGACTCAGAACGTGCAAATCGTAAGTACATCTGTACAGGGAAAGACTCAGAACGTGCAAATCGTAAGTACATCTGTACAGGGAAAGACTCAGAATGTGCAAATCGTAAGCACATCTGTACAGTGAAAGACTCAGAATGTGCAAATCGTAAGTACATCTGTATAGGGAAAGACTCAGAACGTGCAAATCGTAAGTACATCTGTACAGGGAAAGACTCAGAATGTGCAAATCGTAAGCACATCTGTACAGTGAAAGACTCAGAATGTGCAAATCGTAAGTACATCTGTATAGGGAAAGACTCAGAACGTGCAAATCGTAAGTACATCTGTACAGGGAAAAACTCAGAATGTGCAAATCGTAAGTACATTTGTACAGGAAAGACTCAGAACGTGCAAATCTTAAGTACATCTGTACAGGGAAAGACTCAGAATTTGCAAATCGTAAGTACATCTGTACAGGGAAAGACTCAGAATGTGCAAATCGTAAGTACATCTGTACAAGGAAAAACTCAGAACGTGCAAATCGTAAGTACATCTGTACAGGGAAAGACTCAGAATGTGCAAATCGTAAGCACATCTGTACAGTGAAAGACTCAGAATGTGCAAATCGTAAGTACATCTGTACAGGGAAAGACTCAGAATGTGCAAATCGTAAGTACATCTGTACAGGGAAAGACTCAGAATGTGCAAATCGTAAGTACATCTGTACAGGGAAAGACTCAGAATGTGCAAATCGTAAGTACATTTTTACAGGGAAAGACACAGAACGTGCAAATCGTAAGTACATCTGTACAGAGAAAGACTCAGAATGTGCAAATCGTGAGTTCATCTGTAGAGGGAAAAACTCAGAATGTGCAAATCGTAAGTACATCTGTATAGGGAAAGACTCAGAATGTGGTAATCGTAAGTACATCTGTACAGGGAAAGACTCAGAATGTGCAAATCGTAAGTACATCTGTACAAGGAAAAACTTAGAATGTGCAAATCGTAAGTACATCTGTACAGGGAAAAACTCAGAATGTGCAAACCGTAAGTACACCTGTACAGGGAAAGACTCAGAATGTGCAAATCGTAAGTACATCTGTACAGGGAAAGACTCAGTACATTTACAAATACTCAAGCTTGACCTTCTTAGAAAATAGCAGTTAAATAGACCCAATTTTTTAAAATTTTCCTCCGAAATAAAAAAAAACAACAAAGTTCCATATTTTAAGTTTTGCAACTCCTGTCGCGTGAAATCAAAGAGGATAAAACATGCATTGACTGCAAATGATCCATAATGTTCGATTTCAATGTACATATGTATCTGTAATTTACACAAAATAATCAAGAAAATACTTAAAATATATCTTTGAGTCATCAGTAAGTTCATTTCACGTACATGTGCACGTTGAATAGGCAATATAATTATATTTTAATACATTTGCCCTTGACATATAAAATAATTTTGCAAAATGTGGAAAAAGTGAACTTACGGAGAATTTAATGTGTATGTGTATGTAAATGTACACGTGAAAACGAAACAATCGAAATGCCGATTCAAATAAAATAATTAGCAATGCATGCAACAAATCTAGTTAGTTAAACGTATGATTTATATGTTTATTTTTTTCTACAGCCAAACAAAAATGCTGCCCGGCAGTATGTGGGTCTTTTAAATGTCAATCACCTATCACGGTAAGTAATAATTTTCTTCTGTAATCGGTTCCTGTCTCGACCTTACTTCGATGTGTATTAGTTTGTTCTCACCAAAGCATAAAACCAATCTTACAACATTGAACTTGTCAATTTTAAACTAACTTGGTCCAAGTTTTTGGTGGCGGTCTGAATTTATTACCTATGAATTTTGAAATGTGTGACCATCAAATAAAAGATTTTAATGAATGTTTTACTTCAATTTGTGTGTCTGTGTGTGATGCGTTTCTGCATGTTTTGTATGTTACATCATACATTACTGTGTAACCGGTCCATCATAAATGCGTTTCTGCATGTTTTGTATGCTGCAGTATCATAAATTTCTGTAACCGGTCCATCACAAATGCGTTCATGCAAATTTTGTATGTTACTGTATCACAAATTACTGTAACCGGTCCATCATAAATGCGTTTCTGCATGTTTTTTATGTTACTCTATAACAAATTACTTTAAACGGTCAATCATAATTGCGTTTCTACATCTTTTGTATGTTAGTGTATCAAAAATTAATGTTACCGGTCCATCATAATAACGTGTCTGCAAGTTTGTATGTGACTGTATAAAAAATTATAGTAAACGGTCCATCATAATTGCGTTTCTGCATCTTTTGTATGTTAGTGAATAAAGAAAGTACTGTAACCGATCCACCGTTAATACGTTTCTGCTCCATCATAAATGCGTTTCTGCATGTTTTTATGTTACTGTATAACACATTAATGTAATCGGTCCATAATAATTGCGTGTCTGCACGTTTTGTATGTTACTGTATAACACATTAATTTAATCGGTCCATCATAAATGCGTTTCTGAAAGTTTTTATGTTACTGTATAACACATGTCTGTAACCGGTCCATCATAAATGCGTTTCTGCAAGTTTTGTATGTTAATGTATCACAAATTATTGTAACCGGTCCATCATAAATGCGTTTCTGCATGTTTTTATGTTACGGTATAACAAATGTCTGTAACCGGTCCATCATAAATGCGTTTCTGCATGTTTTTATGTTACTGTATTACACATTTATGTAACCGGTCCATCATAATTGCGTTTCTGCATCTTTTGTATGTTATAGAATAAAAAATTACTGTAACCGGTTCACCGTTAATGCGTTTCTGCATGTTGTTTTATGTTAATGTACCAAAAATTACTGTAACCGGTCCATCATAAATGCTTTTCTGCATGTTTTTATGTTACTGTATAACACATTAATGTAATCGGTCCATCATAAATGCGTTTCTGCACGTTTCGTATGTTACTGAATCACAAATTACTGTAACCGGTCCATCATAAATGCGTTTCTGCATGTATTTATGTTACTGTATAACACATTACTGCAACCGGTCCATCATAAGTGCGTTTCCGATTGTTTTATGTTACTGTATAACACATTACTGTAACGGTCTATCATAAATGCGTTTCTGCATGTTTTGTTATTTTACTGTATCACAAATTACTTTAACCGGTCCCTCATAAATGCGTTTCTGCATGTATTTATTTTACTGTATAACACATTACTGCAACCAGTCCATCATAAGTGCGTTTCCGATTGTTTTTATGTTACTGTATAACACATTACTGTAACGGTCCATCATAAATGCGTGTCTGCATGTTTTTATGTTACTGTATGACAAATTATTGTAATCGCGGTCCATCATAAATCAGATTCTGCATGTTTGTATGTTACTGTATCACAAATTAATGTAACCGGTCCATCATAAATCATAATGTGACTGTTACCTCTTATAGTTCATGCTCTCCTCTCTTGTTTTTGTAAAGACGTGTTGTTAAGAAATTCAATGTATTAAATTTTAAATTAACTTGTCCTCCATACGCTCTTTCCTTCCTTTATAATTAAGACATGTGAATGTGAATTTTATTATACAACCTACAGGGTAACAGACCCGGATGTCCTGCTATAAATCCCGACTTGAGATGTATCGTATTCAGACAGGAATGTAATTATGACAGAGACTGTGAAAAAGGTCAATATATAAAAATATAATTATTAAATGATTTTGAACTGACACAACAAAATGCTGTACTAGTACTGAGTATTGAATAGAAATAACTTGAGTAATGCACAGGTTAAATTTCAATCCTTACTGCTCAATATTTTTATCTTTGCCGCCAACAATGAGGTTGCGGACAGGTCGTACTCAACTCCGATGTTAATTAACAACAATTATCAGTTTTCCGATGGAAGGCCAGGGATGTCCTTCGGGTACCCCAGAATCCTCCAGCATATACTAAGCGCCTCGATATATATCTGAATAAATTGCTAAAAGTGATCATAAACACCATTCAATTAAGCAAACAAAGCAATTCTATATTCCTATACTTATGATCCATATTCCGATCCTCACCGGTCTATGTTAGGATCTTTAACGATCTTTATTTCGAGCCTCACGAATCTATATTCCGATACTTACGATCTATATTCAGATCTTCACCAATGTATATTCCTATCTTTACCGATCTTATTACTATCCTCACCAATGTATATTCCGATCTTTACCGATCTTTATTCCGATCCTCACCAATCTATATTCCTATCTTTACCGATCTTTATTCCGATACTTATCAATCTATAAGAGTTATGGTAGTTTTTTTATCTACTATTGATCACGTGCAGTCTATAGGTTCTAGTTCGAGCCTTACCTTCTGGTATAGAGTGCTCGTGCTCGACGGCAAACACTAATCGACAAGAGTTGCCAGTTTCCTGCCGAAGTTCTGTGGTTGTCGTCGGTAAAAACGTGGCTTCCTCTTTCTCTAAACAAGACTAAAAACTTGCTAACAACAAAAAAGATTAAAATTATTCTACAACATTTATATTCTTTTATTAAAAAGTGAAACTAATAATAAACGAAAAAGAATAAATGGTATGTGCTTGATTAAGAAAAAGCCGTGTTTATTTATTTATTTATTTATTTAGTTTGTTTAGAAGAATGTTTTTTGTTATTTATTTTTCTTGAATTTTATCAAAATGCTCGTCGTATTAGATGAAAAATAACAGAAATAAATATCTAAAAGGCATAATACCGGCATATTCCTTACTTATTTCAACCAATGACAAAATCGACTTCATGACTGATATTACCCACAGAGCAGCCCAGTGCGTCCCCGGGTGGCGGATAGGGGGACCCTCTCGTTGGGGGGTTGTCAGGTCATAACACGGAAAGTCTGATCGCGGACCGTAGTGGGTAACGTGTTTGGAGAGTGCCACGTTCCTTGCACGATAAAGACCCCTATTGTAGATTTCGAAAAAGAGTAGGCACATTGTAGCCGCTACAAAAGGCTCAATGTCCGCCCCTACCAAAAACTCCATACTTTTCCAGTGGCAGTCAAAATTGTATTCTCTGTGACCCATCCCACCCCCATTTTACGTTGATTTATTGTTTGTTAACTTGTTCCCGTCCTGAATATGGCTGAAATACTGCTCGCTGGACGTAAAGCAGACATCCAATCAATCAATCATGACTAATATAAATATCAGTGATGATGTCAATATTTTATTTTATAATAATTTAATTTGCTTGTGAGCTGAAATCTGATTGGTCAATTCAAATCGGGCAACCTATATTATAAGAAATAACTTGCGTGACCTACGACCTATTCTAACGCCATTAAAATTCAAATAGTTCCACGACGTCATCGACGCTTTTACCGCAAAAATTGATAAGATTTATAGTTAAAATTAAATTATAAGGAATATTTCAAATTTCTGAACAGATTATACGATATAATATGGTTTGGGTCTGTTTACACCACTCATAAACCGCTTCGCGGTTTATTAGCCGTAAACAGACCCAAACCATATTATATCGTATAATCTGTTCAGAAATTTGAAGTATTCCTTAATTATACAATAAAGCACGGAAGTTATTCTTGAAAAAAAATCACCAATCGTACACTCAATATTCATTTAAAATGCGCTTTATGTAACATTTTCGCCAGCAGATTATATAAATAGTTTGTATTCAACAGGAAACCAATGCTGTTTTCAACCTTCTTGCGGAACAACTTGTCAGAAAGTCACATATCCGCCACCGGTATGTACACGTCGTCTGTTTGTTATAAATAAGTATCGTCTCTATAATCGAAGTAATAATTTCATAAGCAATCAGAGTTAGATATCTGTCTTTCGATGGAATTTAAGGGTTTTAGTCAAGTTTTGAAGTGATATATTTTTTTATTGCTCATTTAAGGTATCCGACCCATAATTGAAGTCACGGTTTAATTTTATTATTCGACCAAGAAATATAGCTTTATTAAAGCAATATATTGCAAATTATTGATACAAATTAAATATATTGTTTTACGTTGAGTCAATGTTAACAGCTTTGAGCAAAAAAAGTTAGTTACTCAGATAGTATTTCTGATGTTTGCCGAACATTACCGAGGTCTGCTCCATTGAAAAACAATGGACATCTGGGACACCAATTATGATCACGTGGTCAATTGTGGTCCGGATATGTAGTCATGTTAGTATATTCTTTCCTTTTTATTTGACTGCATAAATTTCTTTTCATTCAAATATTACATGTACAGTAAACAGCTAGTACTGTTATCAGCTGAGTATAATTCTCAATTTATTCGAGATTGTCTGATAAGCCAATTCAAATTGTATGTAGAAGTCAACTTATTAAAGTAATAATATTCAAATGAACTCGTTACACGTATAATAAATCACACGTATTATAAACATCAACAATAAAAACTGGACGCCATGATATAGCTGAAAAATTGCTGAAAGTGGCGTTAAACACCATCAAACAAACAAACAATATAAACATCAAATACGATTTATCTACACAGAGTCGACCCGACACAACGGTTTACACAATAGCATGTGAGACATAGTTGCTTGCGTACTCAAAAATAAAGACTTTGTTGCAGAAAATGTGTAACATGGTGATCAATATTACTCTCCCGTGACTATAGAATTTGACATAAACACTAGAAACAGGTCTTAACAAATATTTATTTTAAGAAGTAATACATAAAGGCTAGAAACAGGTCTTAACAAATATTTATTTTAAGAAGTAATACATAAACACTAGAAACAGGTCTTAACAAATATTTATTTTAAGAAGTAATACGCAGAGACGATGTCACAAAGCTTTGAATCACAACAAGCACTAAATAGCGAGAGACAATTAATGAGACTTCCTGAATCTACCAAGTATTAAACTTCGATGAATATAAATGCATACAAGGAAAGAGTTTCAAGACTCCTTTTGCCTTTTCCTGTTAGAAATGTTTATGCCTTTTATTTATCGGTGTTGTATATTTGAAGGGTTCTGTGTGCCCTCCCTATGGCAAAGATGTTGAGTGTAAGCGTTTCGATGCAAAGTGTAACACCAATGACGATTGTAAGGATGGTAAGTTTTGTTTTAGGTAGGCCACGACGAAAATCATATTTTTTTTTATTTCGCCTAAATTTTTTAATTAGTTAATTACCGTAGAATATTTATGGTCAGTTGGTCCAACACAAGAAAAAAAAGCTGCTTATTGAATAGAAACTTATTATTCAAAACAAGAAGGTCGAAGTGCAGGTGAGCCAAAACACATATCAACGCGTCTATTTGGAAAACATTAATCAAAGTGTGAAAGAGGTAGTAGCATGGATGGATCTTTAATAACAAGTCGCTCTTTTTAAAAACTTTAATTAATATATTATAGAGGAAGCATTTGGTAAAATTTATTAAATGCTTACATTCGCACATTTATAAATCTCTCCTTGGTAAGATTCTACATTTGTCGGTGTTTAAAACTTCCACTTATAATTTCTCCACAATTCTAAAATACTATTTAAATAACAATACAAATGAAACGAAGACTACTCTTTTATTATAATTTACTGAAGGGAATTTTATCGTTAAAGGAGCGTTGCATCCTCCAAACACGTTATCTTGGAGCGGTCGTGATCAGGCTTTAAGTATTTTAAACTTTTAAACTTCAATCGAGTGTGTCCCAACTAGTTTGCAGTGCAGTTCTACCGGTCGAATCCTCAAGCTATCACAGCGTGGTCACTGTGTCAACCAACTAACCAATAAAATGATCTATTAATTCTATTGTACACAATTCAAGCACAAACAAAATAATGATTACATTATTATCTTTTAGGAGATGTTTGTTGCACTGTCGAGTGTAGGAAAGGATGCAGAAATCCATATAAGCCCCCAGTAGACGGTAAATGATATATATATATTATTAGTTCAAATACCTGTAATGATTTGTCATAAGACCAGTTACATTTTACCTGAATGTGAGTAAGCGATTCAAGCCGTTATTGGAATACATTTCTACGATGTCTGCTGTCGATTTCATTTTTGCAGAATATATAAAACTCGACTTTTAAAATTATTTAGCTTATTACATATATGTTATAAAGTGGAGGTAATTCAATGTTAAAATTTCAAATTCAATATGGAAATAACAAAACTATTATTACATCACTTAACACAAATTTATTACACTAGCAGAACATATATTTAACATTTTCACATATTTGGTAATAATATGAACATTTTTGCATATTTAATATGTCCGGAAGTGATGGACCGATATCAGCCCCGGGCCAAATATCGATATTAGCCCAGGTGGCCGATATCGGTTTCTATCTTCCGCTTTAATTGTGCACTTCCGCTCATATGTCAACATAGCAGACTAACTTCCCCTAACTAAATTGCGGATGACAACTTCTACTAACAAAATGACGGATGACAGGCTTGTTGCAGTCATTGCAGAAACCATTTCTACATTTGTTGATAGTCTTGACCTTGTATAAACAATTGAAAGCAGTAACATAGGTCAATCTGTAAATTGGTAAAGGTATCGACATGTCATTGCCTTCTGAATAAGTCTCCACCCTTGGTGCATCCAATTGTCCGTCTGAATTTGATGTCATAATAAACAAAAATAAATACTATGCGTAACAGCAAAATACAAACATAACTCGCAACATACATTAAACAATACTTTTAGTGGTTGCACATACTGATCTTGGTTTTGTCAATTTAATGAACTTTCATGAGAAGTATGGCATTTTAAATTCATTATGGAGAAAGCTGTTTTCGATAACAAAATGTAGCAATATAATAAATATGCTAACATATGTTTACGTAAACAAGTTACGAACCTTGGATTTTAGCCCTAATATTGTGTTAATTAAGTTGATTCATTTTGTTTGCTAGTGTGTCATCTTCCAAAGGATCCAGGTCCATGTGAAGCACTTTTCCGCAGATATTACTATGATGAGGACAGTAAAGCTTGTTTCAAGTTTACTTATGGTGGTTGTCAAGGGAATAAAAATAATTTCCAAACAATAGAAGAATGTGAAGAACGCTGTAAAAAACCAGGTTGTCTAATATATTAATACAAACTATTCTTAAACCCCATTAAATTATTATACAATTCCTCGGTATCCAGTTGGCGACATTGTCTTCAAAACAAGAAACAAAAACTTAACTAATATTACAGTAAGTGAATAAACACATTGGTTTTAAACGCAAAATGTAAAGAAAAGTAACAGGATCCACAATTAATAATCTCTCGGATAGTAAAACATTAAGAGTCAGTGGCCTAATAGTGTTTCATGGCATCTTTTTTTATTGATACCCGGTATGTAACTGAGTTTCCTATCCGACTAAGGACAAAAAAACCATCATCGTCACATAAGCAACCTAGACAAAATATATTGCTACAAATAGTGTAAAAACACACTTAATTAATACTTTCAAGTTAATTCATGTCGTTAGTTTACAACAATTTACGTATTTCCATTATATTAAAGACAATTATTTCCTTTTAAGGTAATTTTCCGTAATTTCTGAGGAGAACAATTTAAGAAAAACTGTAGTTTCTAGATGGTAAACAATAGAAACGTAAGATCTTACTAGTTCAGTGGTTGCAGTTTGGTGCTGACAAGAATATCATTGATTCTTACAGTGATATAGTCATTGTCTATGTTTACTGCCCAGCAATTTTGAAAATCATTTAGATTCTAAGGTTTATATATTCGTAAGGTGTATATGGACATACAGATTTGGTACAGCATTTTAATTTTTTGATGATAAAAGCTCTATTACATCTTAGTTTCAACATTTTAAGATTTATGCGCCACTGATGAGTCTTGATTGGACGAAACACGCGTCAGGCGTAGCAACTTTTATAACTTTGATATCGTTATGACGTTTTATCTTAAGACTAAAACGTATGTATATCTTAGCTAAATTATATAACGAATTCTGTAAACAATATTTTTTTGTATTATTGGATTTCTTATAAATACACAATTGGTATTAAACTATTAATTCGCACAGAGAAGTAACACTTTGGTAGTTATCATTTAGTACAATTTGAAAAAAAAATTCAAAGTATGTTTTTATTATACAAGATAAAAGTTGAAATCTGGCTACAACTTCAACCGATATGTATAATGATCTGGTTATCTAAGTTAACTTGCAAGTAACTTTACCTGTTTTATACTGGTTTCATTCAAACATATGAATATATTTTCCGTGGGAATTTACAGTCAATATTATTGTGTTGGTCTGATTAATTTCAAATTGTCAATTCTATGAGTTTGTCTTAAACTGAATACACATAATTCCTAAGACTATAAACAATTGTCATTTAACGACTTGGATAAGTGTCATGTTTGATAATATACATGTATATCTATATATATCACACTTAGTTCAGATGTGTTCTCTATTTATAAGATACGTACACACCTTTGTGTCATAATGTAGATGTAGAAGTCGCAATCACTAATTTTGTTTTTGTAGAACTCAAATGTCCACCAGTCTGCCAAGATCATTATTCGCAGATGATACCAACAACAAAATAGTCCCCTTTGGTCGAGACAAAAAACAATTGCATAATTAAGTGAACGTTTAAGGTTTTCTATTAAAAAGGTTTAGACGACCTTAGTAGGATAATATTACTTTTCCTTCTGATTTAAGATTCTGAATAATTTACTTAGTAAATTATATGATGATACAGTTTCATTTAATTGTAAAAAAAATATTTGATTTAAACACCGTCTTTTTTGTACCCTTTCGGACGAAATGGACTCACACCCGGTTTTAAGTGGGGTTCGTACTCGGGCCAAATGAACTCACACCTGGTTTTCAGTGGTGCTCGTGCTCGGTAAGTGGGGTTCGTGCTCGGACCAAATGTACTCACACCTGTTTTTATGTGGGGTTCATACTACTCACCTTTAAGGTTTGGTCTTCTCTCTCGTTTAACCATGGTTGTGCACTATTCTTACATTTTATGTAACATTTTACATTTCAGAGCCACAATGCAAACCATTTATATGTACTCTGGATTGCAAATTTGGATTTACCACGGATGATAATGGATGCAAACTATGCAAATGCAACGAAAGTAATAAATTTTAATACCAATAAATAAAATACGCTAGATCAATGGGAAGCAAAATACGGATATCAACATAACATTGTCACGTCCTTTCATTAAAATGTGTACCTTAATTGTATCTAGTTAAAGCAGCATTGTTTCATGTTTATATAATTTCCTATCAAGCTTTCAGTACGTTCCGTCCAACGAAATATATCGATATTTATTGAATTTAATAAATTCACACAATTTTTATTATTGTAAAAGACAAACAATTTGCCATCTATGTTGAAAGTCATGTATAATAATCCAACCTAACTTTGTAGAAGTTGTTAGGGTCATAGTAATGTTGCAATTATTTGTGCCAAGTAAGTTATGTTTATTGTAGAACCTGATTGTCCACCTGTCTGTCAAATTTTCTGTCCCTTTGGTCATGTGTTGGATGATAACGGTTGTCCTACGTGTAAATGCAAAACAGGTAATAATACAATATTCGGTGATGCTTACAATGCTAATCATTGAATTCGGTGCTGTAAATACAGAAACTGTGGGCACAAAACAGCTTCCATTTGTCATAAGTCCGTTATAAACGCACATTTAATAACACAATAATTTGAATTTTCTACATTTACTACAACTTACACGTAATTATGCTTGAGTAATAAATTTCTCCTAATATATCATTCTTATTCCAACCAAATTCACAGTGTTAAGGGTTCAGAGTATATACATATAAGTTTGTTCTACGGATAGATCCATGTATAAAGTTTTAAAGCATGTTAAACAATAAAATATAAATTGTACAGTGCAGATGTTATTTTCGAGGTATACGCTTAAATGTAGTTTGTTTTCAGAACACATATGCCCTCGTTTATTGTGCGCCAGGGAGTGTGAGTTAGGGTTCAAGTTGGATGCCGATGGTTGTCAAACTTGTAACTTAAACAAAGTAAGTATTGAAGGTCTTGCACGTTTTACAAGATTCAGATAAAGTTTGTAAGTAAGGGATTATATTTTGTTTAGTTATCTCAACTCAAATATTTCTGAGGCTGAGGCAGTCTTTTTATTTAATTCCCTATATCATTGATGACAGTTTTCTGGTCGAATGTTGGGGGTTTCTCCTAGCTACAATAATGTAGCTCCTTTTTATTATGGACTGAGCTACAAAGAGGCCCCAGTGCTCGTAATGTAGCAAGCCGAGAGTGATTCACACCCGGAGGTTATATGCATATAATCAGCTATTTAACTGTGGTCCTGAATTGCTACATACTTTGTTTTGTCTTTGAAGTTTGACTGATATTTCTTTAACATATTATTCGTTACAGAACTGTAGTTTTACACCTTATTCTTAATCATGGCATTGTTGTCAAAATTGAATTCCGGAAGTGCATAATTCTTTAAAAGACTTGGTAAAAAATGTTCATCCGGATTAAGTTTTCCGGATTTTTTGCATTAGCTGGGATCTAAGGTTTAACGATAGGATTCTACAGTTCTACACTCCAAAATTTCAATTTTGTCAACATTATGAAAAAGTGTTAAAATATTTAATGAGACTTTGTACAAATTTCAGCTGAAAGGCGGAGAAAAATATTGATTTAAGAAAGATAGGAGTTTAATTGCGGAAAATATGTATAAATCCCAAGAGTGCTTTTGCTGCATTACGAGTAATTGGACCTCTTTAATTTGTTGCTCTGTCCATTAATGAATAGAAAAAAGGAGCTAAATTATTGTATCTAGGTGTCTCCATGGACTTTGGCTTCACAAAAACTAAAAACAATTCGCCGTGAAAAATCAGGTCATATATTGCAATAGAGAGGTCGGTATTTTGTTATAGTCTCTGGTTTATTTATAAAGAATGAGACATAAAGATAGACCTTTTCATGGCGTCAACATAGTAAAAATAAAATATGGGAATACAAAACATATAATGTTTTATGCCAGGACAAAAATATTATTGTCTTGCAAGTGGTCTTCCAAGCTTAGGTTTGAGAAGCTTTTAAAATAATTAGGCATTTTTTATATCACTAGAAATAATTTATAAATTGTTTGAAACGCGTTTCAGAAATGTGTCCTGCAGATCGAATAGATTCCATATGTCATGATTATAACAGAGAATGCAAAGATGACCCCTCTTGTCAGTATGGACAAAAGTGCTGTAGACAGGGATGCAGTTATATTTGTGTAGATCCAGTCAAATAATATTGAATAAATACAAACATTATAATTTTCTCTGTATTTAAAGCATTGGCGAACGAGTGTATTGATGCATTTGTAGATCCTCTTTGGTCAATTCATATTTTACAATTCCAAAGAAAATATTATGTTGTATTCCAAATAAACATCGAAGGAAATAAAAGTTTCAAATTATTGTGAACAACTTCAAACAAATTCCTCAAAGCGGATTTATTTAAGCAGTATGGCAAATTTAGCAAATTTGGATGTCGCAGAAATTTAGGTAAGATATATAAGACTACTAGTACTCCTCGCAATGAAGTTTTAAGTATAAAGTTGTAGCATTACCGGCAAGGTGATATATTCAAGGCGAATATAACTTAAAGTCGATATTAATTGCTTTCGTTGTTTTTCGCATGATGTTTGTTTGTTTGTTTGAATGGTGTTTAAACGCCACCTTCAGCAAATTTTCAGCTATATCGTGGCGTCCAGTTTTTATTAGGGGAGGAAGCCGGAGTACCCGGAGAGAATCCCGACCTGCGGTAGCAAACTGGCAATCCTTGTCAATTAGGATTGGAGTCGAGTACACCCTGCCTTCAGGTGAGAATCGACCCGCAATCTCAGACAGACAACGTGATCAATAGTAGACGAACTACCTAAACCAAGCGGCTTTGGCATGATGTAACAAGAGTCAATTCAGTATTTCAATTCTACGACCAAGTGTCTATCTTTTCGTGCATAGTCAACATTCCGGCTGACCAAAAATCACCCACGTATTCCAGCGGCGTTTAGACGATAACTATAAAACAGCACAACTATGCAGGATATAGAAGGCGAAAATAGTTTTAAAATTGATGGGATCTGTGTGATGTTTCTAGCTTAAAAAACACCCCAAAAGATTGCATAGTTTTACTGACTGCAAATGTTTTTTTTGTTAATATACAGTCCGCCTAAAGTTAAACATCACCTAAATATTTTCTTAAATACTGTATCACAAAACGATTCATTCAGCATCTGATGCATTTATGCAATGCTTTCAAACAATACCTTCATCTACCATACCGTTAAGATGTCAATAATTAGAGTTTTAAAGTGTAAAAACTGGTTTTTAAGTTATTATCTTTTAAAGACTTTTCAACATAGTAAGACAAAAATTGAGTATCGCTGAACGCCGGCAAGCACTTGAATGAAAAACGCTGGAATGAGTAACTGCCAAATAGCAGGCAATTTTGGGGTGAACAACTCTGTTATTAGCAGACTTGTTGCGAGGCATATACAGGCAGGGTCAATCGAAGACCGCCCAATATCTGGAAGACCCTGGAAAACAACCCAAAGAGAAGACCGCTTCTTGCTCGTCAACCAGATTGCACCCTTTTCAACAGCAGGCCAGTTACGAGGAATGTGGCCTACTGGTGGTCAAATCAGTGACAGAACATATTAGGAGGCTTCACAAATCTCGTTTACGTGCCCGCAGGCTTTTAAAACGACCAGAACTGACAAGAAGGCACCGCCAAGCACGAATGGAGTGGGCACAACATCAGCGTCACTGTAATCTAAGAAGCTGGAGATGTATTCAATGGTCAGTTGAAAGTCGCTTTCTGTTAAAGCCTTTTGACGGTCAGATACGTGTTTGGCGGCAAAGGAATACAGTTTGGGATAGAAACCATTTTGTAGAAACATCTGCATTCGGTGCTGGCGGCGTTACAGTATGGGGTTGCTTTTCGCATGACTGCAAGCTCCCTTAACTCAACTGTACATTGAATGGTCTGAAATACCGCGGTTACATTTTGAATGGTCACGTAAGGTCACATTTTGACAGCCATGCTTTTGCAGACAGACCAATGTTTCAAGACGACAACGTCGAGCCCGTGTTGTGAATGACTGATTGAAACAAAAGACATTGGCACACTTCCATGACCAGCAATGTCACCGGACATGAATCCGATTGGGAATGTGTAGGACTTTATCGGGCGAAAAGTCAATCAACGAAACCCAAGATGCAAAAATGTTCGAGAAGTAGAAGTCTCTCTTGGGGAAGAATGGTAGAGATTTCCACAGTACAGACTTAGGCGTTTGGTTGCTGGAATGAGACGCCGTGTTGAACATTTACACCGGAAGTGTGAAGGTTATAGCCAATATTGATGGAAAATACGCACAACGACTGTCCATTTGTTACTCTTTCACCTTTGTGTCAAACTAAAACTTAATATCACCTATTGTTTTGTTGTTTTTTGGCCTATTTTTGTGATCATTATTAGACCACTAAAATATAACTTTACAAATTGAGGATTTAAATAAAGAATTTTAAAGGTTCAAATTTTCTAATGATATATACATTTTGATACAACTTAAACATTTTCTCATTTGTTTAGTTTATTAAAAAAAATTAGATCCGGAAAAGTAGGTGATGTTTAACTTATGGCGGACTGTATAAAAATGAAAACTAACGTCGAAGAAGGTGAAACAATTATCGCGTGTTCCCATTTTTGTTGTAAAACCAGCTTATGAAATAATTGGAATCCAAAATAAGTAATTGAAGTATAAAACGACTTACTTTAATTTGAGTTTAAAAAGCATTTTCAGTCAATTTAGAAAATTATGTCGTCTTATACTTTATTATCCATGTATGTAAGCAAACTATTGTCAATAGTATAAGTCTTCATTCAGAAAATGGTTAAGACATGTTGACTTAGATCTATGTTCCAAATGGTATTTTTATCAATAGATGCTAAGATAAAACTTTCAACAGGGAACCTAAGGGATACATTAAAAAGTAGACGGCAAAAAGTCACTAAATAAACTAATAAACTTTAAGTGTTAAAAATGGGAATTAAAAAGAATGTATATGAATCGTTTTGTTTTAATTATTGGCATTGCAACACTATGGATACCAGTTGATAGCTAGATATAGCTTTTACCAATCAAATTAATTAGAACGAATAAAATAAAGCCCGCATTCGACGTTCTTTGAATTAAAGAAAGCCGGACTAGCGTTCGTAATCCTATTAACACCCTTCCTGGCTCTGTCGTACTATGTTAATCATAGAGATTTTAAAAAAAAACAATCATTAGCATTATTACTCCATAATGTTTACAGTTGAGAGACTTCTAACCGTATTGTCAAGAAAAAGTTTAATTGATGAATATTCGGTATTCTAGACACATTTCGATAAGTATATGCACATGCTCATATTAGTTTTGTTTTAGTTTGGTTGATCTTCTACACCCTCAAATGGTTACACTTGTTTGTATCCAAGAAAGAATATACATTATATGCATTATTATTGATACAGGAAATACATACCTTTCCTAGAGATTGTTTTAACTTCTGGGTGTTTTGTTTTAGCTTTTCTTTCCTCGACTTTTACTAATATTGTCACACCGGTGCCGATCCCTTTTTGTCATGGTTTAGAAATATTAGTTGTTTCTCTTCTTCAATAAATATTGTGGCGTTAGCGACTTATTAAATTAATGTACATACTCTGCATTTATGTCTTTGAGAAGTATAATTTTGACCACAGTGGGTAACGTGTTTGGAGAGATCCACGGTACATGCACGCTAGGGATCCCTTTTGAAGATGTTGATAAGAGTAGGCTCGTTATAGCCGCTACAAACGTCTAAATTATCCGCCCCTACCAACACCTCTAACTTTTTCAATGACATTTATTTTTGCCCCTTTTGGTTTATTTTACCGAAATTGATTTATTGCTTGTTAAGAAGTTCTTTTCATGGATATAGCTGAAATACTGATCGTTGGACGTAAAGCAAACATCTTATCAAGCATTCAATCTAAATTAAATAGTTCTTAATTGTAAGGTGTCAAACAAACAAGTGTGCGTGGCGGAAGACTAATGTAAAACTAAATTAATTTCAATTGTTGCCACAGTACGATTTTGAAATTATTGCACTTGTAGAATCTAGTCATTTAGTAAATATAATGAAGAAATTGTGAATATCATTTACGGCCGTGAAAGTGACGATTATTCAAACTGACAACAAATGGAATTTTAGATCAGGCGGCGAATTGTCTTTTTTTCGCGATTATGAGAGAAAATCGTATCAACTACATTGCCGAAATATAATTCATGATATTGGAAAGAAGATATATGTTTCGTTTCTGTTATCTTTTGTACTTGGTGGACTTTGCAAGGCAATGGGTAGTCGCAAAAACGTTTTTTATTACTTATTGCAGTCGCCATGACGGAAATTCCCTTTTAGGAACATAAGTAGCAATTGTATAAAACACTTATAAGTAATTGTAGTGGTATTAAAGCATAAGCCCAAAGACGGCAGAGCACAATTGCTTGAAAATTAACTGTATATAAGCCCAAGTAAGATATATGCTTGAAATCGTTACTTGTCGGATAAAATCTGTTGCCCCAATATAGTAGAGAACACGCAATGAGATGAGACCCGACACAATAAGTTTTTGTTATTAAAAAAATTACTAAATCAATAAATATAGTGATCTCTATTATATTATATAATATATATCATTTTTGATATACTACAACAGTTAACACTTCTTTTTTCTCGGTCTCTTTGTCGTGCTTCGACTGGTAGGACATGCCTCCCAAAGTACGTGTTACATTTTAATAAAAGTTTAATGAACTTCTAAGTATCTCTAACTATTTGTATATATACTCTTCAAAAATGAATATTTAGCACCCTTTTGCATGTTCTAAAAACTAATATATGAAAGATGGATAAACGATCACACTTAAAGCATTATCCCGAAAGTTATGCTGTCTGACATTGCTAGATTATTTAACCTCGACAACATAACCTTTATTTTGTACGTACAGCCAAGAGCTGACTTCATAATTTGACTCTATCTATAAACAAGAAAATCAAAATAGCTTGCAATAATCTACTGAAATCAGCCGCAAATTTATCGTAATTAATTAGCACGAGCATCATGTTAACGGTGCACTTTATTATTCGTGTATATTCGTGTATATTCGTATATAACTGTTATGAAAAGATGATGTTTGGAAAGAAAATAGGACATACTATGGTCTTTGTAAGCTTTGTAGAAAGATATTGTTATTTTCATGTTTGAAGTAATGTTTCAATGCCAAAGACCCTGTATTAAACATTTAAATAATTTTGTCGTATTTATTGAATAAGACTTGTACAATAAATTTGAAACAGAAATTGTTTAAAATGGATTTACACAGACATAACTACATCCTTGTCTACAGCACTTCTGGCCATAAGAACAAGAGGAGTCGTCTTGGCAATCTCTTGTATACATATAACATGCGGAATCAGTAGCTACTGGTGAGCATTCATCTGAAAAATACGATATATTTTATGTTCTAAGGTTTTTCTCTTTATAAGGTATCGATATCAACGTCACAAATATTTTAATTTTACCATCTTGTATTTTTGTGTTAGTACCGATCACGAGTCATGGTTAGGAGCCTGACATTGTAATTGTATATTAGTAGCTTTGGAAAGTAATTTTACATGCAATATTTCATCAGCGTAAAGACTGGAAACACGACAAATCGGATTTTATACGGTTATTTAGTAATTAGTCAGTCAGCGTTTCAACAATCTCACTTCTACGATCTCGCTCAATCAACTATTTGTATTTATTTAGTTGTTTATTTGCAATTGAGTTTGAAACGATTTGTATTTTAACTTTCTGTTGAATAACCATATCAAAAAGGGACAGTCAAATGATAAGTATAGAGAATATAAAGATGGTTGTGTATGTAGTCACAACATTTTTTCAGCTATATTTAGATGTCAAGTTTATTGGAAGAGGAAGCGCCGACACAAAAAATGGGCAATCATTGTCGAGAGAATATGAAGATGTAAAATGTGAGAAATATATATCTAAATATAAAAAAAACAGTATAGAAAATTACAACACAAACCGAATTATGTGTTGAACTGAGGTGATACGAAAGGGTACGCAGTTGTTTTACAAACCTGGACAACAGATTCCGTGCATCTTCTTACATCGATAACCCGATGGACATTTATGTTTCATGTCATCACAACGGACATTTGGTAACGGCTTGCCGGTTGTGCAGCCTAAAATACACGAACACAGCTGTATTTGTTACATAAGAATTGCATAATTCAAAGTTGTTCACAACTGCAAAACCTCTTTGGTTTGTTTGAATGTTGTTTAGCGCCATTTTCAGCAATTTTCAGCTATATTATGGCGTCCAGTTTTTTATCTAGAAAAACCCAGACCTTCGAGAGGAAAACCGGCAGTCGTTGTCCAGTAAGATTGGAGTGCAGCTCACAATGCCCGCAGAGAGACTAAAACCCGAGATCTCCTGGTTGACACACCACGTTATCAATAGTAGATGACTAACTTCTGACTAACGATTTACCACTAATTACTTTAAAACTTATGACTGCTTATGTGAAAACTGACTGACACTATAAACAAGTTATGTGCAGAATAGTGTTTGCATAAATACATATACAATCAAACAGTATGAATATATGCAATCTAGTAATTATGTAAACACTTTACGTTTGTTTTGAGAAGAGAGAAGCGATAGATTGAAATTTCCTTAAATCTTTAGCTAGAGATGATAGTAGCTAGATTTTATATCTAGTTGTGCTCTTCAGCCGAGGCCTTCATATACCAACCTGGACAGCATGCAGCATTCCTTGGGTCTATTGGGTCAACATTACAGAAAAAACCTTCTGGACAATTTTGCCTATCTGGTCGGATTCCACAATTTATGTTAGGCAATGGCATACCTGCATCACAATCTGTTTAAATTTGAAATGTATCTTATGAAACTAAGGACATTTACAAATTAACAAAATTCATTGATATTGATGGATATAACACAGTTAAAATGTTTTACATGACATTAACATGTTTTGTCCATCTGAAGCAAATCTTATCACGAGTCCTAACATGATTTATTTTTATTACTATGTTGTATGCAGTTATTTTGTTTTAAATGATAAAAGCGTGGTCGAGGTAGCAAAACGGTGTATTTTGATTTGTACATGTTAAAGAGAATGAACTCTATTTGTTACAAATTATTCTAAAATTTTACCATTTTGAAATTGTATACATGTTAAAGAAAAATGGTATAATAGCGTACTTGCTTTGCATGGTACAATCTTAGGGCACCATGGACATTTCACGCCATGAACAATTCTGAAGTCTGGCTCTGTACAACTCAAAGGCGGTGGAGGAACGCACTTTGGATGGGGACACTCCTCTTAAAATATACATTATTAAGATGTTGTTGATTGCAATGGATTTTTAGTGTTGTAAAGTTTGTTTTTATACAGAAAACAAATATATATCATAAAATAAAAAAATAGCGTAAAAAACTGAACATAATAGACATAGTATTAATAATAACATATGTTAACGAAAAAGAGTCTTGAATTAGAAATATAAGCACTCCTTTAGAGATTAAAAACCGCATATCTTCTGAAGTTGAAGACATCCAAGTAAGTTGCTGTAATTAAGGTCACAATTTTTTTATTATTATCTCTGGTAGAAACATCAGTCGTTTCCACGGTCAGCAAATTCTTAAACAAATTATAAAGATAAAAATGCAAAGTTTCGGACCTTACAGTTTCATAAGTTTTAATAACAAACGTACAATAAAATTTCTCCCAAAGATTTAGGAAAATCTTTTACTATACACAGACTCAAATATATGTACACAAATAATTTGATTATCGTTTACAATACTTAATTAGTAGCTATTATTTTAATTTTCTATAACAAGCAAGCGATTGTTTATTATCGTCATTAAATATGTGTATTTTAAAAATATATTTCCAACATCCTAATCCAGCCCATAATTAGTATTTATCAGAATCATTTTCAAAGCACGATATTCCTTATTCGAATTGGAGTGTTTATAACAGATTCAAAACATTAATACATTTTTGCTAATTCTTAAGTTTTTAAAATACAACAACTTGCCTTCTAAAGTATAAGTCACAACAAATATAAACTTAAATGATCACCTCCCTTGGCTATGAACTATATCCAGATAAACATTTACCTAAATGATCACCTCTCTTGGCTATGAACTATATCCAGATAAACATTTACCTAAATGATCACCTCTCTTGGCTATGAACTATATCCAGATAAACATTTACCTAAATGATCACCTCTCTTGGCTATGAACTATATCCAGATAAACATTTACCTAAATGATCACCTCTCTATGAACTATATCCAGTGAAAATAGGCAAATACAGACAGATATATAAATATCATTTAGTAAAACTGGGATTCAGAAAAAAATACCGTACAAAACTGAACATAATAGACATTTTATATAGGTATTTCATCTATAAAATATTTTTAGAATTTAGGTTTTGTTGCTCTAATCGTGACACATAATCAGACAATACATTTAATTTAAAGTAAAGTGTGTACTGCTGTATCAATTGCACTGCACCAAATACAATTTTTTTAATTATTATCTCTTGTAGAGACATCAGTCGTTTCCACGGTCAGCAAATTCTTATACAAATTATTAAGATAAAGATGCAAAGTTTCGAAGCTTACCGTTTCATAAGTTTTAATTACAAACGTACTTTAAAATATCTCCCAAAGATTTAGGAAAATATTTTACTGTAAACAGACTCAAATATATGTACACAAATTATCGTTTACAGTACTTAATTAGTAGCTATTTTTTTTTTAATTTTCTATAACAAGCAAGCGATTGTTTATTATCGTCATTAAATATGTGTATTTTAAAAATATATTTCCAACATCCTAATCCAGTCGATAATTAGTATTTATCAGAATCATTTCCAAAGCACGATATTCCTTCTTCGAATCGGAGTGTTTATAAGAGATTCCAAACATTAAGAAATTATTGCAAATTCGTAAGTTTTTAGAATAGAACAACTAGCCTTCTAAAGTATAAGTCACAACAAATATAAACATTTACCTAAATGATCACCTCTCTTGGCTATGAACTATATCCAGATAAACATTTACCTAAATGATCACCTCTCTTGGCTATGAACTATATCCAGATAAACATTTACCTAAATGATCACCTCTCTATGAACTATATCCAGTGAAAATAAGCAAATACAGACAGATATATAAATATCATTTAGTAAAACTGGGATTCAGAAAAATCAAACAAATTCAGTTGATGTGAGCATGTTTGTAACTAACCTCGTTTACAGTTACATGTCTGACATCTGTATTCATCTACTTCATATCCATTTTCGCATGGAAAACAGACAATAACAGGACACACCTTATCTGAATTTAGAAAATATATCTCAATAATGCCATGATCAATAAGAAACACTCTGTCCAAAACTGAAAACTAATCAATCTTATTATATGCACTATTTTTTTCTAAACAACACATTTTAGCTATATCTTCTGCACTACCATTTTTAGTAGCTACGAAAATTTCGTTACTTGCCTAATTCAAACGCGTTAACATGCTTTTTCCAGAATACGATTGGCTGGCATATTTCATTCTAGCGTTTTTAGTAGCAACGAAAATTTCAAGTTCTTTGCCTATTTCATACGCGTGCTTTTGTCAAGAATACGGTTGGCTGGCAAATTTCATTCTGTTGTTACACATTTGTAAATCAAATCTTATTATTATTACGTTAAACATGTAAAAATGTAGTTTTAAATGCAGACATGTCTTAAAAAACTACATCAATTGTACATGAACACATATTTATAAAAAAAACTAACAGTACCATATAACAATTATTACAAAATTGTATAAATCACTTTTGAATCCGTTATCACTTGTCTTACATTCTATGTGGGTGTTGTAGTGTAAATTTATGTGTTGATTGTGCGATCAATAACTGTATTTTCTTATTGATTCAATGTGCATTGTGGCATCCTTGAATCTCGTAAATCGTTAAATCGCAGCCCATGGGCTCGTCATCTGTAGAATAAGTTTATTTTAATTCATTAAGTATAAAAGAATACTAAACCACGCACATACATAGTATTAGAAAAATACTTTAAAAAGTTTACCACATGTACTGCAGCACGGAGGAGGTCCACAACACGTTAGGCATTTGTCAAGTACTACAATATAAATATCTTAGGTTAGGAAAAAACCTTGATACAATTCAGAGCACTTGAAATGATAATTTTCATTTGTTTTTGATTAATTACGAGATGATGCACATATTTTTCTTTAAGCATGCATTCAACGAAGTTGTAAATGAGACTTAATATTTCTGTCAGGGCCTCGGTGGCCGAGTGGTTAAAGTAGTTCGTCTACTCTTGATCACGTGGTCTGTCAACACTGAGATTGCGGGTTCGATTCTTACTGCAGGCAGTGTGTACTCGACTCCAATCTTAATTGACAAGGATTGCTAGTTTTCCTACCGCAGGTCCGGGGTTCTCTCCAGCTTCCTCCGCCAGTAAAAGCTAGAGCCACGATATAGCTGGAAAATTGCTGAAAGTGGCGTTAAAACACTATTCAAACAAACAAACAGAATATTTCTGTCAATAAATATAATAATATAATATTGATACATATTTATTCTTTTATTTACTATTTCGCTTGTTATCTCTCATGATCAAAGTAAAAATTACAATACTTACTAAGTGGTGCGGAAGGCATGATGGCTCCAAGGATATCTTGACCCTGAAATATTTCAGAGAAAGCATAAAAAGTCGATTTATAGCGCAAAATCTTTTAAAATATTCATAGTACGTGTATTGATGTTGTATAAACAAATGGAGTGCAATTGTAATACAATTTTTGGGATATGGTTAAAGTTTACTTGCGCAAATGTATCGGACAAAATTTAAACAGTTTCAAGTTAAAAAAAAACTACTGTAGCATAAAACATGAGGAAAACCAAGTGTTCGTTGACACATTTATAAAAACAAGATATATATTTTAATCATAATTTGCCTACGAAATCATATGTACGTACGATTTTCAAGTTGGGAATAAATTGTATATCACAACACAGATTACCTCTTCTAAATACGTTTAAAGAATAACAATCTAGCTTTCTCAAGTAATAAGATTCTACAAATCATCTACAATTAAATGTATAGCGTAAAAACATATTTTATGTCTAATTTAAAACTGTTAAACGGATTCTAGATCTCTTGTAATAGTAGCTTACAACAATACAAATACATGTAAGAAGAAACGAATGCCAGATAAACTAAATTAAAAAAAAACGAAATCTGCAACTGCATTCATCAGAACCAACATGCGCAGCACTAAATGCAAATTCCACGCTAAGAATTCTGGGTATATATGTCAATCACAATTACCTCTGCCACACATTGGTTCACGCCATGAGGGTATTTATCTCTCATGGCAGATAAACTTCGCGTACAAACACAGCTTTATTAATGTAAAACCTTACCAAAAGTGTATAAATAGACTAAATAAAAAAAGTAAGACCTCTTGTTTTATTTCACAAACATAATTTTTTTTGTTTACAAACGTAACGAGGTAACGACAAATGTAGTCTCGCAGTAAATGAGAGATGACATGTGGCAGAGGTTATATATGGGAACCAGATATGTTCTCTGTGCCGGAAAGTGCAACATCAGCAACCGTAAATCACGAACAACTGGATGAAACTTATGCTTTGTCACGTTCGAGTGAACAACCAAAATAGCAAAAGGGAAAACAAACAAAAAGTCAACAAGTAAAAGACGACAGGGAAGCATCTGGAAAAGAAAGGGTTAATTAAGAGATATACAAAACTTAAACGGTTTCTGCTTAATGTCAAATTTAAACAAATGTGTCGCCTTGAAATTGTAATATGGTTTAGTAAAAATATATTGTCGTTAAATAATTAGCGATTTGAGTGTTTTCAAATTAATCTTGTTGCATGTTTCAATTGATGATGACACGTTTTATCTTCTGTAATTTGCAAAGCCATTGGTTTATTGAGAACAAACAATAAAACATGAGACCTAAAAGGCTTAGGAAGAAAATGTGTTAGTTTTTATTATGAAAACTTCCTTAACACAATTGTTATGCGCCATGGTTAAAAGGAAAAAGGACAATTCTTATTCTAATTCGCCGACGTAACCACACCTGTGACATATTCATCCATTTACGCACCATAATATTGTTTTAGCAATCCTTTTTTAATTAAACGTGTAACATTAAGTTACGACAAAAATGTCATTGCCTTATTCTCTGGGGTTATTTTTGAGAGAATCATTCATATATATGATATACGTAAATTTTACGGAGATCTAATAATTATTATTTTTTCATTGTAAGAGTACACTGGCAGTCGTTTTTTTAAAATATCTTTTATATTATATTGTATTCTTCAATTTTTTCAAGTTAGTTTTCATTTCTGGTTTCACTGGTGGTTGAATCATAAATTTTAATGTTTGGTAATGGTCACGTTATGTTGTCCGTTCCATGTCTGCTATTGTTCTCTTCTTTTAAGTTGATGTCTAAGCTGGCATATTATCATACCCTAACACATGAGGGACTGTAATATTATCGTAAAACTTGTCATCACAAATTTTAAATGTATGATTATCATGGCAGACAAGTGTTTTGTAAAATAAAGATATCAGTTGTGTGCACTGAAAATATTGAGAGAATAATTTCACAATTCCAAAGTTTGTTGTTGCTGAAATTCTCATATATATTGTTAAAATAATGCGTTTTTTTTTGTTTTCTAAATACGGTATAATGATAATATCTATTTCCGGTATATCATGACATCGAGCGAGAAAGCTCATTATATCTATAAATACAAACAAAACATAACACATTGTGATTTCCGTTGTGCTAGGTGGGGCTGTTATATTTCTCCTGTATATTCTGCACTAATGTTAGAAATACATAAACAATTTGCGTATGGCGGCGTAAGGCGTGTACAGTGAAAAGTGTCAAATATAATTGTTGGATGATCACACTAGTATTTAAATATATATCATTCCTTAAAGAAAAAAAAGTATTGGAATTAACAACGAACCATAAAAGTCAATATTACAATGGTGAATTAAATACAAAATAAATTTTATTTAAATAGCTGTATTCAATGCTCTTACCTGTATTAACGGAAGCAAACTCACTGCTAGTAGTAAGAGTGGATTCATTGCGTCAAATTATTGATATTACGAATGTCTTAACAGGACTGACGTTCTTTTGTTTTAAAAATAGTCTTAAATACGTTTTAAAACAACTATTTAAACAACATTTTACACACAGCAAAGAAATTATTCAACTAATTATATGCGTACAAGTTCCCTAATATATATGCAAATATACATTATATAACATGTAGTGACATCAAAATAAAACGTTTGAAGGCTTCTTCGATTGTGCAACAATATGTTATAAACGGCACTGCCTGCTGTATTTATCTAATTAGGCATGGAATGTGCACATTATTGAGCAACATATTGGCTGTTTAAACAACATTCTAAACCCCTTGGTAAATTATAACACGTTTCAAGTGGATAATCTTATTGTCCTTCCGATAGTTTTGTTGTAATTCTTTTTAAGAAGAAATAATAATTCGTTCTGCTACAACACTGTAGTTTAGGGTTCGATTCTCACTTGCCAGTTTTCCTGACGCAGGTTGGGAGTTTGATCCGCTTCGGCTTAATCCCCAAATAAAAACGGTACGCCATGAAAAATTTATGAAAGTGCTTTAAAAAAAATCATTAAAAACAGTTGACACATATGGGTATATGTTTAACATTGTAATGCAGTTCCATTTCATAATTTTTTTTAATAAATAATTATATATATAGAATCTCTTTTCACACTATTCTTTTTTCAAATTGACAATGATGAAAAATTGCAAAACAAAAAGCTATGTCAAAGGATAGTTTAAGTAGACATTTCATTCCTCTGAATTCCCTATTATTATTGTGTAAACCTTTGAAAACACCACGGCAAAACATCCACATATAGCATATTAAAGTATTTAAAACTTCTACACGTATTTGAAATTTGGAATAAAAAAGAATACCGCTTTTCAATATGTAATATTTTCAGAAAATTTAAAATAATTTTAAGGAAACGACCCACTTACCTGTGTCGAATAAATCAAACTAATGATCAGTAGAAATACAATTATCATTGTACTGTTTTCACGAAGGATTAAAGACGTTTTAATAACAAGGTTTAATAAACAAAATTAAGTACGCAAATATCTGCTTTTCCAGTTAAACAAATAGATGATGTTGGTTTCACCGATTGAGCAGACAAGTGGACCAATAGTAATAAAAAGCTGAAGGCTACGGTGTAATTATTCAATGAACCATTGCGAAATGTAGTACACATCACATATCAAAACCAATGTAACAGATTTAAGGCGGACAATCCTATTGTTTGCTGGATAATTATGTTTTAATCCCCTTTTAAGAAGGAAATAATTGTTTAGTTTATTTGGAAATAAATATTACATCATTTACTCTTAGGTGAACATGTATTATATTTTTTATGTTATGTTAATAGTTGTTTGGGTTTTGGTTTGGATCTGATTTTACGCGACTTTCCGCAATTTTTAAGCTATATCATGGCGCTCAGTTTTTATTGGGTGAGGAATCCACGTGATTTTTAGTAGACGAACTACCTTAACCAATCGGCCACCGAGGCTCCTATGTTAATAATAATGTTGTGTAATGCTACTTATATCTGTGGTAGCCACAAATTTGATAGATTACTTAATATGATAGGTTGTAAACTGCATATAAAATAATGAAAATAAAACACACTTTCAAATACTGGCCTTACTTAATACAGTATGCTAATTATATACGCATTAAAATTGTATTGAGACAGAAGTAAATAGGTTGGGTTAAATATTTTCAGCAGTTAGCGGACGATAATTCAATTTATAACTGAGAAAAAAGCAAAGGAAACCGACCGAATAACAAGAGCCGAAAGTCAAAGGACAGTTACAAATTCTGATAAAGACAAACACACACAGGGCAAAACAAAAAAGCAGAAACAGAGTAACCCGAACCCAATAAAAGCCATGGGTGCACTCAGGTGCTCCGGACGAGTAAGCAGTGCCTGCTGTGCTGCTATTAAAGTATGTTTTCTTCGTTTCTGTTTTAATTGTAACAAATTTTGTGGTCCTAAACAAAACCAGTATATCCGTAAACCATTCCTATCTGATTACAAAATATATTTTTGTTTGTCCGCCGCCGCTAACTTCGCTCACTCCTTATCATTGAGCGACATTGTTACTGTTCATAAGGGATGTTATTCCGATGTTAATTAGCGCTTGTCGGCCGATTTCTTATTTTCATGCCCAGTCCTAATAATGATTAATAAAATATAAATATAGGTGGTAAAGAGGACATTCAAGCAGAGGGACCTTATTTCAAACTGAAAGTGATTTTGAGCAGGTGCACTCAACTACTGCAGATGACGATGTCGATGCTGACATCATAATTGCGTACACATAATCGGACGTTGCGAACGTAGCTAGAAGTATAGCAGCAGGTTAATGGGTTAGACAAGACGGTGCGGTAATTTAGACCTCGTGACATAACACATGGTTATGTTACTAGTATAATAAGCTACTCTTTCGAGTGGTTACGAAAGTCCTTGGCGCTTCAACACTGAGGCATACTGCGGACAAGATGTGCATGACATCATTCTTAATTTACAGTAAATACCACGTTCCTGCCAAAAGTTGAGCGATTTTACTAAGTACTTAAATAATAGTAAAATTTAAAACAACACAAAAATGTAAAGGTTGGCGTTAAGACATTTCGCTTATATTTCATTTAGCAGTTTTCCATCTCTTCGAGGAAGAGTGTTCGGATTGTGTTCATTCAGTAATTAAAAAAATCTAGAAACAAAAATAAATAATGCAGTTTTACTAATCAGTAGTGTATTATACTTTCAATTATCTCCGCATTTCCAGTTGATTTTCGGTTTTTGAACAAGGCTCATCAATGATGCAACAAAACATTCATGTCCGGTAAATCTGGTTTCATTCTGCGTTTAGAATAGTTCTTGTTTCTTTGTTTTTTCACGTATACCAGAAATAACCTGTGTGTTTTCTATATATATTTGTGAATCGTTCTGCGTTCAAATTAATTTTTCAGTCCCTAATTGAATTTAAACTAAATTTTTGCGATACTTTATTATGATGTTTGAACTTTTGGGCACACATAAATGTTTGCAATTTACTGCCTACTCGTGTGGAGTACCTGAGCGAACCCATTGTCCATTTTTTTGTTTGTTAGGTTTTGTGTTATTTTCCTTCGTCATGAATGGTAATTCGAACACCATCGGTCCCGTTAAAAAAAGAGTAATTTCTCTCGTATTTTGTTAAGCTTTATAAAGGATAGTGAGGGAATAGTAATTGTTTTCTTATGCATAAAGAGTTGATGCACTAAAGCATTTAGTAAGACTTGTACTGTGAATAACTTATACTTTAAATAAACAAATATAAAAACCATTGATTTTTGCTACTATATTGCAAGGTCCCAAAATTATATAGTTTTCAAACGATCAATATTGTGGCTTTATTCATGAAGTTTTTATTTCGTTCAAACTTTGGTACCTTTGATGCTTAAGAATGGTGGGTACACGATGACGTCACTAACAGTAGGCTAACATGCTTGGTTCTTGGTCTGAATAATTGCTACTTGTTATGTTCGTGAGGTTTCTATTAGCAATGTCGTTGGTATTTTGCACTGGATTTTGTTCTTTTGATAAGGCTTTGGTGTTATCAAGTTTTCTGTACAGATACCAACTACAGATAAAGACAATTGTAAAATGACAAAAAGCAAGTGCGAGTTGTCTTAGGACTGAATAATGAACACCTGCGGTTGTGAATGTGACAGTCCAAATCAATCGTTTCTAAATGCATCCTTGAATTTCAAGCCTCAATCTGTACGTATCTTATTAACCAGTCATCAAAAAGTTGTGTTCTGAGCGGTTGCGACAGCATTCAACGAAAGTTTTACTAAAACACAATTTTTGTAAGTTTAAATAATGAAATTGAAATAAGTTATTTCGTTCTTGGTTTGTAATATCATTTTGTTTGCATTTTTTTTAAAATGTAATTCATCTGTATGGCACTAGACATGAACACGGCATTTTGACACCTTAAGGATCCAAATAGCTTTATGATTGTGAACCTTAACGAACTAAATAGCTATATGATTTTGCACCTTAACGAGCTAAATAGCTTTATGATTTTGCACCTTAACGAGCTAAGTAGCTTTATGATTTTGCACCTGAACTAGCTAAGTAGCTTTATGATTTTGCACCTTTACGAGCTAAGTAGCTTTATGATTTTGCATCTTAACGAGCTAAGTAGCTTTATGATTTTGCACCTGAACTAGCTAAGTAGATTATGATTTTGCAGAGGGCATAATTAAACACACTATTCTGGTCCATAAACGATTCCTATATAAGTTATCATAATCCGTTATGCTGGGTGCTTCAAAGAAGAGCAACAAAACACTTTTTTATGGTTTGATGTGCTGAACATAAATATGGGATTCCAAACGAAATGGAAGGAATACCATCTCCTTAAACTATTTTTCCTGAAAAGTCTCGTTTTGTGTTAGGTATGGATACTATAAAGGGCTAAATAAATATAAAATACACTTTGCATGTATCTATTTGCATATACAAAATGCTATTGATTACAATATTTTTATTTGAATAACCAGTTTATTGGATAATATAAATCAACATAATTAATTGATCAAATAAAAAGTACTTTTAAATTAAAAAACTTCACCATTCGTACTTTACAAACAATTTGAATTTTTAACTTTTCTGATGAAAGTTTTTACATAATTACAGAATGTTTTTTTTTGTTTTATTATACAACAAAAAAAAACTGCAATATTTTACGCAACAATACCAGATAGTTACGTTAAGCTTACATTCATGTGTGTTGAAAAATCAATCATTTGTGGTGCGTTAAATTCACATTACATATCATAAATTTCGGAATTTTTTGCAAGATTCTAAGCCGGATCAACACAGACATAATTACAGCCTTGTTTACAGCATTTCTGGCCATCAGTACAAGAGGAGTCGTCCTTGCAATCTCTTGTATAATCATCGCATGTTTTGGAATCTTCCGGTTCTTCAGGACATACTTCTGAAAAAAAGAATGTTCTCTTTTTGCACTTTCCAAGTAACAGTGAGCGTTTGTAACATGAAGTTTATAAATTACGAAACTGTTTAAAAGTCTTACACTTTTTTTAGACGTTGAGGGCATTAAACATAATTTTTCTATTTTGAAATTGGGTTTATTCTTCCTTACTGAAAAACGCAGCTGGCATTATAAGCTGTATTGGATACCAGTTATCGCATATATCTGCTTGCCTTGCGTGAGTGCGTGCATGTTTTCTTCTTTAAAGTACAGTATGAGTATAGACAATATATTCCAACTGTAACATATGTTAGTCTTATTATTGATATATGATGTCGCCATGTTGAGTCCCATTCATAACAAGCGTTTGGGTTATATAATTGAGCTTAATTTAGAAATAGCACATTGGACGTTAAGGTCTTTATTTTGAAGTTTACCTTTTGTTTATAACCAGTGCTGATTGATTAAGCATACGTTGTTTGAACAGTTGCATTATAATTTTGACATTGCTCAAAGAAATACAAAGATACATATGAATATCCTGAATATGTAGACAGATGTATTATGTGCAGTTATGTAGCAGTTTATATATATTGGTCAGCAGGCTAAAGAAAACATTTGAAAATATCAACGATCACGTTTATTGTACAGGCAGTGTTCCATAAAAGGAACACGACGGGATATTTATAGATGCAGAACAAAACGTGGTAACATTAATACAACCGGCTGCAATACATAGCTGACGAGGGAAAGAATTATACTTTTGGTACTACTAGTAGTTCATTCCAAATCTATACAGAATAATTATCACTTACTGTGCTTACATGGTACTACCTTGTAGCACCATACACACTTAATACCATCAACGATTTTATATTCTATCTCCATACAAGCGTCTGGCGGTGGGCGAGGACATTGTGGCGGCAAACAAGGACCTAATAATAAACGTTCTTCATTATATTCCCGAATGTCCCATTTTAGTTTTTTGGCGAAAAATCTAATTAAAGTCAGATTTATTACAAAATACCTTGCAATATCAATGCAGTTTCATTAAATCTATGTACAATATTATCAGTATAAAATACTTATTTTTGCAAAGATTAGTTGCGAACAAAAGTAATATGCGACTGTTATAACTGGTTAACCAGGCAATTATACATGCAATTTACAGTTTATAATTTATATTAAAGTTACCCGCATGTTTTCATAACTGCTACGTCTGTTTTGTTTTTTAGGTTGTATATAACTATATAACACGAATTGGTGTATATACGCACTCATTCGAACGTTGATATATATGAGACAAAGACATAACATGCGTTACATACATAAATACTTACTAGGTTTGCAACCACACGTGTGGCACCCGCCACTATCAATAACGGATCCAAACTCGCACTTATTGGAGCAGTTTACCTTAGGCATAAATACCTACTAGGTTTGCAAGCACACGTGTGACACCAACCACTATCAATAACGGATCCAAACTCGCACTTATTTGAGCAGTTTACCTTAGGCATAAATACTTACGAGGTTTGCAAGCACACGTGTGACACCAACCACTATCAATTACCTTAATAACGGATCCAAACTCGCACTTATTAGAGCAGCTTACCTTAGGCATAAATACTTACTAGGTTTGCAAGAACACCTGTGACACCCACCACTATCAATAACGGATCCAAACTCGCACTTATTGGACCAGTTTACCTCAGGCATAAATACTTACTAGGTTTGCAAGAACACCTGTGACACACACCACTATCAATAACGGATCCAAACTCGCACTTATTGGAGCAGTTTACCTTAGGACATTCTACAATACAACAAGTCAATATTCATTTAATGCATTCGCCGTCATTTTTGTATATGCTCTATATTTTCTTTAGCCACGACCACAATAGAAATTCTGATTGGTCATTATAAATGACTACATAATGTCGCAATCAAAAGAAAACAGTCTTTACAAATATTGACCAATCAGAAAAATTTCGATTGTAAATTTTGAATTAGGGCGCCTTTTGGGGTTCAAATATTTAGTAAAAACCCACAATTTTATTTTTGAAAATGTGAAAGCATTTTTGTACTTCAGGAATAAAATAACATTAGTGTGTTGTCAATACATTAATTAATTGGTTGCTAGGTCAGGTGCACAAAAAAGTATGGTTGCTAGGTCAGGTACACAACAAAGTATGGTTGCTAGATCAGGTGCACAACAAAATATGGTTGCTAGGTAAGGTGCACAACAAAGTATGGCTTCTAGGTCAGGTGCACAACAAAGTATGGCTGCTAGGTCAGGTGCCCAACAAAGTATGGTTTCTAGGTCAGGTGAACAACATATGTTTGATGTAAATCCACTTGTTTACTTGGATAAGTTATAAATAAAGGCCTGGTTTAATTAGTTACTCATCACTACTGAGGTTGCGGGTTCGAGTCTCACTGTTGACAGAGTTTGTTGGACTTTTTATTTGACAAGGATTGCCAGGTTTCATGCGAAAGGTCGGTCATTTAACCGGATACTCCGATCTATAGCTGAAAATTTTGTAAACATGGTGTTAACCCTAAACAAACAAAAGAACAATCAATAATATTAAATATAGTGTCTTCCATGAGAGGAAGGGAACTAACTTTATTACGTCAGAGGCGCGTTTCATCTGAATATGACACATAAGTGGTAATTATTAAATTATTTGATTACGCTTTAATAAAAAAAATTATGTTATGAGACCAAGTAAAGGAGATCTTGAATATTTGTGTAAGAAAAAAAAGAAAGGTAAACAAACTTTGGATAAACTAAAATCCCTTATTTGAAAAACGCAATTATAATTTAAGATTCGTTTCGCTTTTTAATACAAAACCTTTATTGCGTGCGCTTTCAAAATCATTATCTTGAACACATCTGCATATTTGGCATCCATTTTCATCTTTGGCAAATCCAAATTCACAATAAAGACCACATACAACTGGATTACAGGGTGAATCTGAAAATAATGTCAAGAAATTTATAAATGAATAAAATAAGATAAATATGATAATCTATTTTTTCCTTTTAACAGTGCAAAAGAAAGGACGTACATGTTTGATAGAAGAATCGAGCTTTCAAATATTGTAAAATGTCAGAAACCTTTTTAGACAAGACTAACTAGGCATGTTTTATTTAATATCAAGAAGATTAGTAAGTTCGTTTGCATGGATGTTTGCGTCTTTTCTGTACATGCAGATTATTTTTTCAAATTAAATAAGCGACATAATGTAATGTATAAATAAAGTAGTAAACAAGTACAGATAACAAACATAATAATACTTCTACCCCTTAAAAAGTGTTTGTGCAAAACTGCAACTAAACAGGTAAAAAATATCAGAATAAAGACGAATATGGGGTCTAATTAATTAACATTATAAAAAGAAATAGTTCAAAGACTACGAGTAATTTCTTTACTTTCTAACTATTACACTAAAATATCTTCTATTATATTACAGAACCTGGTGTTTCACATCTAATAGTTAAAAAAATAATTTTCTTTGTGATGTATAAACTTGCAGCAAGTGTTCGCTATTATAGTTCAAGTTATATCTGGGAAAACATCTTTACTGTGACCGGGATCTCTGTGAAATTGAAATCACAGATCAATATATAAGAAAGGCTGGGATGGGATTTGTGTTGTCTTATTTACGCTGAGACGTGGTGTATAGTTTTCAAAACAGCATGGCTGTGACAGGTTGATAAAAATTATTCTTAGTGAAACAAAGTATATACCTTTCAATAAAGTTAGTTTTTGCCATTTATTAAAATTTTTAAATGAAAAGAAATACATGTTAGCCATCTTTAAATAAAGCCTTTTTAAAAATGGAAAAAACGGCTAAAAGGCAAAGAAAACATATAGGCCTTACCGACATATGGAGATCTGTAAGGGGTTCTGCATTCTGTACCACACTCAGTTGAACAACAAATATCTCCTTAAAGTAAATTAGAAATACTTGAGGAATTGCCAATAATAAAGGATAGGTGTACAATGAATAATTGTAACGTATATCCATATCCAGGATTATATCCAATAATAGATTATCCATAGCTAATTTTGTTATGGTTGAAGCTATCTATGATTGTGACTACTAAACAAAATATGAAAAACTGTGAGCAATGCTCCTTTATTGATACCTCCGCTTCCCTTATGACAATGACAAAGTCCATGTTTTATATGGTAACCCCCAAATATTCCGATCAAAATGTTAAATATCAGATGTACAATGGCACTATGTGACAGAAATTCTGTGTAAGTTTCATTCCATTCAGTAGTGTAGGAGAAGTTGCGCAAAAAAGAAAAGTGAAACGGAAGGACGGTCACCTCCATCGCTATCTACCCCTAACGGTGGGGGGTATAATAAAATTAAAGAACTAACTCTTAATATATGTAGGTTAATTCACTATAATTTATATTTACTGACAATTTTAGATCGATTATTTGAACGAAATGTATCTTGTGTGTTTGTTTGTTTTTTGTGCTTTGAAGCGTCTTTCAGCATTGCTTTCAGTTTTGAAGGAGTCCAGTTTATCTAATCGGGGGGGGGGGGGGGGGGGAGCCGGTAAACTCGGTGAAAACCCGGACCATGACATGAACAGAGGCAATTTATTTCCATAAAGATTGGAGTCGAACACACCTGACCCGCAGTAAGGCCTGAACTCACTTTTTTGGCAGACCACATGATCAGCACAGATGCTCCTTAAAGTACTTTGAACTATTAACTTGAAGTGCTGATAATCATGAATCAATTGGTTTAACCTATGATAAACCTGCTGGGTGTTGACCTATAGTAGACCGGCTAATTTTGTAATAAAAAAGTTCTAATCATAAAAAGCGTCGGTTCTCATATTGTTATTAATCTTAAGTCTGTGTAAACATTTATATATATATATTGTACACAAAAGTAAAATTTTATCGGTAATCAAAGATTTTGGCTAACTACCAAAGAAAAGCCGACAACAGCGTTTTTATTTATGAACATGAATTCATAGTAAGCCGTGTTACTATGGATGAGTGACTAGAGATCAGCATAATGGGAGTCAATAATAATAAAACCTTTATACAGATTTATTTAACAACGAGCAACAAGACAATAAATAATAAATAATAAATCATTAATCACGCTCAAAAGTAATAACCATAGACATTATCAGCTATACTGTGAAGTGGATGACGTAATCTTAGATAACGAAAATTTCGCGCTCCAAAATGTTTATTGTGTTGAATAAGAATTAACGGCAGCTTACAAGGTTGTCGGTTTTGATTAATTAAAATGCATTTTATTATTGTGTCAGCATATTGAAAAACCAGCTACCTATAAAGATGGGTTATCCTGTATTGCACAGACGATTCTATATTATAAAAGGGCATTGCTTGTCCATATGTAAATATTGCTTCAGTGAATATTACTAAATAGTTTTAGTAATACAGTGATACATTCCTTGTATTGTTAAAGTACTATTATACTAAAGAAACAACACACGGACACACTCGACTCCGTAAGAATCAACTGTGAATTCTTCGGCTTCAATTGATTGGAAAAATGATTTTATTCTATATTCACCTTGATGTACTCCAACTTTGACAATTTCGTTAACCCTCATGACACCAAACATGAGAAAGACTGTATACATATACACTTAAGTAAACGAAAACTTACCTTCTTTGCAGTCATCGTTTATAGTACACTGCTTATCAAAACGTTTACATATCACATCCTTTCTGTAAGAAGGGCACGCAGGATCCTACAAATAAACAATTATGAGGTATAGGTTTTAGTTTTCTTACACAATTGAGGATTTAGGCCTTAAGTACTACCTCGGATGAATGCAGTTTCACACGGTTTGCAACCACCATATTTAGCCCATTAATATAAATAATATCTTTAAACGGACAGCCTACCAGTATGGTTAATATATTTAAAGATATCTGCACATTTTGTTTTTGCACGTTATTGTTTAGTAACTCGTTTATGACGTAGTTTACGGATAGAGTCGGTTTATAAGTAAAAAAGCAACATAACCTATAGAATTGGGAAAAAGCAATAGCAAACATACTCTCAATAAAGAACTATTGTGTTTTTGTTATTGTATTCTTCGATGCAAATCTAGAAATACCGAGATAAATCGTACCATTTTCTTCCCACCATTACTGACCTTTTATTTTTTCCCTAATTCGGTGACCATATTTTTTTATTTCTTCAATTTTGGAAAGTAAGTTATCCTCTTTCGTCTGTGAAAATATAGTTTTATTATCAATGGGTCACTTGTATGTCACTTGCTGTTTTGTGTATTTCGAGTCTTCAACAAAAAAAACGGGAACGCATTAATTCCACATTATGCTTACGGGTTTTTTTTTACAATAGAAAAAGGCATATTTGCTTTTCAAATGCCATGAAGCCTTCAAAACAATCCAAGTTGGTTCAAACAGAAAACCGTGGGAAGAATATAAATCAAATAACATAATTATAATCCCGGTACCTTCAAAACAGGTAATAAGAGATGACGTCAATTTTTTTAATTCGATCTGTTACCACTTATTGTTTTTAGCTTTATTTGAAGATTTTGTCATAACAAAAGTTAAGATAAAATATTAAGAAAATATCAAAGGAGATTGAATAGCAAGATATGTCCTTAGGCAGACGGTTTTTCAAATCTATTGTTTACCATGTTTGTATGTCGAACAAAAAACCTGGAAACAATGATTCTATTTCTATTCCACTATTTGTAAATTGCAACAAAATGGTTTGCTTAATTTTGTTTCAATCCAGAACTACTTGAAACAATCTACATAATTTTTAAATTGGTTATTTGAAAATATTTTTTGATTGGTTATTTAACGTATTGTTCTACAGGATAACGTATTGTTCTTGTAAGTCAAAGTTAGAGTCGCCAAAACCAGTTAGTCTTAACTCCCTTCTACATTGTAGAAACACCGCGATTACTATTAAATGGCTAACAGCCTTATCCACTTAAAAATCGAGGACCAATGCACAAGACGTAAATATTTGTACGTACCAGGGAAAAACAAGACGTTCCACACGATGGTTGGTAACAACACTGTTTTCCTGGTCAATAAAAGAATATATTGTATATGTATAGTAAGCATAATATCCGTCAAGTTTTCTAAATATTGTACAGGGAAACGATGCGCAATTAGAATAAAGCGTCTAACATTCATAGCTTGAACTGTTTGCTTTTCCGTAGAATTTCATCATTTGGTTTATGGTGCAAAATCTCGTTGTTTCTGCGGAGTCGTATGCTGCCCGCCTTAGTATTTTTCTGTTACACATAAATATGGGGCCTTTATCGGTGGCGAAAAATCCATTTTGAAATATAGGTCGAAATTGCAGGAACTCCTTATTTTAAGTTGTTTAATTTATTTGTCTTGTTTTGTTTACACATAATCACTAACATTGTTTCAGATCTGACCCTTTAACGTCAAAGGTATATCCTGGTATGTAATTTTGGAATATGTATGACAAAAATAATCGCACATGCACGGAAAATTATACCTCTATAATAGAATTTATAGCACATAAAAAAAAGATATTGCACATAAATGAAAAACTATATTAGTTGAAAAGAATTTATAGCATATTAATGAAGATATCGCTATATAAATTGTATAAATTATTGCATATAAATGAAAATATATAAACCGAGTAAAAATAAATGAAAATTATTCCATTTAAATACCAAAATCTAAAACATAAATGAAATGTTATACAAAGTAAGAATGAAATATTAAATATAAATGAAATTATTGAATTTTTGCAACCTCTATCATGCTTAACTTCTTGCATTGATTAATTTCTGACCTTGACCACATTCATTATCAGTGTTACATTGCTGGTTGTATATTCTACATCGTAGGTTTGGATTTATCGGCGGGCAACCAGGTCTATCGTCCTGAAAATAAAAATATATTTCAAATAAAGTTTATAACAAGTACCGAACACCAATGAAATTTAAAAAAGGACAATCAACAAATTAAATTCGAAGAGACTAACCAACATCCAAACACAACAACTACAGTAATGGTACTGACTTGGTAAACAGGCATTTCAATATAAATGTTGGGTTAAACTAGGTTTTATGGAATTCCAAACCGTGCGCTTCTATTACTGTAGTGTATGAGCTGGTGTGTAGATGAAAATGGTGGAACATAATACACAAATGTATCCAACTATCATGGTGATCATCATGTACCGAATCAAAATTTGGAAAAAAAACATCTGCAGTAATATTTATTCACGACATAGAATATTTACCAAAGAAATGGTATCAAAAGCAAAAATTATTAAAGGTGCGGGTTAGACTTAATTAACAATATGAAACATACAGTTCTAGCTGTACAAAAAGTATGATAGAATCTGTCAGGTAATTTATCCACATTTTTTTCCAAAATCGAACTGTCGACAATACTCTTATTTACATTAAGTACAACTCAGATTTGTATATGTGAAAGTCAGATGTTTTAAACTACAATTGCTTGCTTTAATGTTTTCCAGAAAATCAGAAATTTTCCAGCCTAAGCTTTGCAGTTCATTCTAATGTTTGATAAAAATACTACGCGTCCTATTTTGGATATTTTAGTTTGAATGATTAATTTGACGGAATTAGTTACAATTATCGCCAGTTCTGGTACTTAATTGCTCTTCAGTGTAAGACCTCGTTTGATGTATGATGTTGTTAGATGTGGTAAAATATCAGCCAGAGAGAAATTTAAACTCTAGAAATATAGACAAATTGCAACAGACATTGAAGCGACAATGAAAAATATATTAGATTATAATTTGTGATAATGGTACTTGAATAGTGTCTTTTGTTATAATTGACGCAATGATGCGTGATAAACATGATTAAAAATTTACCGTTAATGATGTCTGACATAGAAGCGATCCACAAACACCAGGGCAACACTTATATCCCTCTGTAAATTATAAAACATTTCAAAGAGTCACATAGCTAAACAACCTGCTATAAAATATTATTTATCTTTTAACAGCGAAAATGGTTAATTAATCTTAACCATAAGAGTTTGTTTGCTTGAAGTAGTTTTGTCTTACTTTTCATAATTGTTATAGCTATATTAATCATGGTAATCAATTTTGAGGGTCATATGTATCTTCGAAATCCTTTAAAAACAATTGCGCGAAATGTCTTGACTACCTGGAACGTTATGAAAACATATTTTTGTCAATAACAGTTCTAGCCTCTATAATCTTTGATTAAAATTTTCTGCACATTATTTTTTTAGCAATACATCATTGTGCAATGTTCACACTTTGCCAATATCTTTGTAAATCCTGCGACTGTTCTCCGACTAATTTGACATCAGCAGGGAAACAGTAGAACTATACATTCTGTAGACATGCACATACCTGTTGGACAATCATAGTCGTTTCCTACTTCTGAACAGTCTGATCTGACGTCAATACTATTACAGTAATCCTTGGATACGACTTCCGGTGGTGGACAAACGCCTGCCCGAGTTGTTTTAGCCTATATATAATTTAATATTTAGAATTTAAATATGGATAAAGGTGGAATTATTCGTGACATTTACTATGTAATGTCTAGGTGGTCTAATGGCCTATTTAGTTGTCATTTAATATCGATCACTGCTGTGTAGTAGTAAGTCGTGGAGTTGTAAGATTCCGACCGACTAATTTCAAGGTGTCCTCGACTTACACCTAATTTGACAAAGATTGTCATTTTATGCAGAAACGCCAAACAATAAAACTGTCAACAATTGAATATCGTTAGTTCCCATTGTGCCAATATTTTGTCAGTTATTTGACAATGTATAATTTTCGGATCATGTTATTTGCAATTTTTTGGCGATTGTGTATAACTTTAAAGATTCTGATAATGTGATCGACACATCTATGTATTCCACGTTTTAATGTTTTTTCTTATTGATTTTTATTGATATTGATAATAACCTATTTATAACAAATTACAGTGACAATATCTGTATTGTGTTACTACAATAATAATCATTATTTATTGTAAAATATTGGTTAAAAGGTACTTAAATTGTCTATTTAGTCAGCAAACCACTTATAGATAACCTTGTATATATTTCATATATTGGGAATGTCTACAGAAAATTAGTATACATCTATACCTAAAAGAACCAATGCCTTACAGATCAAAGCCGTGCTATTAAAAGTGTCTACGCATGCGTAGTAAAGCAGAATATGATTCGAATCTAAAGCAGAAGAAAGAATTTACATTAAATTTTTAACTAAACAAAGGTATTAACAATTTATGATTTGAATTCTAAGGTTTCTTCTATTCACAAGGTGTAGATCGCTCAACCGGACTTGGCATAACTTTTACAAAATTGAGCGAAAACATCTCTACACCACATTGATTGAATTTCATATACTTTTCTGGTTTGGGCGCCACTGCAAAAGACGAAACGCGTATCTGGCGTAGTAAAATTTAAAGCCGTGCTAACTTCAATAATAATTTATTTAACCTTGGATTGGAAGTCGAGTTGTTTGTTTCATAACTGATGAAGCTTTTTGTAAACTTTCCAACAGAGAAAAATTATTATTAGAAGCAATTTTTAGTATGATTATAATTATAGAAAGTGCATATATTGCTTTCTTCTAATTGGTGTTTAACGCCACTTTCAGTATTATTTCAGCGTAAAGACTTCCACTTTTTATCTTGGAGGAAGCCGGATTACCCGTGACAAACCCCCGTCCTACAGTAGGAAGACTGGCAATCCCTATTAAGTAAGATAAGACTCGAACCCTAAATATAGGCGTTTACAGACACGCGACTAATAGTACATTAACTACTTTATCCACTCAGTCATCTTGGCCCCCATTTTGAATCAAGCAACCCAATTGTGATATATTTTACATTGTTCACATGAACTATTATTTCTCCGTTAAAATTAAAATATCTCAAACGTCATCGTTGTTTTCACCGTTAAAATTGTCAAAATATATAATCAAAATAAAACTATAAGAAATAATTCAGATTTCTCAACAGGTTATACTCTTTAACATGATGTTTACACAAATTCGTATATTTTTTCAGGGTTTTATATTGCGTAAACAGACCAAAACCGCATATATCGCATAACTTTTAAAATGTCCCTAAAATAACACAATAACCATTAAATCCTGCGGACACACACTTTTTGTGCGAATAAAAAGTTATATGATTAAAATGGTTAGTCGGTCGTCGTTTTGTAACTTAAACATGTTTTCTTAGCCCAAGGAAAGAAAAATGAATTAGACGCAAGTTGCAAAATTTCTGATAGTTACAAAAGCGCAAATATTTGCAATGCATTTCTCAAATTGCTCCCTTGCAATGAAGAATAAACTGCAAAAAAACCAAAATGCAGCCCCGAAAAAGTTTTCCGTGTAAATTGAAATGCTAAACTTCATTATCAGAAAATAAAAAAGTATAGGTCGTGCGGCAAAAATGACCATAAAGTTAGGTTGGAAAAGTGAACACTAACTGTCACTGACAAAATGTCAAACCTCTTTCATTGTTTAAAGCTAAGTTTTTCAGGCTCTTTTAAATATCTTCCCAAATACACACCATTTTTTTTTATCAAAAATGCTCATAGTTTAATATTTTGCTATTTTCAGAACCCAACATCCAATCAGATGTCCCCTAGTATTTTCCTCTGTATACTAACTTGTGAAAAATTAAAATTTTCCGGTGTGATTTATACAAATAGTTAGGGTATTGTAACCAATATCTTTTCCATTACATTTGCAAAATAACACATAGACGACATGTTAAAGACATATTACTGCATGTTTTTCATAAGCAAGGTTCATTTATATACCTTTTAAGTAAGTATATATCTGTATCCTTAATAAAGTTCTGAACATGCATCAATAACATAGAATCACAATCAAAATCAACAAAACTGTTTTAAAAGATAGGGCTAATTGTTCAAGACCAATTAGAAAGGTCTTTCCCGGAATCTTCCTCTGTTGCTTTGAACTTGAGAACATAGGTTGCTGGGCCAATTTTTAGTCTAAATAGACTATTCTGTGGTCCTGAGTAAACAATATATGGTTGTCAAGGACTTTTTTGGCCGTTGCTGGGGACAAAATGTCACTTCCGGTTTCAAAATCAAATATTTCAGTAATATACATAATCCTCATTTTAAAAATATATGGTTGCTAAGGACTTTTTATAATGGTTACCTTGTTGTTATGGTGTGACCTTGACATTTGAAATTTGGCTCAAATTAAAGGCCTTGACTTTGTGATTATATTAAACCTATATGTTTACTTTATTATCTCTAACCGTTTTCAAGTTATAAGAAAAAAAAAACGATTAACCGAAAATGAGTCAAGGGCCTTAACTCGAAAACGGTTCATCACACAATTTCACACCAAATGTAAGAAATAAAGGTCTTGATAAGAGAAGTATTTTTGCCATTTATTGTCTTCTTCTATCTTTAATAGTTTTTAAGTTGTAATGATAACAAGATTGGAGGCCTAAGGTCGAGATCACTTCTGAACTTTGACTTTAAGATTTTCTTTAAGAACATGTCACAGGACGGCAAATGGTGAAGACCTTAGGTGATTTCGACTTAAGGTTTGTGAGTTTTTGTGATAAGCGGAGTCCTTGAAATATTCAAGGGATACTGCTCGCCTTCGCTAGTCAGAAATTTTTAGCCAAATTATGTCATGAAGTCTCGAAAGTTCCTCAACATTTCTATCTTTTCAGTTTCTTCTATCTTGTCAGTTTTCTTCTAGCTTTTATAGTTCCAGAGGATATGCAATAACAAGGTTTTCGGTGTTTGGGCAGATAACTCGGTAAAGAAAAATATTTCGATTTCACAGGGTGAATCCCGAATAGACTTTCAGTGCCCAAAACTTATGCACACCTTTAAATGATGTAGAAGTCATATTTTAGGACGTTCCTGGCCATGGTGGTAATTAAGTAAGTTGCAGACGACTCGATTTCATTGAATTTGTTTGTATGTCTAGATTCATTTGACCTTTAAATAGATATGGAACACTAAGAATAGCAAACAAAGTAACGATATGCATGTGCATTTGATAGAATATTTTAGAAAATATCAAGCATCAGACGAAACCTTTGGACTACATTTTCTTGATATTATACTACTATGATTCTGAAATACCTGTGTACTTATTTTTGATGGAAAAAAAAACACAAAAATGAGACTCGACAGCATTAAATATGTCAAATTTAATAATTACACAACAAGGAAAAGTGGGATACTTTAAAAAAAAATCTCATTTTTTTTTTCAAGTAAGGCTACTAGTAGTATGCACTACAAACACCAAAACTTTAATTCCCGCAGAAAACCTTAATCTCTGGGGGAAAACCTTAATTTTTTAAGGAATCCCGATAAAATTAAGTGTTGGTTTTTTAAATTAAGGTTGTCCCAGGGAAATTAAGGTTTTCCCTCGGAGATTAAGGTTTTCCCGCGGAGATTAAGGTTTTTTGTTGATTGGACCCCTGGGTCGGTTTTAAGCCCTCTGGCATTGTTGTTGATAACGATCATCAGTTACTCTGCAGATTTATGACAATAGTTATAAAGCTATATATTTATGTATAAAATTTATTCTTGTCCAAAATAAATATGTATACGAATATCCCAAAATAAAAATGCATGAACGTGAATGCATTTTCTATCAACTTTATTTCAGAAAAGACGTATATTTAAAAATTATTATTATACAAATTATTAAAATATAATTTTTAAGTAACCGTTAAGTTATTATTTTTCCATTTGAAGATCGGTAGGTAAGAAATATAGAACAATCAATACACGGACCGAACTTGTAATACACATCCGTCATGCTGTTTGTTTACCTGTACAAAATGAAAGGAATAAAGGACGGATCAAATTATTTTTAATTATTTGGTTTTTTTTATTCGCAGGTTTCTGGTAAGTTTTTGGTATTCATATTGTTGTTGAACAAAATCTAACATGTTGTTTGTTTTGCATTTTTAACCTTTCTTCGTTTTAGCTTTATATTTTTATTTTGACTTTTTATTATTACGTTGGGTTTCTAATGATTTGATTTTTTTATTGTCGATTTTATTTAATTCAAATTATGTTAATTGTTAATAAAATTAAAGGTGTTATTTGTTTTGCATTCATAACAAATTCTTAGTTTTTACTTTATAAACATTTATTTTTTGTTATATTTTAATTTGCACAGAAATTTATTTTCAATACAAAGCACGTTTTCGCCGTTTTCTGTTATTTTCTATTCAGCTTTAAATTGTTTCAATTTATAATTTTAATTGGTATTACAGCTGTGTAAATTTATGAATTTTTTTGTTTTTCTTGAACTGAAATTAGCAGTGTTTTTTAATCCATACTAGTTTATTTATAATTATTTCAACGCTTGAGACAAAAATGAATACATGCGTCCATTAACTTAAATGAAATCCTATAGTCGGGTGCAGCTCTTATGCCCTTCCGTCGAATATCATCGGAAAATCAAAGAATAATCGACTAATTAGAATATTCTTTACATTTATTTGACAAAAATTTCCTAATTGTTAATTTAACATTTCTTCGTTTTTTGCTTTTACATTTTTTTTTTTCAATTTTTTCAATTTTATTTTTTATTTCTTATATATAATTATGTTCGTGCTTTTAAGTATTTTAATTGCTTTATTATGGCCTTTAGTTGAAGACATTAGTACAGTGTATCCAGAAAAAATTATGCAAAGTTAGATCCACCATCCTATCACAGGAGAGGACGATTTGTCTTTTTAGCTTAAAATGTAATCTTTGTTATGTTCGTTAAGTTCACGAAACAATTACTATTGTTAAATTTTGTTGTTATTTTGCTAAATCTATATTTTTATATTTTTATATGTTCATAATTTGAAATGTTTACTCTAAGATTATGCAATAAACTTACTGAGATGGTCTCTTCTTTACTTCTATACAAAGCTACAACGACGGGTTAGTTTCTGCCTTACAGCCATCTTTAATCATCTGTTACGCATGTTGCATCAAAGTGCGCTTAGTAACAGATTTTCCATTGTTCACGTCCTGAATATAGCTGAAATATTGCTTGCTGGACGTTAAACAACAATCAATCAATCAATCCATTATAACGAATACAGGAGGAACAATAACACATGTACCGATCCATAGTTCTGACAAAGCTGTTTTATATACTGTCGGTAGTATTTTCTCAATATTGTTCGTTTTTACAAGTTAACTCTATAAAAATCGAAGAATGTGTCCATGGGACACAGATGCCCCCGCTAAATGAAGTCCCAAACATGGAGTAGTTTTCCGACAGATCTGAAAGTTGATTAGGACGTACAACTACCACCCTGCCAAATTTCAAACTGTTCTTATGTACAGTTTCTGAGAAAAGCTTGACGGAAATTCGTACATACGGACGGACGTATTTACGTACAAATGAAGTCCCAAACAGGAAGTAGTTGTCCGACAGGTCTGAAAGTCGCTTAGGACGTACAACTTGTAATACTGAACCACCCTGCCAAATTTCAAATTGTTCTCATGTACAGTTTCTGAGAAAAGCTTGACGGAAATTCGTGCGGACGGACGGACATGAGTAAAACTTAATTCCCCCCCGACATGTCGTCGCGGGGGCATAAAAAATGTTTATTTGAAAATTGGTACTAGGGCTTAATTGTAAAAATCGCACTACAGATATTTATAGTCATAATTAGTTATGATATTTAATTTTTAGTCCTCTGCTCAAATTAGTGGTCAGCATTTCCTATAACTAGAGAACATAACTACATATACAATAGAGCAAAGAAAATAATCAACCAGTCAGAAAGAAGCTTATTATATGTCCAATGTAGATGGATAGTTCTATCTTTATTCTCCAAATTCAATGAATACAATGGTTACAGAGCGAGAGATTGAATGTCATACAAATACAATAAACAAATACAATATACAATAAACAAGTACATTATACAATAAACTAATAGGTATTGCAACACCATCTACTTTCTTATACAATCAATACCATATATATCTCGCAAATAATTATTGTTACAAATGATAGCGATAAAAAGAAAAAAAAACAGAATTGACAAAATTCAATACCTTATCGGTATCAGATTTGTCAAGTAAAGTTCACCTTTTTGTTGTTAATATCTACAAATCTGCTGAGTTTTCGTAATGTGGTCGGGTTTTTACTGTTAAATAATTGACGAAATTTAATTGTGTTCGGTGTATAAATATACATCCTAGAAATAAATTTCAGAAAATACCGGGCATTGTAAGATATAATGATATTCATCACCGATTTCGTTTTTATTACACAACGGACAAAGTCTATTTTCTCTTTCTATATTTTTCCAACGACAGAGCTCTATTGGCAGTTTATGATTACCTAATCTAAATCTACAGAGAATATTATTTTACAAATTGAATCCAAGAAAATACGTTTACTTCATTCGATTTACATATTAAGAGCTTATATATTTTGACTGTTTACCACATATTAGTTTACACCAATAAGAAATAACTCGTAGTTTAATTTGTATGTGAAGTGGGTATCTACCTTACTCTCCATATATCCTTACACAAGGAGTGCTAGACTCGAGATTCAATAGCAGCTTACAATATTTCAAGTGCAACATTTCTAAGATATCACAGTTTTGGAATCCCCAAACTTCTGCTCCATATCTTGTCGAAAAGATCTAATTGACAACTAATACATTATGCAGACGGCCTTTATTTAGAATTTCATACATTGCTATAAAGGCTTTCTCTACGAGGTATTTTTTATTTTTATTAAAAGAGCCCGTTCTTTGGAAAAGAACCCCGAGTTATATAAATTCACTTACAATTTCTAATTCTCTTTCCTGGAACGTGAATTTAAAATTTCGTGAGATTGCACCTTTACTGAATATCATAACTTTAGTCTTATCTATGTTTAATTTTAGCTTCCACTTTTCGCAGTATTCTTGAAAGAAATTTAGACCCAATTGTAAATCGTTGGCAAGACTCTGCCAAAAGTACATTTCTGCAAATAAGATCGTAAATAATTTTACGTATACATCGAGTTCACTCTCTAAATCGTTTGTAATGGTTGTCAACCCATAGATAGATTGTAATATGATCGACATGTGTTAATTTGTTTTTCCAGTTGCAAGAATTCGAACATTTAAAAAGAAATCTTATACATCTTAATTTTACGATTTAAAGAACAACATTTAGAATCGCTCTTGAATACGTAAAACCAGAGATATATGCACGGAAACTGATGGCGTAATACATAATGTCTTAGTAGTAAAACGTACAATATAAATTATCTTTCAACATATAGCTACTCCAAATTAGAAGAAATGGCACCGTGGATCAAATTTACGGTAAAGCTGTTCAAACTGCATATTGTAAAGCTAGCTGCGTTGTTTGTAAGCGATATAGCTGATTTTGTTGAAACCCTTTTGTATATATATACGCGGTTAACGGAGACTAATCCGAATTGAATGATAGATCGATCGGTACAAAAATCTAATAACCTTATAAGGTGAGGTGATGCATTCTAGACCCCTTTTTTTATCACGGGGCCTTGTGGACGCCGATTCATAATCGCACCCCTCCCCCCTTTCCAGTCCCCATCCACCAATGATGTGCTACAATACATAATATATGTAATGGAAAAATAACTACAAAATAAATAATTTATACACAATCTAACAAGACATATAGTCCAATATTGTATTATTGACCAAGTACACAATATTTCTTCAGCAGAACAATACTGCACAAAAAAATGATGTGCTCTGTTGGAGTCCTAGGCTTGCATTTTTCTGAAAAAAACCATGATAATAATTTGTATAATTTCATACTGGCGGGCAGGGGTACAAATGATACAGAATATGAATTCATAATTCCCATTCTCGCCTACAGGATTTATCGAGAATAAGGCCCAAATTAGTTACTTTTCTATGAGGACATATAAATTACTTTGCCTTGTTATTTCTTAATACCTGCAGCCATAAAAATGTCTAAATCACTAACAGATAATACAATAGAAAAAAAATATATATATATATACATCTCTTTATACTTTATACAGATATAACAATATTATATTACGATCGATACTTACATCATTAGCTATCTAATTATATCAAACCGGAGCTTCTTAACTAACGATGTAAAATAAAACAGCATAAATGTGTTTTTAAGATGATTTAAATTTTGTGTATTACTGCTTATAAATTGTAAATTGAAACAATTTGAAGCTGAATAGAAAATAACAGAAAACGGCGAAAACGTGCTTTGTATTGAAAATAAATTTCTGAGCAAATATCAATATAACAACAAATAAATATTTATAAAGTAAAAACTAAGAATTTGTTATGATTGCAAAACAAATAACACCTTTAATTTTATTAACAATTAACATAATTTGAATTAAATAAAATCGACAATAAAAAAATCAAATCATTAGAAACCCAACGTAATAATAAAAAGTCAAAATAAAAATATAAAGCTAAAACGAAGAAAGGTTAAAAATGCAAAACAAACAACATGTTAGATTTTGTTCAACAACAATATGAATACCAAAAACTTACCAGAAACCTGCGAATAAAAATACAAATAATTAAAAATAATTTGATCCGTCCTTTATTCCTTTCATTTTGAACAGGTAAACAAACAGCATGGCGGATGTGTATTACAAGTTCGGTCCGTGTATTGATTGTTCTATATTTCTTACCTACCGATCTTCAAATGGAAAAATAATAACTTAACGGTTACTTAAAAAATATATTTTAATAATTTGTATAATAATAATTTTTAAATATACGTCTTTTCTGAAATAAAGTTGATAGAAAATGCATTCACGTTCATGCATTTTTATTTTGGGATATTCGTATACATATTTATTTTGGACAAGAATAAATTTTATACATAAATATATAGCTTTATAACTATTGTCATAAATCTGCAGAGTAACTGATGATCGTTATCAACAACAATGCCAGAGGGCTTAAAACCGACCCAGGGGTCCAATCAACAAAAAACCTTAATCTCCGCGGGAAAACCTTAATCTCCGAGGGAAAACCTTAATTTCCCTGGGACAACCTTAATTTAAAAAACCAACACTTAATTTTATCGGGATTCCTTAAAAAATTAAGGTTTTCCCCCGGAGATTAAGGTTTTCTGCGGGAATTAAAGTTTTGGTGTTTGTAGTGATGTCAGTGTTACATATTTTTCATGAAAATCTTAGTTTAGTGTAAAATTTTTAAAGAACTTGCATTTCAATTGCTAATTATTTATTATATCTGTATAAATGTGTAAGTTAACATTATTTCAATCATTTTAATAACTAGCACATTTGGTTTAATATAGCAAATTATACATTTATGTAACAAAGTGCATATTGTCTTTATTCGACAATAATTGCACACTCTAAAATGTTCATTATTTTATTAGATTTGTCAAAAGTTAGTTTTTTATGGTACAAACAATTTGAATATAGATTATTACCCATTTTTAATCATCCATCATTGAAAAATTTTAAATCTCAAATGCATACCCCCTTCTAAGACAAAAAGTACTAATTTCTTGATACAGGGATATAAATCTGCCATTAGGTAAGCATTTTATTTATAAATACATAAGAATTTTCATTCTTGTGCCTCAATATATTTGTTTTAATACTCGATATAGAACATACTGATAAAAATCAAATCTATGGTTCTGTGTATTAAACCAAGGCTCAAAACACTGATTCTGTTTAATATGCATGTCTATTACAGTATCTGTAATGGTTTAAAAGTATGAGTCAAGAACCACATTCTGTAATGATTCAAGGGCAATAACTGAAAATCGACTAATGGTACCTACTGCTTTTCCTTTTAAATATCTGTATATTTTTGAAAAGTCCAACATTTTTCCTATTTATTGTCTACTTCAAACTTTTATAGTTTTTATATTATTTTATAAAAACAGTAAATGACAAAGAACATTTTGAAAATGGCAACCCATAATGATATGACTTTGGTCTTGAATTGAATGTCTTGACTTGATTATCACAGTCAATCTATATGTTTACTATATTATCTCTTACAGTTTTCGAGTTAAAAGCCAAAAACTGAATAACCAAAACACATCAAGGCTAATAACTCGAAAACGGTTCATAGAACAGTCTTGGACCCAATTATACTGAATGAAGGTCTTTATGAGAGGATCACTTTATGTATACTTGTTTACTATATTATCTCTAACCGTTTTCGAGTTGAAAGCCAAAAACCGAATAACCGAAACACATCAAGGCCATTAACTCGAAAACGGTTCATAGAACAGTCTTGGACCAAATTATACTAAATTAAGGTCTTGATGAGAGGATCACTTTATGTATTTGTTTACTATATTATCTCTAACCGTTTTCGAGTTAAAAGCCAAAAACCGAATAACCGAAACACATCAAGGCCAATAACCCGAAAACGGTTCATAGAACAGTCTTGGACCCAATTATACTAAATGAAGGTCTTGATGAGAGGATCACTTTATGTATACTTGTTTACTATATTATCTCTAACCATTTTCGAGTTAAAAGCCAAAAACCAAATAACCGAAACACATCAAGGCCAATAACTCGAAAACGGTTCATAGAACAGTCTTGGATCCGATATACTAAATGAAGGTCTTGATGAGAGGATCACTGTATGTAATTTGTTTACTATATTATCTCTAACCTTTTTCGAGTTAAAAGCCAAAACCCGAATAACCGAAACACATCAAGGCCAATAACCCAAAAACGGTTCATAGAACAGTCTTGGACCCAATTATACTAAATGAAGGTCTTTATTAGAGGATCACTTTATGTATACTTGTTTACTATATTATCTCTAACCGTTTTCGAGTTGAAAGCCAAAAACCGAATAACCGAAACACATCAAGGCCAATAACTCGAAAACGGTTCATAGAACAGTCTTGGACCCAATTATACTAAATGAAGGTCTTGATGAGAGGATCACTTTATGTATACTTGTTTACTATATTATCTCTAACCGTTTTCGAGTTAAAAACCAAAAACCGAATAACCGAAACACATCAAGGCCAATAACCAGAAAACGGTTCATAGAACAGTCTTGGACCCAATTATACTAAATGAAGGTCTTCATGAGAGGATCACTTTATGTAACTTGTTTACTATATTATCTCTAACCGTTTTCGAGTTGAAAGCCAAAAACCGAATAACCGAAACACATCAAGGCCAATAACTCGAAAACGGTTCATAGAACAGTCTTGGACCCAATTATACTAAATGAAGGTCTTGATGAGAGGATCACTTTATGTAACTTGTTTACTATATTATCTCTAACCGTTTTCGAGTTAAAAGCCAAAAACCGAATAACCGAAACACATCAAGGCCAATAACTCGAAAACGGTTCATAAAACAGTCTTGAACCCAATTATACTAAATGAAAGTCTTGATGAGAGGATCACTTTATGTTACTTATTTACTATATTATCTCTGTTTTCAAGTTTTAAGCAAAAACTGATTTACCGAAATGAGTCAAGGGCCCGAACTCGAAAACGGTTCATCGCACAGTTTCGGACCAAATGTATCAAATGAAGGCCTTGATGAGAGGAGTATTTTTCCTATTTATTGTCTTCTTCTATCTTTTATAGTTTTTGAGTTGTAATGATAACAAGATTGGAGGCCTAAGGTCGAGGTCACTTCTGAACTTTGACTTTGAGATTTTCTTTAAGGACATGTCACAGGACGACAAATGGTGAAGACCTTTCATATTTTCGACTTACGGTTTGTGAGTTACTGTGATAAGCGGAGTCCTTGAAACATTTAAGGGATACCGCTCGCCTTCGCTAGTCAGAAATTTTTAGCCAAAATATGTCATAAAGTTGTCTCAAAAGTTCCTTAACATTTTTCACTTTTTAGTTTTTTTGTATCTGTTATAGTTCCAGAGATTACGCGATAACAAGGTTTTCTGTGTTTGGGCAGATAACTCCGTAAAGAAAAAGGTTTCGATTTCACAGGGTGAATTCCGAATAGACTTTCAGTGCCCAAAACTTGTCGCGAAAGACCAAAATGATATGTCGTGTAGTTTTTAAACTGTTTGGTTTTGAAGTTGGCGGAAAAAAAAAAAAAAAAAGAAAAAAGATAGGGCTAATTGTTCAAGAACAATTAGAGAGGTCTTTCCCAGATACCTTTATGAAATTAATTTTTCTTCATCTCTTGTTGTGAACTTGACTACATAAGTTACTGAACCATTTTTTAGGCGGAATAGACTATTTCTGTGGTCCTGAGTAAAAAAATACATGCTTGTCAAGGACTTTCGTGGCCGTTGCTAAGGACAAAATGCCACTTCCGGTTGTAAAATGACATGCTTCAGTAAAGTACATCATCCTGATTTAAAAAATATATGGTTGCTAAGGACTTTTTGTAATGGAGACCTGGTTGCTATGGTATGACCTTGACCTGTGACCTTTAAATTTGGGCTCAAATTGAAGGCCTTTACTTGATGATCATGTTAAACCTATATGTTTACTATATTATCTGTAACGGTTTTCAAGTTGTATGCCAAAAACTGATTAACCGAAATGAGCCAAGAGCCCGAACTCGAAAATGGTTCATCGTACAGTTTCGGACCAAATGTATCAAATGAAGGCCTTGATGAGAGGAGTATTTTTCCAATTTATTGTCTTCTTCTATCTTTTATAGTTTTTGAGTTGTAATGATAACAAGATTGGAGGCCTAAGGTCGAGGTCACTTCTGAACTTTGACTTTGAGATTTTCTTTAAGGACATGTCACAGGGCGATAAATGGTGAAGACCTTTTGTGATTTCGACTTACGGTTTTGTGAGTTTTTGTGATAAGCGGAGTCCTTGAAACATTCAAGGTATACCGCTCGCCTTCGCTAGTCAGAAATTTTTAGCCAAGATATGTCATAAAGTTGTCCCAAAAGTTCCTTAACATTTGTCACTTTTTAGTTTTCTTGTATCTATTATAGTTCCAGAGATTACGCGATAACAAGGTTTTCGGTTTTTGGGCAGATAACTCTGTAAAGAAAAATGTTTCGATTTCACAGGGTGAATTCCGAATAGACTTTCAGTGCCCAAAACTTGTCGCGAATGACCAAAAAGATATGTCGCGTAGTTTTTAAACTGTTTGGTTTTGAAAGTTGGCGGAAAAAAAAAAGAAAAAAAAAAGAAAATTTAAACTGCCATTTGTTCTGAGAACAAATGAGAAGGTCTTTCCCACTGTTCCTCTAAAGTTAGAAATGTTAGGTGATGCTATGAGATTTTGTGTCTTGCTATAGCACAAAATGTCACTTCCAGTCATAAAAATGAATTATTTGGATAAAGAAAGTGTTCCCGGCCCAAAAAATATATATGTAATAAAGATAGGGCTAATTGTTCAAGAACAATTAGAAAGGTCTTTCCCAGATACCTTTATAAAATTAATTTTTCTTCATCTCTTGTTGTAAACTTGACTACCTAAGTTACTGAACCATTTTTTAGGCGGAATAGACTATTTCTGTGGTCCTGAGTAAAAAAATACATGGTTATCAAGGACTTTCGTGGCCGTTGCTAAGGACAAAATGCCACTTCCGGTTGTAAAATGACATATTTCAGTAAAGTACATCATCCTGATTTAAAAAATATATGTTTGCTAAGGACTTTTTGTAATGGTGACCAAGTTGCTATGGTATGACCTTGACCTGTGACCTTTGAATTTGGGCTCAAATTGAAGGCCTTTACTTGATGATCATGTTAAACATATATATGTTTACTATATTATCTGTAACGGTTTTCAAGTTGTATGCCTAAAACTGATTAACCGAAATGAGCCAAGAGCCCGAACTCGAAAACGGTTCATCGCACAGTTTCGGACCAAATGTATCAAATGAAGGCCTTGATGAGAGGAGTATTTTTCCCATTTATTGTCTTCTTCTATCTTTTATAGTTTTCGAGTTGTAATGATAACAAGATTGGAGGCCTAAGGTCGAGGTCACTTCTGAACTTTGACTTTGAGATTTTCTTTAAGGACATGTCACAGGACGATAAATAGTGAAGACCTTTTGTGATTTTGACTTACGGTTTGCGAGTTTTTGTGATAAGCGGAGTCTTTGAAACATTCAAGGGATACCGCTCGCCTTCGCTAGTCAGAAATTTTTAGCCAAAATATGTCATAAAGTTGTCCCAAAAGTTCCTTAACATTTGTCACTTTTTAGCTCACCTGGACCGAAGGTCCAGGTGAGCTTTTGCTATCACTTGGCGTCCGTCGTCCGTCGTCCGTCGTCCGTCGTAAACTTTTTCAAAAATCTTCTCCTCTGAAACCACTGGGCCAACTTTTGTCAAACTTGGCCACAATCATCCTTAGGGGTCCTAGTTTCAAGTTTGTACCCAGGGTGTTGATCAACAGACAAATATGGCCGCTGTTACTAAAAATAGAACATGGGGGTCAACACAGGTTTTTGATCATTATCTAAAAAACTATAATAGCTATAGAGAAAACCGTTACTTGAAATTTATCATCACATTAATGTCTACAATAGTTGCTATTAGTGCGAAGTTGTGTATTGGCGTCTTGTAGGAGTTATTGCCCTTTTTTGACGATTTTTGTCAAAATTTTTGGTATTTACAATATAACCTGAAAACTATACGAGGTAGAGTGAAACTGTAAATGGCAAAAATGATCAGCAATAAAAGCCCTACAATTCACTTGATTGGTCTGAAATTGTCAGATGACTCCTTATAGGAGTTATTGCCCTTAAATGGCAATTTTGTATGAAATTTTCCGTTTTTGTCCTGTAACTGGAAAACTATAGCAGCTAGATTGAAACTGTAAATTGCACAAATGATCAGCAATAAAGACCCTACAATTCTTTTGATTGGTCTGAAATTGTCAGACAATTCCTTAAATAAGTTATTGCCCATAAATGACCATTTTTATGAAATTTTCCGTTTTTGTCCTGTAACTTAAAAACTGTAACAGCTAGAGTGAAACTGTTAATAGCAAAAATGATCAGCAATACAAGCCCTACAAATTACTATTAAGTCTGAAATTGTCAGATGACTCCTTATAGGAGTTATTGCCCTTAAATTGCAATTTTTTATGAAATTTTCCGTTTTTGTCCTGTGACTTAAAAACCATAACAGCTAGAGTGAAATAATAAATTGCAAAAATGATCAGCAAAAAAAGCCCTACAATTCATTTAATTGGTCTGAAATTGTCAGATGACTCCTTATAGGGGTTATTGCCCTTAAATGACAATTTTGTTATGAAATTTTCCATTTTTGTCCTGTAACTTGAAAACTATAGTAGCTAGATTAAAACTGTAAATTGCACAAATGATCAGCAATAGAAGCCCTACAAATGATTGCATAGTCCAAAATTGCAAGATGACTCTTTATAGGAGTTATTGCCCTTTCATTATGAATTTGGACAAATGAACAGTTTTTTAATAATAAATTAGTCTATAACTCACCTATTAGTAGAGTAAAACTGTAAATTTCTAAAGTACCCTAAAGGACAATGCCTAAAAACCATTTAATTTTCAGAAATTGTCGATGGAACCTTATAGGAGTTATTGTATTTAACAAATTTTTTGAAGAAATGTTTAGTTTTTGCTCAGTAACTTAAAAGCTATAACAACTAGACTGAAAATGTTAATTTCAAAAATTTTAATATAGTTTAAGTCATTTGGATTCCAGGTGAGCGATTACAGGCTCCTGGGAGCCTCTAGTTAGTTTTCTAGTATCTGTTAGAGTTCCAGAGATTACGCGATAACAAGGTTTTCATTGTCTGGGCAGATAACTCCGTAAAGAAAAATGTTTCGGTTTCACAGGGTGAATTTCGAATAGACTTTCAGTGCCCAAAACTTGTCGCGAAAGACCAAATTGATATGTCGCGTAGTTTTTAAACTGTTTGGTTTTGAAGTTGGCGGAAAAAAAAAGAAAAAAAAAGAAAAATAATCCGAACAAAAACAATAAGGTCTTCCCACTGGAAGTGGGAAAGACCTTAATAATCCGAACAAAAACAATAAGGTCTTCCCACTGGAAGTGGGAAAGACCTTAATAATCCGAGCAAAAACAATAAGGTCTTCCCACTGGAAGTGGGAAAGACCTTAATAACATAAACCTAGTTAATTTATTTTGTTACATAAATCTTCGAAAAGTATAATAGTTATAATATTATCTTCACAGTTGCATGGTGATGGGTAAATTACATCGGAACAGTTCACGCATTAAACTACAACTTTTTAAAATCATGTCGTCTGTTGTTAGCAAATATGACAGATTCGGAACGATTGGATGATTTACTGATCGGTATAGCTGACAGATTATTGAGTGATCGTTGACCGCTGACTTATCCCTAAATATGTTGCGTCTTCAATCGAAAGTACTGTACCAGAAAATCACCATATAATGTTCGTACTGTTTAAAATTATGTCGTCTGTTGTTAGCAAATATGACAGATTCGGAACGATTGGATGATTTACTGATAGGTATTGCTGACAGATTATTGAGTGATCGTTGACCGCTGACTTATCCCTAAATTGCGTCTTCAATCGAAAGTACTGTACCAGAAAATCACCATATAATGTTCGTAAGATCAACATTAACCAAACAAGAATAATTAATAAAAATCAAACTTACCTCCATAGAATGAATCAATCCTGCGACCAATAGTAACATATGTATCATTGCTTTGTAAACAAATTGTCAATTTAGTACTATCCCGAAAGCAAAGAACAAAAACAGACCTGTTTTACTGATTAAAGTTTACTTACTAAATACTTTTTATATCAACTTTTTATACTGAATACTAACTTTAAAAAGGAAATGTTCAAATGCAAATGCTGACATACTATATACGCGATGTACGCTAATATAAAATGTTAACATGCAAATATATTAAAGCAATCGGGGAAAAAAATAATGTTGTTTTAGCTCGATTGAACAAAATGATGGTTTATTACTACAAACATCCAAGAAAAATTGTCATTAGTTGCATTTTAGTGCGACATCTTAGCTATTCGTACGACACAGCAATAAACGTAGGAACATGACACACAACTTAAAGTTAAAAATCTTATTATTGTATTATATGTTTATCCTTATCGAGGAGATTCAAGAAGAAATGCTATTCAAAGCACTGAGAATACTTAATAATATTGCGTCATTATTTAGCAAAATGGATGTGAAAATTTGGCATCATTTCAAACAACTTATACAATACTTATAGGATAATTAATTGGGCGGAGTGAATATCCAAAATATGATCACGAGTGCCGCATAACGCATCTGATTAAACGAGTGCGTGGAACTTGTTCCGCGCACGAGTTTAATCTGATGTTTTATGCGGAACAAGTGATCATATTTTGGATATTCACGATGCCCAATTGATTATCCTATTTATTATATAGATCAAAATTGTTTTCGTAAAATTTTAATGCTTAATCCTAAATTTTATGAACGGCGGATGAATATCTGTATAGTACAAATTTTGGCGGGAAAAAACCCGAGAGTGAAAATAAACGATAATTTTCACATGTGATTTACCGTGATATCTGTCACTCGGAAAATTCGATATTTCATCTCTATCTATATAATAAATCTACAGTTGCCACTAGTTGTGACTTAAATAAAAATAAGTTAGGCAAAGCAGACGTAGTTCTAAACGGCCGGAAACGTGAGCCGATCATGTCAGAAGCTATTCCAGGGTTGAGCTGTTCTGGTTAATAATGCCTGTAGCTGTGAAGTAGAGTAGAATGAGCTCCAAGCTATAGCTTTTAGATTTTAGAGCTCCACACACTGTTTTGGGCCAGTAGCGTAATTGCTGTTTTGAATAAATTCTTATACATTTTTATAATTTATTAAATTTTAATGACATATGTACGAATATACAGTACACATATATAAACTTTATGCTTCATATTAAAAAGCTGAATTATTATCTATCACTCTATAGGAGTTTAAGCGTTGTAGTTTCAAGAACCATCCAATATAATGTTCTAAATGCCATAAAATTATGAATTTAAACATTGCTATTGCGACACCTAAATGTAGAATAACATCGTTTTAACAGTTTGATCTAGCACGAGTAACGCTCGCATTTAATTAAGTGACAAGTTGACTTAAGGACGATCTCTTGCGATATAAATACGTTGTGTAAACAGTAAAACATTTATGAAACACTTATAGAATACCTTTTTATGTTTCTATACGCCACATAAAACTTCTTTATGTTTACATGTTGTTTTAATCTGAACAGCTTGCATAATATGTGCCATTTATTTAACATTTTCAAATAAGTTTATAATGAACAAGTAAAGATATAAGCTATATATATGAATATTGTTTCATAAAGCTAACTTTTTGATAAACATCTATCGAACGTCCTTTGTTTAAAAAAATCATTTTTTTCTTCCTTTTTTAAGTGCAAAAATTTAAAGGTAGTTAATTATCTACTACGATGACGTCAACACTGAGGTTACGGGTTTTATCTCTCACTGCGGACAGCGTGAGCTCCTGAAGGTTTATGATTTTTTCAGGTTGATAAAGTTGTGCCTGTCCATATCCTGCTGGAATAGTGTGTAACGTCTCTTGGTAGTGTGTTGCTAAATGCGCGATACCTCACACTTTCGTTAATTTATAAAAAAACAAGAGCCTTGCATCCGCTACAATGACCTCAGAACAGCAGCATGGAAAGCAAATGGTGAACAACAGCTGAACTTCTATGTGTGATTAGGATTTAGATGAATCACACATAACACAAACAAAAAGCAAAAAAAAAAAAGAATAGAAAATAAGTAACACAAAACTATTAAAAAGAACGAATTGCTAGCCTCTGGACAGCTGTCGTGATTAATATTTTAATGGGCAATGAAAAGTCAAATTTATTTAGAGGACAGATTTCTATACTTAAGTTTAGTAATTGTAAACGCAAAAGAATTTTTGAAGGGATAAAATTAACAAATGAAAATCAAACTGCCATTTGTTCTGAGAACAAATGAGAATGTCTTTCCCACTGTTCACCTAAAGTCAGAAAATTTAGGCGATGCTATGGCACCAAATGTCACTTCCAGTCATAAAAATTAGTTATTTCAGTAAGGAAAGTGCTCCCGAACCAAATATATGTGGTTGTTAAGGACTCATTCCGTTGCTACGGACAAAAGGCCACTTCCAGGCATGAAACGAAATATTTCAGTAAAGTACATCATTCTGAATCTAAAAATATATGATTGCTAGGGACTATTTATAACTGTTACCTTGTTGCTAGGGTATAACCCTGACCTTTGACCTTTTACCTTTGGCTCAAATTGAAGCTCTTTTTCTACTGATCACTTTAAACCTATATGTTTACTATATTATCTCTTACCGTTTTCCAGTTTTAACCAAAAAAAAAAAAAAAAAAAACGATTACCGAAATACATGAAGGGCGAAGCTCAAAAACGTTCATCGTACACTTCGAGCCAAATGTACCAAATGAAGGTCTTAATAAGAGGAGTATTTTTTCCATTCATTGTCTGCTTCTATCTTTTATTGTTTATGAGATATAGTGCTAACAAGACCTATGGTGACCTTTGACCTTGACTTTTGACCATGACATTTTTAAATGTAATATATGTCAGTTAGGATCAATGTTGGTGGTCCCAAGTCTCTAGGACTTACGGTTTTCGAGAATAAAAATTACGAGTTGCTACATTTGTTGGGTCAAAAACAAGTAAACCGTAAGTCGATTGAGAAAAAACAATTGCATGTTAAATCATCGCCATAAGTCAGCCTACACTCTGTACATTTTATATTTTGAGTATCTGTTACGGTTTCTGAGTTTGTCTGTTAGCAAGGTTTTCTGTGTTGGGGCAGATAACTCTGTTACTAAAAATAGAACAGTCTCACAGGGTGAATCAGGTCATCTCCTGGTATTAGTGATTAAACGTACCAAGTATCAAAATGATATGGCGAAACCCCTTCTGGCAAACCCATCTGGAAATTTGGGGAGAAAAAGAAAAATAATAATCATAAGAAATACAAGAAGGTCTTTTCCTTGGAAAGGAGGAAAGACTTTAATAATATATTTCATAAGAAACACAAGGTCTTTCCCTTGGAAAGGGGAAAGACCTTAATGAGCACAACAAAAGTTTGTTTGTGTAGCACTCGTTTTAAATGCTGTGTATTGAACCTGCATAATGCAGATTGTGATGTAAAGAAGTTAAAAGTTTAAACAAGTCTATCAGATAGGTAGAATTTCACAATGTTTCATTACCAACATTGCATTTAAGGTATCCAACCCATAACTGAAGTCACCGTTCAATTTTATTGTTCTACCAAGAAATACAGCATTATTAAATCAATGTATTGCTAATTAATGTTACAAATTAAATGTATTGTTTTATTTTCAGTAAATGTTAACAGTTTTGAGAAAAAATTTAGTTACTCAAATAGTATTTCCGATGTTTGCCGAACATTACAAAGGTCTGCTCAAATAAAAAACAATGAACATCCGGGACACCAAATACGAACACGTGGTCAATTGTGGTCCGGATACCTCAAGGCAATCGTTTTGCGAATGTTTGTCTAGTTTAAGAATCTTGTATGGGATGGGAGATCATAATCGACGCGTAAAACGAGAATGTGCGATTTTCAAGAAAACTAAAATTCTTAGTGTGAAGATATAATTGATAAATAAATTGTGCATCCCTCGTTATTTACTGAACACATTGTATATCATGCTTTTAGCAGATAAAGATTATGTTGACAGCGTCCTTATCTAGTAAAACAAAAACATTTTTGTCATGAAAATCTGACATCGATATTTGTAAAGACTGATTATGATTGGGTACCAATTGGTCAATTTAAATTGATTTTAACTTAATCGATACCCTCAAGACGTTAACTGATTACGCAATAATACAGCCGGACGAGGGGGGCTCCGGCCGTCACTGAAAATCGAAATTATTGTAGGGCAAACCATCTAAGAATTCATTAACTACATATATAGAATAATTAGCAATAAAAATCAAAGTTATGAAGACAAAACACAACACGTTCCAGGATATGAGTAGCCGTTCATGTCATAATTGCGTTATTTCTATCGCGTTACTTTTAACAAGTATCGCGATACTTTCAACTTCTATCGCGTTACTTCTTCAAAGTATCGCGATACTTCTTAAAAGTAACGCGATACTTTTTAAAAGTAACGCGTTACTTTTGTTTTTCATTTGTAACGCGATACTTTTCAAAAGTAACGCGATAGAAGTTGAAAGTATCGCGATGCTTTTGAATTTCATCTCTTGAGAAAGAACCAATCAGAAAAAGCCTTATAGATGTAATATTCAATTGTCGGCAAATCTGGAGATATATATTTTAGGGTAGCACTAATGACTAGGTGATTGTCATGCGTAAATATTTAGATTATTATTTCACATTTAGACTAGGTATACTACTTTGTTTCGACGTTCAACTTATGAAAACAATTAAAATAAAAAAATAGATATAGTTCTTTCGAAACATTTTATTTGACAAGAGGGTGAAATCTCGTTCGCTCAACAATCGTTGGTAGGTGTATTTTGATTGGTTCTTTCTCAAGAGATGAAATTCAAAAGCATCGCGATACTTTCAACTTCTATCGCGTTACTTTTAAAAAGTATCGCGTTACAAATGAAAATCAAAAGTAACGCGTTACTTTTAAAAAGTATCGCGTTACTTGTAAGAAGTATCGCGATACTTTGAAGAAGTAACGCGATAGAAGTTGAAAGTATTGCGATACTTGTTAAAAGTAACGCGATGGAAAAGTAACGATACAAATAACGCAATTATGACATGAACGGCCACTCATACCAGGAACTGAATTGATTATATAATAAGTTTCTATACAATTATGACTTTATTGATCGTTATGGAAAATCAATCTCTCAAATACGATCGGACATTTTCGCTGAGTCATAGGTAGTGTTTCCTATCCTAAATTTAACTTTTTCCTAGATATGACATTGAGTACCTTGACGGGTGTCTTTTTAGAGGCAGGCACTGTTTACTCGTCCGGCCGGAGCACCTGAGTGCATGCATGTTTTTTATTGGGTTCAGGTTACTCTTTTTCTGCTTTTGTGATTTTGGTTTTTGTGTTGCGTTGTGTATGTTGTCTATATCCGGATTTGTAAATGTCCCTTGACTTTTGGCTGTTATTGTTCGGTCGTTTTCTTTGCTATTTTTCTCACAATTCCAGGGCACAACTAACACAACATTAAGTGTCACCGGCTTGATTTAATGACATGTCCAATATAATGAAATAAACTTTATTTAAGTGTAACAGCATTTAAGGTATTGTTGACTGAACGACTGTTTCCGTCCTAAATATAGTTTAAATTTTGCTAGCCCGACGTTAAGAAACGATTACTCAATCGTATAATTACTTTCTTTTGTGTGTAAAAGTCAATTTATTTGTCGCATTTTTTTCAAAATAGTATATTACACATTCACATTATTCTGTGAAAATGTTGTTTTTGTAACTAGCGTAATTTAAGTAAGAAAAATTATTATTCCGCGAATCGATAAATCTTTTTCCATGCCTCGCCGGCTAAAACACGTATACGATACATATACAATGTTATAATTTACGATGTTTTCAGTTAAATCAAATAGTATAGTTATTGAATTGTTACGAAATTAAAAGTAAAAAAGACTGTGTAAAGGTTTATTCAAGAATACAGTGAAAATTATCAGGTTTTATCGTTAAATATATGCGCATTATATAACATTAAATGGGAACAAAACATTTATCATTATTCATGATTATATGCGCATTATATAACATTCAATGGGAACAAAACATTTATGATTATTCATGATATTCATGATTATATGGGCATTATATAACATTCAATGGGAACAAAACATTTATGATTATTCATGATATTCATGATTATATTGAATTAATTACTTTTTAGAACAGGAAAATACAAGATATTTGGTAACCGAGATATCTTATTTATTTAAATTGTTCTCTTAGCCAAGTGAAATAATCACAGGTTGTAAATGCGTTCTCCATATATTTATCGGGGATCCGTCGTCATAGAACATCTCTACGACAAATGGCAGTTTCTTTAGAGGTAACAGCTGACATGTGTACATGTATGTTTACTGTTAAACATATTTTGAATCCTGAAACGATAACAAGGTTGCATACGTGTTCGGCTTAAACAATAAAGACATTTAGTTTATACTCGGTGCACTTTATTTTGAATAGACGTAGGATATTACTTCTTAAACCTTAAAATAAGTTCAAGTGTCTTAAAATATCGTAAACAAATATATTATTAACTTTCTGTATGTGGCAAGTTACTAAGTACTTTTAAGGTTTATACAAAACTCCAAGATGTCTCACCAAATTGCGGATAATATCCTTTCATTTTTCTTTTCAATTGAGCAAAACATTGTTTAGCCATTTTCTGGGCTATTTTAATTAATCTACGTTGGCATACATTTTGGATATTTAATGTGACATTTGCGTTGTATCATTTGCGTTTTAACTATGTCCTATGGTATAAATAAATTGCTGTGCACATACTTAACTATTGTGTTTTTGTTTACGTAATAGCAGTTATCAGACTTAAGTGAAGAGAACTTTATTACCGAACAATGATATTAGCAATTCTAGTGGTCGCTGAATTTATTCATTTGATACAGGTAATTGTGCTACATTATAATTATTTCATTTTGTTTACTTGTGTTGTTGATATTATTCTTATTCGTTGTATCGTTTATATCGACTAATGAAATATTGAGACTTAAATATTTCAGAGACAATCCTTTTTTTCCTTTTCTCTTTTACAGTGATGGTAGTGGCCGTGATTAAAAAACTAGCAAACCAATGCCTGACCAAAATATTGTTTTACATAAACTCCCTTTTTAGAAACATGCAAGTAATGCAAATGTTTTGTTTGTAACCCGACAAAAGCTCTTTTGTTTCCAAAAAGGAAACTGATTTCTGCACGCGACTTTTAATATTTATTTTTGTAATGAGTACTAACACTCTTAAAGCTCTGAAAGTATCTTTTATTAAATTTAATACGTACGCCAAAGTAGTTTTGTGACAAAAAAAAACGATAGACGAGATAAATGTGTTTGTTCGCGCTGATTTCTATAATAATGAGTTAACATAAAATCATAACAATACTTTACAATAAAGGTAGTCGGATAAAATGTATTTTTCTGGTCTCCGAATAGCCTATTCAACTACCAATGAGTGAACGAAAATAAAAAATTAAATGTAAAACAGTTAATTGTGTATGCCGCTACTGGAAAAAAGTCTTCTGATACCATAAATATATGCCATGAGTGAACGAAAACGTTACAAATAAATTTAACATTGTTCACCTGTTAGTGAGTAGTGGTATATGATACCCATCTATTTGTCAAAAAAGACAATCTACAAATCAAATTCCGAAAACCGGCAAACTTCAGAACAAACAACTAAAAATACAGCACTATAGCAATGGTACAGGCATTTAAAAAGGAATGGTGAGTTAAACTAGGTTTTATGGCTTGCCAAACCTCCCGCTTCCATTACTGCAGAATGTGAGTTGGTTTGCTGATTAAAATAGATGGGCATCATATAGGACTAGGCAGTAATAGGTGTATCCAACGATCATCGTAGCACATTCACTGTACACTGAATTAAAAATTGGGAAAACTATCTGCAACCATAGTTTCTAAAGAGATAAAATATTTTTCGACAAGGAAGTACTGTCTATAGTAGGAAATGGTGAATTTATTATTGCTTTTTTTACTGTCAATAACAACCGACAACTTCATTCCCCTACAATTAGGCAATGGAGCAGTCTTAATTGATCAGTACAAAATACTGAACTGCTACCAAAATTTAGGAATAAACTAAAAACATATGTGGGGACAAACATTTTCCAGAATTTTTGTGTCCTTTTGACTTGGAAAGATGAGCATTATTCTAACTCAAATTAGATGTTTCTCCTCAACTTTGGATTATGATCTCTTTAGATTTATCATTGTTTCTGACGCCTCATGTATTTGTTTCTTTTATTGCCCTCAATATTCGAATATAAGGAATATTCCTAACCACTCAAATGGCAACGGAACAGATGTACTATAAATCTGAAACTATTAATTTTTGGAAATGGCATACTTTCGAACTCTCAAAATGAAGTCATATCTCAACGTGTATAATGTTTCTTTTAATACGAGTTTGATAGATTCGTTGGCTTCTCAGTTTAAGTTAGTTTTTAAATATTTGCCTATGATATGTGTATTTATAAAAATATAAAAGGATTCACACACACTGTACCTTTTTTCTTTTCACTACATTCAACATTTAATAAGTTTTTCGATCGGTTTTCGTTGCTTTTTTTTTTACCGAAGCATTGTCAAAACGTTTCAAGAAAAATTAAACAGGGAAAGAGAAACTGCCAATATTTTCGAAAGTTGACAATTTTACTGTGACCCTGTCAGACATGTAACATTTATTTTATAACACCAAAAAAACTATTCAAACCATGAACAACTTTATCAAATAATGGTATTCAATTGATGTAATAATGGTAATGAAACAGCAATTTAACAATAAAAGTAAACTAACAGTATCCAGAATCTTTAAATCTGCCTAGTTTGTGGTAGAAAAACGTTTGTTGCTTGACATTATTGTCGTGTGTTTACAACGGAAATGTAAAAATAGATATTGCTCATTTCGCGAATGGTACAGTATAATTTTCTACCATTCCGTACCTATGGTAACGGGTGACAGTATTTTTAGCCGTTTACAGTATTTTTCCGATAGTAAACGTTTTTTGACAGTACTTAATATGCCATGGTGGCCTATGGAAGATTATCATTCTAAATGAAATTGAGGTATAATAAAATAAAATATCTAAGCCAAAAATAGCAAAAGTTGCAACGGACCACCATAGTTGAATAAATAAAAAAATGAAAGACGTGTTTTATAAATAGCATAACAGTAATCGTTGTTTTTACGTGTTATATATTTTAGCATACAAAGAATTATATGAAAGCTTTATGAATAAGTACATTCTTTCTGATAGTATTAAGGATTAATCTGGTCGACATTTTCCTTAATATTTATTTAACCTTTGCCTTTTGCCCACGTTTTCATGTAATTTATTCATACAAGGACAGAGTCTTGCGGGTATCATCTGTTACCAGACATACAATTTAAGTTAGTTTGTACTTTAAATGATAGATATTATTATTATCAAGCAGCAACATGCCACCTTTTCCGTCCGTAATTTTTGTTATCTGGAAACGTTCAATGTAACTTAATTTGGATATTACCACAAAGTATTCTAAAAATTTGTAACTGCCTAAATCTTTAACGATGTTTAGATAAAATACCTACAAAATGTTTTCACATAGTGGGTATGCAAATTCGACAATCGTAAGATATTTTTGGGTAATCGTCTATATTTTTCGTTTCGCGTATATATTTAATTAATTTATTTATTTATGACTATTGCATTTATAATGCAACTGCATAGTAGATCTTCACTAAAGTCAGCAGGTGTATTCTGGCGTTTTAATAATAGTTTTTGCTAGTGATTCAGTTGCAAGATGACGAAGATCCATAATCTTTTATAAATAAACGTGAACAGGTCAAAGTTTGTCTTGTTTGTTATAGTCATCAAGCGAGCGGAAATGAATAATCACAATATTCGTTTAACAGCTATGATCGATATTTGTTGTTGATAGGAAAACCGTTTACAATTAAAAAACGACGTTTATATATTTGAAGTATATGACCTTTAATTGAAGTCACCGTTTAATTTTATTTTTCGACTAAGAAATACTGCTTTATTAAATCAAGGTATTGCTAATCAATGATACAAATTAAAGATATTGTTTTTATTTGAGTCAATGTTAACAATTTTGAGCAAAAAAAGTATTTCCAATGTTTGCCAAATATTACCGAGGTCTGCTCCATTGAAAAACAAATGACATCCGGGACACCAACTATGATCACGTGATCAATTGTGGTCCGGATACTTTAAAATATTTAAAAGCAGATTTAATATATGATGCTACTGCAGTCATAAAAGAGATATATTTTTCTCTTGTTTATAACGAGCACAAATTACGTGTACTGTGCGTGAATTTTGTGTACGTGAGGGTACTATTCCCAGCGTATTGTTATTCTGAAAAATTCTAGAGCGGTGGAAAGGATCGTGCATATAGGGTGAATTCGAAATAAGCAAAAATTGCTCCATCGCAAAAATTGTTCACAAATACAGATGTATTTTGGATAATGTACCAATCATGTGGTCTTCTGCAGTATAAATGAGATCCGGAAATCTAAGTATTCTGTACAAAGCAAGAATAGATACTATGCACATTTCAAAAGTAAAAGAATATAAAATGTAAATATAATCATGCTTGAAAATTGATATGGGTGTCCGTTATTCTGTTACAAAAATGTGTTTCATAGCGGGTATGCAAATTCTACAATCGTATATATTTGTAGGTAATTGGCTATATTTTTCATTTCTCATATATATTTAACATTGCGCTCGGATCATAATAGGTTATTTATGACTATCGTATTAATAACGCTGCATACCAGATCTTCACTAAAGTGTATTCTGGCGTTTTAATAATAGTTGTTTTTGCTAGTGATTCAGTTGCAAGATGACGTGGATCCTTAATCTTATATTAATAAAACGTTAAAAGGTAATAGTCTATAATCATGCTTGGAAAGTGATATTGGTATCTTTGTGTCCGTCCGTTACTCTGTATTTTCCATTGCTTATCTGCAAGTCAACATACACTACTGAATGGAATATGATGCAACTTTTTAACATATTTTTGTGACAAAGTGCTAATTTGCAACATATAACAATTTAAAGTTTAATCGTAAATTGATGATTATGTTGATTGTTTTCTTATTATTAGGATTTATCCAAACAAATTGTCATAAATTGTTCCAAAAATGACACATTTTTGCATTAGACTCAACTATATAAGGAAAAGCAGTATAATATATTATAAAAGAAAAAAAAGTATACTAAAAATTAATAAAAATGAAATACACACCATGCGTGTATATTAAAATACTATAAGATAAATAATCGGAAAATAAACTTTGAATGCGATATTCATTTATATCTTGAAATAAATACAATGCAATATTCTTCCGTTTAAGATTGTGACTAACGAATCCTTGCAATGTGTTGTATGAAGTTAATAATGAGGTCAACGCCTCCTTTGATAATGTCAAGTCAATCAAACAAATTATGCGGATATAATATATTTGAATTGTAACTGTGTTTATGATTACTGTAAGCTGTATTTATTGTATACGTTGTACAAAGCTTATTTAAATGTCTTAATTCAGGATTGATTGCTATGTCAATATGTTTGAAGATTTGTTTTTATATATAGAAAGGTACTAGGGTGAACTTAAGATCGATTGTTAGGAAATGAAGTTTAGCAATTACCAAATTGTTTACCGAGAACACAACTAAAAAATGCTTTTGAACGATTTCAAGAGACTTGTCCGACCTATGATGGAAAATGTTTAAAATGTTTGAAGGAAGATTTTATGACGAATCTCGGTTTTTTAAGATCCCAAATTGTAACAATACACAGACTTTAATACACAACCAGGCGAATCCATTAATTTATGAAAAAGGTCCAGTTCAGAAATTCAGTCCCTCTGTAACTTGTTTACTTGGAGCGACAAAACCTCACTTTACTTTGTATTGTAGGGTACTGATGTGTGTCCTCCAGCGCCACCTTTTGATCCGTCCTGTCTTGCGAGATTAATAATACCCGGATGCAAGTTTGTTAAAAATTAATCGGCTTCCTAAAATTGTAAAAAATACAGGTTTGTCAAAAACTGATCGGATAATATTTTATGTCTTTGCAAATCCTTTTTATAAATATCTATTATGTTCTCAAAAAGTTGTCCTAAATTGAGCAAAATGGCAATGCTTATAGCAACATTCAGGTACATACCCAACAACAATGTTGTAACCACTTAGTGTAATATATACATAATATAACATGACTTGTAAATTTGTTACAAGTAACATTTAAAAAAAATGTGATGAAAAGTCTCTTAGAAAAAATAACGTGCGCAAACATCAATAAACGATCAAATACTCTGTCCTCGTCTACATGTACAAATGTTTAAGTTCCTTATGTCTACAAACATTTACCTTCATCGTGTTGCTTCATATGGTGAACTATTATTCTTTATTTTCAAATTTTTCGCACCATCGCAAAAGCCACTATATATGATGGCCTAGGAAATGGTGCATATATTAAAAGTTGTCTAAGGAACACATTTGGTTTGTTAAACTAGTGGGTTTTTTGCAGGAACAAAGTGCTGCACAAGTGAATGTAATGTTCTACAGTGCTTAGAATCGGTACCAGGGGTATGTATCTTTTCTCTAGTTACATGTAGTTATGTTGATAAGAAGTATTTAAGACATTCGGTTTTTGATTTTGGTTTCTATTTATCTAGAAAATTTATGTCTTGACTCATCACACTGAACTACCAGCCAAACGGTTTATTCAATGCATATGATCAGTGTCAAATAAAAGGCATATTGTAGGCTAGATTTTATTGTTTTGTTATAGTTTAAAGACATAACTAGAAGCAAAATAGCGTCTAGCAAACTAAAGGTAGCGGCAATTTTCTTAATTTAAGTATTCTATTTGAATTTCCGGTTCGTCCAGAAATGTGTTTAGTAACTGAGCGTAAATTGTTTTCCGGATTGAAAATGTATTTTATATCAAACAAAATATTTAAAATATAATTACAAGTAATAACAGCCAGCCAGCCTCTGCTAGGATGATAACATGGTTGATTAAATACATCATATTTAATGCATTGCAATTTTTTTTAGAATGAAGAACCCAGACCTGGAGTCTGTCCACCTCTTAAAACAGGTGTCCTTTGTAACGCATTGTTTATTTCCGACTGCACAGAAAAAGACTCCGAATGTAAAACACGTAAGTACTTGAACATTTACAAATGCTAAGTTGTAGCTATAGTTATTGCGTCGAAAATTACTTTCAGTGACTGGTTGTCAAGACAGGTAAGAAGTCAAATCCAGGATGAGGAAAAACTACTTGTGACCAAGAAAAGTTATCTATTTTGATATATGAATTTACAATAAATACAAGATAAACGAACTCTGTCATAATTGAATAAAAATATTATTAAACTATTGACTAATCATAATAAAATAAATTCGACAGCAGATGCCAGAAGTAAAACCATTGAAAGAACATGATTTCCCCCGAGTTATTATACAAGTATACTGCTTTTGAAACCTATTGCATATAGTATAGAGAGATGACTTAGATTCTCCAGAGACACCATCTGATTTAGATGGATTACATGCCTCTTGTAACTGTCTGTTATTATTGGTTCTTTGTTTTTTGGTCTATTTTACAGCTGGATACAAATGTTGTCCAGGATTGTGCAATTCCCAGAGGTGTCAGGAACCAATCACGGTTAGCTCACAATTATTGTTAAAGTAATCAAATTTCTTTCTTTTAATTGTTTATTGTACATACATATATAAACAGGTACTATTTTACGTTTACTTTTATTTCTTTGTGTTTATTGGTCTTTAACACGGAATATAGGTCGTAAAATATAACTGTACTAAACTTTAATGTAACATTACGATAATAAGAAGTAATGTGACCTTAAAGAAATACAGACTTCTCAATATGACCATTCATAAAACCACATAAGACAGCTTATAAAGGTATAGACTCCTCAATATGTTTGTTTGTTTGTTTGAATGGTGTTTTAACGCCACTTTCAGCAATTTTTCAGCTATTTCATGGCGTCCAGTTTTTATTGGGGGAGGAAGCCGGAGTACCCGGAGAGAACCCCCGACCTGCGGTAGGAAAACTGGCAATCCTTGTCAATTAAGATTGGAGTCGAGTACACCCTGCCTGCAGTGAGAATCGAACCCGCAATCTCAGTGTTGACAGACCACGTGATCAATAGAAGACGAACTACCTTGACCACTCGGCCACCGAGGCCCCTCCTCAATATGGCCATCAGTAAAAACCAAATAAGACAGCTTATAGAGGTATAGACTCCTCAATATGGCCATCCGTAAAACCACATATTAAGTTCTTTCAGAGGTACAGACTGCTCAATATGGCCATCCGTAAAACCACATAAGACAGCTTATAGATGTACAGACTGCTCAATATGGCCATAAGTGAAAACCACATAAGACAGCTTCTAGAGGTAAGACCACATTATGGCCATGCGTACAACCACAAAAGACAGCATATAAAGGTACAAACTGCTCAATATGGCCATTCGTACAACCACGTAAGACAGCTTAAAGAGGTATAGACTGCTCAATATGGCCATCAGTGAAACCAAAAAAGGTAACAGAGTTCTAAACCTGACGGATGTTCAAAGAATGTTAAATCGATATCATTGCAAGTAGTCGGGAGTAGCAGGAAAGAGCTGTTGACTGTCATAATTATATCTGTATTTTACTTCCGCGATAAACATTACTTTTGTTTTAAGTATATATATATCACGAATACGTTTTGTTTACAAAAAAGAAACGAAGTTGACAAGAAATGGCCGACACATTTCATTGAAAGGTATATTCCTTACTTTATCTCGGTTACAATGTTACGCGATAATTGGCTACTTTTGACATCTCCATAGTACTCGCAGAATCCTCTATACGCACTGTAATAAACTATAATCAGTTTTGCATATATTATTCGGCAGATTAATAATGAATATTTTTAGATTTTTGTTAAGGTTTTTTAATAACAGAAATGTCGCCACAATAATTTTATTCTTCGTGAGTTGTATATTGGAAGTAAAATTTAGTTAAACCACAGGGAGACAGACCCGGATGTCCTGCTATCAACCCTGACTTGAGATGTTTCGTCTTCAGACCGGAGAGTAATTCTGACAGCGACTGCGATGAAGGTTAGTATCTAGAGAAGCTAAATGATTGTCTGGTAATCTAAAAACTCAAAGATATGTCTATCAACACATATAAAATTAAATATGAGACCTTAGAGACAATTAAATTAAATTACACTATAAAATAAATCTCGAGACCTTAGTGGGGACATTACACACATACACTCATTCCCAAGACCCCATAGACGACATAAGAAAACTATATTACACATATAAAAAATAAATATATGTGGTTATTATGAAATAAATGTTAGGGGGCCTCGGTGGCCGAGTGGTCAAGATAGTTCGTCTACTATTGATAACGTGATTGCGGGTTCAATCCTCACTGCAGGCAGGGTGTACTCGACTCTAATCTTAATTGACAAGGATTGCCAGTTTTCCTACCGCAGGTCGGGGGTTTTCTCCGGGTACATTCGCTTCCTCCCCCAATAAAAACTGGACGCCATGATATAGCTGAAAGATTGCTGAAAGTGGCGTTAAACACCATCAAACAAACAAAAACAAAAGAAATAAATATTGTAACAGACATAATGTTGTAAACAAGATAATTGTTTTTTTTTCTATGTAAAGAGAATGGAAGCATACAGACTGTCCTAATTTATTACATCAATGCGGTAATATTTTATTTGTGAAAATATCGATTAATCAGGATGTAGATTTAGTATTTTATTGTTACGTGAAAGCTTCTCTGCTGGGTAAAGTGTCAAGCAAAATGTACCTACTACGTAAAGGAAACTGAGTACAGAATAGAGTAAAATTTACGTACTACGTTAAGAATTTATAGTTCAAATATCCATTAGCTCAAGTAAATGGCTGAACTCGTACAATATTGCAAATATGTGATGACAAGATCAATATAGTCCTGACACATATTTGCCTTAAGGTCCAAGAACTCCATGTCGATATAAAAGTCTTGCGCTTATTACTTGTCTCGAATAATTAATTTTAAAATCATTAACAGGTCAACAGTGTTGTTTCCAACCTTCATGTGGGACAACATGCCAAGATATTTCATATCCATCACCGGTATGTAAACATGGCCGTCTCCTATGTTCATATCCTTAATTAGTATATCAAAATATTTTAGCGCTTTAAATATATGATTGAATTTCTTGCGATAAGCTTCCAATCGGAGCATGTTATACACGCTGTATAATTGTTTAATCATTATCATAGTTGTCTAATTTTTATGCATGGATTTTGGTAGATCGATGTTTTATATACAGAAAGTAGCATAATTCAAGATAAGGACATTTAGGATAAGAATGCAACAAGGGTAACTGCAGACCATTGACCAAAAAGAAAAAATGTAAGCGATCAACAATCGTATATTTTGATTCTCACAAAGAAATGACAACACAATGATAGGATCAAGAATTGAGTTTTACATCCTGCCTTCTAAAAACTAGTAAAGATCTTGCTGCAATGAATCTAATGTTTGATTCTTTACTCTTCTCACATATTTTATTCAAACAATCATTAAGAAATGGCTGGTATATACCGTTTGAAATTTCATTAAGATGTAAATTAAACCAACACTTCAGGCTTGTATTTGTAGGATCATGTGTGCCCTCCATACAATGAAGATGCTATATGTACACTTTTTGATGAACAATGTGACTCCAGCGATGATTGCAAAGAAGGTTAATCTTCGTCTGTTTGGATTATACAGATTTATAGAAAAATATAAACGCCAGTAATCATTAGTAGATGACTGACTACCAACACCATTCAGCTACTAAGTTCAACCTGATATTGTATGTATGTTCATAATTACCATTTAAAGACTTTTTGCATTTTATCAGTAGATTATTAATGCCTAACATATTTAAAACAAACAAAAATCTCCAAACAAAAACATTGATATTTTTTTACCTTTCAGTTTTTAATGTCAATTTAGCCCTAAGCCGTTTATAATAATAATAACATAACGAAATTCTTATTTACAGGAGATATGTGTTGCCCAGTAGAGTGTGGTACAGCATGCAAAACTCCGTACAGACCTCCAAATGACGGTACGGAGTATTTTGATCTAAATATATTAGTTTTAAGGTATCTGGACCATAATTGACCACGTGATCATATTTGGTTTCCCGGATGTCAATGGAACAGACTTCGGTAATGTTCGGCAAACATCGGAAATACTATTTGAGTAACTAACTTTTTTTGCTCAAAACTGTTAACATTGACTCAAAGTAAAACAATTTTTTTTATTTGTATCATGAATTAGCATTACATTAATTTAATAAAGCTTTATTTTTGGTCTTAAAGTAATATTAAACGGTAACTTCAATTATGGGTCGGATACCTAAATAATTAACCACAAGGCCCTAATAAAGAACATTGTTTGCGTGTTTGCTTCGATTACAAGACTTTCGACTATTATTTAGTAGTTAGTACTAACAGTTTAAATGTAATCTCTTGTAAACTCTACAGCTGATAAATTGGACTAATTGTTTATTATATTTTGACCATTTGTTTTGTTGAAGTATGTTTACAATCATGGAAGTCCTTTATTTTGCCATAGATAATCTTCGTTCAGTTGACCATATTTTTCCGTCTTTGAATTTTAAGTTTTCTCGTTAACTGAGAAACTATAACAAAAAAATAATAAACCACAAATAGTTTTTTTAACTTATAATATAAACACCTTAACAAGACGAAACATCAAACACAAATGAAACAAATAAATAATTATTAAGTAAAAAACAGGAGGGAAATGATAGACTCGTAAATCGAGTACAGAAGTTGAATTTTGTTTCGGTGAAATAAATCCAAAAAACACAAAAACAGAAAGTGACTAACTCGAACCCAATAAGATTAAATACCACCAATTGTCTGAAATTGTATACACTATAATACATGAACTGAGCTACAAGCAAAACCGTAGATGATAAATAAAAAAATTTATAAACTGATACTAATTGAAGCTATTATAAAATGAGTAGTTTGATAGGCATCTAATTAGAGTCAGGGGCTGCTTACTCGTTCGAAGCACCTGAGTGCACCTGTGGTTTTTTTTTTTTTGGTCGGGTTACGCACTCTTTGTTTTTTTGTGTTCATGGATTTTTACGCGGTATATGTTTGTACATATCCGGATTTGTAATTGTCCCTTAACTTTTGGCTCTTGTTTTTTCGTTTCTTTGGTATTTGTCATACAAAAATATGATATAAAAACTGGATACTACTAAAATATCACAAACATTTATGTATATACATTGATAGTTAAGACTGATAAAAACACAAAATATGAAAAAAGAGAAATATTTGTATTATTGGAATGGGGTTTGACGCCTCATTTTGCAGTATTTAAGTTATTTCATTGCGTCGTGTTTATTGGTTGAGAGGGACAGAGCTTTTGGTGAAACTACATTCCCAGAAAACTGGCAGTCCTTTTAAATTAACGTTGAAGCCGAGCCCGCATTTCACAGATTCACGCTCGAACTAGCAAAGTTTTTATGGTTAAGACATACAACATATAATATATATTCTTATAATTTAGGTTTGTTTGTTTGAATGCTGTTAAATGCCACTTTCAGTCATTTCGAACTTTCTTAACTACCTTCACCACTCAGCGACAAGGCCCGTATATTATTTATAATATTTATCCAAACGCTTATTCATTATTATCTAAGCATTTGTGGAGAAAACCATAGCATTTTATCATTATTTCTGTTATTAAATCTGCAAAACTTGGAAAAAACAAGTGTAGTATCAATTCTTTATTTAGAGATAAATATAAATTTCACGTAATTATCAGTTATTTGTATTGGGTGATTTGTTTTAACATTAAAAATGTCAAGTTTAGAGACGTTTTAATTGTACTTGGATGATATTATTAAATCATGGCTGCTTTGCTGGTAAGATTAAAACATTGTAATTTCAAGTTTCTTGAAAACAAAAACCAAAACATTAGCTCAATACGTATGAATAAGTTTATGTCAACTTCAAGTCTGGCTAAATCATTTTTCTAGAAAATATGACCATTGTTTCTTTTTATAAATTTACAGATGATTTGAAATAACACTTTTACCATTTTAGATCCAAAGTGCGAACCAGTTGTATGTGATCTGAATTGCGAATCTGGATTTGCAAAAGATGAAAATGGATGCGAAATATGCAGATGCATTCAAAGTAATAAATTTTATTGGCATGAGGAAAAAACTGTTAAAAGTGAAAGGAAAACCTTTACGTTTTACAATAAAAATGTTGTCTATGAGCAAATGATATACTGAAGTAATGAGGTCATGCAAACATATGGATTCACTTCAACTGAAATGATTTTGTAAGAGAAAAAGATATATTGAGCCTATATTTGTGTCCTTGTCTAATAAAATTAGAACATCTCTTATCAATTTAAGTTACTAAAGATTATTTTATTTCAATCATTACTCTAATCACCAAATATAATACAATGATTCCTAAATTAAAACTTTACTTCTTCTATCAGATAAAAAATGTTAAGGAGTGTGTCTTCTGTTTGCGATTAAATACGCCTATACGTCTCTCGTTTTAAGTTTTAAAAGTGCATTAATTTTATCGGCATTTATTTTATTTTTGTGTCATGTCTCCTCGGAATGTTAACACAAGTTCGCATTTAATGTTTATAATCTTTTTTTCTTCGCCAAAGCATTTTGCATATGAAAAATACGTAGTTATATTGTATCCACATTGTTACTTTCGCGACAAAAGCAAACTATTTGCAATTCAAGGTACTTATACACAAGGCACTTTAATCAATAGATTTGAAGAAAAAATTGGGCTCTACGCAAAATAACCTTAAACAAATCACTCAAATTTCATGCATCTATATGTAAAGTATCGTATACTGTGTAAATTCAAACCAACCATGTTAAAAAATATTTTTTTTCTTTTTTAAGAAACATGTCCCCCACGTGTTCAACTCTGCATATTCATTCCACCTGGAGCTTGTTCGAAGGAGAATTTCCTGATCATTGATGGAGGTGTCAAATGTCCTTTGTGTCCGTCAATCATTCCATGTAACAAAGGTAAAAGACGAATCACAAATGTAGGCCTGCGCAGGCCTTCTAACTAAGGTTTTGGTCTTAATGTCATAATGTCAACAACATTGAAACTGCATTTATGTTTAAACAGATACTGTCTGTTCATGAATAGCGAAGTCGTTTAGTAGGTCCATAATTAATCGGCTGTTGTGTCAATTTTTCAACAATATCCATTGCTTTTACAATTTTCTTTGTGTACAAGTTTAGAACCACCAACCAATTATAGCTCGCGACACCTTTAATACCAAAAAGAGTGACAAAACTGATGGATATTCCACTACACAATTATTATCTTTTGATGAGGTCGATACATGTATAGGGGTAATATGCTTGTATCGACCGAAACTTAAAAGGGTATTATTGTGTAGTTGCAATATCGTATTATACATGTGTTATTATGTCTCCCAAACGAAGTTTGGAGGCATATTGCTTTTACACTGTTTCTTATTATTATTATGTCTCCCAAACGAAGTTTGGAGACATTGTTTTTACTCTTTTTCTTATTATTATTATGTCTCCGAAACGATGTTTGGAGACATATTGTTTTTACTCTGTCTCTTATTATTATTTCTTCTTTCACGCCTCATGAACTTGTCTCAGTACTTTGCTCGGAAACGCCTCAACGGATTTGTACGAAACTTTGTATAATGGTACATAGGTTATTGAAGGTGTACACAAACTATTCAAAAATTTCAAGATGGCCGCCATCACATTAGGGTACCGAAAAATTGTTTCGATTTCAACGAAATTTGGTATGGAGGTAGATTTTAGTATTTCGAGTGAGACGCTACCTTTGAAATTTTTTTCCGATGTCGCGTTTCAGAATGGTGGCGAAAAACGTGTATAATTTTCAACGTTATCCGATCTTGATGAAATTTAACGTGCTGATTGCAAAAAAATTTGGTGTGAGGGGAGATTTAAGTGTCCCGAGAGAAACTCCATATTCGGAATTTTTTTTGGACCGTGGGTTTCAAAATGGGCGCGAAAAACGCGTCAAATTTTCAACATTGTCCGATTTTAATGAAATTTGATGTGTAGGTACATTTCTATGTCCTCAGAGGAATGCAGTACTATCCACGGGAATTTTGGGCGACTTCTGTGTTTGCAACCTAACACATTATTTTTAATTATTATTCCGCTTTCTCCTTTTTCTAGATCGTGAACTTGTCCGACACATGTCTCAGAGACGCCTTAATAGAATCAAATGAAACTTGGCAAAGTTGTAGATCCACATATGGAGAGGTGCAGTCAATAGTCAGATTTTTTATAATGGCCGCCATTTTAAAATGGCCACCACTTGGCGACACCCACTCAAAATGGCAAACATTTTCTCGTGGTCCGATTTCAACGAAATTTGGTATGGAGGAAGATTTTAGTATTCGAATGAAATGCTACCTTTGAATTTTTTTTCCGACGTCGTGTTTCCAAATGGCCGCAAAAAATGTGTATAATTTTCAACGTTATCCGATCTCGAGGAAATATAATGTGTTGCGATTGCAATAAAATTTGGTGTGGAGTTAGATTTAAGTGTCCCGAGTGGAATTCTACATTCGGAAATTTTTTTCGAACGTGCGTTTCAAAATGGCTGCCAAAAACGCGTCAAATTTTAAACGTTGTCCGATTTTAATGAAATGTGATGTGTAGGTACATTTCAATGTCCTGAGTGGAATGCAATACTATCCATGGGATTTTGGGCGACTTCTTTGTTGGCATCGCAACACATTATTTTAATTTGTTTTTTGCTTTTTTGTTAATGAAAATTTTACACAAATCAAATTTGCAAGAAACATCTGGTTGAATTGTTGTCTTAATATTTATTCAACAACTTGTTTCATAATATCTTTAATATTTCATAAGAAGTAACGTTATTTTGTTAACATGTCTTGACTAATGAAATTCTTTAAATTATACAATATAATCATTAAAACTTTAATTATTTATAAGAAATTCAACAAGTAATAAAATATTTGTGAAGTAGAAGCCTATTGTTTAAGTTAAAGATGATGTGGTATATTCAAATGAAAAACATTAACAGCGAAAAAGACGATGATGAAATAGTTAATACGATAATGTACATGAAAGATGCAAAGAAGTGCTTTTTTTAGATGTGGCTTTGCAGTACTGTAATCCAGTATCATTGGGAAAATAGTTACAATAATTTGAAATATGTTGTTTGTCATATGTTATGTTATTTTCTGTCATAAATCATTTGTCATATGTTAAAATAAAAACCTTTCTTTTCTAGATTGTCTCTTACCCGTGCAGCCTGGACCTTGCGAAGCAGCCATTAAAAGATATTATTACGATGTGAATACGAACTCCTGCACTGAATTTATTTATGGTGGTTGCCAGGGAAACAACAACAACTTCAATTCATTGCAAGAATGTGAAGAAAAATGTAGCACAAAACCCAGTGGTAATACTGCATAATATTCATTTTGGATCAAACAGTAAACATATGTGTAGAATTAAATAAAAACAATTATTATAATAAGGAATTTAAGTAGTTTATACTGTTGTAATATATAACAACACCTAATGTTAATGTATTACACGTATAAAAATTTGTTTCATGATGTTTACATTCATTAATATTTTAACTAAAGTTTTTATTTCAGCTATATCATGGCGTTTAGGTTTAATTAGTAGAGGAAGCCGGAGTAAATGTAGAAAACCCCTGAACTTCGGTAGGAAATATGCCAATCTTTGTCAATTAGGATTGGAGTCCAGTGAACCCAGCCCGCAGTGAGACTCGAACCAACAATCTGTGTGTTGACAGACCACGTGATCAATAGTAGACGAACTACCTTAACCACTTGGCCGCCACCGCGGCACCTTGAAGGTTTTAAAGATGTGCGTATAAATATTAATTTTGCGTGACTGTGCCAATTTCAATTATGTCTTGAGGTGTGGAGCTTAATTATCACTACATAAACAGACACGAAACCTTATTTTACATTTTGCTGACCACAAAATATCTAGTTCCGTAAAGTAAAGTTAGTTCCGTAAAGTAAAGTCAGACAGAAATGTTATTTTGTCGATTTCCATTCCACCTACTAGCATTGTACTAATAATATAAATTTCAACACTTTTTTCGGCGTCAAAATTGGGCGGACTACTAGTGAGTAATTCATGCAAGTGGAACATAATTTACGTTATGGAAATCGTCTAAAAATAATAGTTTTGTGAAAAAATAAATATGAATTTGGCAAAATATTTGGGCGAGTGGTCCGTACGACTCGATCACCCAAATATAATTTGTTTGCCCTTTGTTCATTGCCGTTATTCTATCATTCGTACAGGTGGTCTTTTCCTAGCTCAACGCTCTTAAACCTATTGAACTTGACAATAAATTTGTCTATTTGAATTGTTCATGTCAAAACACAAGATCAAGGAGACAATGCATGTAGTCAAGATGATAAATAACAACGATATACTAAAAAATAAAGTAAAAGCAAGTGTTGTGTTCTTCACAAAACGTGATTGTCCAAGTAACTGATTATTTATTATTACAATATATATCAATACATGTAATACACTATTTTATAAAAAAGCTAAATTTATTACAGTGTTTTTATACATGGAAATATTACTATAATTCTGAAACCGACATTACTGCTTTAGCTTCAATGCCGTTCTTAAATTCATTGCTACGCTTTAACGTAGCAAATAATGAAACTTACTTTAGTAGTTTGTTCTACATATAAAGATAAACTTCATGTAATAAACTGTAATGTTATATATGAATTAGTCTTGTTTAAATGTTGTAGAAAATCAAAAATACAACAAAGTTAGAGCAATAAATTTTGCTGCGCCCGACGAGCGTTTCGTCTATTCAAGCAAAATGATGTACATCGTTTATATTCGGTCCAGCTTTGATTTTTATACATGATTTTGTTCGTCCAAACTGCAGATCCTATAGTAAAACCAGGAAAATGCCCTTCCAATACAGATCCACACCTTGTGTGCCCTGCGGTTGTTAGGCCTGGGGATTGTTCAGATGACAATAGCTGTCCAGGAGACCAGAAATGCTGTAGAGTTGGATGCTTTAAAACTTGTGTCAATCCAGGTAATTAATTTTGTCATAATTTTAAATGTTTAAACTTATATATGGAAGATAAAAAATATGTCAGAAATATATAATATATGATATTGTTTTCTAGCAATATTACTTGACTCACTCTCTCCTTTTTTCTATCTTGTAGATCAGGACTGTCCACCGTCTGTGAAATTTTCTGTCCGTTTGGTCATGTGGTGGATTCTAATGGTTGTTCTACTTGTAAATGCAAGTCAGGTACCTGTTTGTCATTTTAATTGAACACAATTGTTTCGCCATAGTACAAAATAAGCTGAAATAATAAATTATATATGATTTAAGATTGTAGAAATGGTGAAATGGTATAAGTTATCTACAATAAATGACACAATAATACAAATATATTATTGTGCCTATTAAAATATATGAAATTTGAGTGATAGTTTCCAATATGTTACTTACTTTTTAAATTTGAACATTTTATTATTATCAGCCATTATGAAGTAAAATAATATAACGATCCAATGTGGCGCTGAAAGCTAAATAAAGATAAATCAATGTTATGTGAAAAGTTGGAAGAACTTTACAATGTAATGATACGACTTTTACAAAATGTTATTTAAATCAAATGTCATCAACGATACCAAGGGTTTAAAAAATTTACTAGGCCAGACGCACGTTTCATTAATCAAGACTCATCATTAGGGCTAACTTATTTTAAATCTCTATGGTAACGATGTGAATAATGTGAAATATGGTAGATTCTAATCTGAAGTGTCAAAGCGCTTTGAATCCACACCTGTTGTAAAGCAAGTTTATACTCTAACTCAACGTTAAAAACGATCAACACTCTTTATGGCGACATCATACTAAGATTTTTGACATACCTTAAGGACATCGCAATCAACATTGTGTTCTTTAAAGCCGACAAGTCCTGCAACTCATAGGTTACGTTGTTGATAAAAGTTAATTTATATATCCTATGAGAAATAAAGTAATTCATTAGTATATTTAGATTTTATCAAGGGTTGACACTTTATGCCTCCATTATAACAGTCGCTAACGCTCGGGGTAAAATATTTGGCATACAGGGTCAACCTGTTTAAAATCAGTATATATTTGTGACCGAATGAATTATTTTCTAAATAATATGTGAAGGGTTTTGAGAACTCTATATAAAAATGATATTTCATTCGCATAAATGTCCCTCCCTATAGCAGACTTATTCTGTCTATGTTGTCACATAAAATATATATTTTTAATAAAATGCGTACTAGCAGGCTTCAGTGCTCTGCTTTTGTCTAACTGTATTTTAATTAGTACTGAATAGATATGTAATGTCTGTCTAAGTAAATGTAGAAACATTTTCTGAATGTTATACACATTTTGTTTCAATAAGTAAAGCTTTGGCAAGCAGAACCAAACGACTAATATGTCTAATTTGTAAAAAAAATTCTAATATGGCGTCCTTCATATGCTTCGAGAACACATTGGTGTTCTAATAAGCATAGAGCATGGTGTGACGTCACAATTAAAATTCCGACGTCATATACGCCCAAACTGAAAAATTTCAAACTGGAACAATGCAATTTTGTTACGATTTCACCATAATATTTGCTATTATGGTACGTATATTCAATAAATATATGTTTATGTCAATAATATTTGCTTTAACATACTGTTTGAAGAGATATCTCATTAGTTAACAAAATATGTATCACCATTGAAAGCGTCCTCTTAGATCCGCTTCTAAATTTTTAAACATTTGTTAGACATATTAGAATCGAAATAGATTTTTTCAATTGGGCTCTATGGGAATTAGAACATGGTCCGACCTTATATTTGTCTTCATTTTATACCTCGCTATCGCTCGATATAAAATATTTACACATATATGGTCTGACCATGTTCTAATTCGCATAGAGCCCAATTGCAGTAATCTATTTCTTAAACATAAAGTTTCAATATTTAAAGCAGGTTGAACAAAATTAAAAGATGCAAAGGAAACCAACCGAGCAACACGAACCGAAAGTCTATGTACAATTACAAATCCGGATATAGACAAACATAAACAACGCAAAGAAAAAAAACAAAAAAAACCCCCCAGAAAGTAACCTGAACCCAATAAAGACCATGCGTGCACTCGGGTGCTCCGGACGAGTAAGCAGTTCCTACCTCTAATTAAACACCCATCGAGTTACTTATTGTTATGTCTAGGAAAAAGTCAAATCCAGGAATAGGAAAGGTTACTATGACTCCGCGAAAATGTCCGATCTTATTTGAGAGATTGATAACGATCATAACGATCAATTAAGTCATAATGACGACCATAGAACTTCTGGAGAGATAATATCAACCTAGGTACAACAAACCTTTGTTTGACTACTTTAGTAGTCAACAGGAGTGACCGATCGCATGTAAACCTATAGCATATAGTAATTATTATTATTATTATTATTACGTTGTCATTATATTTTTTGTAGGACCTGATTGCCCGCCCGTATGTCATATATATTGCGAATTTGGTAATGTGATTGATAGTAACGGTTGTCCTACTTGTAAATGTAAAGGTACAAATTTTGTTTCTTATTATAGCGAATAATAATAAACTTTTCATCATTTAGGTAAGGATTATGATGAAATATTCTATTACAGTTACACGTTTTCAAATTTAATTTTTTGTTTTAACAAATGACTCGTTTTTTGTTGTTAAGTAGTATAATAAGGTTATCGAAGTTACAATAAAGAATCACGTGATCAATTGTAGACGAACTTCATGTACCTTTATGCACGCATCCGTATTTCTTGCTTAAAGATCAAAACAACCGAGAGTACCACTAGGCCATTGAAACTCCGTTTTAAAGGAGGGATCTGGTTTAGAGGTTATACATCTGTCTTTACATGCTAACCGCAGCAGACCAAAATGTTATAAACTGTTACGAATGAAGGTACAAAGAAAATACCGAACACCGATGAAACTGTAAAAACTTATGAGAAATTGTATCTAACGACACTTTAAAAAAAATTGCGGGGCATATCGTATACAGATTATTTTATATTAGTTATATTTTAGCTTCCATTTAAAAAAATGCATCTATCACCAACCCATATTTTATGATTTAGCACTACTGACTTTTTGATTACAAGTGATATTGCACGGCTGGCTATTAGAGTACAAGATTGAAAAAAAAATTGATTAGCCGTGCAACATCACTTGTAATCAAAACGTAGCTGTGCAATATCACTTGTAATCAAAAGTCAGGTGTGCAATATTCCAAAATGAAAAATGTATTTGAAATATTCACTTACAAATTGTTTTAAAGCAAAAAAAAATGAACATTAAAAAAATCAGCCATTAACCATGATAACAAATTGTGCATGATTTTACGTACTGGTGTATAAAAAACGCCAATATATTAATATGACCAAGAATAAAAGTGCAAAATTTACAAGGAAATATAATAAAACAATTATGGTAGCTAAATGCATGCGATATCATGTTTAAGGAACACTTAAAAGAAATATCGGCCGATATCTCTTTAGTGTTCCATAAATCATTATATCGCATGCATTGAGCTGCTATTATTGTATATAATGACGTAATTTCCTCCCTTCGGAGTACGTTCTGTATTGCATTATATCGCTGTAAAGATATGTGAAAATTTCCATGATATGTTTTCATGTTTTGTATACTTTATGACATTTTAGGTAATCCCTGTCCACCCAATCCTCGCTGTCCTATTCCTCCACAAGGACCTCCAGGCACATGTCCACCGTTGTGTCGCTTTATATACGAAGAAATAGATGGTGTCAAATGTAAAGTAAGGTGTGAAATTGGTCCTGCAGGTCCACAGGGACCACCATGTCCACCAACTAATGTAAGATATTATATATTTTATAAAATATAAATTATTATTGACAACATCAGACAGTACTATCAGGGTGATTAAACATTAATAAAATTTGTATTTGCAGGTGAGAGGTGATATTTGATATATTTCATTGGTTTTGTAACAATGGTCATTGTGACACATATATACAGTCCGCCATAAGTTAAGCATCACCTACTTTTCCGGATCTAATGTTTTTTCAATAACATAAACAAATGAGAAATTGTTTAATTTGTATGAAAATGTATATATCATTAGGAAAATTGAACCTGTAAAATTCTTTATTTAAATCCTCAAATTGTAAAATTAAATTCTAGTGGTCTAATAATGATCACACAAAAATATGCCAAAAAAACAACAAAACAATAGGTGATTTTAAGTTTTAGTTTGACACAAATTTGTTCTTTGTTTACAAAATTACAGTCATTCAACAAGTCCTGAGGTGAAAGAGTAACAAATGGACTGTCGTTTGGCGTATTTTCCATCAATATCGGGTGTAACATCCCCGCTTCGGGTGTAAATGTTCAACACGCCGCTTCATTCCAGCAACCAAACGCCCAAGTCTGTACTGTGGAAATCTCTGCCATTCTTCCAAAAGTGCCACTTCTAATTCTCGAACATTTTGGCATCTTGGGTTGCGCTGATTGACTTTTCGCCCGATAAAGTCCCGCACATGCTCAATCGGATTCATGTCCGGTAACATGGCTGGCCATGGAAGTGTGTCAATGGCTTCTGTTTCAATAAAGTCCCTCACAACACGAGCTCAATAGGGTCAAGCGCTGTCGTATTGAAACATTGGTCTGTCTGCAAGATAATTGTTGTCAAAATGTGGACTAACGTGACCATTCAAGATGTCATCGCGGTATTTCAGACCATTCAATGTAACGTTGAGAATCTGTAAAGGGAGCTTGCAGTCATGTGAAAAGCATCCCCATACGGTAACGCCACCACCACCGAATGCAGTTGTTCCTACAATATGGTTTCTATCCAAAGCTGTATTCCTTTGCCGCCAAACATGTATCCGACCGTCAAAAGGCTTCAACAGAAAGCGGCTTTCATCTGACCAATGAATACGTCTCCAGCTTCTTATATTCCAGTGACGATGATGTTTTGCTCCCTCCATTCGTGCTTGGCGGTGCCTTCTTGTCAGTTCTGGTCATTTCAAAGGCCTGCGGGGACGTAATCGAGATCTGTGAAGCCTCCGAATAACTGTTCTGTCACTGATTTGACCACCAGTAGGCCACATTCCTCGTAACTGGCCTGCAGTTGAAAAGGGGTGCAATCTGGCTTGACGAGCAAGGAAGCGGTCCTCTCTAGGGGTTGTTTTACGGGGTTTCCCAGATCTTGGGCGGTCCTCGATTGACCCTGTCTGTCTATGCCTCGCAACAAGTCTGCTAATAACATAGTTGTTCACCCCAAAATTGGCTGCTATTTGCTGGTTACTCATTCCAGCATTTTTCATTCAAATTGCTTGCCAGCGTTCGGCGATACTTAATTTTCGTCTTACTATGTTGAAAAGTCTTTAAAAGATAATAACTTACCACAATATCCACGTGCAATCGGACAAGGCTATTTCATTCAAAGTCAGTCTGTTAATTAGAAGTGGGACAAGTTTTTGAAACCGGTTTTTACACTTTAAAACTCTAATTATTGACATCTTACCTGTATGTTTTATAAAGGTATTGTTTAAAAGCATTGCATAAATGCATCAGATGCTGAATGAATCGTTTTGTAATAAAATTATTTAAGAAAATATTTAGGTGATGCTGAACTTTTGGCGGACTGTATATTTTGTAACTGACAACTAACGCATGATGTCGGCAGTAAAATTTTCTAAGTGATGAATTTAATCTTGCCACTGTGAACCACTATTTAAGTAATATTTCCGTCAGCACATACCATCTATCAACGTATAAAGGCTTCTAAGTACCGGATACAAGTTCTGATGAGATATAGCTACACAAAATCTAGCTAATTTTGTATAAGATTCTAAATCACCTAGCGACAATGAAGGGGTTTATTTTCTGTATAATCTTATATTGTTTCTAGTTTTGTTTTTTCCTTCAGATATTTTTTTTCGTCTGGTATTTGCATTTATTTCTTTGACTTGTATTTACGTAGTTTGATATTTGATGTTGTTCCTGGAGGCCCTGACTTGTCTTTGTTGAAGTATAGCATTAAAGTTGTCGTTTTAAACGTATTGCTATAACTATTTTGTTGATTGTTTTTGTACATTTGGCTGTGTGTGTTTCTGTGTTTTATCGATTAATTTTTTTTTGCAAGGTTGTACTTGGGTTATCTTATTTTTCAAATACTCTATTTACATGCAAAAAAAAACAGATCGTCAGTAATTTAGTAATTTTAGAAATTTAGTAGACATTGAACTTAGAGTGTATCAAAATCTAGTTATATTTTAAATGGTTTTATAATGTCTCAACTTCTCACAGTTTAACCCAAGCAACAACAACTGTTTAAATAGATGATAGCAGGTTGTATTAATAAGATGGACAATCAATGAACTGATTCTGAAACACAGAACATGCAACTGCTTAAAGCTAAAAGTCAACTCAATATAATGATTATAATTTTAATGGTTTAGAAATGTAATTAATAATTAGTAACTAGATACATCACGTTAAAAAGGCCATTATATGCATAAGTATCGGAAACTTGTCCTCTATTATACGATGTTTAAACTAAATTTAAATTAAGAGTAAATACATCACTGTCTATATTTACTGCCTTAAAATTTCGATTAGGTCTAACGTATAGGAATTTTGGTGATAAAAGCTCAACAACTTTTAATCATTTGGTTTTTAAATATTATTTGGATTTAGGCGCCACTGAAAGGTCGTGTCGAGACGAAAAGCGCGTATGACGTAAGGAATTCTATTAATTCTAATAACATTGGTATTTGGTATATTTACTACAAGTATAAAACTCTAATCCTTTTAATCCATTTTGCTTTGGAGATTTACACTGGTTTTGCAATAACATGTGTTTCTGTTATTTTAGTGTATCGAAGGACCCACAGAACCACTTCCACCGCCGCCGCCAGGTAAGTCTTCTCATTTGTCTAGAGACTTTAAAACAACATACAAAAACCGTAGATTTTTATGTGAATAAGTTACAACCTATTCATCATGCGCGCGTGTAATCTGTAACGAGGAATTTTGCAATTCATTTTTAGATAATCAGATTATGTAATAAATGTGGCGTAATAAAACCGCTGTTAAAACTTTTGTGTTGACGACGTTGAGACCAACTGTTTTTGTGTTGCTCATAAAGCTATACATTTACGCCATTTTTAAATGGGCTGGACATTTTTTATAGCTTGTGAGAAAGGAAGTCCGTTAGCTACCGTTCGATGTGGACTTGGAGGTGAAACATGTCCCAATGGAAACTGTAACAGTGATGTGTGTTGTCAGATTCGTAAGTTGATATTATTATAAAAGAAAGTATACTACCAGTGTAGGAATAAACTAAATATTTTGGCATAATAAATTATGGAGACATTATTATTCCTGAAATATACGTTTGTGTGTAAATTCCAGAGAAAGAGTAACAGACTAAAAGAACTCCTCAGTTGCTCTGGTAAAAACAAATCATGAAATCAATTAAAAAATTTCCTGTCGGACATAATAAACACAATTTTTTTCTGAACAAAGTTTTAAAAAAACAAATATCATACAATTTATTGATATCTGTCCTAAATGATCTTTGAACGCCTTGAGGTCAAACTGACGTTGAAAGTGTATTCAGTTTCTTGTGCATTAAAGTATTTAAAACGTTCAAAACGTTTTATATTCATATTGTGTATTTTTTCCAGCTTGTAAGAATGGGACTCCACACCCTGCGCTAACATGTGGACAAGTCGCCGGGTCTAACAACTGTCCGCCAGGTTACTCATGCCTGGTACATCCTGCTGATGCTTACTTTGCTTGCTGTCCTGATGATGCGCCAGGTAAATTGTTCATATCTAATCATATCTAAGCAGAGATTACATTTGTTTTTGCATACCAATTTAAAGTCCCATCATGATATTCCAACCCCACGCTATCCACCGCAACATCGGGGTATAGTAACATAAAATAACATTGGTTTATAATTATAATCACTCCATTAAAGTCTAATGTCCTCTTCTGGGAGAGTCGATCTTTTTCAGGGAAAAATACCTAGGGATTAGTCCATGAATATTGGTGTCTGTCACTACAGTTTTACTTTTCAGTTTCATCACTTTTACCTGTGGCCACACGACTTTCCTACTCGAATCCGCCTTGAATATAGCTAAATGTTTGCATGACTTTATTCATAAATTAACCAAGAAAATATTTACTTGCAGTTACAGGTATTTGCCCCAATGGAAATCCACTGCCTAATATTTTCTGTGGTCGTGGACCAGAACGACAGGACTGCCCACCTGGATATTCATGTAACGTTGACCCAGTTGATAGATTTGCTGTATGTTGTTCTAACAGTATGTATACGGATTACTTTTTTCCTATTCTTTAAGTCATTAATACAAAATCATTCTGTGCAATTTGATACTTCTAGGAGGTTAATAGGTGAATGATTGAATATTCGTTAAGAAAAACGATTTAAAGGCAGTATTATAAATTTCAGAAAACATACTAAAATTAACTTTATTAACAATTACGATAATGTTTGTTAAAGAAGTGGAGGTTTTCGATAATATCCATGTGATAAAATGGTCAAATAACGCGTGTGCGAACTAAACTAAATTATAAAAATTGTACCACAACTTTGTTTACATAGCAAAAGCATGACGTCATATTATTAATATTAAGTTTAGGCAATAAGTAATCTTTATTCCTTAAAAACAAAGTAAAAATTTTTTTTTTAAATGAATTATTGTCATCAACAAACCAACTCACATACTCCAGTAGTGGAATTATGAGGTTTGGAATGCCATAAAACCTGGTTTTACCATCGCTGCTTTTAAAATACCTGTACCAAGTTAGGGCCAGTGCTGTAGTTGCTATATTTTTGGTTGTTGGTTCTAAAATCTGCAAGTTTCTTGGTCTTTGATTGGTTTGTTGTTTATCTGACAGTTTCATTGGTATCCTAATTACCTTCACTTATAGCTTGATGGTGAATGATGAAAAAAAGGATTATGGTGGATTGGGTTGGAATAAAGACATTTACTACTACTGGGCAGTTACAAACTACTATTATGCTTCAAATAATTTTCGTAAAGAGATGAGATTTGAGTTGAGTGCACATGGCCGGAAGTAATGCTCTGTGTTGCAACCCCAGTGTTGACAAGCCTGTAATAATTACTATAAACAGTTAACAAAAAAATACGGCCATTACTTTTTATTTTATACATTTCGTTTATAAAAGCTATAAAACGTGCGTCTTTTTCAATGTGGCAGCATTCACCTATATATCGAGAAGAGCCGAGGTGACCGAGTGTTTAAAGTAGGTCGTCAACTATTAATCACTTGGAATGTCAAAACTGAGGTTGTTGGTTCGAGTCTCACTGCGGACAGTGTGTACTCGACTCCAATCTTACTAGGATTGTCATTTTTCCTACCCAAGGTCGGGGTTTTCCCCGGGTACCCCGGCTTCTTTCCCAAATAAAAACTGGCCGCCATGATATAGCTGAAAAATGGCTGAGAGTGGCTTTAAACATCACTAAAGCAAACAAAACAACCAATCAATAAATATCGAGGCACGAACAATTTAAATATGTATATCATTATTCAGTTGTATTATAAACAAGTCACCACACTTGTAGATACAAAATGTCATTACTCGTTTAAGTTATATTTAATTATGTCATCGTCCATACTAAAGCGAAAGAATGAAGGTGAATATATAACAAGAATGTATACGCGGAATTTGTACGTTAAACTGCAAGAAAATGGACAATTTCCGATCAACTGTCTTAGTAATGTGATCACAAGGATATGTCTCTCAAATGTTGATTAGATGCCAGTAACATCAAATCTCGTTCGGCCAAAGCACCCGTCTCGAAAGGTCTTTATTGCGACAAAATTGACCAGAATCAGGAATGACGATTTAAGATTTAACCTATATCTTTGTCCAGTTATCTATCAGACTCTTTACCCATATCATGCCATATTTAGCACATGTTGAAAGTTCTACAACTCTCGTTGTCAACGTTATGAATTGACCGTCTTCGAGTCCAGATATAAACCTTAATGAACATTTTAGAACGAAGGTTAAAAACGGTTTAAAGTAAAGCAACAAGGTCATACAATTGAGGCTGAAGTTTCGGTAGCGTTTAAAAGATTATCGTCCTGTAATGTCATGCCACGAAATAACCACACCGACTTACCACAACCGCCCATCTCTTGTGCGTCGAAGTGATCTGACACCTTATCAACGCCTGTGGAATAGGTATTGACGGTCTTTTGATGAACCATTCTGCTTAAACTTCAACTGAAGGCGAAATATCGGACTCTGGTTGACATTAAATTAATGGTATTTTTTGTGATTGAACAGCATGAATAGGTTACATAACGTGAAACCTGCTCCAATCTTGGAAAGGCAGCATTTCATGGTACAAAAACAAATTACCCCCATTTTTTAAAACGGGATGGTGTAACGCACGATGAAACCACAGTTTGCACGTACTATGCGTGCTCAGTTTGTCTACAGTGTGTTTGGCATGCCAGATCACGTACTTGATAATTATGTAAATTACAATATCCATCCATGCTTGAAGTACATTTTAACATAAGTACTAACCTAAAACAGTAACTTTATTTTCTTGAAGTTGTCTTACGCGTTTTTGTTTTGCAGAGTGTATTTCTTTATTTATTTAATAAAAATTTGAACGGAAACATTTCTTATGTATTTTCATATCCATACTTGAGTATTTGTCTTTTGGCTCTTACTGTCTATGCTTAGTTACAGATAGTTTTCTCAATAATAATCTAAGGCGATATAACAATTTATTGAAGATGTACGTCACCCGAAAATGTTTTGTGACAACAAAGCTCAAGTTTGACACATTGGAAAACAAACTGAACACGTTCTAGTTGTATTATTGTTTGAAACAGGATTTTTAAAACAATCGCATATTAATAATACCAGTGCAACTTTTTTTGAAAGCGCTAATGTTTCATTACCTACAATATTGAAAACATTTTAACCACCACAGGAATGAATGTCGTTGGTAGATAGCATTGCAACTGTCAAATCAATCATGTAATTCCTTTAACTTCACAGAGTCAGTCTTGTGATAAGAGTATTTGTTTAAATGTATATGTGAAACTATTTTTAACTTGAGACGACGAATGTAAATTGTGGGTTTTTTTTTTTGTATTTCAGAAATATGTCCTGCAGTACCTTCAGATTCTATATGTAATGAATATAAAACAGATTGCAATGACGACTCTTCTTGCCCTCATGGCCTGAAGTGCTGTAGACAAGGATGTAGTTATGTCTGTGTTTATCCAATATAAAGCTGTTTAAACATTTTTTCGAAGGTTGAAGACAAAAAATAAAATACAATACTGCTATTTGTAATTCAATGAACAACAGGTACAGGCTAATTGTATGGGTATGCATTAAATATAATCGAGTTTTGCTGTACGTTTGCTAATCAATTTCGTACATTTTGTTGGTTTTAAGGATATTGATTCATTTAATTTCGTGTTTATGGTTTGTTTGAAGAATTATAAATCTTTTGATAATTAGGAGTTTAATTTAAAATCGTTGTCATGTGATCCATGCTTGATGTATGTGATTGTTTTAAAGTATTGTTTTAAATCTATAATTAGTATCATATTAAAGTTATTTTCATCTGAAGCAAGTGTGCAGCTTAAATAAATATGGTAATATTTATGTTATTTTCATATAGCCTTCTCCAGAATCAAGGCACATATTCAAGAGGATCTCGTGAAGAAACTAAATAGCAACCCCCGTCTTCCATCATTTTTTGCTCTTTCATTAAGATTATTTACTGCTAATAATGTTTTCTCATAATATCATCAAACGGCTTAAATCAAAAAGTTAGGTTAAACGACAGTGCCTGTTGCTTTTCGTAAAACATGTTGCACTAAGAAATTCGATATATTATTGAGGATCTTTTTAAAATAAAACGATGCATAAAAGTCTGACTTTTGAACGTTTTACGTCTGGAAGCTTGATTATCAAATATCTTTTAATTTAATTGAACAATAAAATCCTTAATGCATCTACGAATAACTGCAATGTGAAAATACACATCAAGTGGGAATAGTTTTTTTAATATTGTTCACAGTTATATTTGAGACATACTGTATTCTAAATTGTAGAAAGGTGCATATAGTAGAAAACGCCATTTTTTATCTGTAAAGTTAAAAATTTTGTAATAATATAATTTTTTTTCTTATTGATTGGTACATTCAAAATTCAATTCTGACATATATACCTATCATTTTCATAGCCATTAGCTATTTTCGTCCAAATTCTGCATATTATAAAATGGCAAATAAAACTGACCCAACAACAAGAGCCAAAGTCAAGGGACAGACACAAATCCGGATAGAGACAAACAACATAAACAACCAAAAACACAAAAACAGAAAGAGAGTATCCCGAACACAATAAAACCATCGTGCACTTAGGTGCTCATGATAAGTAAGCAGTGTCTGCCTCCAAATAGACACCCGACACCTGATTTCTCATAACGATCAATTAAGTCATGGTGACGACCATAGAACTTCTGGAGAGATGACATCAACCTAGATACACCAAACCCTTGTTTAAGTAGTTTAGCAGTCAACAGCAGTGATCGGTCTAGAAAATCGGAATACCGATCGCAGGATTTAGAATAACGTATAAGTTGTGAAATGTACACACCATACGCTGGAGCTGCTGGAATGTTGCTGTCGATGAACGGGAAATTGACAATTGGAAAGTTGAAGTCATCACGTTTGTCGTAGAGTCTAGTTTGTAGTTTTCCTGAGTCTATTTCTAGAAGTAGGTCTAAGTAAGAGGCTGAGCTTAGTGTATTGGTGGTGTCTTTAATTTCAAGCTCGCTAGGGTAAATTGAATGTAAATAGTCACCAAATTTAGGATTGTTGAGGGACAAAACATCATCAATATAGCGGAATGTTAAATTAAAGGTCTGGGCCAGTGTCTTTTCTTTCTTCATAAGCAGGCCTTCTAGGAACTCAGCCTCATAAGAGTACAAAAACAGGTCGGCGAGTAGAGGAGCACAATTAGTACCCATTGGAATACCAACAGTCTGTTGAAAAACATGTCCTCCAAACATGACGAATATGTTGTCAATCAGAAAATCTAACATATGACAGATTTGGTCTTCAGTATATTTAGTAGTAGAATTAGAGTCATTAAAAGTTTGCAATTACATTGACCAACTAAAATATTTCTTTGTAGCTTAATGTACACTAAACAACTAAAATAATTGATTAAGTTAGAGACGCGCAATTAATACATTGTTTTCAAGTTAAAAAGTGGCGTTTGGGGAATTCAGCTGGCGACTAGTAGACCGCCCCCATACGTTCCACTTTTCTTTAAACTAGAAATAACAATTATATCATCACTCAACAATATATTGGTGGGATCATTATCTTTTACCGTCATTTCACCTACTGCATGTGAAAGAAATCATTGCCTGGAAAAAGGCATTTTGATAAAAAATGAACAAATATGTGGTCATGCTTGCATCATTACTTTTTAAAACTGATAAGTAATAGGTAGTCTGAACAGGCTGCTGGACGACGTGCCCCGTCCAACATTTTGGTAACAATGAAATTAATTTTCAAATTTAGGAGACCTGCTAATATGAAATAATAAGATAACTAAATATGTACATATTGCATAAGGTAATCTGACGTTATCTAATAAGAATGCCACAAAATGACCATATGTTCGATTGACATGTCCTTAATATCCAAATTAGGATCTTTGTCGGTACCCTAAACTAAAACCAAATTGAAAACCTTGGACTAGAAACACAGATCAGTATAGTATCCCTTTAATAGCAAAGCAAGAATTCTATAACAAAGAGTTGTAACCGTATAACTGTGGTGTTTTTTTTCGCTGATTAGAGTTCATTTTCTGAAGCTAAACATGTGTGGATAAATATGGACTATGCAATTGAATGCACAGCAATAACCTCGGGTATGCCAGAATGTAAAAGTTCACAATAAAACACCCACGATAACCCCCACATCAATGAAGATAACTCTAACCATATTCTAGCCATGCATTGCCTATACTATTAGAGGATAAGCTTAATTTTAAGCCTTACTTGGTCAGGAAATTTTCTGAGTAAATTGCTATATATCCAAGAAATTCAATAGTACACTGATCTATTTTATAAAGCCTATACCTGGGTTTATTAGGAATTACTGCCTGCTTTGAAGTTTTTACTATTTGAAATAGCATTTCTTTTAGTACTGGAAGAATGTTTAGGTAGAAGAACTGCCAAATCTATATATTTTTTCTGCCAGATTTGTTGTTTATTTGTCGAGTCTACCATTGCAGATAATGGGGTTGACATCTACCTTGTGCTATTAATACTTTCAATATTACTTAATTGTCTAGTTCACCTAGCTCTTCTTCACTTTCAGCATTTTCTGCTAAGCCGTCTTCCATTAAAGAGTTATTTTGTGGCATAACGATTGATGTATTACGAAGGAACACATAACCAGCGTTCAGGGAACTCGCCACTAAGGTCCTCATTCGTTCAATTAAAACACTCTCTTTCGTCAGTAACCAATGTTCATGTTATTCTGGGTGCTGTCCCCTGTTTCACTATCAATGTCGGGTCATTCGTGTGGACCAGCTTTGTTCTTCCCAGAAGGAGACTCTTCTGGCTTAAATTTCCGCATATTTACTTAAATGGAAAAACTACAATAAAAATTGTAATATAGTTAACGTATTGAATTATACAAGTGTTATAAAGCTCGAAATAAATTACACATAAAACAATATGGCTTGTGACGTTTTGAGCAGTGGCCCTGGTGTTTACAATGATGTCGGTCTTGGTTAATGGCATGTGGTTCAATAGTTATGTGGTCAGGATTGACACAAAGTTTGGTGACAAATATGGCTGCATTCAACCTTATTGTTTTCATCTATTTGTGGCATATCATTTCTGGTCAATCTATGCCTAATCATATACGCCAGTCTATGAGCAGCCTCTCATTTTTGAACACGCTATGGCCATTTCACAACCTGTATGCCATAACCAGTTTTTCTCTTTTTGTGCTCCTACCCATTCTATACATCCCTTGGCACTTTCCAATACAACAGCTGTTTTTTTTTAAACTTTTTTTTCAATGTCATCCTAGAAGGCCTCCAATTTGATTGAAGAATAATCAAAATCACTCAGGCGTTTGATAGGGGCATGAAAAATATATGTTTTTTGAAAGTAAAAGTACATCAACAGTACAGGCTACAAAAGCGCAATTATAGTGTTTCATAATTCATATCTTCAATAGTGAGCACATGAGAAAAAATTGGTAGCATTTCCTGTCACTAGAGATATAAGCACTTTACTTATATTGTCTGGTTCACCTTTCTCTTCTTCACTTTCAGCATTTTCTGATAAGCCGTCTTCCATTTAAGAAGAATTATTTTTTGTGGCATATCGATTGGTGTAGTATGAAGGGCTGCACATTATCCGCATTCAAGGAACGCGCCACTGAGGTCCTAATTCGTTCAATTAAAACACACTCTTTTGTCAGTAACCAATTTTCCTGTTATTCTGGGTGCTGTCCCCCTGTTTCACTCTTCATGTGGACCAGCTTTGTTCTTCCCAGAACCAGGGTATGTCTGTGCTTAAGTATTACGTTGCAAATATACATTGTTTACCCATCGAACTATAAATGTTCACTTTTCACCTCTTTTAATATGCACTGAATACGTATACGAGATACACGAGACAGTAGACCAATGTATTAGGACGTTTTAGTAACCAACCATATATGAACCCGATACATCAACCATATTTGTTCACAATCTACAGGTAGAATATTTGTATAATCCAATCATAACGGGTATACATAGTTAATAAAAGGATTAACGATCTTGAGTTACAAATCAAGTTTATATTTCCCGGTCGACGTTTTGGCCTTTAGACATTAATTAAGAAAAATAAAAAAATAGCAGTTTTCCAGATGTTGTTTCTAAACGATTGCAGATACCGAGCTGATATTTGGTACGAGTGTCAGCCATCAAAAGTTGCAAAACAAGTTTGAATATTATTCCGATTCTGTGAGTTAATATTTGCCTTTTTTCTATAGATGTTTTAGTGTTTGAATACAGCTTTCGTATCAGATTTACATTTTGATAATCATTGAATTTTACAAAAGATTTTTTATCTTCCAGTACTCAATCCCCACAGTAGTTCAGTGTGTGTCGATAGGCGAAAACCTCTATTTGTGATGTTGTCGGGTCATAATACGTAAAGCCTGCCCCCAAACCGGAGTTCGTAACGATTACACTTTTTGTAGATTAGGAAAAAAGAGTAGGCGCATTGTAGACGCCACAAAAGGCTCAGTACTCCATACTTTTCCAGTGACAGTCGACATTTGGTTTCCCTTGTCCACTTTTTCCCGTTCAGTCTTACATCTAAACCCAAAAATTCGCATCAAAATGATGTTGGGGCTTATCAGTATCATTTGGTCACGTGAGCTGTATGACCAATTAAACTGTCAGTCCAATTATAATTTTTGATGGTGATAAATACCAGATGACTCTAAAACAGTAGTTTCAAATTGTCAAACCCCGTGTGGGACCCGGGGCACAGGAGAATAGGCCCACGGCTTCTTCAGCCTGCAGTAAGAGTCTGCTAACATAGGCAACACTTGCCGTATGTTGCGACCCGTGTCGATTACAGGACGGGATTTCAGTAGGCCAGGTAAACGGTCCCGATAACCTACTGAACCCTTACTTTTTCTAGGCGGGAAATCGAGTTAGCCCTGACTTCGATGAATCGGCATGTCACGTCTTGCCCTTTGTAAATCCTTCTCATTTCAGCTATTCTATTAGATTTATTTCTTTTCAAACTATTCCATGAAATGTATTTACCAGTTGATAGACAGCTTCCTTTAAGGATTAACAAAGAAGGCGGTGGCTGAAGGGCAAAGCTTCCTCAGCTTTATAGAGGCGACGTGTTTGCCGTGTGTTGCAACCCGTGTCGGTGGAGGAAGGGATCCTGGTGGTTGAGAGATCACTCTCTGCTGCATCCATTAGTGCGGGTCAGCGGGTTTCGATTTTCAATACACCACTTTGGCCCTGACTTCAACTAGACGGGAGGCCGGATGGACCCGGTTCGGTCAATCGGCTGGTCACGCCGAGCCCTTAACAAGCTTGTCTTCATTTTTCGTATTACTTGATTGTGTCTTGTAAATCTTGCTAACAAAATTGTTCAGTAACAGGCTGTTAAGAAGGCGGTGGCTCATGGGTCAATCAAGTAGACCGAGTTTCGAACGGTTGTATCGCCAGGTAACCCCGGGCACGAGGCATGCGTTCATTAAGAAATTCGTCTGTTTGAGTATACCACCCTTGGAACACCTGATGCTTTCTGCTGGTGATCCGCAGACACCAAGCATCGCCCCTGTTGGCACTCCGTGGCGGGTGGGTGACAAGGGTGGTGAACCATATTCTTTCATCATGGCTTCAGAAATACAAATAAAAAATGGTACAAAAAAAGAAAAAATGACTTTCCTCTTGAAGAATTGGTTGTCGAAGAAAATTGGCCTAAATTTATTGTTTTATCTAGCAAAGACCCAACTAAACCTTTGGCAAAAGTATAACCTTTCATCATAGAAAAAGCTGTTAAAGGGTGTGCAGGAGACGTTAAAAACGTCACAAAAATGAAATCCGGTTCCCTCCTTATTGAATGTAATAGAAAACACCAGTCTACAAATTTACTAAAACTTTCAAAAATTGTTGATTTAGATATATCTAGCTCTCCCCACAGAACTCTAAACTCGAGTCAAGGGATTATTCGTTACCGAGGCGAAGATCTCTCGGAATTATCGGACGACGAAATCTGTTCAGAACTAGAGCCTCAGGGTGTTACAAAAGTGAAAAGATTTATTGCTAACAGACAGGGTGTTCAGGTAAAACTGAACACCTTTCTATTAAATTTCAACACACCCACTGTCCCCGAATCCAATAAGATTGGTCTGTACAAAGCTAAAGTCAGCGCATACATCTCCAACCCTGTGCGCTGCATTAAGTGTCAAAAGTTCGGCCACGGAAAAGGACAGTGCAGAGGTCACCAGGTTTGTTTCAAGTGTGCAGAGGAAGGACATGAGGGCTTCACCTGCACTAAAACTCCAAAGTGTGCTAATTGTGGTGAAGCCCACATGTCCTCATCTAAGGACTGTCAGCATTTTAAAAGGGAAAAAGAAATTCAAAAAATAAAAACTGAAAAAAACATCCCTTACCCTGAGGCTCGTCGTCTGTATAATACAACGAATAATCCCTCGTCTGTTGCATCAACGTCATACGCCAGTGTTGCCAAACGCGTTCTCACTTCAGTTGAAACGCAGACAATCATCACCTGGCCTATTGACAAACAGGAACCTTCAAAATTATCAGTTACAACAACGGACAAAATCATTACATCTTCACGAAAATCTGCATCTTCACAAACTGCTGCGTCTTCAGCACCCTCTCAAACTGCTACGTCTTCAGTACCGTCTCAATCTTCAACCAATTCTTCAAGCAGCCAAAAAAAATTAAAAAAATATCCTTCTAACTCTAATAACTCTAATAAAAACTCAAATCAAAAAGGAGATCGTACTCCAAAACTGCTGAGGGATCCCATAAAGGTCCACAACAGGTTTGGAAGTCTAGATCATCTAGACACTACAATCTGGGGCGATCCCATGGATACACTACCCCCAGATACTGGATCTAAAAGTAGATCCCCCAGCAGAAACCGGCGGAATAGCCCCAAAAAAACTGTTAACTATTCCCCTATTCGCAGACCATAATGGGTACAATAATACAATGGAATTGTCGAGGTCTTAAGATTAATTTTCTTGAAATTACATTATTAGTTCAAGCCTTTCTTCCTGTTGCATTTTGCCTTCAAGAATCCCACCTAAAACGAAGTTATAACATATCCTTAAAAAACTACTCTATATACAGCACATATGTAGACGAGAATGATAGAGCTGCTGGCGGCTCTACCATTCTTGTAAAAGACCAAGTTCTACATAGCCCTGTAGATCTCAACACTGATCTTCAGGCGGTTGCTGTTAGAATATCATTAGACAAAACAATTACTTTATGCTCTGTGTATATCCCTCCAAATTCTTCATTAAATTTAAATCAGTTGAAACATCTTACTGATCAGCTTCCGGCCCCTTATATATTACTTGGGGACTTCAACCCTTTATGGGGCAGTAACACAATAAGCGATAAAGGTAAAATTGTTGAAAGCTTGATGAATCAGGAAGATCTGTGCATTTTTAATGATGGAACTAATACATATTTACATCCTGGGAATGGATCATACTCGGCTATTGATCTAACAATAGCAGATCCTTCTCTGTTGCCCGATTTCTCATGGAAAGTCCATGACGATCTCTGTGGCAGTGATCACTTTCCCATTATCTTGCAATCTTTACACTCTTCAAACACAGAACGAGTCGCTCGGTATAAATTTGGCAAGGCCAATTGGCCTCTATTTGAACAACTCTGTATAGAGCGACTTAACTCCGATGCTTTTGAAGCTGTTTCAGATCCTATTTTAAAATTCAATGAAACACTTATTTCAATTGCTGATGAAACAATTCCTAAGACCTCGACAAATCCAAAACATCCTAGTAAACCATGGTTCGATGACAGCTGTGAGGACGCTATTAAAGACCGGAAAAAAACCGAACGACGCTTTAATAAAAACCCAACTCAAAATAATCTTAACCATTTCCGAATTTTTCGAGCGAAAGCTCGCAGGGTAACGAAACAAAGACGACGCACCTCTTGGCGAAACTTTGTTTCTAAACTAAATAACCATGCCCCCATGAATAAAATTTGGAACATGATTCGTAAAATTAAAGGTAAAAACAGTAAAGCAAATGTCCATCATTTAAAGGATGGACAAGACTTGTTAACATCAAAGTCAGACATATCAAATAAATTGGCCGAAACATTTGCAACACACTCCTCAGCTGAAAATTATCATCCCAATTTTCAGCGGATCAAAATTCAAAAAGAAAAATCAAAACTTAATTTCCAGTCACACAATTTTGAAGATTATAATAAACCTTTTTCTTTGGAAGAGCTAAAAAAACTTCATTGAAGAAATCTCACGATACTGCACGTGGTCCAGATGACATCCATTATCAACTTCTCAAACATCTGCCACAATCTTCTCTCCAATGTCTTCTGAATCTTCTCAATAACATTTTGGAAACGGGTCGCAAGCTGTCTTTGTAAAACCATGGAAAGGATGATCAACGATCGCCTTGTCTGGTTTTTAGAATCGAACAACCTAATCTCGAATATCCAGTGTGGATTCAGACAAGGTCGTAGTGCTATTGATCATCTGGTGCGTTTCGAAACATATATTCGAAACGCATTTGCCAAAAACGAACATGTTGTGTCTATCTTTTTCGATTTAGAAAAAGCATATGACACAACATGGAAATATGGTATTTTAAAAGATCTTTTTGATATGGGGTTGAAAGGTAGACTTCCTACCTTTATTTCAAACTTTTTATCTGACAGAATTTAAAGTAAGGGTAAATTCTACCCTATCTGACCCTTTTGAACAGGAAATGGGTGTTCCCCAGGGAAGCATCCTTTCTGTCACATTATTTAGTATTAAAATTAATAGCCTTGCTCAAGTTTTAAAAGACAATATTGATGGTTCTCTCTATGTTGACGACTTCCTCCAATGTTACAGAGGAAAAAACATGAATAATATTGAACGTCAACTGCAGTTGTGTTTAAATAAAATAGAGAAATGGGCAATGGAGAATGGTTTTAAATTCTCCACTGCAAAAACCGTGGGGATGCATTTTTGTAATAAGAGAAAGATGCATCCTGATCCCGAATTAAAATTACATAATAATCCTATCAAAATTGTAAAGGAAACTACTTTTCTTGGTCTCATTTTTGATTCAAGACTAACCTTTCTACCACATATCAAAATGTTAAAAAATAAATGCATTAAAGCATTAGATATTTTAAAAGTCGTTTCCAGCACCGACTGGGGTGCTGAGTGCGATGTTTTACTTAATCTATATAGATCGCTGGTTCGATCTAAATTGGATTACGGTTGCTTTATTTATGGTTCTGCTCGCAAGTCATATGTCAAAATCCTTGATACTATACACCATCATGGATTGCGACTATGCCTTGGAGCTTTCAGAACCACACCTGTTGAGAGTTTATATGTTGAAGCAGGCGAGCCTTCTTTGTATCAAAGAAGAATAAAGCTCGCTTTGCAATATGCAACCAAATTAAAGGCATATCCTGGCAACCCCGCCCACGACTGTGTTTTCAAACCTCTATATCAAAACATTTTCGAAAAGCATCCAAACAAAATTCAACCTTTTGGTCTCCGAATTAAATCTCATTTGGAAAATTCCGGTATAAAGTTAGATAAAATTGCTGCAATTGAAATTCCACATAATCCCCCTTGGCTAAACCCCAAACCAGTATTTATTTATGATTTACGAAAACAAAAAGTCGGACACAAACCCTCTAATAATACAACAGCATTTTGCAGAAATAAAATCTTGTTACCCTGACTATAGTACTATTTATACAGACGGGTCAAAAGACGACGATAGAGTTGCCTCAGCCGCTGTCTTCGGAGAACGTGTTGAAACTCATCGTCTCCCGTCTGCCTCATCAGTATTTACTGCTGAGGCGCAAGCTATTCTTCTTGCCATGAAAATAGTTGCTTCGTCAGACGAGTGCAAATTTATTATCTGCTCCGATTCTCTCTCGTGTCTTCTTGCTATTCAAAATTTCAAAATTAAAAACCCTTATATTTTAAAAATTATTGAAATTTACAAATCTCTCATAACTTTGGGAAAAGAGGTTGTGTTTTTCTGGATCCCAAGTCATGTGGGAATCCATGGGAACACAGTCGTGGATCAGGAGGCAAAGAATGCCCTGAAGAATAATGTAACAAACTGTGATATTCCTTTTACTGATTTTAAACCAATAATTTTTAAATATATTTCCGGTTTGTGGCAGAGTGGTTGGGATCTTCAAGTTCATAATAAACTTCACGAGATCCAGCCACTACTGTACACAAATAATTTTAAAAGTTATAAAGGTCGCAGCGATCAAGTTGTTTTAACACGGTGTCGTCTTGGCCATACCAGGACAACACATAGTTATATTTTAAATAATGAGCCGCGCCCCGAGTGTGTGCCATGCAACAGTCCATACACTATCAAGCATGTCTTGATGGACTGCATCGACGTGGCGCACATTCGAGAACGTTTTTATACTGTAAATACTTACAGTAGTTTGTTTACAACGGTCGCAGGCGACACAATTTTAAAATTTTTAAAGGAAATTAATTTGTACAGTAAAATTTAATTTTTCCGGCAATTTGTGATCTATATTTTTATTGTTTTACTTACCTTTTATCTGTATATATGCTCATATTATTGTATGAGATAATGTTTTAGAACTAAGGGAGAGATGAACAATTGTTAAAAATGTTTAAATAATCAAATTATTATTACTTTCACGTCCTGAATATAGCTGAAATATTGCTTGCTGGACGTTAAACAACAATCAATCAATCAAATTGTCAAACATTTTAAACTTGAAGATGTTTATGGAATTCACTTGGTTATTATTGTTTGTTGTTTGTAAATGATAGCTTATAATTAGACAATGTCCAATTTTCATTGTTTTAATTTTTTTTAAGGAAATTCATCTTTAACAAATCCATTATTTTATTTATTAAATTATTTTGTTAGAAATTAATACAACAAAGAACAGAATATAATTTCAGGATTTCTTACAACATAATACAAAAGAGGGGGGGTTCTGTCCACGAGTACCTGTAATATCTTGCACATTTAACAGTAACATTAGATAATCTCGTACCTTTTTAAAATGTGGTATTTATCACCAGCAAAAATTATAATTTGACTGACAGTTACAGCTCGTGTAACCAAATGATACTGATAAGCCCCAACATTATTTTGATGCTGATATTTGGTTTTAGATGCAGGACTGCGTTGATTTATTGCTTGTAAACTTCTTCTCGTCCTAAATATAACTAAAATACAAATAATAAAATATATAATAAATCAAACGTCCAATTAATCAATCTATTCCTGAGAGAGGCTTCATCTCTCCGTTTATAATGTATGTTCACACTGCGATGTTAAAATATCTCGTCTATTGTTTGACTGTAAGCTGCTTTCCGAGTTCGAATACTATCATTTCCAATACTTATATAAATATTTTAACAAAGTTAACTGGCTTATTTTGAACTCTGCTAATTCCAACCAATAATGGTTGGGCCATTTTCCACCGAGACAGATTTTACTTCATGGTTTTTGCATTTCGATTTTTAACTAAACTGTTGTCAACGTCTCTTACTTTGTAAGTTGGTGGAGAAGGATGTAAAGAAAATATATATATCTTCCCTATAGAGCCAATTTAATTTTTTTTATGAATTCCCCGAGTTTTTTTAATCCTGGTCATTACTTGGATCAATGTCTCCACAAATTTTAGCTTCCAGTAAACTAATGTCTGATAATTCAAAGAAAGAATGAACTTCATTTCCACTGTTATCTTATGTGTATTACGATCAAACAGATTCAAAGAAGTGCTAAGATTATTTTTCATAGTAATGAAACGATTCTGTAGAAGCTGCCTTTTCTTCTACCGACTGGGTATCATCAGCAGGAGGACATTAAGAGCTTGTCTATGAGAAAACCATGCAAAAATCAAAATTTTGACCAGTAGCAACATTTTTAAAGCGACAAAATGTGTTCTGTATTTGAAAGATATTAACATAAAAAATTATAAGCCACATCAAAAAAAATTTCCGGACTGTTCTATTTTTAGAATCAAGGCTTTCTATTTTTAGAATAAATTTTCCCATCATAACATGGTTTCCATACTGCAGATGACCTTTTTCTGTATCATTTCTCCAGAAATATAGTATATATATTGACATAAATCTTATTTAGGGTTATATAAAACTGTCTAAATGTTAATTTAATAAAACTTGGAATAATAGAAATTGGCAGCGTACCAGGCGCTTGACATATTTACTTAAAAATATATTTAACTAGACCCCCTTTTTCCTTAACCTGAATTCTGAAAGTGAACACCTAAAAGTATCTGCATTTTGCTGAAATCAGTCCATCTTTGACTCACTTTTCATGCTTTTAATTATCTACCTTTGCAAATTTGTAGTTGGTGTTTTTTAATTTCCGTCAAGCTTTTCTGGGAAACCGTACATCGGAACAATTTGAAATTTAGCAGGGTGGTTCAGTATCACAAGTTGTAGGTCCTAAGCGGCTTTCAGACCTGTCGGACAACTACTTCCTGTTTGCGACTGGGCTGATATGAAAATGTGTTAACATTAGTATGAAAATTTCCGTCAAGCTTTTCTCAGAAACTGTACATGAAATTTGAAATTTGGCAGGGTGGTTCAGTATCACAAGTTGTACGTCCTACGCGACTTTCAGACCTGTCGGACAACTACTTCCTGTTTTCGACTGGGCCGATATGAAAATGTGTTTACACGAGTATGAAAATTTCCGTCAAGCTTTACTCAGAAACCGTACATTAGAACAATTTGAAATTTGGCAGGGTGGTTAAGTATCACAAGTTGTACGTCCTAAGCGACTTTCATACCTGTTGGACAACTACTTCCTGTTTCGGACTTCCTTTAGCGGGGGCATCCGTGTCCCATGGACACATTTTTCAATTTGTGTTGCTTAAAGATGGTTAAATTTGAGACCGAATATAGACCTTTTCATGCTTATTTCGAATAAAAGCTAACTACATAAAGTCAGAAAGTTGTTATTGTATACATAAATACTTTGAAAATAACTTATTTAAAACAGAAACAGTTAAAATTAATTGAACAATCCATTTTTATCCATAATTTTCGAAAATATATTTTTTACTTTAGATATCCTCTTTAGAACCCCACTTCTAAATATTACTGTTATCTCCCTTGTCTGTACTCTCTATTATGTTTACATATGAATGATTGGGGTACAAAACAACTCTGCATAAGTTCTCTTTCAGTTTTACTGTTTTAGACATGACTTAAATAAACAGGTAGAGGCAGAACTTTGGTTGAAAGTATGAATAAATCCTATTAAAATGTTGTGCCTTGTCGTTTCATTAAAAATATGGAAAAGCCGGGAGATAGGCCCACGGCACGTGTACTTTGAGAAATGACCCTACTTGGAGATTGCATATGTTAGAAAACTCTTTTTTTTAGTGAAATATGTGTGTTATGTCATAAGTGCAACCAATAGAAGCCAAGATAAACAAAAACAATGAGTAAAACATAAGTTGCGGGGGGGGGGTGTCATTAGGGTACCAAGAAGGGCCTCTGAGTGAAGGATTTTAACCTTTTTGAATTGAAATTTAACTTTGAATAGCGAATCATTGAATTTAGTGGATGTTAAGACTATATATGACCAAAATCTATTTATAGATGTTGACAATAGAAGAAAGAAATGCAAATACAAATCACATTATCTGGTAAATCACGCAAATTTTCACCAAAATAGGCAATCTTTCAAAGGCTGTAAAATCTTAACCTGTAATTTGCAAAGCAAGCCCATTCAAATATAATTTATTTCATTCAAGTTCAACAAAAATTAATAAATTGAATTAAATTTAGGCGTTCACTTTGAAGGAATAGACAGCCAAGTATACGCAGTCAAGCTATATTCATGATTTGGAATGTTTTTAAAATTTCAATGATTTTGCATTGTTCATCAAATATTTCTGAAAAGGGTGGTCTATAGATTATCTTTATATTATATGACAACATAAGCTATTTACATTTTTCCAGAATGGCACAAAGAAAAGTAGATACTTTTTGATTGAAAATCAGAAAATCTTACCATGTAAACGATGCTAAAAATAGAATTCCCGTTTGTAAAAATAAAAAACATTGCAGAAATGTTTTAAGGGTGTTGAACAACTTTCTGTGCATATACCTTTTAAGTAAACATAAGTATTTGATAGTTTTCAAAAGTGACACCTGGACCACTTTGCATGGTTTTCTAGTAGACAGGCTCTTAAACAATTCTGCCTAAAGTCAAATGGGATTTTAAAATCACATGTTTGAAAAATGAAATTTGGACGGTCATACCGAAAATCTATCTTAGTTATCACAAATCCTCAAAAAAGCCACCCCTATTCACATCTAGCCGTTGCCACGCTTCAGATTTAAGCATGCATGAAAACAAAAATGGGAATGAAAGATATAGTTGTTTCTATAAACTCTGTCAGTGGAATCGCCTTTTAACTTCTTTACTACAATAAAATGTCAGTTCTTATCATTACCATGAAAGACAAATCCAGGATTAATAATCAGGAAATTGTAAAACAAACCTAAATTGCACAACATCACTTCTAAGTACTATGTCGAGACTGATGTCAGTTACAACAATAGAATAAAACTGGACTTTAAGGCTGTCACACATTTTCACATTTAAAACACCTGTATTGACTGAAATGTATAATTTTGCAATTAACCTTAATTTATGACCAAACTAGCCGCACCGTTTAAAACGTAATAAATCAGTATATTCTTACAGAAGCACCATAAGATCCAACAATGTTGAAGAGATGTAAAATCTGTGCAATTCCTACAGAAGCACCATAAGAAAGAGAAACGCAAGAAAGGCAGATAAGATTCCAACTCCGCAAAACAATTGGCTGTCATAAAAAGACGACAAAGAGCAGCTTGAATGCAACAATTTCCATTACTTGCATCAAGTTTTCACGAAACTAACTGCTGTATTTCGAAACATGTAAATTCTAGATCTACATAACCAATAATGGTTGGGACTTTTTTCACTAAAATTAGAGTTTTTTCAATCATTTTTGCATTAAGATTTTTCACAAAGCTGTTTTCAACTTCTCACTCTAAAAGTTGGTAGACAGGCATGTAATGAAAATAAATCTAAAATTTTAAAGGCAACTAATTTCGTCCAAGTGAGCCATAGAAATGAAACGTTTCTGTAGAGTCTGCCTTTTCTTCTTTGAAAAATTAGACTTGGAAGGTCATACCGAAACAAAACAGAAGCCACCCTACCCAGCCGTCGTCACGCTTCAGTTATAAATTAATACATACATTGTACAGATTACATTGGTTGTCCTACATGCTGTGATGGAGATACACACTTTTATTAAATGGTATATTACTGTTAGAAATAACTTTTATTCATTCCTAATGAGTTTACCTGACATGTTTTTTTAATTGTTGTACCGATTACCTTGGTTGCTCCACATGCTGTGAGGCTGACAGAACTTTTTATAAATTGTCTATTACTGTTGGAAATAACATTCTGTAATTCCTAATGAATTTACCTGACAGGTTTATAATTGTTTCACAGATTGTCTTAGTTGTTCCACATGCTGTGAGGCTCACATGATTTTTTGTTAATTGTTGATTATTGTTAGTAATAACATCCAGTAATTCCTACTGAGTTTATGACAGGTTTTTAATTGTCGCTACACCCTTAGGGTGGTCTTGAGTTTGTTTTTGCCAACTAGTTGGGTTGTATCTCTTTGTCACATTCCCCATTTCAATTATCCTTTCAATGTGATATTGCAAACTATTTCACACAAAAACCAGATAAATACGAAACTAAAATATTCTTCAAAATTGACTCTTTATGTTGCTTAGGCAATGTTTCTTTCATAGTTGACCAAAAGTGGGGCGGGGCAGCACCGCTAGTCCGACACTCCAATTTTTTTTAAATAAAACGGATATCAACTGACCATTTTGCCTTTTCAGCATACTTGCCTGTATTTTTTATGTTGTTCAATTTGAAAATAAAAGCCATCATGCCTAAAGCATGTATGGTTCTTAAAACAACATTTACTAAAGCTGGCTCGTAGCTCAGATGTTGGATATTAATACAAGGTTTTACATCGCATTGACGACTTGCATGTATATGTGGATCCAGACGAACCGCACCGTTAAACAAGTAATAAATCAGTATATGCACACCGATGTAGTTCTTCTTTCCCCACATAGTAACACGAAGTGACGCATATCCATTAACTATGTCACCTTGCCAAATATGACAGTTTTTTTTTATAAATGTTCAACTTATGAAAATAAAAAAAATGATCATCCAATGGTAAATTTTGTTTAATAAGTTGCTAATAATGATATGTACAGACTTTCTAAGCTATATATCCTTAGGTAGCCTAAAAAACATGCATAATAATGTCATGAAAAAAGTCCGATTAACCCTTGTTTTGTACTATCTTTTTTAGGTTCGAACAGTAGTTGAAGCCAGTAAAGGACAAACGCTCTAAACAGAGATCGCTCATCTTTTTAAAACACTCGGAGGCATTCAAAAACATGGTACACATTTCTGCTTGTCCATTGTCATGATTTCCAGAGGCAGCCATCATTTTGTTCGCTGTGTCTCATTCCACCCCTTTTCCTCTTTTTAAGGAAACGCCTGCCATCGACTTTCACATCAGTACATTCTGTACACGATTTAATTCGAGAAGTTTGATCACACAATGTTTGACTGGGTAACTCGGAAAAATCTCCAAATAATTGGCTGTCATAAAAAATGACAACAAAAAGCTGCTTTCTGAGCTTGAATACTATAATTTTAAATACTTACATAAATATTTAACAAAGTTAACTGGCTTATTTTGAACTCTGCTAATTCCAACCAATAATGGTTGGGGCATTTTCCACCGAGACAGATTTTACTCAATGGTTTTTCCGTTACGGTTTTTAACTAAACTGTTGGCAACTTCTCTTACTCTGTAAGTTGGTGGAGGATGATGTAAAGAAAATATATCTAAAATCTTAAACACAACTATTTTCTACAGAGCCAATTTAATTTTTGTTACTTCCGAGTTTTTTTAATCCTGGTCATTACTTGGATCAATGTCTTGACGAATTTTAGCTAACAACATCAATGTGATATTACAGGCTTTCAAGCGGCCCTAAATATTCCTAATTTTCCTTATTTTTTATCATCATCCCTAAATTTCCTTATTTTTTCTGAAAAGCCCTAAAAAGCCCTTATAAATCATGAAAAATCCTACATTTTGAAATTAATATATTAAAAATTCTATAAGTTATAATTTATTGTAAAGGTCAAGTATTTACATGTTTTAGAATGCAGTTAACTCACTTTCTAGTGTTAGTATACTTCCAGGTACTTGTGTTACTACCAAGTGCCAACTCAACAGACATGAACAGATCTACATTCATCAGATATCCAAAAGAACAAATTGCAGGAATGAAATTGAATCATCTGTTGCTGAATGTGTCTGTTGATGGCTGATGAGTTGGTGTTGTTGGTAAGAAGTTCTTTTTGTATGTGTTTTGTTCCGGTAGGTGAGTATATATATCAACCTATAGTGCATTTGTGATAATTTAATGGAACTATCATCCCTTATTTTCAACAAAATGCCCTAAAAAATCCTTAAAATTGCCCTTATTTTGGGGGAAAAGTGCCCTAATTTTTTCTTTTATTTTTTGTCAAAAGGTGCTTGAAAGCCTGGATATTACGATCTCTGTGGCAGTGATCACTTTCCCATTATCTTGGAATCTTTACACTCTTCAAACACAGAACGAATCGCTCGGTATAAATTTGGCAAGGCCAATTGGCCTCTATTTGAACAACTCTGTATAGAGCGACTTAACTCGGATGCTTTTGAAGCTGTTTCTGATCCAATGTTAAAATTCAACAAAACACTTATTTCAATTGCTGATGAAACAATTCCTAAGACCTCTACAAATCCAAAACATCCTAGTAAACCATGGTTCGATGACAGTTGTGAGGACGCTATTAAAGACCGGAAAAAGGCCGAACGACGCTTTAATAAGCACCCAACTCAAAATAATCTTAACCATTTCCGAATTTTTCGAGCGAAAGCTCGCAGGGTAACGAAACAAAGTCGACGCACCTCTTGGCGTAACTTTGTTTCTAAACTAAATAACCATACCCCTATGAATAAAATTTGGAACATGATTCGTAAAATTAAAGGTAAAAACAGTAAAGCGAATGTCCATCATTTAAGGGATGGACAAGACTTGTTAACATCAGAGTCGGAAATATCTAACACATTGGCCGAAACATTTGCAAAACACTCGTCCGCTGAAAATTATCATCCTGATTTTCAGCGTATCAAAACTCAAAAAGAAAAATCAAAACTTAATTTCCAGTCAAAATATTTAGAAGATTACAATATACCTTTTTCTTTGGAAGAGCTAAAAACTTCATTGAACAAATCTGACGATACGGCATGTGGTCCAGATGACATCCATTATCAACTTCTCAAACATCTGCCACAATCTTCTCTCCAATGCCTTTTGAGTCTTCTTAACAACATTTGGGAAACGGGTGATTTACCATCTATTGGAAAATGGCCACTGTTGTGCCTATTCCAAAACCAGGTAAAGATCACTCAGAAGCGTCCAACTATCGGCTTAAGCCCTCACAAGATGTCTTTGTAAAACCAAGGAAAGGATGATCGATCGCCTTGTCTGGTTTTTAGAATCGAAAAACCTAATTTCAAATATCCAATATGGATTCAGACAAGGGCGAAGTACCATAGATCATCTTGTACGTTTTGAAACGTATATTCGAAACGCCTTTGCCAAAAATGAACATGGTGTGTCTATCTTTTTCGATTTAGAAAAAGCATATGACACAACATGGAAATATGGTATTTTAAAAGATCTTTTTGATATGGGGTTGAAAGGTAGACTTCCTACCTTTATTTCAAACTTTTTATCTGACAGAGAATTTAAAGTTAGGGTAAATTCTACTCTATCTGACCCTTTTGAACAGGAAATGGGTGTTCCCAGGGAAGCATCCTTTCTGTCACTTTATTTAGTATCAAAATTAATAGCCTTGCTCAAGTTTTAAAAGATAATATTGATGGTTCTCTATATGTTGACGACTTCCTCGTATGTTACCGAGGAAAAAACATGAATAATATTGAACGTCAACTGCAGTTATGTTTAAATAGAATAGAGAAATGAGCAATGGAGAATGGTTTTAAATTCTCTACTGCAAAAACCGTGGGGATGCTTTTTTGTAATAAGAGAAAGATGCATCCTGATCCCGAATTAAAATTGCATAATAATCCCATGAAAATTGTAAAGGAAACTACTTTTCTTGGTCTCATATTTGATTCAAGGCTAACCTTTCTACCCCACATCAAAATGTTAAAAAATAAATGACTAAAGGCATTAGATATTTTAAAAGTCGTAGCCAGCACCGACTGGGGTGCTGAATGCGACGTTTTACTTAATCTTTATAGATCGCTGGTTCGATCTAAATTGGATTATGGTTGTTTTATTTATGGTTCTGATCGCAAGTCATATGTCAAAATCCCTGATACGGTTCATCATCAAGGATTGCGACTATGTCTTGGAGCCTTTAGAACCACACCTGTAGATAGTTTATATGTAGAATCAAACGAGCCTTCTTTGTATCAAAGAAGAATTAAGCTCAGTTTGCAATATGCAACCAATTTAAAGGCATATCCTGGCAACCCTGCCCACGACTGTGTTTTCAAACCTCTATATCAAAACATTTTCGAAAAACATCCAAACAAAATTCAACCTATTGGCCTCCGAATTGAATCTCATTTGGAAAATTCAGGTATAAATTTAGATGAAGTTGCTGCAATCGAAATTCCACATAATCCTCCGTGGTTAAACCCTAAACCGATATTTATTTATGATCTAAGAAAACATAAAAAGTCCGACACAAACCATTTAATAATACAACAACATTATGCAGAAATTAAATCTTGTTTCCCTGACTATGGCACTATTTATACAGACGGGTAAAAAGACGGTGATAAAGTCGCCTCGGCCGCTGTCTTCGGAGAGCGTGTTGAAACTCGCCGCCTTCCGTCTGCCTCGTCTGTATTTACAGCAGAGGCGCAATCTATTCTTATTGCGATGAAAATAGTAGCTTCGTCAGACGAATGCAAATTTATTGTCTGCTCCGATTCCCTGTCTTGTCTACTGGCTATTGAAAATTTCAAAATTAAAAATTCTCATATTTTAAAAATTATTCAAATTTACAAATCTCTTGTTGCTTTGGGGAAAGAGGTTATCTTCTTCTGGATTCCCAGTCATGTCGGAATCTGTGGAAACACAGTCGTGGATCAGGAGGCTCAAAATGCCCTAAAGGATACTATCATTAACTGTAATATTCCTTTTACCGATTTTAAACCGTTGATTTTTAAATATATTTCTAATTTGTGGCAGAGTGGTTGGGATCTCCAAGTTCATAATAAACTTCATGAGATCCAGCCACTACTGCACACAAGTAATTTTAAAAGTTTTAGAGGTCGCAGAGACCAAGTTGTTTTAACACGGTGTCGTCTTGGTCATACCAGGACGACACACACTTATATTTTAAATGGTGAACCACGACCCGAGTGTGTGCCATGCGACAGTCCGTATACAATCAAGCATGTCTTGATGGACTGTGTTGACGTGGCCCACATTCGGGAACGTTTTTATTCTGTGAATTCTTACTTTAATTTGTTAACAAATGTCGCTGGCGACAAAATTCTACAGCTCTTAAAGGAAATTAATTTGTATAATAAAATATAATCTCATATCATAACTATGCTATTATTTAATATTTTATTATTTTAATCACGTTATTTTTATGTGTATGTACCCTCATACTATTGTGTGAGATTACAGTTTTACTATATTTCAACAGGGTTGTTTCTATGCCAACTTTCTAATTATTAAACATCATCAATTTATAAAATTCCTCACGTCCTGAATATAGCTGAAATATTGCTTGCTGGACGTTAAACATCAATCAATCAATCAATCCAATAGTCCGACACTCAATTTTTGCAAATACACTTTCTCAAGCCTTAAATATTGTTTGAAAAAAAATGGATAACAACTGAACATTTTGCCTTTTCAGCATACTTGCCTGTATTTCTTATATTGTACAATTTAAAAATCCATCATGCCCTAAAGCATTTATGGTTCTTAAAACAATCATTTCTTTGAGCATTTACTAAAGATGGTTCGTAGCTTAGATGTTGGATATTTTTTATACACGGTTTGACATTGCATTGATGACTTGCATGTATATGTGGATCCAGACGAACCGCACCGTTAAACAGGTAATAAATCAGTATATGCACACGGATGTAGTTCCTCTTTCCCCACATAGTAACGCGAAGTGACGCATAGCCATTAACTATGTCACCTTGCCAAATCTGACAGTTTTTGTCATTTTTTATATATAAATGTTCAACTTTTGAAAAAAAACTGATCATCCAATGATAAACTTTGTTTAAATAAGTTGCTAATAATGATTAGTACAGACTTTCTAAGCTATATATCCTTATGTAGCCTAAAAATAAACCATGTATAATAATGTCATTAAAATAAGTCCGATTAACCCATGTTTTGTACTATCTATTTAGGTTGGAACAGTAGTTGAAGCCAGTAAAGGACAAACGCTATGAAGGGATCACTTATCTTTTTAAAACACTCGGGAGGCATTCAAAAACATGGTACAAATGACTGCTGGTCCATTTTCAGGATTTCCAGTGGCAGGCAACATTTTGTTCGATGTGTCCCATTCCACCCATTTTCCGTTGATTTATTGTTTGGTTACTTGTTCTCGTCCAGAATATTGCTGAAATACTGCTCGCTAGACGTAAAGAAAACATTCAATTAACCATCAAGTCCTGCATCACTGTAAATATTGACTTTTCTGCTGCTGTAGTTGTACATAAGCTACCTTCTGACCTCTTTTTAAGGAAACACCTGCCATCGTCTTACACATCAGTACATTCTGTACACGATTTAATTCGAGAAGTAATGTATGGCTGGGTAACTCAGAAAAATCTCAAAATAATTGGCTGTCATCAAAATGAAAACAAAAAAATGCTGTCTCAGCTTGAATACTATCATTTCCAATACTTACATAAATATTTAACAAAGTTAACTGGCTTATTTTGAACTCTGCTTATTCCAGCCAATAATGGTTGTGGCATTTTCCATCGAGACAGATTTTACTCAATGGTTTTTGCATAACGATTTTTAACTAAACTGTTGTCAACTTCTCTTACTCTGTAAGTTGGTGGTGGAGGATGTAAAGAAAATGTATCTAAAATCTTAAACACAACTTTTGTCTTCCCTGTAGAGCCAATTATTTTTTCTTTTTTATGACTTCCCGAGTTTTCTGAATCCTAGTCGTTACTTGGATCAATGTCTTCACGAATTTTAGCTAACAGTTAACTAATGTCTGATAATTCAAAGAAAGAATGAGCTTCATTTTCACTGTTATCTTATGTGTATTACGATCAAAGAGATTCAAAGAAGTGCTAAGATTCTTTTTCATAGTTAAAATGAAATGATTCTGTAAAATCTGCCTTTTCTTCTGCTGACTGGGTATCATCAACAGGAGGACCCTAAAGAATTCTGCCTGAACTCAAATGGGATTTTAAAATCACATGTTTGAAAAAAGAAATTTGAACGTTCATACCTAAAATCTATCTTAGTTATCACAACTCCTCAAAAAAGCCACTCCTATTCACATCTAGCCGTTGCCACGCTTCCGATTTAGGAATGCTTTTAAAAAATGGGAATGAAAGATATGCAGTTTTTTCTATAAACTCTGTCAGTGGAACCGCCTTTAAGTTCTTTACTACAACAAAATGTCCGTTCTGATCATTACCATGAAAGACAAATCCCGGATTAATAACCAGGAAATTGTAAAACAAACAAATAAACTGTACAACAACATCAATTCTAAGTACTATGTCGAGACTGATGTCAGTTACAACAATAGAATACAACAATTCTAAGTACTGACCCCGTGTGGGACCCGGGGCACAGTAGAATAGGCCCACGGCTTCCTCATCCTGCAGTTATAGTCTGGTAACAGAGGCAACACTTGCCGTGTGTTGCGACCCGTGTCGATTACAGGACAGGATTTCAGTGCCGGGTAAACGGTCCCGATAACTTACTGAAACCCTTTCTTTTTCTAGACGGAAAATGAGTTAGCCTGACTTCAAGGAATCGGCATGTCACGTCTTGCCCTGTGTGAATCCTTCTCATTTAAGCTACTCTATTAAATGATTTTCCTTCAAACTATTCCATAAAATGCATTTACCATTTGATAGACATCTTCCTTACAGGATTTGCAAAGAAGGCGGTGGCTGAAGGGCAAAGCGTCCTCTGCTTTATAGAGGCGACATGTTTGCCGTGTGTTGCAACCCGTGATGGTGGAGGAAGGGATCCTGGTGGTTAAGAGATCACTCTCTGCTGCATCCATTAGTGCGGGTCAGCGGGTTTCGATTTTCAATACACCACTTTGACCCTGACTTCAACTAGACGGGAGACCCGATGGACCTGGTTCGGTCAATCAGTTGGTCACGCGGCGGTTGGGTGACAAGGGTGGTGAACCACATTCTTTCATCATGGCTTCAGAAATACAAATGAAAAATTGTACACAAAAAAAGGAAAACATGTAATTCCTCTTGAAGAATTAGTTGTTGAAGAAAATTGGCCTCAATTAATTGTTTTATCTAGCAAAGACCCAGCTAAACCTTTGGCAAAAGTATCTCCTTTCAGCATAGAAAAAGCTATTAAAGGTTGTGCAGGAGACGTTAAGCGTCACTAAAATGAAATCCGGTTCCCTCCTTATTGAATGTAATAGAAAACACCAGTCATCAAATTTACTTAATTGTAGATTTAGAAATATCTAGCTCACTCCACAGAACTCTAAACTATAGTCAAGAGATTTTTCGTTAACGAGGCGAAGACCTCTTCGTCAGACGACGAAATCTGTTTAGAACTAAAGCCACAGGGTGTTACAAAAGTAAAAAGATTTATTGCTAACAGACAGGGTGTTCAGGTAAAACTGAATACCTTTCTTTTGAATTTCAACACGCCCACTGTCTCCGAATCCATCAAGATTGGTCTATACAAAGCTAAAGTCAGCGAATACTTCTCCAACCCTGTGCGCTGCTTTAAATGTCAAAAGTTCGGCCACGGAAAGGGACAGTGCAGAGGTAACCTGATTTCTTGTATGTGCGCATAAGAAGGACATGAGGGCTTCACCTGCACTAAACTACAGTGTGCTAATTGTGGTGAAGCCCACATGTCCTCATCCAGGGACTGTCAGCACTTTAAAAAGGAAAAAGAAATTCAAAAAATAAAAACTGAAAAAAGCATCTCTTACCCTGAGGCTTGTGAGATAAGCACGAAGTACCGTCACACTATAGTCTCGATATTTATCTTGGTTTTTTAGTTAAGGGCCATCCCCTGTCCGCCACCTGGTGGCAATTAGAAATTTATTTTATTTAGAAATTTCCAGTTTAAATTAGAAAAGCAACAATTAAAAACTAGGTAATTTATGATTTAAATGATGTTAAATTGATTCTGAAGAAGCCTCCCCTGTCCGCTATTTAGGTTCGTGTTGGATAGCTTTGTGGGTTAAGCACCAAGAACCGAACCAAAATGGTCTCAATTAGACATTTGAACGTTAATTTTCAAAGTTCAATTGAGAAAACGAACCATTAACAACTTTTTTATTGATAATTTGATGGGTGCTGGTTTTTTTAATTAAGACCCATCTCCTTACCGGGGACGTGCTGGGCAGCTTTGTGAGACAAGCACTAAGCACCGTCACAGTAATTAGAATTTTATTTCCAGTTTAAATGAGAAAGGCAACAATTAAGAACTAGGTAATTTATGATTAAATGATGTTGAATTGATTCCGAAGAAGCATCCCCATGTCCGCTACCTGCGGGCGTGTTGGACAGCTTTGTCGGTTAAGAACTAAGAACCATACCAACATGGTCTCAATGAGAAAACAAACAATTTAAAACGAAATAGTTTATGATTTGATTGATGTTGAATCGATTCATAAGAAGCCTTCCCTGTCTGCAACCTTGGGACGTAGTGGGCAACTTTGTGAGATAAGCACCAAGTACCGTCTCACTGTAGTCAGTCTCGATAAGAAAATTTAATATTATTTCCAGCTGAAATGAGAAAACCAGCAATTAAGAACTAGGTAATTGATGCTCAATCTATTTCCAAGAAGCCTGCCCTGTCCGCTACCTGGGGGGCGTGTTGGACAGCTTTGTTTTTTAAGGACTAAGAACCGTTCCAACATGTTATCAAGTAGACATTTGAACTTTCATTTCAAAGTTCAATTGAGAAAACGAACTATTAACAACATTGTATTGATAATTTAATGGATGTCTTTTTTTAGTTAAGGCCCATCCCCTGTCCGCTACCGGAGGACGTGGTGGTGGCAACTTTGTGGATTAAGCACTAAGGACCGTCACAGTATATTTCCAGTTTATACGAGAAAGACAACAATTAAGAACTAGGTAATTTATGATTTAAATAATGTTAAATTGATTCCTGAAAAGCCTCCTCTGCCCTGCGGGCGTGTTGGACAGCTTTGTGGGTTAAAAACTAAGAACCGTACCAACTGGTCTCAATTAGACATTTGAACGTTAATTTCAAAGTTTGATCAATGTTGATTTTTTAATTAAGACCTATCCCCTGTCCGCCATCTGGGAACGTGCCGGGCAGATAGGTAGGTAGATACTAAGCATCGTCACAGTATGGTGGCAATTAAAACTTTGAATTTTATTTCCAGTTTAAATGAGAAAGGCAACAATTAAGAACTATGTAGTTTACGATTTAATTGATTTTGAAATGATTCCTAAAATGCAAACGAACTATTTACAACTTTGTTATTGATGATTTGATGGATGTTGGTTTTTAAATGAAGACCCATCCCCTGTCCGCTACCTGGGGGCGTGTTGGACAGCTTTGTCGGTTAAGAACTATGAACCGTACGAACATGGTCTCAGTGAGAAAACCAACAATTTAGAACATAATTGTTTATGATTTGATTGATGTTAAATCGATTCGTAAGAAGCCTCACCTGTCGCAACCAGGGGACGTGGTGGGCAACTTTGTGAGATAAACACTAAGTACCGTCCCACTATAGTCTCAATAAGAAAATTGAATGTTATTTCCAGTTTAAATGAGAAAAGCAACAATAAGAACTAGGTAATTTATAATTTAACTGATGTTGAATTGATTCCGTTGAAGCCTCCCATGGCCGCTACTGGGGGGAGGGGGCGTGTTGGACAGCTTTGTGGGTTAAGTGCTAAGAACCCTAGCAACATGGTGTGAGTTAGACATTTGAACATTAATTTCAAAGATAAATTTAGAAAACAAACTTTGTTATTGATAATTTGATGGATGTTGGTTTTTTAATTAAGATCCACCCCCTGTCCGCCACGTGGGGACGTGCTGGGCAGCTTTGTGCGATAAGCACTAAACACCGTCACAGTATGGTGGCATTTGAAATTTGCATTTTATTTCCAGTTTAAGTGAGAAAAGCAATAACAAGAACTATGTAATTTATGATTTAAATGATGGTGAATTGATTCCGCAGAAGCCTCCACTGTCCGCTACCTGTGGGCATGTTGAACAGCTTTGTCGGTTAAGATCTAAGAACCGTACCAACATGGTCTGAATGAGAAAACTAACAATTAAGAACAAAATTGTTGAATCGATTCGTAAGAAGCCTCACCTGTCGCAACGGGAGGACGTGGTGGTCAACTTTGTGAGATAAGCACTAAGTACCGTCCCACTCTAATCTCATTAAGAAAATTGAATTTTATTTAGGCTTTTTAAAATAAAATTCAAATTTCTAAATGCCAACATACTGTAACGGTCCTTAGTGCTTATACTACAAAGTTGGCACCACCCAGCACGTCTCCAGGTGGCGCACTGCTCCTCGAAAACTTGTAGGATAATTCTCCGTATTATAGTTTCTATACGTTGTTCTGTGAGTTCATTGTTATTATAATTTGAGTAAACTTGAATGTCTTGCAGAAATTGAGTCCACGTAACTTCCAGACTTAGGATTATCTGCATTCGATGTTCGCGAAAGTTCACCGGGATTTTCATCACTGCGGGAGATTTCTGATTCTAAGATTGCATTATTCGGAAAATTTCTGTTTGCAGTATCGCTAAATTCTTTGCGAACTGCATTTTGCTTTTTTGTGGCTACAACAAATGGCGCTAAAATTGTCGACTACATATTTTGTTATCAAGCGCGTCGATTTTATTTATTATTTTTTGTCTTGCTGATGAATCGAGTTTTACATGTTAATTCAGCTCTTTTATTTATTGACCTTCAAGTTTCACTTCAGCATGCAATTCATCATTGCGATTTCGGAATTCGATTACCTGTTCTTGCAAATTAAGAATTTTGACGCCTTTGTTTCGAATTTCTACATTCTTGTTACGAATAATGGCTTTAAATGGTTTAGCCCCGCTTTCAAAATTCTTTATAGAAAACTAAATTTTCTCGGATAGTTGTTTAAGACCTTGGACGATTAGTTGCTTCATAGCGAGATAGAGATATTACAACGGTTATCAGCACTTTGTTTTCGGCCTTTGGGAAAATTTGTTAAACATTTCTACTAGAGTATTACTAGCTTCGTCGCTTGGAGTAGTTGCACTTCCGGTTTTCGACATGCATTGTTTCAGTTCCGACGTATTATTACTACATTCCAAGTACTGCAAAATGATATAATATCATCGGCTACCCTCCTCTCGCCTGCTGCCTGGCTGCTTTCTCTGTTTATTCTGTCAACACGTTTTGCATCTTTATAAAGGATATCACGTTTTCGAAGATCAAAAAGTTTAATAATTAATATATTAATTTACTTCTGTATATTCTAGATGATATGTTTAAAAGCTTTTCGATCCAAAATCATACTTTTCTAAATTGTGCATGCATTCATCGTTAAACTGACTATCAGAGATAAAGAGGTTGTATTGCGATTCGAGTCATTTGAGTCGCTGAACAAATCCGTGTCTTGTTTCGTTATAGAATTGTTGTCACTCATATGTATGTATGGTTATGTAGTGAAGTTCACTGTGTTTTCTATGCATGTATATAAATTGATAATAACAGTATGATTTACATGTAAGTTCATCAGAAACCGAAGTTACCACAAATAACACACATAAGAGAAAAACAAAACGACAATTACAAAAATATTTATAAATATCCGATGACACTTTTTGGTGTAGCCGAGAATTATCCGATAGATAGGGTGTAGGTCAAGATGCTCGATTGTTTTCACCATCTTATTATCTGTGTTACAAGGGTTGCAATGATTATATTATGTAATTACACCTAATTGAAATTACGAATTAATCATTTTGTACGTAATTTATGTTGTAAATAGTATTTTCCAACATAACAGCATTTTTTTTACCATTGCTTTCAAGACTAATACCATAATATAGCTGCAATTTGATTGGTTTGTTAAAATTTTTTAACATGTATTTGAATTACATTTTTTATGTGTTACCAAAGGTAACCAGAGTATGACCTGAACGAGATAAAGTTAGATCTATTCCTTAGCGGCAATAGACAAAGGGAGACACAATGAAAGATTTAATTTTAAATAATAGAAAGAATGTCACGAGGTGACTTTTATGATTTAATTGTTAGAGAAAATTATGCTAGTAATTCTTTTGAACGTGATGGGTGGGTCGTCAGTGCTTGAGATCGCTGGTAAGGATCAGGTAGACTCCAGTGTACAGGTTGTCCTTAGTTCACATATATGACGATGAAGGGAAACCGGTTTAATGAGTTTTTGCTCACCTGGTCAGTATAAATTGGACGACCTAACGATACGACAGTAAATGAGCAGAGGAATGTCAATTGGAAGTCGAGGTAAGATGCAATTTAATATTTTTAAATGTTTAAAGCATTCGATTTTTCTCACTATGTGTAACTTTATTTTGGTTTTAAATGTTTTTTGTTTTTACGTAAATTGATACTTCACAGAAGCATAGGTAATGGGTAAACCTTATCACAAATGCTTTACGTTGCATAGAATTGTCACGGAAGGTGAGACGTAAATAACATTCATTCGTATAAGTATAATTAAGTGCACAATTATTGTATTAATGTAAAAGTTTTATAATTTCATGTTTTACGTTAGTTCGTGAACACTTTTCACAACTTTTGTTCGAGTCGGATATTTAAACTCGGTATACACATATATCACAATGTAGTAGTACGATAAGCCGATTGTGTCATGAATAAGTATATTGTTCTTCATATGATAGTATAATTTGTTGTAAACAAGTCAACAGTTCAGCTCGTGTAGTACAAAATATTTGTACAAATTGTAATAGTGACAGGGCAAGCCAGTAATGCTGTAAATATGTAGTATATGTATATTCAGGTAAATATTTTGTATATTGTAGTTTCAAGTCATATTAAGTAATTGCTCATTCGAAAACAAATACCATCGAGTAACCAGTAATAGTAACCAGTAACAAGTATAGGAAACCAGGGATTGTATTCAGTAGGAAACCAGTGTAACTGTAACCTCGTGGTGAACATATGCAATGTAAATTTATAAATTGTTGTTGTAAATAATATTGTGTATATATTCTGTTGTATTAAATTATGTTTATATATCCTAATGATTTTCCCTTCTTAAGCCACTAACCATCCGTGACAAAGAATAAAAAGAGGTTTTAATGGCGTAATAAGTTAACGGTACATGTGGCATTCCAGCCAGTAGAAGGACATTTTCACTTAAGTTCTTTACCCGGTATCCGGCAACAATTTTACGAAAAAAAATTAAGAGAAAGGATAAAAACATTAAGTCCTGTTTATTATTTGTGTTTATTACTGTTATTATTAGTTCTCTCCAAATGAGCACGAAGACACTGTAAAAGTGCACATATTACATCGCCTCGAAATTAGCTAACGCGATCTTTGTGGTTAATTCGGCCACTACGTTACAGTTTATAAAGGGACGAGGTTTTAAGATTGAATTAATCATAAAGTTAATATAATGTCATGGCAAGTAACGACTCTGTCCCAAGAAATATTGTCATCGGCCGTCTCCGGCCGCAGTATCCCACAGTATTACTGTGTGATGACGTACTTGTTTGCTTGGCCTTGGATGTGAATTTAATATTCGTTTGACCCTATTCGTGTTTACAACACAACATTGTAATCTTTTACATTGATTCTTACTTGTTTACGTGAGAAAAGAATATTCTAGAATTGTTAATTATGCAATCATAAAAAACAAGTCAGATACAAGAACAACAATTCTGGAATATTTATTTTGGAGATATATATAAAGGACGTGGGTGCAGATTCAAGGGACATATTTTGGTTTGACTTTTAATCGTAATGATGGTAACAGATCTTGTTTGCTCTTTCATTCGTGTTATTGGAGACAGATTTTGTTTTGGACTTTCAATCGTCGAGAAGAATTAATAACATTTTGCAGGAATTCATATTGGATACTTCATCTGCTTATTGGACTTAATATTTCGTTCTAGTATTTTCCGGACTGTTTGGGAAACTTGTTTTAGATACAACATTCGGAAGTTCGATTATTGATTGGACAATGCACTTTGTACACCAATTAGAACTTTGGAAGACAGCTAAGTTAATAGTTTACTTTATAATTGTAATTGATTAATTAAGTGCAATAAATTATAATAAATAAATTATTATATTGTAATTTGTATTGTTCTCGTCTATGGAACAGGTTATAGCAGACTGGCTCTATAAATGACCTCCCGAGAAGGGATGAGCTCGCATTACGCCTCTTGAATAAGATCGCTATATTTGAATCAATCATTTACGGAATCTAATTGTTGCCGCTAAAGCCATTGCAGTCGGAAACACTGGATAGAGAAGAATAGGCTCGCAGACATGTCGTAACAGCTTTCGACAATGTGACATTAAATTCAGAAGCTCGTATTTTGGAGTGGTTATATTATTATTATCATATTATTACACAGACCGATGGTGCAACAGATTGAGGGCGGAACAGTTTACAACTGGCGTAAAATCTGGTAAGCGACGATTCACCTTTTCGGCTAGAGAAGCTTGACTAGAGAATCCGTGTACACCGGTGAATGAATAAATGTTTCCTTTCCTCTGTGTCCAGGAAATGGACAGCTTCGGGGGAGTTGGCGTCATGATGTGGGCGATGATCTCTAATGACCTCAACACAGAACTGGCTAATGTCCCAGGCAATGCAGCGACTCAAAGGTACATAGACGAAATTCTGCAAACTCACCTAATGCGCCTAATTTACGGAAAATGGAGTTGTTCTAACAGAACAATGCCAGGGTTCAAATAGGGCGCTCAAAAAAGGATAATCTTTAGCAGAACAACATTAACGTGCTACCAAATCAGGTAAACCTATGCGCCAGTGACAACCTCCACGTCAGACCCTCGAAAAACTCCTTCAAATGTTGCAGAGCGGTGTTGGCAGCTCTTGGTGGACATTTATTCACCAACCTCTAAGGAATTAACTAATTTTGTTTCCATTAAGACGTTTATTGATTTATCTTTGTTTTTATAAACTTTTTTCCAAAATACATCAACTAAAATTGAAAAAAAAATGTAGCATGCGGTTCTTTTTTTTTTGCAGTGTAAATTTATTCATGTTCGAAACTATAAAATGAGGGACAAAAGACTGAAGATAGGTATCTGAGTTTTTTCTGTCAACCTGTCAATCATTTATCTAAAACGCAGCTTTATTATGCAATATCTTATTTCCAGTTTGTAGGCATTGTTGTTCATCTACGTGTAGACTCAATAACACAGGAATCAAGCAGAATTGTTTGACTTTGTTCCGATGGAATATTTCTTTCTACTTCCTCATCTACAGTTACACCCCTATAGTGCGAAAGACAGATCATTTACTGTCATTAATTTATATATTATCATGGAACTGGCCCACAATTAAAATATCATGCAATTTTAAAATCTTTCTTTCCGTTTCTATATTTCTATACTGAGGTCGAAAACACATTTACCTGTATAGTTCTCAGAGAAATTATTAATGTGAGAAGTAATGCATAGAAGTAACAATAATAACCAAAAGAGTAACGCAGTTGTATGTAAAAAATGCAAAGAAACCGACATAACAACGAGCCAAAAGTAAAGGGATGATTACAAATCCGGATTCAGAGAAACGTATACAACACAAAATAAAAAACACTACAAAAAATAGCAAACAAACCGAAACCAATAAGCTGATGGGTGCAATCTGGTGTTTCGAAAGTGCAAGCAATGTCTACATTTATTTAGATACCAGTCTAGCTACTCATTGTCATGTCCAGGGGAAAGCCAAATCCAAGAAACTTACGCGTTATCGTTTACTGGACATAAAAACATAATTAAGTAGATGGCAAGGACACATTAGAACAATATTAATGGATTTTTAATGTTAACATCAGAAAGGCAAGTCTGAGTGAAGCCTTTCGCATTGCTAGCCATTAAAAATATAAGTATTCTGTCCTTAGGATGATATATATAGTACGATTCGACACTATTATTAACTGCTTAAAGACAAATCCTACTATTGTTTTATGCGCATCTTCACAAAATATAATCACGAATGTACAATAGATCTTTTTGTGTATAGGATAAACTGGCCTGTGAGTTTATCCATAAATCTTACGGTTACTGAAATGAATATTTCACGGAATTTTGACGACGACGACGACGTCATAAACGAATTACGAACGAAATAATATCGAACAAAATGTTCGCTAAACTCACAGGCCAGTTTATATGTAAAACAACAACAAAGCCTTGAATAATTGGAAAAAAACAATCACTTTGCAATAGCAAACTTACACAAAATGATCTATTGTACTTTCGTGATTATATTTTGCGCTACACATAAAGATATTACAGTTTGTTTAAAGAAAAAGGCGAATTATCTGTTCTCTATCTTCTGTGAAAATATAGTTTTATTGTCATAGATCACTTTTTGCGATCTTCGATTTGTGAATTCCGAGTCTTGAACAAAAATGGCGGGAACGCATTAATTGCTCACTATCCTCGAAGGTATCGCTTTGTTTAAATAAATTATGGCATAGTTGTTTTCTACATGCGATGAAGCCTTCAAAACAATTTATATTAATTCTAACGGAGGGAAAATGTTAAATCAAATAACACATATCCGGGTGCCTTCACAACAGACAACAGATGACGTTATAAAATTACTATAGGTCGGTTACCACTATTTTTTTTACTTAAAGATTTCGTTATCAGAAAAGTGAAGATAAAATATGATGATAATATCATACAGTACTTGCACCCGTTAACGCAACGCTTTGACTGATTGATAACTGATTGCTGACGGATATTAGAACGCTGACGGATCGCTGACTGATTGATGACTAATACATCCGTCCAAAATTATGAATATGTCATTACCTTGGTAACCGTCAGCGATCAGTCCAATCAGTGCGATCCAGAATCCGTCATTTAATTATATGCATAAATCGGTCAGTTTATTTGTGGATACGTAAAACTTAATAATTTGAAGATGAAACGAATTCTGGATCATAAGTATATTACATGTATATATGCGTTTATTATAAAATAAACGTAAGTATTCAAAAAAATTAGTTAATACAAATGTCTCCTTAAAAAAATTAATAAAAAATATAAAACAAAACAAACAAAACAACTCTTTTATTTATATTATATAATTTACAAATTTCTTTAAGGCAGGACATCTATTCGGGTCGAGTCCTATAAACCGTCAAAAAAAATCCGTTCGATTCAACGCATATCAGTAGCGATGAGGTAAATATTTTATTATTAATTATTTGTAATATATGATTCATTATTGATCCTCTGATTTCCGCGACTGACGGATTTAAGCGAGTGACGGATGGACGAATTGGGAACGATTTGACGGATTGTCAACGATTTGACTGATCTGACTGATTGATAACTGATTGCTGAAGGATTTTGGAACTCTGACGGATCGGTGACGGATTGCTAAAAGTGTTGCGTTTTCAATCTCAAGTACTGTATGAAGATCGCATCGTAGGATATGTCCTTTAAAAGTGTTCGAATATCTTTACTGTGATAATTTAGAAGAATTTACAATAAAAAAGACAACTTTATTTACACAGATTCTCAATAATACAAAAGTAACTGTGAGCCCCAGGAACAGGATGTATACTCAACAGCCTTCAGCATAGGCGTGATGTTTATGCAGCATTCATCAGTTTTAAGAAGAGCCGTTATGGCTACCGAGCAGCCTTAAGAAAATTTGTGAAGTTTTACCTAGCATTAATGAGACACTTATTTGGCCACCCACATGTTTGATACGTCTATGTTGAAATGATTCATACAAACAGACATTACAGACATGAGGTACAAATCTATCACAAGCGTTTTGTCCGCACCCGCTCTATGGACTCTGGAAAGGGTACATTCAGCATCATATGCTTTTTTGTTTGTTTGAATGGGGTTTCATAAAATTTTCAGCAATTTGCAGCTATAACATGTAGTTTAGGTTTTGAGGCGAAGTAAGCTAGACTAAGCGTCGAGTACGTTTAAATTCGACAGGAAAAGTGGCAGTCATCATAATAGGCAGAAAGTTTCCGTGTGGTTTCATGACATAACTCCTTAAAATATCATTCCAAAAGATCTGAAGAACAGTCATCATCATAGGCAGAAAGTTTCAGTGTGGTTTCATGACATAACTCCTTGCAATATCATATCTGTAGATCTAAAGATATGACATGACTCCTTACAATATCACACCTGTAGATCTGAAGACATGACATAATTCCTTACAATATCACACCTGTAGATCTAAAGACATGACATAACTCCTTACAATATCACACCTGTAGATCTGAAGGACAGTCATCATCATAGGCAGAAAGTTTCAGTGTCGTTTCATGACATAACTCCTTACAGTATCATTTCTGAAGACATGACATAACTCCTTACAATATCACACCTATAGATCTGCAGAAAATGTGTAAAATGTTTTTTTTTTAGAAATCACATTTATTTGTTCTTCCACTTTCGTTTCCACATATATAATGAAAACTCGAAATGAATATTGATATGTTATGAATGACTTCTGAAAGGCAACGAAAATTATTGCTATGTTATAAATATCTGTCTCGAGTTTTTCTTGATAGTCATCATGCAACATTTTAAATGATGGATAACACATAACTATAACTATCTTGTATAAGGACGGAAATCATACTTCCGGTTAACAAATGTGAATTCCGGTTAATTACAAGTACCTTCATGACTAACTTTATACGGGGTTTACATAAAAGTTTCCGTGTTGTACAGTTATGTTTTCGATTTGTACAGTATAACTAAAAATGGAAAATACTAACACGAACTATTCGGTGCAAAAATAATAATACAGGCATGGAACACAATACAACATTGTTGTACTACAAGAAACTGTTTTTCTCCATTGTGCTACCATGAAAAGAGCTGTCAATTTAGACTCATATACAGGTTAGTTTTATACCAAATTTATTCATTGCGACATGTAAACACTATACTGTATGATTATCATATCAGATAGTATTAGACATACATCTAAATCAGTGAAATTAAGACTCCAACCCATTATGTTTTCATTTCACTACAGTAATTGAAGCGGGAGGTTTGACATACCTTAAACCTGTTTATTCCCACCATTTCTTTTGAAATGCCCGTACCAAGTCATGTCCATTGTCCATTGCTGTAGTTGCTATATATATGGTTGTTGGTTCTTGAGTTTTCCGGGTTTTTTTGTAGATTGTCTTGTTTGACCGTTTCCTTGGTGTTCCGTATTTTGTTATTATCGATATTTTGCAGACACGTTACGTCAGCGATAAACAGATTACTTACACGTTTGAAACTCGGCCTTCGATTAGATACGGACGAGAAAATGCATTTCGTTTCGAAAAACGTAAATAATTTATAATTATCACCATACCTATCGTAAGAATGATTAAATGCAGAAAATGTGATGTCGGTTCTTATTATGCGAAAGTTGACATTGTCTGTAAAACGTCACATATAAGATAAATGCCTGACCTTTTATATCAACGTTGGCAAAGAATGTATAACTGCATGCTTGATTGGTCCGGGATCTTGCAATGTTCTAGCCTGTAGAAATTGTACCATCAAGATTGATTTATTCTCCTTTATAGAATATAATAATCTTAATTACAGTAGACTATGATGTGTATGCACGATGAGTACTGTATAATTTCATTTCATTACAATTGCATGCTTTTTTGTAAATTCGAGAGTATGTAAACTTTGTCTTCGACTATATGACTTTTGTTTTATGTCACACGCATTCATATTAATTTATTGGATTGAACGATGTCAGCACTGGGCTTAGTGTTTACACTGCTATTTGATTCTGATAGTTTCTGTTTACACTGTTATTTGATACTGATCCTTTCTATTTTCACTGTTATTTGATACAGTTATTTTTTTTTCACTGTATGTTGATACTGATCCTTCTGTTTACACTGTTATTTGATGCTGATCCTTTCTGCGTACACTATTATTTGATACTGATCATTTATATTTTCTCTGTATGTTGATACTGATCCTTTCTGTTTACACTGTTATTTGATACTGATCCTTTTTGTTTACACTTTATGTTGATACTGATCCTTTCTATTTTCACTGTATGTTGATACTGATCCTTTCTATTTTCACAGTAACTATGTTGATACTGACCCTTTCTGTTTACAGTTATTTGATAATGATCCTGTATACAGCTGTATTATCCTTGTACAATTTTCGTGGGCACGTCGAGTTTTAATTTTCACAGCAATCTGAATCCATTGAGATTTTAAAATGTTTATATTCATATATATATATATAATTTAATAAACCGCATGCGCAATCGATAATCATTTAACATTAAACCTCTGCCTTCTTAATGTTTAGATGTTTTTGGATATTCTATAATATATACTGTTGATGTGAGTATAAATTAGAAATTTGAATATCGGAGACAACGTTGGAATCATTTACTTAACAAATATGCAAATATGACATTTAAACACAATATTTGTCTTACAGATAGAAATATTATGTCTGTCATTTTGTCTTACAAATAGAAATATTATGTCTGTCATTTTTTCCTACAGATAGAAATATTATGTCTGTCATTTTGTCTTACAGATAGAAATATTATGTCTGTCATTTTTTCCTACAGATAGAAATATTATGTCTGTCATTTTGTCTTAAAGATAGAAATATTATGTCTGTCATTTTGTAAGATAGCTTTAATATTTCTGTTTAATATTTTATTTTATTCTAAGACGATTGTAAATATCGATATATTTCAGAACACATCTAACGATACATTAATTATGACAATAGAGAAATAGGTTATTGCAGGCAAGCTATATGTGACTAAGAACATTGTCAGACCTAATATGTGTGGATACTGTATACCGATCGATAGCTCAAGGGGAAATGAACTATTTAGACTCTAGTGTCTAATGTTTTACAATTTGGAAGAGGCTATATAAGGACGCTTTCAACTACCATGTTGGTTTTCAAAAAAAAATTAGATAGATTAACAAGAAAAACAGCATTTCAAGCACATAAATTGACAAAATATATGTTCGTCATTTTATTGAATATTCGTTACTCTTAAACATAAAAACTAATGAAATCAACAAAACTGTATTGTAAAATCGTGTTGTTCTAGTTTGGACATGTTTTCTGTTGAGTTAATGACTTCAGAGAGCTTCACCCTCATTATAATCTAGTGAGCACCCAAAGCGTATGAAGGACGCAATAATAGTTATCCATTACAAACGTCTAGATTCTTTAAAATTGCACATTGCAGAACTGATTCATATCAAATAGCTTCTTTCCTGCTGCACTAAATTGAATAATACAAACTTTTATTTACCCTTTTTATATTTAAGAAAAGTTATGCTATGATCTGTAGAGTCCTCCTGACCTATCACAGACTCAATATCGCATGATATACTGTCGGTTTGTGATGTTGTTAGCAATCTTAATCACCTCCTGCGTCACTCACATCTGTCTGACTGTCCATTATCTACGCGAGGAACTAGCATGGAAGATAATTTTCATTACTTTGTATTTCTATATTTGTACGACAACTTCTTCACCTTGAAAACCTTAGAAAATGTAATAACCTATTAGACTTCATGTGAAACAAGAACCGTCATCTTTCTCTAGATTACAAAAATTACGCTGGAGGTTTTAGATTTAATTAAAAATGACGTGTAATTTGTTAGAAACTGTATATCTTCATATTCATGTTAAACTAAACAGATGTATATTGCTTTGTTTTATCATTGTTTTTCTACAGCATATTTGCTCAAATTTTCCCTCTTGTGGCTATTTCCCTCAATTAATTTATTTTTTGTTTCACAATAATAAATCTTTAGATTCATGTATTATTTCCCTTGGTGTATTACTTAAAAATATTACAAAATGTGTTGGAATAATAAATATTACAAAATGTGTTAGAATAATAAATATAAATGATTCATGGAAGGTTGCAACATTTGTAGTAGTCCTTGTGTTGGGGATAGATTTCAACAAGTCGTTGATGATGGAACCTCTTTTTGCTGTTGTGATTTTATTAGTGATATTTCATTACCGACTCCTTCGTACACGTCGACCTTTTGGGTACATACTTAATGTCTACTCTTAAGTACATATTGCAGCAGGAATAGCACCGCTTATTTCTAATATCCAGTATGTGTGTCATTAACTGCAGACTACCAACAAAACAGTGTATCTTTGTCGTAAATTTGAATTTCGCAGCACCGCATATTTATATTTTGAGGGAATTGGAGCTAGAACTCACTGAACGCTTAGTACCGAACGAATCTATAGTACCTACTACATTCCGCTAATTTATCCTGTGGATAAACTCTATTGGTTCTAGGCGTTAGGAATTCTACTTCAATCATCAGCACTGCCGTTTTCTAGTTCTTACTCTTGTCATTATTGTCGTCGCTGCCTCCTCATATAGACCAGACCATTGTTTTTATTGTCACTTTTGCCGCCGCTGTCACCTCATATAGACCAGACCATTGTTTTTATTCTTGTCACTTTTGCCGCCGCTGTCACCTCATATAGACCAGACCATTGTTTTTATTCTTGTCACTTTTGCCGCCGCTGTCACCTCATATAGACCAGACCATTGTTTTTACTCTTGTCACTTTTGCCGCCGCTGTCACCTCATATAGACCAGACCATTGTTCTTACTCTTGTCACTTTTGCCGCCGCTGTCACCTCATATAGACGAGACCATTGTTTTTATTCTTGTCACTTTTGCCGCCGCTGTCACCTCATATAGACCAGACCATTGTTTTTATTCTTGTCACTTTTGCCGTCGCTGTCACCTCATATAGACCAGACCATTGTTTTTATTCTTAGCACTTTTGCCGCCGCTGTCACCTCATATAGACCAGACCATTGTTTTTGTTCTTGTCACTTTTGCCGCCGCTGTCACCTCATATAGACCAGACCATTGTTTTTACTCTTGTCACTTTTGCCGCCGCTGTCACCTCATATAGACCAGACCATTGTTTTTACTCTTGTCACTTTTGCCGCCGCTGTCACCTCATATAGACCAGACCATTGTTTTTACTCTTGTCACTTTTGCCGCCGCTGTCACCTCATATAGACAAGACCATTGTTTTTACTTTTGTCACTTTCGCCGCGCTGTCACCTCATATAGACGAGACCATTGTTCTTACTCTTGTCACTTTTGCCGCCGCTGCCACCTCATATAGGTCAGATCATTGTTCTTACTCTTGTCACTTTTGCCGCGCTGTCACCTCATATAGATCAGACCATTGTTTTTACTCTTGTAACTTTTGCCGCCGTTGCCACCTCATATAGATCAGACCATTGTTCTTACTCTTGTAACTTTTGCCGCCGTTGCCACCTCATATAGATCAGACCATTGTTTTTACTCTTGTAACTTTTGCCGCCGTTGCCACCTCATATAGATCAGACCATTGTTCTTACTCTTGTCACTTTTGCCGCCGCTGCCACCTCATATAGGTCATACCATTGTTCTTACTCTTGTCACTTTTGCCGCCGCTGTCACTTCATATAGATCAGACCATTGTTCTTACTCTTGTCACTTTTGCCGCCGCTGTCACCTCATATAGATCAGACCATTGTTCTTACTCTTGTCACTTTTGCCGCCACTGCCACCTCATATAGACCAAACCATTGTTCTTACTGTTGTCACTTTTGTCGCCGCTGCCACCTCATATAGACCAAACCATTGTTCTTATTCTTGTCACTTTTGTCGCTGCTGCCACCTCATATAGACCAAACCATTGTTCTTACTCTTGTCACTTTTGTCGCCGTTGCCACCTCATATAGACCAGACCATTGTTCTTACTCTTGTCACTTTTGTCGCCGTTGCCACCTCATATAGACCAGACCATTGTTCTTACTCTTGTAACTTTGTCGCCGTTGCCACCTCATATAGACCAGACCATTATTATTACTCCTGTCACTTTTGTCGCCGTTGCCACCTCATATAGACCAGACTATTGTTCTTACTCTTGTCACTTTTGTCGCCGTTGCCACCTCATATAGACCAGATCATTTTTCTTACTCTTGTCACTGTTGTCGCCGCTGCCACCTCAAATAGACCAGACCATTGTTCTTACTCCTGTCACTTTTGTCCCCGTTGCCACCTCATATAGGCCAGACCATTGTTCTTACTCTTATTTCTTTTGTCGCCGTTGCCACCTCATATAGACCAGATCATTGACACGTCTTCCAGGTACTCCGTTATACACGTGCACTACAATATCGTTCAATCCAATTATTGATAGTAACTTTTATTAGCAATGATATGTGAATGAAAACCTCAAAACGACTAGAGGAAATGACGATAAAAACATCTGTTTTATAAGTTACAGGTATATTTTTCGTATATAAAATGTGTAAAGGTTCTTATTTAAATGGGAATTTCCATAGAGCCTAATCATGGCTACAATATTTCAGAGGGAAAAGTGCTCATCAACATTTTGATTGCTTAAAAAAGTGTAGTATACCGGCTAATTAAATAATACTTTCATAATGATATCATTGGTTTAAATCATTTGATGTTAAATGTAGCGTTGAATAACCCGAGACCAATAAAAAAACATGCATAAACTCAAGTAAGCAGTGTTTGATCTAATTAGACACTTATTGAATTAAATACATTTAAATCCTTTAAAGTCTATGAAATCTTGTGGTCCAGAAAAACTATTTAATCGTGATTATGACAATAGAACTTATGTAAAGATGTCATCGACAATGATGCAACTAATCCTTGTGTAAATGGCTTACCGTCAACGGCAGCTAAAATGCAAATCTCTGGAGCAAAGGTAATATCCGATCTGTTCAATACTTGGTAACACTAAGTTAGGGATAACACCTCTGCCACAAAAGCATGAATTTTCTCTAAAAGCTTCGCCCACCAAACGATCCAAATTAGGGAACTACCAAGAATATTCTGTCTGACAGGTAGGACACTTATTTCAGACCATAGCGAAATTTAAATTTGACATTGAAAGGTAATTTATGTTGACAAATTTGTTTATTCCAGAAATTGCGGACGATATACAGCTTATATAATCTCGAAAAAACTTTTAAAACGAGTACCTCTGTTTATAGTTTATTTAACAATATCAGTGTAGTCAATAAGAATGACATAATTTTCAAAATATGCAATCAATTGATCAATAATACGGAAGGAGATTTAAAACCCTTGCTTTGCAGAGGTAAATTATGACTTTGGAAGCTATTTGTCATATTGCAAGAAACAGGTCTAGGAAGTCGTAATATCTCATTCATATGCAAGAGGGGTCATACTCCAGTGTAAAGGAGGAAAGTAGCTATGAAAAACAAATCAAGGGTAATTTATGACACAGATATTCCGTTTTGTTCAACTAAGTAACTTACTATTGTGAACCGCTGGTTCAGTTGCTTTTTTTGTCTTCGGACAACTTCTACATAACAACATCTGGATAGGTAATGCAGGTTCTTAAGTACCTGTTCAACTATAAACCATATGAAGGCGTTGTAGAAATGCTACCACACAAAACTGGAAAATTCACAATAGTAAATTTAATGTCAACCTTTTTGTCGTAAATGTTGGTTCGCAGTCGATCTTAATTACCATTTATAGATGTAGATAAAGGTATCAAGCAGACTTGGTTGAGGAATCCTTAATTTCAAGTTCAATGGGTAAGATGCAATCAACACAATGAATTAACTTGATGTTATTCGGTAAAAGAACGTCATGTTTATGGCGGACAGTATTATTAAGAAGAGAGTAACATGTTTTTACGAACCCCTTGAATAATATATAGAGGAACAACATACGTCAGAGCTGATGATGTATTGCAATTAATAAACAGAAAGTGGACAATTAAAAAGTTCTCACTCTTATCCTAGAGTTTAGTTTGGAGTTTTTTTAGTCTTTTCTGACAAGACACCTAGTTGGTTGAATTGCTATGGTGTTGATGAAGCACCTTGCAAACCTTTAAATACAAATTTGTAATCCATTGACAAATATAACATTTTAATCGTTAAATATAAGTAGTATAAAGATGTGTACATATATATGTATTTCTTTTTCAGAAAAAGTAGAAGAAAGAAAATGGAAGCTTTGAATAGAAGAGATAAACAAGCTTTAAACGAGGTAAATACACACAACTAAATTTGGAGTTTTACAGGACACTTCGGGTTTATTGCCAAATAAAAATTATACCTGCAAAAATCGCATAACACTGAGTGATACCCTTTCCAACAAACAAACAAACGTCGGAACATGTCGGTTCCCTTGCGGAACTTAACTCTTCTAAGATTAACCTCCCTAAATGTCAATGATGTATTCACCTATGATCTCCCCTGCCATGCTTGTCCTCGTAATTGTTTACATATTTATACCACACATTGCTTAACATCACTGTCGCTGTGCAGCATTGCTATTCAGAAAAGTCTTAATTGTAAAATACTTCGGAAGTGCTGACGTCACAATGGATTTTCCTTTGATCTCCCAACACTTACGATGGATTTTACACTTACGACTTTTTGTGAAATCCTGCGCAGTTTTCTAAACATTTATATGAACTATTTTCATGGTTTAAATGAGTTGTCGTGTTCCCATAATGAATAAAGGAACTCATTATTATAAGCAATGACATCAATTTATACGTTTAGTTTTAACTCTTGATGTAAAAACAATATTTTTCAGTGCTTTTATGCACTATATTTCTATATTTATGTGTTCGGAAACCATTTCAGAGTCTAAAATCATTCCCGATTTAATAGCCTCTACAGTTTACCGATTTAAAGATATTTTATTAATATGTCTATATATATCTATATGTGCCCATGGATGAAACAAGGATATTATGTACTAACACAACATATCACTGACCTACTAGGCCAAATAACCAGGACAATAAAGCCGCGCTATCCAATAAAGTCTGTAATTTACGCATTTAAGAAGGAGAATATAAATAATGACTGTTTTTGCCCAAAAAGATGCATTATCAATATATACACAAGTATTACACTGATCTTTAAAGTAAATGCAAAACAATATTAATAACAAAAATATTTATTTATATTCAATCAGATGACGCTAGTTTTACTTCGTCGAAACTTCAAATAATCGTAACTTTATGTAAAAATAATAAAATATGTTTGTATTTTGAAATAAAAACAAGATTGGTTGGAATCGCACAAAAAGTAATGATGTTATGGCTTGAATAATTGGGGTATGGAAACGGGTTGGAACGGTTACGATAAATTCTATCTGTGGAACAAAAATATTTTACCATTTTAAAGGTTTGACTAAAGTGACATTCAATTTTTGTATATAATGTTCCTAGATATAAAAATGTGGCCATATTCATTGATCCAGGAAAAAAAATTGAGGAAAATTTATTATTTTTGAGTCGTAGTTTTAGAACTTGCATCAGATTTAGAACTTAGCAGTTTCTTTGTATTCAGTTTTTATTACATATAGCTGTCGTTACGATGACATAAAAATTTCTCTGTCTTTAAGCTATGTGGTTAAAAGGGGTCAAACACGGTTTATTAAATTACTTATTACTTTCTTTATTATTTTCTTGAGGATAATTTTTAATTGACTTATTTTTGCCAAAGTGAACCAATTAAACACGGTAATACTTTTGATGCAATTGACATATAATTATAAATCAATATAATTGGTTACTTTTGTATAAATATTACTAAATTAGGTAATTACAATGTTTAATTTATTTTGTCATATCTGAAACATTTCAATTATTTTGATGATTAATTGACTAATCCATTTAGGTTTTTTCCTAATTTGGTTTGGCTTGTCCAATGACTTTAAATGATACTTAATAAGTTTTTGAAAAATAATTAAGAGTAAGTGAGATGTTTAAGCCAAAATTCTAAAATATGAGAAAAAAATCACAGCTGCATAAGTTGTCCTGTGGGCGTTCTTATAAATTATTGGTGACTTGGACCGTTTTGGTTATTGTAAAAATTGATCCACATTGGAGACCTTCATTCTGTTGTGTATAATGTGGACATTAAGATTCCTTGTGAGCTGCAAATATGCCCCAGACGAATATATAGATGCAACAAAGTGCCAATTATTTTTTCCGGTCAGTATCACAGATTTGTTTAATTACCTATTATAAACATGTAAACTAAATGGGAGTTTTAATGGACTTTATTCTCAACAAAAATACACTTAAAATATCCTTCTGAAGTAGTCAGTGGTTGGGAATCATAGACGTATTTCATAACAAATATTTGCTTATTGGATATTTCACCTAATTAAACAGAGTTTGATTAGTAGGGACTAAATAAATAAAAGAACTATACGTAGTCGTACATTCACCTTGGTATCTCTGATGACATTTTATTTTAACCACTGGGTCGATGCCTCTGCTGGTGGACTGTTAGTCCTCGAGGGTATCACCAGCCCAGTAGTTCCACTTCAGCGCTGACATGAATATAATTGATTCTTTTTGTAAAAATAGTCATTGTCTAAATTAACTCCCCTAAAATTTCAAAAACCATTTTAATTCTAATTTTGTTTTCTATTTTCAAATTGTAGATAGCCTTAACCAGATTTGGTATAAAATTTTTGACTTTTGGTGATCAAAGCTCTATAACGTCCGAGTCATTTGGATTTGAAATATTGTTTGGGTTTGAGCGCCTTCATATGAGTTTTGATCAGACAAAACGCGCTCCTGGAGTAGTAAATTTTATTAACCTTGGTATCTTTGATGACATTTCATTTACATTAAAGCTGAATACGTATCTTTTTTGAAATATGTGTCTGAATAAGGTGATGTTAATTGAATTTTTAGGCTATGGAAATTTCCTTCCTGCAAATGTTTCTTCAAAGCTTAAAGCATGCATTTTAAGTCGTGTTTGCCAAATAAAAATTAAATTTTCATCGTACTATTTGCACAATAGGTTTGAAAACTCGTGTTTTCGGACTTCTAAGTGATATATGCCATGTTGAAATGTCTAAACCTATACGTTTCTAAATAATAATATTTTCATTGCAGTCAATGTAAACGTCGCAACCATAACAAAACCTCAGTTCAAAGTACCATGCGACATAAAATAAGGAACAATACACGAAATTATTCAATTGAAATAAGAAATAATTTATGGCTGCCCTAATTTTATTGATTATTTAAATAATGATAGGCATTATATTCATGAATATTTTGTCTACCATATTTAAATAATCCATAAATAAAAAATTCGGTTCTGATATGAAAATAAAGAAATTTTACATTTCGCGGCTACATAGGTTAAGGTTTATTTTGGCTGTTCCATTTTCCGAGATCCTCCCTTGTTACAACATTATTGTTTTTGTCAAGTAAAACTTGCTAGAAAAAGAGGGAGAAATATAAATTAATAACAAACTAACATATTTATTAACATTATAATTTACCAATCAGAACAAAGAACGACAAAATTGAATGCTTCATTACATCAGTAACCGTGTCTGTGACTGTGGTGTTGTATTTTCGTCAGAAAAGAAAGCTGCTTACCGTGTTTGGTAAAGTTGATGCTCACGCTGTGGATCCAAAATGGTGCAAATTTAAATGAAAAATCACGTTTGAAATCCGGTTGTGTTTTCCTTTTGATATAGGAAATTAATTTGCGGCGGAGAAGCGCGGTTTGCATTGAACGTCATTGTAAACAACTCAATGTCCTTTGAAAACACAACGTAGCAAAAGCCAAGGAAGATTTGTGACATGTAAAGAATAAAGGTATCGAATGGAATTCGGACGTGTTATTGTGAAAAAATGTCTTTTGTATTTTTGTAATGGAAAGGTAAAATATGGAATAATAGAAAAGGCAAGCAAAACCATTAGCACACAGGGGGGAGGGTGATTTTTTAAATAGCTGGAACAGTCATATGTTATTGAATATTTAAATAGAGGTTTGTTTCCAAAGCGTTTGAAGGACATGTTAGAATTGTCATTTAAACATAATCTTGGAGTCTTCATGCATCATATCTGTACATGTATCTAAGAAATTGACTAGTTCTTAATAAGAAGAACGTTGACTTATTTTACTCTTAACTTGTGTAAGTCAGTAATTGCTATGAATCTCCAAACGATGAGAAAACATAGTTAAATACTAAAATGATCGCCTATTATATCTATTTTGGTTTTTGCTAAATTAATCTACTGATAAATGTTTATAGAAATTGCAACACAATGACAATGAAAGTTGATTACTGTTCTGTAAAGTATAAACTAAAAAAATTATCCCTGCAACTATCATGAGAAGTATTTTAATGTCGCACAAAAGTAGTATTACAATAACTGCATCGGTATGTGAGGCAGGAGATCATGTTTGTCTCGTTCTAGTGTCTTAAAAACTTAGCTCACAACGGGATCTTCACTCTCCTGCATCCTGGGACAGATTATCGGAATCGTGAAGGTTTTATATGCCTGAAATCTCTTAAGATACGGTCACTTCCATCTGGGATGTGATTGTGATCTTTCTGCCACAGTGATGGTAATTTAATCAAAATCCATTGTTTCCTAATCCTTGATTTAACAATGGACGGCTTGCATTAATATACAGCATTAATCAGAGTTGAAAGAATGTGTTATAGTGAGATAACATGGATAACTGCCGACAGTGTGTTGCTTTTATGTTACATGGCAGACATTGAGTTACATGTTTGTGACGTAGTACTGCTGACATTGAGTTCCTTTTTATGTTACATAGTAGGATTTCATGGCTAACTGCTGACATTGAGTGACATGTACATGTATGTTACATGGTGGGATGAGACATTGTGTTACATGTATGTGACATGGTTAACTCATGACTTGAGTTACTTTTATGCGACATGATGGGATTACATGGCTAACTGCTGACATTGAGATACAAGGATGTGACATACTAAGATTTCATGGCTAACTGCTGACATTGAGATACAAGGATGTGACATACTAAGATTACATGGCTAACTGCTGACATTGAGATACACGGATGTGACATACTAAGATGATATACCTATCTGCTGACATTAAATAGCTTTTAGATGACATGGTGCGATGACAAGGCTAACTGCTGACCTTGAGTTACTTTTATGTGACATAGTGGGATGATATAACTAACTGATGACTTTGAGTTACTTGTCCGCGACACGGTACGATGACATGACTTATTGCTGACATTGACTTACATGTTTGTGACATGGTAAGATAACATAGATAATTTCTGAGGGTTAAATTTTCATAAACATGCTGGCCCAGTCCCAGGCATGCAAATTATTTATATATTGTGTTCTTCTTGTGTTATAAGTAAAAGTTACATGAATCAATATTAACTCACTGAATGTAATATAATAGTTCTATTTCATGTAAACAGTGGCATAACATAATGGCTAGGTAAATGTTTCCTGATAAGAAAATATCAATAAAATATAATTTTTTATATTCTTATTGTTTAAGGAGTTATTTAATGCTGCTAAAAGTGGTGACTTGAAAGCTGCGGAAGTGTGTTTAGAAAATGGTGCAGATGTCCACTATAGGTTTGGTTGGAAGGTAAGTTGTACAATTGTGTCGGATAAATTGACTTTTCGAATTTGTTATCAGCTTTTGTAGATATTTTTTATCATGTACGAAAATAATGGATATGAATCCACAAACAGATATCACATAGGGGTTGTTCACGTTTTAACACCACACAGTTGATTATCTTGTCTTTTTAATGCAAGTTAATTATTTATAACAAGTCATGTGTAGATCATCTAAAAATATATTACGATAAATATTAAATAACAACTATAAAATATATGGTTAAATACATGTACTACAACAACAGATTAACAACTGGAAAAAAAATTCCAGTATCAAATAGGCATACTACAAATGTCTAGTAGTACACGGGTACACTGCACATGTCTAGAATCAGAAAGGTACACTGCTTATGTCCATTATCACACAGGCTCAGCGCATATATCCACTACCACGATGTAAACTTCAAATCTAGTATCACTTGTAGACTGCACATGTCCAGTATCACACATGTAGTTAATGCATTTGTTAAGTATCACACTGCTACACCTCATATGACAAATTTTTATATATGGCATGTTTACTCTTACATGCACATGTATATCAATATGTTTATATATGTCATGTATACTTATATGTTAAATACAGCACATGTACATATCCCAAGTATTGTACAGGTAGACCACGTCTGTCCAGTATGACTCGGGTACAATGCATATGTCCAGTATAACACTGTATATGTCTAGTTACATACAGGTAGATTGTGAAAGTCCGATATCTCTCAGATGCCATTTTTTATCTTCCAATCAACTTCACGTTCACGCGTTTCTGATGCCGACGAGTGTCGCAATTCGTTAATTTTTTTCTCGAGAAACCGTAAGTTCTTGAGACTTGGGACCACAGCCATTGATCCTAAATGACATGTTACATTTTAAAATGTCAAGGTCAAAGGTCAAAAGTCACCATTAGTCTTGTTAGCACTATATCTCATAAATGATAAAAGATAGAAGCAGACAATAAACAAGTAAAATGCATTTCTTATCGATACCTTCATTTAGTACATTTAACCCAAAGCTGTGCGATGAACCGTTTTCAAGTAACAACCTTTGACCTTTGACCTTTGACTCGTTTCAGTCAATCGGTTGTTTGCTTACACCTTGCAAATCGTTAGAGATAATATAGTAAACATATAGGTTTAAAGTTATCAGTAGGAACAGAGCTTCCATGTGAGCCAAAGGTCAAATGTTAAGGCCTAATTTACCATGTTAAGGTGAAAGGCCAAAAGTCAAGGTCAAAGGTCACAATTGGTTAGCACAATATCTCATAAGAAATAAGAGATAGAAGCAGATAACAAACTAACAAATGAGAGAAATACTCCTGTTATCATTTGGTACATTGGCCCAAAGATGTGTGCTGAACGTATATTTTGTTATGGCGACATGTTACAAGATTCATTAATTTCAAGTAATGATACATTTTACCATAAATGAGGCCAGATGTTGTACTCGTCTCTTTATTCTGAAATAGAAAACATCTTATTAACTTTTGATACAAAAAGTCATTTGTTCATTTTTTAACAATAGAGAACATCTGTAATGACCCACATAACAAACATTTCGTTATTTACAAGACCGAATATTTCACCATAAATGTGGCACATTGATCTAAATCAGACAATATCAATCTTAACAACGTTTGTTACAAAAAACTATTATTTTATACTTTGACCACAGAGATCTATAGTACTCCATATGTTCCATATAAACATCGATTATTTCACACAAATAAAATAATTCACCATAAGTCTGGTATTTTATTTTGCTCGACATTTATCAGAATAGAAAATATCCATCTTAACGACCTTTTTAACAAAAAGACTTCTTTTTAATTGTAACTACAGATAATTCCCGTACATCTTACATCTTTAATGACTTACATTATAAAACATACATTATTTCCTTAAAACTAAATATTTCACAATTAGTGCGACGATTTGTTTTACTCGACTTGTTGTCGTGAATCAGTAAATGTCAAGTTTTATTTGATCTGTTAAATTACTTGTGTTATATGTAGCTGTATAACTTACATTGAGAAGATTTTGTATTTGTTTTTTTAGAAACAGACCCCACTTCACGTGGCGCTAGAAAACAACTACAAAGACATGGCAGCATTTCTGTTATCAAAGGGGGCTGACATTAAAATACAGTATAACTTTGTATGTATTCCTTAGTGAAAGGTTGTGCGTTTTTGTGGATTTTGCGGGATGCCGTTCAGTATAACCAACTGAACAAGTTTACAGTTTGATTTTTCAAACGTGATGCTTTTTCTATATTTTTTCTATAAATAATCTTTATACCAACAGATTTAAAAAAAAAAAAAAACAATAACAAAAATTTCCACATTTGGTGAGAAAGAAACTAACACCCATTCTAAATTCAGTTTGAATGCAAATCAGTATATCATACCTCTGTATAAGATCAACACAGTCAGGAAATAAAAGTTTTGACTTTTGTCCACAAACATTAATACACAAAAGTATTAAACCCCAATAAATTCCAAATCTTCATTTAGCCGTAAGTCCCTGGTATCGTCTATTCCATGCAAGTTTTATTCTTCTCATAATTTCGTCCATATCTTTCTGTAAACGATACGCGCCACAATCGCGTACTGTTGATTCCGTGTTGTCCAAACCAGTGTTCATTTCGCAATAAAACTTGTTATTCCCTAATTCTCTACGAAGAAAATTATTCCAGGTCGTTTCGCCCCTATTCCTGTTGGCCCGTTAGCACTGAGTCGTTTCGCCCTGATTCCCATGCGCCCTGGGTCGATTCGCCCCGGGGTCATTTTGAACCTATATAGTGCTTCGTTTCGTCCTGGGTCGTTTAGCTCCTGTAAATAAAAAATGTGTTAAAGCTGATTATCAGGGACATTCTATGCTAGCTATAGACTAGTATAGAATCTCTTGTTTAATGAAGTATATATTAAAACAACTTTAAGTATATCTCAAACATTTGTTTATGTGTATTTTAACAATATTGAGCAGGGTTTAAATTATTGAGGAAAAAGTATCAACGAAAGACAAGAAAAAATACATTACAATAGAATCATCTCAAAAGCAGCAAAATTGTTTTTAAAAAAATAGACATTTAAATTGTTTAATAGCAATGTTTTTTAAAATAAGTTGCTAGAAATATAAATGAAGTATATGTAAAACTAGTTAAAAATTACACCGATTCCTTTAAAAAATAGTGTGTTTACAAGTCTTATTTGCAGGTTTAAATTATAAAAACCAATAAAAAATGACTGCCTAAATACTATTTGTTATTATGTTTAAATCATTGCAATACTCATTTAAACACTGGGAGTATCATATTTGCAATTTCCGTCACCATGAGCATGACCGCCTCGGATTATTTCTTTTGCTCGAAATGGTTTGCTGTCATATTTTCCAACATTTTGTACAAAGTAAAAGTCAAACGGAAATAATCTTACACTGTTTTTGTTATGAATACAATTAACCATTGGCCTTTCAATGTTATGTTCCATATCGGGGTTCTCCTATTCGATTGTTATTTCATTGAAAGAAAAAGTTAATTTAATTTTAAATTAAGACAGATACCTTTGTTAAATAATAGGTGGTTCGTTTGGTGTTATCAAAAATAATGGTTTGCATTGCTTTTCTGACTGAAAAATTAGGGTAAAGAAAGTGGGGGTCATATATTGTTTCAAAGTTCCCCCAGGTGCCCTTACGTATTCGAAATTCCATTTCTTCCTCTGCATTAAAACGCTTTTATGTTGTATTTTCATACCAAAGAATGCATATCTTTCAAAAATATATTTATTACAACAATCATTGTTGACCAATCAGGTTTAACCCGACCGTTTTATTTCATGCTATACATTGTGCTCATAAAATTGCCGCACCGGTAGCGGTTCGTATTAGTACATTTAATTTTAAATTAAGACATTTAATTTTAAATTAATGTGGCTCTATACAATTAAAGAAATGGCGCGTAACACGATAAACATGATGCAGTGACGAAAATACGAAAATTTCTCATTAATGGGAATATAATTTAAAGGCAAGTCGCCCTCCAACGCAACTCATAAACAATATAGACATCAGCTGCTCTTATGGTTTTCTGTTGAGTTTTTGCCATCAAATGGGAAAATATTTAGACAAAATTTGGGAATTTGGCTCAAAGAAAACAGCCGAAAACCAAGAGACGAATTTAGCAGAGAACTTGATGAGGTTGTCATTATTTACTTATTTAAAATACAATGACAAAACACACATTGAAAATGACAAAGACAATGATCAAAAGATGAATGAACATGACTTGGAATTTGCATGAGTCCGAAGAGAAGATTATAGTGAGTCCATCAAACAAACTTTGTGGATGTGCAGGTTTATTTACCCAACTGTACAGTCAGGTCATTTATACAGAAACATTGATTGAATATAGAGAAAAATGCCTAGAGACTGATAAGGGTTGGGGCTAGAGAGGGGTCCATTAACAGATTAATATTTTTTTTTTATTTTTCCCAAAACAGATAACAGTACATTTTAAATAATGATGACAGATAACAGCAATTTACATGAGAAAGCAGTGAGTTTAAAAATCGAAAAAACCGAAAACAGCAGAATTTTTTGCAGAAGGGCAATACTATTAACAGCAAAAAGCGTTTCATTCTCATTATAACAGTTAACAACCATGTCAATTTTCCAGGAAACAGATAACAGTTAATGGTTGAAAAACAGTTAACAGTTGCTTTATTTAAAAAAAAAACAATTAACACACCTGTAAAAATTCCCAAAACACCACATTAACAGAAAAGATCTTACCCACCCCCCCCCCCCCGCCCTCCGTTAAGGCAGAGTTGAATGTGATTCTTTAAATACAGTTGTATGCTCACAGGAAAAAATATTCAAAAACTGATGCAAAAAACATAAGGCAAAAGACAGGAAAAGACTTCATCAAGAATATTACTTCAATGGACAGCAAAATTGCAGAAATACATTTATGTTTGCACATGCAGTAGGAAAGTGTAAGCTAGTTGCGATGTCTAGATCACTTGACAATGAAGGTCTGAAACCAAGAACTCATGGAAACACTGGTCCAAAACATGCATTCCCCTACAGAAAAATAAATTGATGGCCAATCGCTAGCTATGGGGTTGCCAGTTGACGGCTAGCTGTTTTAAGCAAACAAGTTGAGGGATGTGTGATGATCAATTTTGCTCAGCTTAAACCTGGCCTAAAACTGTATTTTGGACAGGTGTCCCTCAACTGCATAGTCATCAACTGAAGGTGGCCAACGAGTTGAGCATTTGTACTTGAAGTTATATATATAGTTGAGGACAAGTTGAGCATTAGGACTTCAAAATTTATATAGTTGAGGACAAGTTGAGCGTAAGGACATAACTTTTTATGTAGGTGTGGTAAAGTTGACTATTATGATATTATGTACTTAAAAAGTTGACAAATGACATTTATCACCTATGTGCCTACACTATGCACTATGTTCATAGAAAAACATGTCATTTTTGGTTCTCAATAAACTTATATTTGAAAACATAACAAGTATCTAAGATATTAATAAATGATTGTAATTATCTCATTTCAACATGCACATGCCAAGGGTAGAAATAAGAAAAATCAGCTAACTTGGCCGACACGGCATGTCAATTCCAATATTTGGTTGCCCTTCCTTATTTTTACTTGCCCTACACTTTGATAGCTCCTGTCAGACGCACCAAGCTCATTTACGGTGCTTATACAATCGAGGGTCTGAGTCCAGAAGCTCTGGGGGTAAAAGAAACAAAATCCTGCATTCTAGGCTTCTCATGTCAGATATGTTATTGCAAGTTTCAATTTATCTTTTTTGAACCAAAAATTTAACTTTTTAAGGAAAGAGAATGTAAAATTAAAACCAAATGAATTTGGTTAATTGTTAAATACTAACCATTCTCTTCAATGCAACACCTCATTACGCTTTACAGTAACTGTATAACAAGTTATTTCTAGTGAATTACTTTTTCTGTTACCCTGCACTTATTCAATAGCTTTGCTTTCTAATTTTTAAAAGTAAAAAAATATATATAAAAAGTAATTTTCTGTCAGACTTGAACACATCATCCTTACGAGTAATGGTTTCTGTGTCGATATCAATCCACGAAATCCTGACAAACTTAGCTAGGAAATTCCCGGGCTAGAAGATTTTCCAATGACGTCAATCCTTCAAAATATCAACTAATGAAATTGCTTGAAAGAAGCAAGTGTTTGGCAGTAATCATTCTTACTCATTCTTGACTGTGAAGAAAACGTAACGCAACTAATAATTACGCGATAATAACAAACTATTAACACTACTGTACAAAATAAACTGATTTTCACATGGTGTATGAATACATCCGTTTGGTTTATTTACAATCGACATGGGGATATCCCTTAACCAAGTCGTGAAAGAAAGCAAGCTTTTGATTGGATACATTAAGGTATGGTGTAGCCAATCAAAATAGTGACTTCTAGCTCGGGAATTTCCTAGCTAAGTATGTCAGGGTTTCGTGGACACTTACAGTAGACCTAGAAACCCTGACTTGTGAGGATGAGGACATTTTTTTGCATTTTCTTATCTACCAAATAAGGGTAATGAAAAAAAATCGTGAATAGAACAGAAATATTCAAGATGAAAATTTCATGATATCTTGACTGCTGTTTTGACAATAACAATCACCATTTAATATTAAGTAGTAGTTTCTTTTCAATAATAAATAAATAAATTGTGATTGTAAATTTAATTCATATTTCCAATAAAAACAGATTGTATAGTCTTAGTTTCAAATAATAAATGCACTAAAGATATAAAAAAAATCTCAGATATTTGAAATGCAAAGCATGTGCCTTAAGAAAAGGGGAATGGGTTTTGGGTTTGTGTAGGAGGAGTTGATTACGTTTTCTACAAATGTTCTGGAAATGACAAGAATCTAGAATTCTCGATCGTGCAACGCCTTTTTAGAAATTGATTGGGTCGATGTCAAAGGATGCTCGGAGAAATTTAAAGAGATGGGTCAAATTTTTTGTGATACACAATCGGTCTTTTTGACAATTTCTAGTATGCGTCCTTGTACTTCTGTAAAAAAATCCCTTCAAAACTTCAAACCATGATTGCGAATTCTACCGAGGCAATTTCAAAGTCACCGAGGAATGGACAAATTATTATTGTACGATCCATTTATTTGCTAATTGAAAACCAATTTCATCAATATTTTGTAAAACACGTTCATGATACCTTTTCAAGGAACTTACGTACTTGCCCGCAGCAGATTTTGCTTGCCTCGGGCGAGCGGGAGAGCTTATTTCGAACCCTGACATGCCTCAACCCCTGCCCCCCCCCCCCCCCCCACACCCACATACACTTTTATACCTCTCTTGGATTCTTAAAAAAATGTATGAGTGGTGAATTCAAACTCAAAGATGTTTGTCATACTTTTTTGATTCATAATAATACAAAAACTGTATTAGGCTGGCCATTATCAACATAATCTCATAAAATGTTTTCCATTGAAATTACTTCTATAATGCTTAGTCATTGTTGACAGCTAAAACACATTTAATTCAGTGAAATTCTTACATTTGATCAGTTGTGTCTAATGTGTTACATTTTTTAAATTTAGTTTATTTATTTATTTTTTTTAATTTACCTTCCAAACCATTTTGTAAATATTTGTCATCGTGTTATCATATACACATTTAATTAAACAACGTATAAATAATTTATTCTTTTTTTCATTTATATGACATTTCTCCCAGAGGTGCGATGGGAATTTCTCTGCACATGACCATAATAATATTTAAATAAGTTAAGGATGCGACGGCGGTTTCCATTGGTCGTCTATATGTATCCCATCGTGCTCGTTATATATCACAACATCCGTATCAGCTTACATCAGCATCCATCTTGCGATTGAGAAAGCGATATAAAATAATTAACGCTATTAATCTTATTTAGACCGTCCGACCAAGGGCATTAAGTTGTCGGTGTAGGACGTAAAAAACTCCCCAAGAAGAATCTTATTTAGAAATAGCAGTTTACATATAATTACTTGTTTTATATAGAACTTGCATCCACATTGTGTATATATTTTGTGCGGTACCCCGATTTACCGAAATACCCGTCAATTACCGAAATACCCTTTGAAATTACCGAAATACCCCTAGAAAGTACCGAAATACCCTTGAAATTACATTTTTATGTATTATAAATGATAGATACTACCATATAATATGATAAAAAAAAACAATATTTGGGAAAAAATTATTACGCATTGTCCGACAGAATCAAAGATGTACGAAGAGCACTGGTAAACATTGGACAATATCGACTTGCTGAGCACTACAGACATTTTGCTATTTCCAAAACGTTATGGATATCAAAAACTGACCAGGAACGTGACAGACTTTACAAACGATTGCATATAACTACAACCCCAAAGACAAAGAAACAGTGACATCATTGGACGGACAGACAACAGTAGTGAAACCTCGATCGCATGGGAAGAAGATAGGTCAGAGAAAAAGAAAAATCAACGAGCGGACTAGCAACTTGAAGTATTCAAGAAGTCGAATCGAAGAAGTCAATGAATAACGTACTAAATTAATCTCTCTATATTTTGTTGTTTTTTTTGTTTATTTTAATGATGTTTAACGTCACTTTCAGCAATTTTTCAGCTATATCTTGGCGTCCAGTTATTATTAGGAGACGAAGCCAGAGATAACCCCCGATCTTCGGTAATCTCTATATTTTAAAATATGGTTGTCTAACATAAATACAACAAAATTTTTCTCGGTGCAAGATGTGTCAGTACTTTTATAACTAAAATTTAACTACGCGGATTACAGCAGATCTCCCAAGCCTTGTGCAGGATGTCTTAGTAGTTTTAAATTTCATAAATAAAATGTAACTAACTGTTACACGGACTACAGCCGATCTCCCGAACCTTGTGCGTGATGTCTTTGTAGTTTTAAATTTCATAAAAAATGTAACTAACTGTTACACGGACTACAGCAGATCTCCCGAGCCTTGTGCAGGATGTCTTAGTAGTTTAACTTTAACAACAAAAACTATCCCTTGGTCTATTTTCATACGTTTTTTGCAATATTATAGGCAATACAATACTGATTAAAATATTTTAATAATAATAATAATAATAATTGTACTTTCTACAAAAAATTATAATTGAATAAATATATAAAAGACCCTAACCCTCCCTCACATGCTCATAGTCTTGAAGTGGCAGGGGGGGGGGCTCTTAATTATTTACAATTGTAATTGTGTTGATTAATTGAGGTCAATTGATCAATCAATTAATTGTAATGGTAACTAATTTTGTCCAATATGAGCTACTCACATGCATGACATATTTTAAATACTTTCATAACAATAATCTTTTATATTAAAAAAATACTAAGATTATTATTAAATTTACATATCTATTTTAATAAATATGGTTCATTATTAAAAATAGATATAATATTTTTATTTCACACATTAATCATTATTCCGTAGAAACTGCTTAGAAATATTTAGTCCGACTAACAGTACTTTTTATTCTTTGATCTAGAGTGTTCTCCCATAGCTATTTGACCTATATATTGGACGTATCGGGCTGTTACAAAAAATTATTCTGTGGGACAAAGCGTATAATTATTTCCCAGATATTGGTTTATTATCATAATATATGGTAATATCTATCATTTTTTATACACAATAATGTGATTTCAAGGGTATTTTGGTACTTTCTAGGGGTATTTCGGTAATTGCAAAGGGTATTTCGGTAATTGACGGGTATTTCGGTAAATCGGGGTACCCTATTTTGTGTGTATTGGAAATTATCGTACTGAAGCAAATTTATTTTAATCGTATAATATTTGGTTTGTTTACTTTACAGTGTATACGGTATAGTATTGTGTATATAGTGTGTTTTGTATTTGTTTGTTTTTCTTTTATTAATTACCGTTAGGGTAGAGGGATACATTTGATTGTAAATATAAGTTTTTTGTTATAATTTTTCATAGCTTCCTTTCGTATATTATATTGAATTTCGCTACCTAACAAAACGTATTAATTTAATAATAGTATTGCGCTAAAAAGTAAAATAGTCGAGAAGCATTTAATTGCAGGTTACTCCTACAGAAGATTATCTAAGCTCAGACTGAAGACCACTTTGACCATGATTCTGGACCTTGTTGAACCACCAGTGCAAGACATGTCATATGCAGATGTTGTGAAGTTCTGTCCTGCGATACAAACATTGAAAATGTCGTGTAAAAAGGTACCTTTTTTCTTCTTTGAGTTGTTGGTACAAAACGACCTTTTTCAACTTAATGCCCAAAACAATAAATGAAAATTTTATGATTTAACTAACATCTTTCGGTGTAAAACAGGAGTCCGTATCGACTGTTTTAAGTTCTGCGGGTTATTTTAAATTAGTTGAATGATAAATGTTTCCAGTTTTTTCATATGATTTGTTTAAATTTGTGGTACCTTTAAGACATGATTAAATTTTGTGTTCTGCAGTGTTTTTATCTTTTCCGGTTTTTTAGCTACTTAGGTGGTAAAAATACTGTATAGACTATACATTGTTTTCAAGACATAATTGCTCTCGTTAAAGGAGGTGGAAATAGTAATGCTGATTAGGTGACATTATAAAAAATTTATGGCACTTTTAGTTTAAAATGGCAACATTTGTTATGAATGAGGCAGCGTAAGAAAGACGATGCAAAACGAAACATGTGTTTTGTTGTGCCAGGGGTGCAAAGCCAACACTAAAATTAAATTTATGGAAAGGTAGTCAAGTTGTATTCCGTTTTATGCTGTTCACATGATGTAGAGGAAAGTGCCCTAAATAAAATCAAGTGATACAATAAATCACATGATAAAATAAATCTAACTACCTATCTTGAAAACGGCATATTAAGAAACACAGCACACGAAAAAAGCAGGACAAGGGAGATAACTGTGAAATAACATCAAAATTGAGCCAGATTATATAATGTACTTTTTTCAGACATCTAGGTACAAGAATCAAATGAAGTCACTGCCAACTCCACCAGTCAGAAGAAAAGCTATTCGGAAGGCCAATATACCTACAAAAAAGGTACGATTATAACAAAACTTAACTTAGCCAGTCGAGCAAAAGTTAAAAATTTTTTATTTTAATTGTTAAAAAATGTTATTGCTTGGTAATAACCATGGCCTCCATCAGGATTCAGTAAACATTCATGACGTCTATTTTAATGATTGAGTATAGATCTCATCATACAGATATAAATTTTAATTGTTTGTATTTTCCTTTAGTCTTACAACAGAAATACAGTACAGGTTTATAGGTTGGTTGCAATGATGGAACGAACTGTTGAACTAACATTAAATGCATGGTTTTTTAGTTATTTTGAAGTCACATAAGTATTGGAATGCATTAATTAGTCCAATTAGTGTGTGTTGATTATTTTGCATGAATGACTTGACATATTAAATGTTCATTCCAGATTTGGCCCTTTAACTTTGATTACTAGATTTCACAAAATGTGTTTCCACTTGTCCAATTAATGATTTGTGGTCACAACACATACAAATATCCATGATGCTGTTGTTAATTGGATTAATCTCAAACAAATAAAATGAAAGACATTTTAATTCTGACAAACAAGCCAATATCCCGCCCCCATCCCCCAAAACCACTACCACCACACACACATATATAGACACACCACCCCCCCCCCCCTGTTCACATTGAAACATAGGAATCAACTCTGCATGTGTTTTTAGAAGTTTTTTCAATGCATGGTATAAAGTGAAAACAAGTGATAAATTTATTTACTTGCTTATAAATACAAAATGCAATCATCTTGCTGTATTTAGCCAAACCAAGTAAACATGGTTATTTTGTACAGGATTTAATCTCGGATATTGTTATTAAATAAGAAACAAAGTAATAAACATCTTGTTGAATGAAATGAGCATACTTGTGAAACTTTTAGACATAACAAACTTTTATTTTAATCTATGTATATTTAAAGGAATTAAACAAATTAAAAAACTTGGTCATGTTTACAATTAATTCATTCATAGAACAATTACTACATTCATAGATTTTCACAGATTTAATTTTGAACTAAAAGACATATACTTTATGTTTGTTGCATTTGAAACAAAACTGTTGGGTGCTTTTTTGATTTTGAAATATACATAATATTATTTGTTTATTTCATTTCAGACAAAGGACTAGTGAAGTTATTGTAGATGTGGGTGATAATATAGCTATTATATTGCCAACATCAGCCATACATGGCATATACAAGGTAAATTTTAATTATAGTTATAAGTAAAAATAAATTATGCTAAAATAGAGCTGCTGGTTCTATCAAATAATCTTGCAGCTGACATGGCAGAATTGTCCTATGATTTTTTTAGTGAAATTAATACAATAAAAATAGGATTAATTCAAATTTCATTGGTGAGACAATTACATGTGACTGTATAACAAGTACACTTTATATTGCTTCCAGGGAGAAAAATCAGTGCTTTGCACAAAAAGTAAAAGTAAACAGAAAGCAAAGAAAAAACAGGTCAAATCAACAGCAACCTTTGTGGTATGTATTTAATCACATGGATAGAATTCATTACATTGTTTTTGTGTCCAGTATAACTATGGTCTAAATCATTGTATTTTGGCCTGAGTATAATGTTACACAATTATAATAATGTAATTAATGGTTTAAAATTGTATATCTAAGGAAATCATTTTTGTTCTAAGAAACAACAACAGTTGTGTTATATATCATTTCAGCACAAGTGCTTCAAATGTCCATTGTGTCCAGTTACCTGTTCAAGGGAGGAATATCTTTTAGACCACTTTATTTGTCAGCATGTTGCAGTGCGAGGAAGTGTAGTTGTAAATAACAGTATGTTCTTTAATGTAGAAAATAATATATAAAAATAGAACAGTAATTAAGGATTTGTTCTTTAAATGACTTAAATATAATCAGATATGATCTGGACAATCCTTTGTCAAAAAATTAATGGTGGATCCATATTAGGCTAACTCCGGAATTGAAATAAATAACTACACACTGCTGTCTTTTTCAATTTTGAACATCCTCTTTCTGTATTATCAATATCTTTTTTATGTGTGTCTTTTATAATATTTACATGAAACATAGAAAGAGATTTGATTTCGTGAAAATTTATTTATTGGAATAAGATTTTTTGTTGTTTTTTAGGTAGGAACTGTAAAAGACGTACCAAAAAAAAACAAAGGTATGCAAATAAAACGGTTGTACTTCTAGTAATTTACAGTTCTGAATCTCAGCTCAAATTTAAATGGGAATGAAATGGCAAGAAAATGAAAATCAGAACAACTTATTTAAAAAAAGAGTTTAAAAGTTATATGCTAAAAAGTAGTAATATAATTTTAGCTTCAACTAAGAATGTAAATAATATACTAGTACATGATATTATTTTTTTTTTCAATTTAATTTTAAATAAAGATTTAGAACAAAAGGTTGACATGTATCAAATCTCAAGTAATGCATAACAGTTGAATATTTCTATTGCATATTTTATAGGAACCAGTGGTGTTTCCATTGCTGCATGTTACTGGAATTATACCAGACATAGTTGAATGTATTTCTACCACTGCAGTCAACACATTAACTGGTAATTGTTATTTAATAAAGCAAGTAGATCATTAAATTTTGCTTAAAAAATGTAGATCTGCTACTGTTTTTGAACACAGTTTATGGGAGTTGGCGCTATGTTAAATATACATGTACAAGTATGAAAATTATACACTGACATACTGCAATGTGTTGTTGTTTCCTACCTTACAGACAATTATTTGTTTATAATTATGAAAACAGTGGTTCTGTGATAAAATATATAAAATGTGCCTTAATACATTTTCAACTTAATTTATATATGCTGCTTGTTACAAAAGTTTGAATGTTAAGTTTCATTTCAGGGAGGTTTCAGGGTGAACATAATAACCAACATGCAGCTGTAACTAAGTCCTTTAATATTGCTTTCCTTGTAAAGAAACTGATTGGTGTGTGCTGGAGAAATTTTAGAAGATTGAGACTAATGCTTTCTGGTGATGTAGAAGAAAACCAAGGGCCTGTTATGGTATTTTTATACCCCCGCTCGACAGAGTCGGGGGTATATAGTGGTCCTCATGTCCGTCTGTCCGTCCACATTTGGTTTCCGGATGATAATTCAAAAAGTTTACATCCGATTTGAATGAAACTTTGGGATATTGTTATATATCAGGTTGGTAAAAAGCCTATCGATTTTGGGGGAAATCCATCAAATTTCAAGGTCACAGTCCACGAAAAACGTTAGAAATTTTAACAAAAGCGGGGGTATCAGCGATCGCTAGATCGACTTTGTCTAGTTTAATAATGTATTTGTATCATACTGGTAAGATAAGCTTAATTGAAACAATCTGATTGCATGAACTTGTAGTTCCAACTGTGGTCAAATATATTTAAGTCAAGACCACTCTGATAACTGTGAGTATGGAGAATTTAAAAAGAAAAATAGTTTCTAATAGAAAACATATTTGTGTATATTTATTAATGGCTTGTCGAAAATGTTACGACCTGCAATACATTTTTAATTAAATATTGTATTTCTAATATTACTTTACTCTTCCCATGTAATATTTTTTAACAACTTATATTTGCATTTTAAAATTTTTGTTTTAATGTCCTAAAAAGTATTATCTTACTGTGTTTCAGATAAATTGTCAATGGGAATCTTGCAGAAAAGAAAGCTTTGAAACCATTCAACAGTTAGGACAGCATTTAATAAGCCATGTTCATCCTGGAATACTATGCAAGTGGAATGATTGTGTCTTCTCATGTCAGGATGACAAACAGCTGGAATCTCATGTCTTACAACATGTTTACCTGGTACACATTTTTTCCTAAGTATTAGTTCATTTCTTTACATATTATGAAGAAACATAATTTCTTGCAGCGATTACTTTGCAACATATGTTTGTTGTGTATTTGTTTTTCCTGTTCAAGAGGGTTTTTTTTTTAGTTCTGTATAATTGTTACTGAATTTCAAACCCTTTGAAGATAAGTATGTTTTTATAAAAACATGTGTTAAATTATATTATAAAAAAGAAATAGGGAATATGACGCATCAAATAATAACTATTCTTGTTTCTATTTATCTATTTACTTACATTCAATTTTATCATCCATTTCATGTTCATCGCCTGAATATAGCTGAAATATTGCTGCTCGGGCGTTAAACACCATTAATCAATCTATTTACTTACATAGTTTGTTCTTATAATTTACAGGAACAGTTTTCATTTACATCTTTGGATGAATGGAAAAGGCATTACCTCTTGGTAATCTTTCTGAATTGTCTACAGATCTACGTTTGTGCCTACCTTCACTGGTTAGTATTAACATTTTTTGAATTTCTACAGCAAATGATGCTTTAATTTTTTTTTTATTTTCTTATTTTTACACAAGAATATTACTAGAGGACAAAATACAGACATTCACAAAATTGAATTACGATCACACTAATTTTGAAATAATTGATGTGATCTCTTAAGATCTGCGTAGGTTATATTCTCCTGCTTCCTTATTGATATACAGGCCATGATGTTAGTTAACTTGTTATTTTAACTGTACAACTTTTTTTTACAGAGATCCAAGTTAAATTTGCCCTTGATGGATGAAGATTTTAAAATCAACACCAGTATCCCTACACTGTTGAAAGTCATCAGCATTATTTAAATGTGAAGCAAACGAGTAATTCAGAAGAATTCGATAAAGAAGTTAGCGATTTTATTTAAAAAAGGAGTGTTTTGGATGAACACTGGATCTGTAAAGAAGATGCATGTATGACAAGTGACACAAATCAAACAAAGTGTAATTTGGATAATTTCAATCTTCCAAGAAGTGTTTATGCTGTGATAATGTTCCACCCACAAATGCTGCACAGATCATTACAAACACATCATAAACTATGGTATAGTTGTAGGTTTCTGTTTTAGTTTGAATTACTATTTTCATGTTAAGCTTTTTCCCTTTAAGTATAGTGGTAATTGGTGTTAATGTTCTTGTCACTTACTATTTTCAAGTCATTTATTCCATTACTTTCAATTGGTTGTATGTGTTACCTTTTTTGTATTTTTGTATTTTAAGACCCTTTTTTTCTTTTAAGTACAATTTTGTTTAAGTTTTATTTTTTTTTGTGAGCCCTTTTCTCTTGGTCAAATATAAAATAGTTGTAAGTTTGTTTTTTTAACCTTTTTACTTGTTCAAGTACAACACAGGTTGTAGGTTTAAATGTTTTTTTTAGTCCATTTTTATCCCTTTTCCCCTTCAGTTTCAATGGTTATAGATAAATGTGTATCTTTTCATTTTATATTTGCTGACTGCTGTTAAAGTGCAATTAATGTGTTGTAAAACTAAAACCCCCAAAATTATGTATTTGACTGTCTGTTTAATACAAGTCAGCAGCCATTACATGTTTTATGGGTTTATGTCATTACATCTTAAATCTGATTTAATTGCATCTGTGAAAGGCATTCCTGGCATGGTTTACTTCATTTTTTTAGTTTCCAAGTACATATAAAGGCTAGTGTTGGAGTTTTTTTATTTAATTGTAAATCATAAAAAGATTGTTCATTATGTATTTGTTTTTATTTCTTCAGTTGTTTTTAATAAATGGCATTTCATTTACCATATTTAGGAATTAAATGATATTTGTTGAATCAAATGTATGTACAATTGATTAAATTTTAATTAAAAAATAAACATCACTTGATCATTTTGGTAGTGAATGGACTATTTTGCCAATGGGGATGTGCTGTAATAAAATATATGAATAGGTCTGATTTAATCATTCGATATATGATTAGGTCCCGTTCTATAACGTCCGAAATATATAATATTACGTTTCACTATATATTATCAGCCAACTTGAAACAATCCCTTTGCAAATAAAATGTCAGATTTTCCATAATTGAACTGTTTCTTTGAATCGACAGTCCGAAATATATAATATTACGTTTCACTATATATTATCAGCCAACTTGAAACAATCCCTTTGCAAATAAAATGTCAGATTTTCCATAATTGAACTGTTTCTTTGAATCGACAATTCCCCTTTTGGTCAAAACAAGGGAAAAAAACAATGCCTGTGAAATTATTAGAAAATGTGGTCACAATTTTGGAAAACAGGACTGACAATTTGACATCAAATCCATCTAAGCAGGCACAAAAATAAAGCAGAGAATCACATTAATACATGCACTATTAACAATTAGCCAGAGGATGTATCTCAATTCAGAATGAAAATACACAGTCACCATTTGCTTTATGGATCCTTTAACATAATAAAATACAAGTATATACTATTGTCATGTCTCCATGTAATTTCGAAGCAGTTAGAAATGTTCTTCCCTCTTAAAGTCGGTAACCGTAAATTAGTACTAAATTATGCCTTTCAAAAATCCGAACAGAACAAACTAAAAACACCCAAAATCAAAATATACACACACACAAAGCCAAAAGGAGTCGCGTCAGGTGCTCCGGAAAAACACATACTCTGCATTATTACTGACACTTTTATCGACGATTATAAGCCAAAAGCAGTCGCATCAGGTGCTCCGGAAAAATACATACTCTGCATTATTACTGACACTTTTATCGGCGATTATAAGCCAAAAGCAGTCGCGTCAGGTGCTCCAGAAAAACATATACTCTACATTATTACTGACACTTTTATCGGCGATTATAAGCCAAAAGCAGTCGTGTCAGGTGCTCCGGAAAAACACATACTCTGCATTATTACTGACACTTTTATCGGCGAATATAAGCCAAAAGCAGTCGCATCAGGTGCTCCGGAAAAATACATACTCAGCTTTTTTACTGACACTTTTAGTGATACTGATCTAGGTATTTTCAGCGTTAATACCTGGAACTTTCACTACTGTATAATATTATGGAGAGATAGCTACACAATAAGCAATATCACTTTGAATCTATTATATATCATGAATAGCTATACACAATTAACTACCTCCATACAGTATATCAAGTTTGATCTATGCAACATGGGGTGTCTCAATGGCTGAGTGGTTATGGTAGTTCGGCTACACTGAGATTGCGGGTTCGAGTCTCATTGCAGACAGGGTGCGCTCGACTCCAATCTTAATTGACAAGGATTGCAAGTTTTCCTAACAAAGGTCTGTGGTTTTCTCCGGCTTCCTCTCACAATAAAAACTGGACGCATTGATATTGCTGAAAAATTGTTAGAGTGGCGTTACACAATATTCAAACAACAAATTCTATGCATCATGTGCAATGAGACCAGACACTTATTCTTCATATAACCATGGATAACATGGAATGATCAATGATTGATGAGACAGGAACCTGTCTACTTCTACCATACTAACAAAGAGGACATGTACCCTGTATACCCTTCGGTAGAAATTCCTGTCTTACGGGGCCACTACAGAAAAATAGGCCTAATACAGAAAAACAGGCTAAACACTGAAAAAGGGCAAATAAGGAACAAAGCAGGCTTCATTACAGAAAAACAAGGCCAATACATGAATTCACTAACGGTAATTTATGTATAAAAATTTAAAAACTAATCACATTTCGTTTGCATTACGTAGATTACAGCAGATTTTTCATATTTACCGCTGTTTATATTAATTTCGGCTTTGCCTAGGGCTAATACAGCTGTCCTCGACCCAATACAGATGCCCTTGGACATAATACAGGTCAAATATGAAAACACTCATTTAATAACACTATAATATATTCGAGTTCAGATATATAATTCTCACTGCAATAATTGCAAGCATGTTTGCCTCTTGTCCCGGAATAGTACTTTCTGTTTTGCCAAGTCGAGCAAAGTGACTGCACATTTTTGTTTGTTCGACCTGGCTACTCTCAGATATTGTCTTATTCGTCCAATAACTTTTCTAACTTTTCAATAAAATCATTCTATATGACTGTATCGGTACCACACAAAGCAGAGAGAAGGGGTCCTAACAGCACTCAAGTAAAATCTAAGTTTTCAATTCATTATTTCAGTCATTAAATTTTGAAAAATATGTTGTTAGTGTTGTTGTTTGTGTTGCTTATGGATATGTAAGTAAAATACACACGAGATTAGTGGTGTTGTTCCAAAATACAAAAGTTTTAGGTTTTAGGGACAGAATTTTTTCATAAGAATCAGCGTCTGCATGATAATGAACGAAGTTATTTAATGGAATGCATCTCTAAATTCACCTTCTATAAACGATTTTCTAAGTATACAAATAATGTAACAATTCTATTATGTGGTGTGTATCGTCATCTATTTACTTTTCCCTTACTTGTTCTAGTAACATATTCTAAATGGCTGTTTGCTCCTATTGTGGCTTGCTGATCGAATATTAAAGTGTATGGTGACCATGGTGATAAAAAGATCTAGTTATGGAATGGTCAGTCATTGTCTGGTAGTTTGAATAATTGTTACCGGTCTTAGTATTGCTCGTTGAGCCCCTATCCTGAAGGTTAATTTAATTCAATACATTTGTTTACTGTAATATGGCTTTCAGTAGTGAATCTTCTAATCGATAAAAACATTCCTTTGGGTCGAGTTGCAGTTATTGTCATTGCTAGGTTTAATAGGACTATGAGATCAATTATAACGTTAAACGAGTCCAGAACGAACACACCCTATGGTTGGGAAGACAGACATGTAATCGGACAATTGACATGGTCGGCTTAACGTTTTCGGAATAAAGAGTTTATAAAGTGTTAATTAGATAAATATTGTTATTGTTAAACTTGATTAAGTATATTTATTAAAACAAGCAAGCCAATACAAAACTTTATTATCCTTATAGCCATTATTATTCAATAAGATGACTTTATGGTTGCTTAACATCCAGCAATTATTATTTCAGCTATAATAAGGCCAATAGCAAGTTAACACAGTAAGTTGTTGATATTTTTGTTTGTTTCTTTGAATGGTGTTTTAAACGCCACTTTCAGCAATTTTTCAGCTATTTCATGGCGTCCATTTTTTATTGGGGGAGGAAGCCGGAGTACCCGGAGAGAACCCCCAACCTGCGGTAGGAAAACTGGCAATCCTTGTCAATTATGATTGGAGTCGAGTACACCCTGCCTGCAGTGAGAATCGAACCCGCAATCTCAGTGTTGACAGACCACGTGATCAATAGTAGACGAACTACCTTTACCACTCGGCCACCGTTGTTGATATTTGAGGGACCAATGTTTAATGTCACTAGAGAACGGAAATTTGCCGTGTATGTACAATGTGCAGAAGTACTCCAAAGAAAACAAATATTTGTTGTGAAGTAGGCGTCGCCTCATACCAAAGCACGCTCCCATCAAAGTTTAAAAAAGTGCTGGACAATGTTATACAGTATAATTATACAATAGTTACTTGTATAGAGGGCATTGTCATGATATCTTGACTGCACAAAGGAGAGTGGTATTGCCGAATAATGAACTAAGCAGGACTTTTTCGTTTGAATAAACATCAATTAAACAATGTAAGAGGGTCTTAGTGTGACTCGATCAACCTCAGTTGAAAACTGGAGGTCATGATACAGTCGAGTTAACTGAAAGGCCATACCCAAGAAATGAACAATTCATTAAAAATGCCTATTTCTTCAATTCAAGATGTTATATGGATTGAATGTAAATGATACTCCAGGAATACACCATTCATAATAAAAAAAACATTATACTGCATTCTACTATTCTCAAGGCTTTGGTTATTTATATATACAACTATTGTACTAATTGCAATTCACAGGTACCAATATAGGATACATTTAGTTCATTTTAAAACAAGGAATAAAAAGTAATGGAGATTTGCCAAAAGAAAGGACAAAGCAGTGACTATATGCTTCCTTTTCGGGGAGCAAACTTAATCTTACCTTGTATACCCCAAGTGTGTGTATAACTAACAAATCTAGAACCCTTAGTAAACAAGTTTTACCTTGAGATAATATGTTTTGTTTGCTTGAAAATGTTTAATGCCACTTTCATCAATTATTCAGCTACATTATGGTGTTCAATTTTTATGGGTTTAGGAAGCTGGAGTACATCAGAGAAAACCCCATACCTTCATTAAGAAAACTGGCAATCATTGTCAATTAAGAGTCGAGTTCAGACTCGAACCTGCAACTCAATTTTGACAGACCACATGCAGTGATTACAAACAACCTTTGATTATTGATAAATCTTTATTGATAAATGGTGTAAGCTATTTGAATTTTAAACTCATAAAAACTAACATCTAAATCAAATATTCAAATAAAAACTATGTATTTACATACCAATAAATTCTGTTTTAACAGTGAATTGTGACAGAACATACATAATCTCCCAAAATACATACCCATTTAAACAACATTTCTTTAATATTAAATGTACTTGTATGTTTTAGAAGAAACATGGCATGTTCACAGCTGTGGTTTTTTCCTCCATATATTTGCAATTTTCTATATTACAAAGTCCAACACCTGTTGAAAGTTGGTTCTTACTGAGAATAACTCTTTTAGAAATGTATGAGATTTATTGGGTTTTTCTTTCTCAGTTCATATCATATTTTAGGATCGGTTCACTTACTAGATATTAAAAGTATTGAAAAGGGAAATATGAACATGGGTGTTTAATTTGTCATTTTACGTCTCAAATAAATTTATCCAATACATACACATTAGATACATTATGTGAAGGTACAACTACCTGTATCACATTGAGACAGTTGTTTACATTCGTATCACTATGAGACACTAGAGTCAAGTTGTGATGCGGTATGTATGCAACTGTCAAGGTGTAATACAGGTAGTTGTACCTACACTTAAATTTATGTTATAAGTTTATCTAAAAAAAGGTATAACAAAACATGAATGTTGTTTGTTTGTTTCGATGGTGTTTATCGCCACTTTCAGCAATTTTTCAGCTACATAATGGCGTCCACAGTTTTTTTGCGGGGGAGGAAGCCGGAGTACCCGGAGAAAACACCCGACCTGCGGTAGGAAAACTGGCAATCCTTGTCAATTAAGATTGGAGTCGAGTACACCCTGCCTGCAGTGAGAATCGAACACGCAATCTCAGTGTTGACAGACCACGAGATCAGTAGTAGACGAACTACCTAGACCACTCGGCAACAGAGGCCCCCAAACATGAATGTGAACAATTTTTAATTTTTATACTCAATGAGGCATTTTGACATAAAATAGTCCCCAACGTCACATGTATTATAAAGTCATATTACATTCATAGAATGAAAGTCATTCATCTAATCATTGGTTATAAAATTCATTGTGATGTCAAAAAGTTGTTGCGACAAAAGTACATCTTGTATCATAAAAAATAGATGATACATGGTTTTTTATCACGCAGGTTGTATCAATCACTATTCCATATGCTTTAAATAAAACTTATTACAGACAAAAAATAAGCAGTAAATAAATATACATAGTGAGACTGATGGAAAAAATGTATACAGTATTTTCAGTTCTTGCAGAAATATGCAATGCTGAAACCAGGTTATATCAATAATGATTAAATATTATAAAAGTACCTATATCCAATCCAGCATCTAAATCATGTTAACAATTTTCTTTATAACATTAATAATCAACTCAACATTAAAAACCCTTGTCTAAATTCTAAAACCAAATATGTTAGGAATAAATGTGAACACAACACGATTCATACAGTTACATAAGAAAACCCTAACATAGTTTCAAAGAATATTTTTTTCTTCCTTATAATACATTACATTACATTATTTATTGCGAATTAAACAAAAGAAAGAATAATTCACTTCATGACAACTTCTGGACGAAGGGTACTGTTTGTTATCAAGTTTTGGCCATAATACTCAACAATTCATAATAATGTTCTCTCTTTTTCACACCGCAATACATCTTGATTCATATATATGTATGTTTAGAGCTGTATTCCATTTTTTTGGTTATATTTCTGTTGCAAACTGTACAAATACCTGAAAATACATTACATTTCATATTACATGTGTATAAATGCATAATTTTTTTTTTTATCTATTTAGTCCCATTACTCATAATGTAGCAGAACAAAAGTGAATCAGTCCAAAAGAAGTTGCATATCAGCCATGGTTAATCTTGATATTTGTCAACAGTGTCACCATTTTTTTTTAATCAGTTTTGTGTTTAAGACCAACATTATAGATATGTGATGATAGTTACTGCGGTTGTAAGTAACCTGCTGAGCGTTGTGTATTAATTGACATTCATGTCTCCATTTACATTTAATAAATGAATAAATTGAGAAACCCAAAACTGAATGGTGTGTTGCATTTAAGGAAGGTATATGTAAATTACGGCATTCTTACAACTGAATGGTTGTTACAGTATGCAAATTAGCATGACTATATACTTAAATTAGGTCACATCAAAGACATTAAAAAGTATGTAGCAATTTATGTAAACAGTTTAATAGCTTAGTATATGCAAAAAAAATTGAACAGTGAGTTGCTCAACAATGCGAGCCTTTAATAATATAGACATCAGCTGCTCTTGGGGTTTCTGTTAGGATTTATTTTCATCAATTGGAAAATATTAAGATGAAATTTAGAAAATTTGCTCCAATGAAAACAGTGAGAGTTCAGAGGCAAATTCAAGCAAACAAAATCAATGAAACTAACAAATATTAATTTATGATAAGTTGACCAAAATTTTGTGAAATATTAAGTAAAGAAATAGACCCAAATCTGCATTAATTATAATGATTAATAATAATAATGAAAAAGTTAACAGGTATATGAATGCTACTAGTCCTTCAAAACAATGCCAATCTTTGTTTGAAGACAAAAGAAAATTTCAATCTTTTTGATGTACACATATTGCAGCTGGCATGGAGTGTGTATGTACATATTGACCCTTAAGAAGATCACACAGGTTTGATAAAGTGCTAAATATTTTTTCATATGTATGTGGTCTTTGCAAATTTAAAAGTATTTCTGTTGCAGCCATATGTCACATTTTAAACAGCTTGGAGTCAAATTAACATCCTGCAAATGTTTATGATATGTTTACCTTCGAGATTTTTTATTTTCTACATTTAGTGCTCTTTAGTCCAGTCATCAAGTAGCAAGATCTGAAACAGCAAAAACATAAAAAGAATAAATCATGTTTCATTAAATATCTGATGTAAAAATTTATTATTAAATGACAAATGAATAAAATGAATAAAACTGTTAAGTGTTCAAAACTCATGGCAATTTGTTACTTATCCTATATTCTCTTATCCTATTAGTTATTTTATATGTTGAGTAGGTAAGCAATGGAAATGTTGCCTGTCCCAATCGTAGAACTATTCACTTTGTTGTCACCATTTATCTACCTTTATTGCAGATAAATATTCTCTTTTCTTGTGTGGTAAGCCCTTTAAATGGCAAATATATATATTTATTCTGGTATGGCATTGTGGAGTTTGTGAAGCAGTTAATATTCTTCAAAGTTCTAATTATACTAAGGCGAGATAAGTTAACTGCTGATATTGCTAGGAAACAAAAATTGCTATCAACACATTTTTGCACATTAAATCCAACACAAGGAACAATAAGGCAGGTATTACTATATATGCAAATTATTTGTTTAAGTTTATGAAATATTTTTTAGAAAAATAACATAATTTCATAAAAAAAGAGAAAGATGTACATGTTGTTACAACCCATTGGCATTTAATAACTAATAGTTAGCACATTGGAATTCACTCTCCGGCACAGAGAACATTACTGCAGATATAACCTTTTCCACACGTCATCCTCCATTTACTGCGGGACTACATTTGTCGTCGAACTGTGACGTTGTAAACAAAGAACGATGTTTATAAAATAATACATGAGATCTTATTTATTTTTATATAGTCATTTTAAACACTATTGATGCAGTTTTACATTGAAATTACTGTGTTTGTAGGCTAAGCGTATCCACCATGAGAGATATCCCTCATGGTGCCAACCAATGTGTGGCAGAGGTGATTGTGGTTGACGTAGGATACCAAGAATCCTTTGCGTGGAGATTGATTGGAATTTGGTCTTCTCTGCAGATGGTCAAATTGTCTAAAATGGTTTAGACAAAGATTGAACTCCTTGATAATAATAAAATTTCTTATTGATTTTAAAAAAATTCTTAGAATTGGTATCAAATGAATACAAATTATTTGCCATTAACTGCACATACCGAATCCCAAAGTCTAATAAGATAACTTTAAATAAAGTCAGCTCTAAGTTCAGACAGCTTAAATCAGACAGTTTTAATAAAAACAAACCGATTCTTTCAGAAAGAGCCAAAGTGTCAACATCTTCAACTCATCTTTAAACTGCTACATTTCTCCTTAATGAACACCATTCCTGTGGATTACCATTTTCTATTGTTTCCATAAATATCTGTTGATACAATAAATATAAAAGTTGTGTAGAGTAGCAATAAACAATAGTAACTGGTTTAAAAATATTTAAAAGACACTTTATTGAGTTAATCACTGATAATTAAATGTTCACCAAATGTGATGAAGATTTATCATGATTTAATATGTGTCTTCCATCATTACATTTAAATACAATATTATCTGAATACTAGAAATTTAAATACATTGCTTTACTTGTTGACATGTGCCATTACTAAATCTTTATTTTATATGTATGCATACAGTTGGACTTGAACTTTAAACTTTAATCCTCAGATATCAGTGAGATGGTACCCATCTCTGTGGGCACTGCCCTTGAGGTCACAATAGTGGCGTTAAAACACCATTCAAACAAACAAACAAAAAATCAATGAATTACGAAACAATAACGTTCAAAAACCAAATGTGCCTTGTTTTTTTTTATTGTACCTGCAAATTTAGGTCTTCTGTAATCAACTTTTGATTTGTCAGTCACATGATGCCATCTACTAAATATTCTGGAAAAAAAAGATTAAAGTAATAATGAACCCATGTTTGATGGTGTGACAATTTATCAATGAACAGTTGGTTCTGATTATGATTTAATCTCTTTTTACAGCATGTTTATAATAGTTTTCACATAAAGATAGGTAGTTTATCGTCTATATATAAGTATGTTAATGTTTTAAGTATCCATGCATGCATTGAGTATTTTTTGGAGTAAACATGTCTGATTTGGTTTAATGTAGTTTAACACCACTTTCAACTATATCATGGTGTTTAGTTTTTATTGGGGGAGAAAGTCAGCGTGCCTGTAGAAAATCCCTGACCTGGGGCAGGAAAACTAGCAATCCTTGTCAATTAAGATTGGAGTCTAAAACACCCTGCCTGCAGTGAGAATCGAACCAGCAATCTCAGTGTTTACAGACCGCATGATCAGTAGTAGACGAACTACCTTAACCACTCGGCCACGGAGGCCCCTGCAGTCTTCATATCGCCAATAGGGAAAGTGTTATGCGCCACTATTGAACTGAAATCTTTTTGACTTTTTGTCTGACCATTCTAGTGATTTTTTTATCTGTTTACTAATAATAGTTTTTAAGTGTTTGCATGTATATATCCAAAAATATATAATAGATGCGAAGCGAATAAATACAAAAACATTTTTGTCATAGGATTATACAATGAATTGGAAGCGCATGTAAATTTTCATTTAAGATGTCAGAGGCACATGTTTGCACCTGTCTGTGAATAGATGTAAACCAGCACAGAACAGGGCAATCCAGGTTATATTTATTCCAAGCAATTCTGCTATTTGCAAGGTGTCCTAAATAACAGTCTGGTAATATTTGTGTCCAATACAACCATCCGATACTATATTTATCCTACACTGTAAGAAAGTGAACAACAAAAATATGAAGGCCATTGACCAAATGTACTTAATGTGGACTAAACTGGTAAACAAGTATCATGTAATCAATCATTTAAAAAAACCCACCAGGAAATTATTTTGTTAAAACACATTGTGCCAATATTTCAGTTTAGTAGTTAGATATGAAAAACATTATTTTGAGAAAAACCTGGTGATGTACTTCATAGCTAAGGTCTTATAATATATTTGTTAAAACTAGCAGAACGTTATTACTAAGGTCTTAATGATGCGGAAAACATTTTTTGCCTAGGGGTCAGGGGCTGCTTTAGCCCCACCAGTGATTGAGGTGATTACTCCTGCCTGATGCTGCAGAGAGGTTGCATGTTCAACATGTGAAAGTACATGTAGTTTAAACATTCCTCAATCTCCGTCCCGTTCTTTTTTCGTGATGTGAAATCTTTGGCTTCCTAACATACGCTGAGCTACTAGTATGCCAATGAAAACAGTATAAACAGTGCAGTATTTAATACTGGTTTCAATTTTTTGTTGTTTTCAAGCAATCAACCTAAAGAATTACTAAAGGCTATTTATTTAGGAAAGCCTGTAAGGATGAATGATTGATTGAATATTTGCTTTACATTCGGAGAGCAGTATTTCTGCTATATTCAGGACGAGAACAGGCTAATTAATGAATTCTGGAAAGATGAACCGAAAGGACAAAAATTTGGATAAACCACTGGAATAGGATGAGGCAGTGGAAGGGGTGTAAAGTTTAGCCTTGCGTAGTAGCTACAAGCCTACTCTTATCCACATCTACAAAAGTAGCTGAAAAGGGTTCAAACACCTATCGTTTTGTGTTTTTTTATGGACAGAGCTACAAAGAAGCCCCATTACTTGTAATGGAGCAGACGGAAGAATTTCACACCCAGGGGTTTTATGCATATAATCAGCTATTAGACTGTTTCCCTGGTTTGCTACATACTGTTTTATGTCTTTTCAGATTAATGATATTTCTACACCTTATTCTATAGTTTTACACTTTATTCGTCATCATGGCATTGTTGACACATTTTGATGGTAGCAGGTCGTACCGTCCCCAGGTCGATCCGGCCCCAGTCGATTCGGCCCCAGACGATCCGTCCCCTAGTCGATCCGTCCCCTATTTGTTGGTCGATCCGTCCCCAATAAAAAATGTATAAGTATATTACTATATTTAATTTTATTTTAACTGTTTTTAAGTGTAAAAAGTGAAAAAGTGTTGATTAAAATTAGTTTAATAATTAAATAAACAAAATATGGTATGGTTTTTAATTATATTTAATTGTGTTGTAATTGATGTTAATTGGAAATTGTTAAAGTTTTGATTAAAATAAGTTAAATAATTAAATAAACAAAATATAGTGTTTTTAATTAATTGAACTGTGGTCACTCACAGTAGTCAGTATGGTACCGGCAATGTAAGGCTGTCGGATCGAGTCACCAAAAAATGTATCACTGGCAAACAAACTAACAATTTCCTAAACAAAAACCTTTTCTATCAACAAATAATTCCTTTATAATAATAAAGAGGTGTTTCAAATAAATTATCGGCTGTAAGACGATATATGTTCATTTTTCATGCCGAAATACGAGTGTACCTCAATTATTGAGCCATGCAAAAGCTTTGTATTGTAACAGAAAACCTGAGATTATGTACGAATAAAAAATGCATGTGTAAAACTAAACCCACCACATGACTTTTATTCATATATTAACATAATTAGTGCTTAGGCTTAGCATTTGCTCACACTGTCCAGGCTGTCGAGACTGTGTCCCTCCGCCATCTTAATTTCATTCACAACTAACACAATATATATCAAAAGCGCTGATTGGCTAACAGAAAAGTGACGTATCTATATACCATATTTGGGACATGCAGAATATTTCCCACCTCTCTAGTGCTCCTGTAAGCGGTTATTTCCGGATATTCGATATTTTTTCCGGTGTTAACATTGTTTTAACATTGCTACTGTCATTTCCGCTACGTCAAATATTTCAAAGTTGTGGGTGACCGACAATCGAAAGAATTTAATCAAATATGACGGTAAGTAATGATTAGCGACGTCGTTTATAGATGTTTTCATGCATTAATTGAGAATTTTTCATCTACTTAACTGCTTATCTCTTAATTTAATTTTTGAAACCTAGGGAGATAATAATAAAATCAAATGAATATGCGTGTCTATTTTTTAATGTTTTATTTGAGTTTGGACTGATAATTATTTTTAGAAAACAACGATTTTGTGTAATATAAACAGATAACGATTTTTTCGAACATGATACTTTGTTATCAATTAATATTTTACAGATAAGTCGTCTTACGATATCCTTTTAATGAGAATGCATTGTTGGGGAGTGTGCACTAAGCTGTAAACAATGTTGTGAAGATGTCATTGTAACATGCAGGAACTGATTTCTTCCAGCATAAAAGGGAACAGAAAACAAGATGTAGGTACATGGTTCTAAGATAATTACATAATTATTTAATAATACGAAAACATTTTCCCCATTCAGTTTGCCATTTGTTCCTAACCAGTAACAGACCTCCAGATAAACTGCGAAAAAATTTTCCCCATTCTGTTTGCCATTAGTTCCTAACAGACCTCCAGATAAGCTGTGTATTTGCGTTATTACGCAATTAATTTTTCATAAAACCCAGTTATTTTTATAGCTTTGCGTTGCAAAACGCAATACAGTACGCCCAGAGTGTGTGGTCCCTCAAACACTCAAATCACAGTGTTGTTATCTTTTACCACCTTAAAACTAAATCCCCTTGATGTACCGACTTTCGGGTGTAACACGGTGTGACACTGTGTTTTTCGGATTTTCAGGGTGTAGAAAATAAATTGTATCAATTGTTCATTGCAAGAAGGACCACCTAATGTCTTGCTTTTCTCATTGCTACATGTACAAAATTAAAATGTGTTAAATCTTCAAACTTCACGATTTTTCTTTTCAACTTTTGTTTTGCGCATGTAGAAATAACTTGTCGGTCTTTATCTATATGTCTTATTAAAAATTAATTATAAATAATTAGCGTCTTTACTGGTTTGAACAACATTATCAATTTGATTTATTGCAATCCTGGAAGTCTGAGTAGAGTGTGCTAGCTAATACACAGTTCAGCTTCTTTCACTTCGTGAATTATGCAAATCGTGCGCATGCCTGGAAACCTATTTTTATTTATTTCTATTTGGGTCAGCATTGTATTTTCAAAACTATTTTACGTGAATAAGAATTTTCTTCAAACATAACTTACTTTTTTTTAAATTTCGGCAATACTGAAGTTAAATGTAAAGCTTTTATCCGAATTATACTTTATGCAAAACACACGGTTTAACAGGTCAGTTGTGTATTTATGTACATGTTACTCGTGGCTTTAGTCTAGAGTAGGGAGAAAAATAAGTGAATGCCTATTGTCAATTTTTTGGACAAACGAAACTAAATTCGCATATTATTTCAGGGAAAACATAATAAAACTAGAACGATAAAAACAACAATCATTGTTATACCGGTAACAGTTACTTGGCACATAAACCAATCGAACGACAAAACAATTCATCACTGGTATACCGTTTGTTGTTACTTGAACTAAGGACTGTATATAGTCTTTTTCTTTAATTACCGTATATCAAGTTGTTCTTAAAAAATCAGTTCTAGTGCGAGTTCCGATTTATTTACGAAAATTATTAAAAATTTTAAAGTTCTAAATTCTTCGTATTGACATGACTTTACCAGTCTATAGCTGTTGGTAATGCAAGAGTGACTAACAACAAATTGAATAAACAATTATTTGTTTGCAATTTGGGGTAGAGATAAGTTGTGGGTGATTTTGAGTGTCTACACTAAAAATTTTCGGTGTAACACCGTGAAACACTCTACACTGTGTAGAGTGTTTGAGTGACCATACACTCTGGGCGTATTGTATCAAAGACCTTAAACCCAATCAATGTTTAGAGGCGTGCTTAATTCCTTCACTGAATGCATAAAATTGTTCAGTGATTTGGTTAATTCATTCAAATAAATAACAGGGATTTTCCTGCCTTTATTTTGATTTTGAGGCCGATATTCGGCCCAGTTCTCAACGGCAAAAAAACCTATTTTTTCCCAATTCAGAAGGTTTGTTATCCCGATTCAAAAAATAAATTCAATCATGCTAAGCCGAAATCTTTCAAAGATCATCAAAATCGCGAACATTGGTTTATTATTACTGTTCCTGGTATCTTTAATAACGGCAACCAGTTGTATATTAGAGCTTGCTTGTTTTATAACATTACTCAAATTCTGGTAGAATATATAAAAAACACCTTTGATTTTGTAAGTCGCAGAACTTTGTTCAATAATATGAAAGATAATTGTATGTCGCAAATAACACAAATTACTTTATATTTACGGATGTCCAGTATTATGGGCTGGTTTCTTGGTTACAAATAGCATGTCTAGAAAAGAATAAGTCGGAGGAAAACATTTGGAATGAAGCGTGACCCTGCAGTAACGTTCAAAATGGCATTACACAACGCGAAATACTAGCGAAAGGGAAGGATGGTGCATTCTATCAAAACTAGGAAATTTTGTTTTAAAAAAATAAGAAATTAAATATTGACCGGAGCCTTGATGAATAGAAAATCATGATTTTTCTACACCGATTGACCCATCCATTATCAGCATTTAACCAACTCTTTCATTAGATTACGAACTACGCAATGCACATTTTTAGGGTTTAGTATATCTGATTTAGTTCTTATCCAGTCATTTATTAAGACCACAGAACAAACGAGAGTGAGAGTGAAAGTAAAATCTGATGTCTGCAATTCAGTTTCTTATCTAATTCCACCAAGATTCCGGGAAATGTGTCTCTGTAAGTATGATGTCAGCACAGTTGGCTACATATGTAAATTTTGGTACATTTTTCCAAACTCTTTATGAAAACCTGAGGTGTTTACCATTTTGGATTTTCCGGAATTATTCCGAATTTGGGTCTAAAAATACGCATCACAGAAATGCATCCGGGAATTACGCATTTCTGCCGGTATTACAATTAACTTTCAAATGCTTTTGGTTGTGATTTTGTGACATTGTAAAGGCAGGGCTCACCACACTGGGCGAAATGGGCGACAAAGTCGCCTTACTAGGACCTGAAGTCGCCCTAAGGCGCCTCAAAAGCGAAGTCGAAGTCGCCCTGTCATTTCCCTCAAGTCGCCCGATGGTTCACATAAGATACTTGTAAATCTGGTCCAAATACTTCACCCAGACTACCAATTTATCAGTAAATGTGTAATTCCAATAAAAAACGGCAATCAATATGCATATTTAACATATTTTTAAACGATTTACGTCTTTCAAACGTATTACGCGCCATTTGTTTATTTACCGGATGTGACTAATTATCGGAAGTGAACATAGAAGAAAAGTAATGTACAACGACCCCTAATGAAAAATCATGATAAGTTGCTATTGCATACCATAAATTATAATGAAAAAGAAAGAAAAAAACTGAATTTAAGTGTGTTATGGTTTAAAACACATGAGAAATAATCCTGGAAATTGATGTAAATAATGAAAAATGTATGTAACTACTGCGAAATTTATTAATTGTATGGTCCCCCTGACTTCTCCCTAGTGTCGCCTGACTTCTCCCTGTTTGGCTGCCAGGCAGTCACTTCTCCCTACTTTTTTAGAGTGTGGTGACCCCTGTAAAGGTATTACAATATTAAATAAACATGCTTTTTATTTATGTTTGATCGATAAAATGTGCATCAGAAAGATGTTTTATAGTAAAAGACTGGCCAGAAACTCTTTTAATATTGTTATAAGTTCGGACATTTTATAGCAAAGTTTCAGATTATGGATAAATGTGCCAAATTACTGAAAAAAATAATTTGGATTACTGGGAGTACAGCAAAGGGGTAAACACCTCTGTAAAAACTTATTTGTATTTGTCAGTTTTGGGGTCAGGCTTATAGATTCCATCTTGTCATTAATGACTAATTAACAGACAAGAAACATTTTCATTACAAACATTGATGTTTAAAAGCAATGTTTTTACTTTATTCATATTTAAGACTTTTCCCAATTGTGGCGTTTACGTCATAATTTTCCCAATTAACAGGGGCCCAGGCCCCATTTGAAAAAAGGTAGGAAAATCCCTGAAATACACCAAGTTGCGTAATTACGATTCCCATTATCTTGCAATGTAACGATGGAGGTATTCCAAATGTCATGTATATTTCATGCAGCATACAGCAGGGGTAGAAAAATGTGTTAGTCTGACGCCCGGGGCAGTGCAGTTGTAGCTACAGGTACGGGCACGAATTTTCCATAGAAAAAAGTCCATCAGGCCTTTCTATTCAAATAAAACAGTTTCTTTTATTTCATTTTACATCTCGATTGATAGTGCTTTTAATTTTGTGTTAATTTTAGCATAACAAAATCGAGAGATTACTTCCTGTTTTCTATTTACGATATAGGAAAAAGATTAATATTCTAATTAGAATCCGAATCATCTTTTCGTTTGAAACTAACCGGTTTTGTGTTTCTATTCGTGCTTACTTGTTGTTGTTTTATTATATCTAGTTGATAGGGTTGCGAATGATATGAATGACAAGTTTAGCTTTTCTAAAAAGCTAACCGTCTCTTAGCTGCACTACACATTTTATGGGTTTTATTAGGGCCAAACAAAAAAATATGGGTGTTTCCGGTTACATAGAATTATAAAATAGGTAGGTAGGTCGATTTTTTTTTCTTTGTGAATCGTGAATTGTGTTGGTTAAATTAGTAATTTAATTTTGACCTTTATCTTTAATACCTTTGTAGGTGTAAAGCTTGTAAGTTTCAAGAATTAACTATAAAGCCTTTAAAAGTATAGACTAATACAGTCATTGAATGAGCTATCAATGTCATTACAAGCGTTCATATATTAACATTTAGCCGCCATGTTGAGCCGGAAGTATAAAAAATAAAACTAAAACCCGGGACAATACCGGGAGTTTTCCGGTTTCGAAGTAACCTTCGTTAAAAATGCAAAAAAATAGGTAGGGTCGGGTAACCGGAAACACACATGTTTTTTGTGATTTATTAGGGGTTGAAAAATTTTTTGGGCAATCTTAAGCCCTGGGCTTTTTTAACTTTGAAACCCTAAGCCCAACATAAATTAACCAAGCCCTACAAATTTTTGGAGCGATGATTTTAAATTGGATTTGTCATGTTTGCTTTAATAAAAGTGTACCATAATATTGTTTTGCAGAAAGTTCAGCATGTTTCTCGTGCAACATAGGCAGATCAATTCGTAAATTTTTTGTACCCCTAGTAAGGCATCCTATCTGTCTGAGAGATGGGGGTATTTTCTAAAATATTTGCAATTCATTTCTTTCAACCCAGGAAAAGGTGTCCTTCCATGATGGTAAGAACGTCCTTTTCCGTTTGTCTCTTTCATACTAGTATTTGAGGTCTTTATTTTGTGGGGGGTTAATTTCATTGTTTGACCCCATTTGGTCTCCCGATGCTTCTGACTCATCATCTGCGTTCCTTTTTTCCGTTTTCTTAACCGTAAAGTTAAAGTTTAATGACATTTCTCGAATTTGTAACCAAAATTAATTAGGGGATATATTGTACAGGAAAAGGAAACAAACTTGAATTTTTATTGATCAACGTTGCTAAAGCGCAGAGAAGATCTGTCATGAATAGAAAATAAATATCTATTTGTTTTAGGATATTAAAATAGATTTATGTGTATTTATAGGACAATTTTGATGGTATACACTTTTAGAAACATTGAAAATAAAAACAGCATTTTATTTTTTGAAGAAAGATCGAGCCCGCCGCGCTTTTTTCACAGAAAATCGGCAAGCCCGAAGTTTCAATTTTGTAAGCCCCGGGCGTCGGGCTTTAGGAATTTTCAACCCCTGACTGGACATACGACAGTTGGAGTGGATATGACCATTATGACAGGTACTCTACATATGTCCAGTATGACAGTTGGAGTGGATCTGACCATTATGACAGGTACTCTACATATGTCCAGTATGACAGTTGGAGTGGATATGACCATTATGACAGGTACTCTGTCTATGTCCAGTATGACAGTTGGAGTGGATATGACCATTATGACAGGTACTCTGTATATGTCCAGTATGACAGTTGGAGTGGATCTGACCATTATGACAGGTACTCTTCATATGTCCAGTATGACAGTTGGAGTGGATATGACCATTATGACAGGTACTCTGTATATGTCCAGTATGAAAGTTGGAGTGGATATGACCATTATGACAGGTACTCTACATATGTCCAGTATGACAGTTGGAGTGGATCTGACCATTATGACAGGTACTCTACATATGTCCAGTATGACAGTTGGAGTGGATCTGACCATTATGACAGGTACTCTACATATGTCCAGTATGACAGTTGGAGTGGATCTGACCATTATGACAGGTACTCTACATATGTCCAGTATGACAGTTGGAGTGGATATGACCATTATGACAGGTACTCTACATATGTCCAGTATGACAGTTGGAGTGGATATGACCATTATGACAGGTACTCTACATATGTCCAGTATGACAGTTGGAGTGGATATGACCATTATGACAGGTACTCTGTATATGTCCAGTATGACAGTTGGAGTGGATATGACCATTATGACAGGTACTCTGTATATGTCCAGTATGATAGTTGTAGTGGATATGACCATTATGACAGGTACTCTGTATATGTCCAGTATGACAGTTGGAGTGGATATGACCATTATGACAGGTACTCTGTATATGTCCAGTATGATAGTTGTAGTGGATATGACCATTATGACAGGTACTCTGTATATGTCCAGTATGACAGTTGGAGTGGATCTGACCATTATGACAGGTACTTTACATATGTCCAGTATGACAGTTGGAGTGGATATGACCATTATGACAGGTACTCTGTCTATGTCCAGTATGATAGTTGTAGTGGATATGACCATTATGACAGGTACTCTGTATATGTCCAGTATGACAGTTGGAGTGGATATGACCATTATGACAGGTACTCTACATATGTCCAGTATGACAGTTGGAGTGGATATGACCATTATGACAGGTACTCTACATATGTGCAGTATGACAGTTGGAGTGGATATGACCATTATGACAGGTACTCTACATATGTCCAGTATGACAGCTGGAGTGGATATGACCATTATGACAGGTACTCTACAAATGTCCAGTATGACAGTTGGAGTGGATATGACCATTATGACAGGTACTCTACATATGTCCAGTATGACAGTTGGAGTGGATATGACCATTATGACAGGTACTCTACATATGTCCAGTATGACAGTTGGAGTGGATATGACCATTATTACAGGTACTCTACATATGTCCAGTATGACAGTTGGAGTGGATATGACCATTATTACAGGTACTCTACATATGTCCAGTATGACAGTTGGAGTGGATATGACCATTATGACAGGTACTCTACATATGTCAAGTATGACAGTTGGAGTGGATATGACCATTATGACAGGTACTCTACATATGACCATTATGACAGGTACTCTGTATATGTCCAGTATGACAGTTGGAGTGGATATGACCATTATGACAGGTACTCTGTATATGTCCAGTATGACAGTTGGAGTGGATATGACCATTATGACAGGTACACTACATATGTCCAGTATGACAGTTGGAGTGGATATGACCATTATGACAGGTACTCTGTATATGTCCAGTATGACAGTTGGAGTGGATATGACCATTATGACAGGTACTCTGTATATGTCCAGTATGACAGTTGGAGTGGATATGACCATTATGACAGGTACTCTACATATGTCAAGTATGACAGTTGGAGTGGATATGACCATTATGACAGGTACTCTGCATATGTCAAGTATGACAGTTGGAGTGGATATGACCATTATGACAGGTACTCTGTATATGTCCAGTATGACAGTTGGAGTGGATATGACCATTATGACAGGTACTCTACATATGTCCAGTATGACAGCTGGAGTGGATATGACCATTATGACAGGTACTCTGCATATGTCAAGTATGACAGTTGGAGTGGATATGACCATTATGACAGGTACTCTGTATATGTCCAGTATGACAGTTGGAGTGGATATGACCATTATGACAGGTACTCTACATATGTCCAGTATGACAGTTGGAGTGGATCTGACCATTATGACAGGTACTTTACATATGTCCAGTATGACAGTTGGAGTGGATAGGACCATTATGACAGGTACTCTACATATGTCCAGTATGACAGTTGGAGTGGATAGGACCATTATGACAGGTACTCTACATATGTCCAGTATGACAGTTGGAGTGGATATGACCATTATGACAGGTACTCTACATATGTCCAGTATGACAGTTGGAGTGGATCTGACCATTATGACAGGTACTCTACATATGTCCAGTATGACAGTTGGAGTGGATAGGACCATTATGACAGGTACTCTACATATGTCCAGTATGACAGTTGGAGTGGATATGACCATTATGACAGGTACTCTGTATATGTCCAGAATGACAGTTGGGGAGGATATGACCATTATGACAGGTACTCTGTATATGTCCAGTATGACAGTTGTAGTGGATATGACCATTATGACAGGTACTCTACATATGTCCAGTATGACAGTTGGAGTGGATATGACCATTATGACAGGTGCTCTACATATGTCCAGTATGACAGTTGGAGTGGATATGACCATTATGACAGGTACTCTACATATGTCCAGTATGACAGTTGGAGTGGATATGACCATTATGACAGGTACTCTACATATGTCCAGTATGACAGTTGGAGTGGATCTGACCATTATGACAGGTACTCTACATATGTCCAGTATGACAGTTGGAGTGGATATGACCATTATGACAGGTACTCTGTATATGTCCAGTATGACAGTTGGAGTGGATATGACCATTATGACAGGTACTCTGTATATGTCCAGTATGACAGTTGGAGTGGATCTGACCATTATGACAGGTACTCTGCATATGTCCAGTATGACAGTTGGAGTGGATCTGACCATTATGACAGGTACTCTACATATGTCCAGTATGACAGTTGGAGTGAATATGACCATTATGACAGGTACTCTGTATATGTCCAGTATGACAGTTGGAGTGGATATGACCATTATGACAGGTACTCTACATATGTCCAGTATGACAGTTGGAGTGGATATGACCATTATGACAGGTACTCTGTATATGTCCAGTATGACAGTTGGAGTGGATATGACCATTATGACAGGTACTCTACATATGTCCAGTATGACAGTTGGAGTGGATCTGACCATTATGACAGGTACTCTGTATATGTCCAGTATGACAGTTGGAGTGGATATGACCATTATGACAGGTACTCTACATATGTCCAGTATGACAGTTGGAGTGGATCTGACCATTATGACAGGTACTCTACATATGTCCAGTATGACAGTTGGAGTGGATATGACCATTATGACAGGTACTCTGTCTATGTCCAGTATGATAGTTGTAGTGGATATGACCATTATGACAGGTACTCTGTATATGTCCAGTATGATAGTTGTAGTGGATATGACCATTATGACAGGTACTCTGTATATGTCCAGTATGACAGTTGGAGTGGATATGACCATTATGACAGGTACTCTACATATGTCCAGTATGACAGTTGGAGTGGATCTGACCATTATGACAGGTACTTTACATATGTCCAGTATGACAGTTGGAGTGGATATGACCATTATGACAGGTACTCTGTCTATGTCCAGTATGATAGTTGTAGTGGATATGACCATTATGACAGGTACTCTGTATATGTCCAGTATGACAGTTGGAGTGGATATGACCATTATGACAGGTACTCTACATATGTCCAGTATGACAGTTGGAGTGGATATGACCATTATGACAGGTACTCTACATATGTCAAGTATGACAGTTGGAGTGGATATGACCATTATGACAGGTACTCTGCATATGTCAAGTATGACAGTTGGAGTGGATATGACCATTATGACAGGTACTCTGTATATGTCCAGTATGACAGTTGGAGTGGATATGACCATTATGACAGGTACTCTACATATGTCCAGTATGACAGCTGGAGTGGATATGACCATTATGACAGGTACTCTGCATATGTCAAGTATGACAGTTGGAGTGGATATGACCATTATGACAGGTACTCTGTATATGTCCAGTATGACAGTTGGAGTGGATATGACCATTATGACAGGTACTCTACATATGTCCAGTATGACAGTTGGAGTGGATCTGACCATTATGACAGGTACTTTACATATGTCCAGTATGACAGTTGGAGTGGATATGACCATTATGACAGGTACTCTACATATGTCCAGTATGACAGTTGGAGTGGATAGGACCATTATGACAGGTACTCTACATATGTCCAGTATGACAGTTGGAGTGGATATGACCATTATGACAGGTACTCTACATATGTCCAGTATGACAGTTGGAGTGGATCTGACCATTATGACAGGTACTCTACATATGTCCAGTATGACAGTTGGAGTGGATAGGACCATTATGACAGGTACTCTACATATGTCCAGTATGACAGTTGGAGTGGATATGACCATTATGACAGGTACTCTGTATATGTCCAGAATGACAGTTGGGGAGGATATGACCATTATGACAGGTACTCTGTATATGTCCAGTATGACAGTTGTAGTGGATATGACCATTATGACAGGTACTCTACATATGTCCAGTATGACAGTTGGAGTGGATCTGACCATTATGACAGGTGCTCTACATATGTCCAGTATGACAGTTGGAGTGGATATGACCATTATGACAGGTACTCTACATATGTCCAGTATGACAGTTGGAGTGGATATGACCATTATGACAGGTACTCTACATATGTCCAGTATGACAGTTGGAGTGGATCTGACCATTATGACAGGTACTCTACATATGTCCAGTATGACAGTTGGAGTGGATATGACCATTATGACAGGTACTCTGTATATGTCCAGTATGACAGTTGGAGTGGATATGACCATTATGACAGGTACTCTGTATATGTCCAGTATGACAGTTGGAGTGGATATGACCATTATGACAGGTACTCTGCATATGTCCAGTATGACAGTTGGAGTGGATCTGACCATTATGACAGGTACTCTACATATGTCCAGTATGACAGTTGGAGTGAATATGACCATTATGACAGGTACTCTGTATATGTCCAGTATGACAGTTGGAGTGGATATGACCATTATGACAGGTACTCTACATATGTCCAGTATGACAGTTGGAGTGGATATGACCATTATGACAGGTACTCTGTATATGTCCAGTATGACAGTTGGAGTGGATATGACCATTATGACAGGTACTCTACATATGTCCAGTATGACAGTTGGAGTGGATCTGACCATTATGACAGGTACTCTGTATATGTCCAGTATGACAGTTGGAGTGGATATGACCATTATGACAGGTACTCTACATATGTCCAGTATGACAGTTGGAGTGGATCTGACCATTATGACAGGTACTCTACATATGTCCAGTATGACAGTTGGAGTGGATATGACCATTATGACAGGTACTCTGTCTATGTCCAGTATGATAGTTGTAGTGGATATGACCATTATGACAGGTACTCTGTATATGTCCAGTATGATAGTTGTAGTGGATATGACCATTATGACAGGTACTCTACATATGTCCAGTATGACAGTTGGAGTGGATATGACCATTATGACAGGTACTCTACATATGTCCAGTATGACAGTTGGAGTGGATCTGACCATTATGACAGGTACTTTACATATGTCCAGTATGACAGTTGGAGTGGATATGACCATTATGACAGGTACTCTGTCTATGTCCAGTATGATAGTTGTAGTGGATATGACCATTATGACAGGTACTCTGTATATGTCCAGTATGACAGTTGGAGTGGATATGACCATTATGACAGGTACTCTACATATGTCCAGTATGACAGTTGGAGTGGATATGACCATTATGACAGGTACTCTGTATATGTCCAGTATGACAGTTGGAGTGGATATGACCATTATGACAGGTACTCTACATATGTCCAGTATGACAGTTGGAGTGGATATGACCATTATGACAGGTACTCTGTATATGTCCAGTATGACAGTTGGAGTGGATATGACCATTATGACAGATACTCTACATATGTCCAGTATGACAGTTGGAGTGGATCTGACCATTATGACAGGTACTCTACATATGTCCAGTATGACAGTTGGAGTGGATATGACCATTATGACAGGTACTCTGTCTATGTCCAGTATGATAGTTGTAGTGGATATGACCATTATGACAGGTACTCTGTATATGTCCAGTATGATAGTTGTAGTGGATATGACCATTATGACAGGTACTCTGTATATGTCCAGTATGACAGTTGGAGTGGATATGACCATTATGACAGGTACTCTACATATGTCCAGTATGACAGTTGGAGTGGATCTGACCATTATGACAGGTACTTTACATATGTCCAGTATGACAGTTGGAGTGGATATGACCATTATGACAGGTACTCTGTATATGTCCAGTATGATAGTTGTAGTGGATATGACCATTATGACAGGTACTCTGTATATGTCCAGTATGACAGTTGGAGTGGATATGACCATTATGACAGGTACTCTACATATGTCCAGTATGACAGTTGGAGTGGATATGACCATTATGACAGGTACTCTACATATGTCCAGTATGACAGTTGGAGTGGATATGACCATTATGACAGGTACTCTACATATGTCCAGTATGACAGTTGGAGTGGATATGACCATTATGACAGGTACTCTACATATGACCATTATGACAGGTACTCTACATATGACCATTATGACAGGTACTCTGTATATGTCCAGTATGACAGTTGGAGTGGATATGACCATTATGACAGGTACTCTACATATGTCCAGTATGACAGTTGGAGTGGATAGGACCATTATGACAGGTACTCTACATATGTCCAGTATGACAGTTGGAGTGGATAGGACCATTATGACAGGTACTCTACATATGTCCAGTATGACAGTTGGAGTGGATATGACCATTATGACAGGTACTCTACATATGTCCAGTATGACAGTTGGAGTGGATCTGACCATTATGACAGGTACTCTACATATGTCCAGTATGACAGTTGGAGTGGATAGGACCATTATGACAGGTACTCTACATATGTCCAGTATGACAGTTGGAGTGGATATGACCATTATGACAGGTACTCTACATATGTCCAGTATGACAGTTGGAGTGGATATGACCATTATGACAGGTACTCTACATATGTCCACTATGACAGTTGGAGTGGATCTGACCATTATGACAGGTACTCTACATATGTCCAGTATGACAGTTGGAGTGGATCTGACCATTATGACAGGTACTCTGTATATGTCCAGTATGACAGTTGGAGTGGATATGACCATTATGACAGGTACTCTACATATGTCCAGTATGACAGTTGGAGTGGATATGACCATTATGACAGGTACTCTGTATATGTCCAGTATGACAGTTGGAGAGGATATGACCATTATGACAGGTACTCTGTATATGTCCAGTATGACAGTTGTAGTGGATATGACCATTATGACAGGTACTCTACATATGTCCAGTATGACAGTTGGAGTGGATCTGACCATTATGACAGGTGCTCTACATATGTCCAGTATGACAGTTGGAGTGGATATGACCATTATGACAGGTACTCTACATATGTCCAGTATGACAGTTGGAGTGGATATGACCATTATGACAGGTACTCTACATATGTCCAGTATGACAGTTGGAGTGGATCTGACCATTATGACAGGTACTCTACATATGTCCAGTATGACAGTTGGAGTGGATATGACCATTATGACAGGTACTCTGTATATGTCCAGTATGACAGTTGGAGTGGATATGACCATTATGACAGGTACTCTGTATATGTCCAGTATGACAGTTGGAGTGGATCTGACCATTATGACAGGTACTCTGCATATGTCCAGTATGACAGTTGGAGTGGATCTGACCATTATGACAGGTACTCTACATATGTCCAGTATGACAGTTGGAGTGAATATGACCATTATGACAGGTACTCTGTATATGTCCAGTATGACAGTTGGAGTGGATATGACCATTATGACAGGTACTCTACATATGTCCAGTATGACAGTTGGAGTGGATATGACCATTATGACAGGTACTCTGTATATGTCCAGTATGACAGTTGGAGTGGATATGACCATTATGACAGGTACTCTACATATGTCCAGTATGACAGTTGGAGTGGATATGACCATTATGACAGGTACTCTGTATATGTCCAGTATGACAGTTGGAGTGGATATGACCATTATGACAGGTACTCTACATATGTCCAGTATGACAGTTGGAGTGGATCTGACCATTATGACAGGTACTCTACATATGTCCAGTATGACAGTTGGAGTGGATATGACCATTATGACAGGTACTCTGCATATGTCCAGTATGACAGTTGGAGTGGATATGACCATTATGACAGGTACTCAGTATATGTCCAGTATGACAGTTGGAGTGGATATGACCATTATGACAGGTACACTACATATGTCCAGTATGACAGTTGGAGTGGATATGACCATTATGACAGGTACTCTGTATGACAGGTACTCTACATATGTCCAGTATGACAGTTGGAGTGGATATGACCATTATGACAGGTACTCTGTATATGTCCAGTATGACAGTTGGAGTGGATATGACCATTATGACAGGTACTCTACATATGTCCAGTATGACAGTTGGAGTGGATATGACCATTATGACAGGTACTCTACATATGTCCAGTATGACAGTTGGAGTGGATATGACCATTATGACAGGTACTCTGTATATGTCCAGTATGACAGTTGGAGTGGATATGACCATTATGACAGGTACACTACATATGTCCAGTATGACAGTTGGAGAAGATATGACCATTATGACAGGTACTCTGTATATGTCCAGTATGACAGTTGGAGTAGATATGACCATTATGACAGGTACTCTGTATATGTCCAGTATGACAGTTGGAGTAGATATGACCATTATGACAGGTACTCTACATATGTCCAGTATGACAGTTGGAGTGGATATGACCATTATGACAGGTACTCTACATATGTCCAGTATGACAGTTGGAGTGGATATGACCATTATGACAGGTACTCTGTATATGTCCAGTATGACAGTTGGAGTGGATATGACCATTATGACAGGCACTCTACATATGTCCAGTATGACAGTTGGAGTGGATATGACCATTATGAAAGGTACTCTACATATGTCCAGTATGACAGTTGGAGTGGATCTGACCATTATGACAGGTACTCTGTATATGTCCAGTATGACAGTTGGAGTGGATATGACCATTATGACAGGTACTCTACATATGTCCAGTATGACAGTTGGAGTGGATATGACCATTATGACAGGTACTCTGTATATGTCCAGTATGACAGTTGGAGTGGATATGACCATTATGACAGGTACTCTGTATATGTCCAGTATGATAGTTGTAGTGGATATGACCATTATGACAGGTACTCTGTATATGTCCAGTATGACAGTTGGAGTGGATCTGACCATTATGACAGGTACTCTACATATGTCCAGTATGACAGTTGGAGTGGATATGACCATTATGACAGGTACTCTACATATGTCCAGTATGACAGTTGGAGTGGATATGACCATTATGACAGGTACTCTACATATGTCCAGTATGACAGTTGGAGTGGATCTGACCATTATGACAGGTACTCTACATATGTCCAGTATGACAGTTGGAGTGGATATGACCATTATGACAGGTACTCTGTCTATGTCCAGTATGACAGTTGGAGTGGATATGACCATTATGACAGGTACTCTGTATATGTCCAGTATGACAGTTGGAGTGGAACTGACCATTATGACAGGTACTCTTCATATGTCCAGTATGACAGTTGGAGTGGATATGACCATTATGACAGGTACTCTGTATATGTCCAGTATGACAGTTGGAGTGGATATGACCATTATGACAGGTACTCTACATATGTCCAGTATGACAGTTGGAGTGGATCTGACCATTATGACAGGTACTCTACATATGTCCAGTATGACAGTTGGAGTGGATATGACCATTATGACAGGTACTCTGTATATGTCCAGTATGACAGTTGGAGTGGATCTGACCATTATGACAGGTACTTTACATATGTCCAGTATGACAGTTGGAGTGGATATGACCATTATGACAGGTACTCTGTCTATGTCCAGTATGATAGTTGTAGTGGATATGACCATTATGACAGGTACTCTGTATATGTCCAGTATGACAGTTGGAGTGGATATGACCATTATGACAGGTACTCTACATATGTCCAGTATGACAGTTGGAGTGGATATGACCATTATGACAGGTACTCTACATATGTGCAGTATGACAGTTGGAGTGGATATGACCATTATGACAGGTACTCTACATATGTCCAGTATAACAGCTGGAGTGGATATGACCATTATGACAGGTACTCTACAAATGTCCAGTATGACAGTTGGAGTGGATATGACCATTATGACAGGTACTCTACATATGTCCAGTATGACAGTTGGAGTGGATATGACCATTATGACAGGTACTCTACATATGTCCAGTATGACAGTTGGAGTGGATATGACCATTATTACAGGTACTCTACATATGTCCAGTATGACAGTTGGAGTGGATATGACCATTATGACAGGTACTCTACATATGTCAAGTATGACAGTTGGAGTGGATATGACCATTATGACAGGTACTCTACATATGACCATTATGACAGGTACTCTACATATGACCAGTATGACAGCTGGAGTGGATATGACCATTATGACAGGTACTCTGTATATGTCCAGTATGACAGTTGGAGTGGATATGACCATTATGACAGGTACACTACATATGTCCAGTATGACAGTTGGAGTGGATATGACCATTATGACAGGTACTCTGTATATGTCCAGTATGACAGTTGGAGTGGATATGACCATTATGACAGGTACTCTGTATATGTCCAGTATGACAGTTGGAGTGGATATGACCATTATGACAGGTACTCTACATATGTCAAGTATGACAGTTGGAGTGGATATGACCATTATGACAGGTACTCTGCATATGTCAAGTATGACAGTTGGAGTGGATATGACCATTATGACAGGTACTCTGTATATGTCCAGTATGACAGTTGGAGTGGATATGACCATTATGACAGGTACTCTACATATGTCCAGTATGACAGCTGGAGTGGATATGACCATTATGACAGGTACTCTGCATATGTCAAGTATGACAGTTGGAGTGGATATGACCATTATGACAGGTACTCTGTATATGTCCAGTATGACAGTTGGAGTGGATATGACCATTATGACAGGTACTCTACATATGTCCAGTATGACAGTTGGAGTGGATCTGACCATTATGACAGGTACTTTACATATGTCCAGTATGACAGTTGGAGTGGATAGGACCATTGTGACAGGTACTCTACATATGTCCAGTATGACAGTTGGAGTGGATAGGACCATTATGACAGGTACTCTACATATGTCCAGTATGACAGTTGGAGTGGATATGACCATTATGACAGGTACTCTACATATGTCCAGTATGACAGTTGGAGTGGATCTGACCATTATGACAGGTACTCTACATATGTCCAGTATGACAGTTGGAGTGGATAGGACCATTATGACAGGTACTCTACATATGTCCAGTATGACAGTTGGAGTGGATATGACCATTATGACAGGTACTCTACATATGTCCAGTATGACAGTTGGAGTGAATATGACCATTATGACAGGTACTCTGTATATGTCCAGTATGACAGTTGGAGTGGATATGACCATTATGACAGGTACTCTACATATGTCCAGTATGACAGTTGGAGTGGATATGACCATTATGACAGGTACTCTGTATATGTCCAGTATGACAGTTGGAGTGGATATGACCATTATGACAGGTACTCTACATATGTCCAGTATGACAGTTGGAGTGGATATGACCATTATGACAGGTACTCTGTATATGTCCAGTATGACAGTTGGAGTGGATATGACCATTATGACAGGTACTCTACATATGTCCAGTATGACAGTTGGAGTGGATCTGACCATTATGACAGGTACTCTACATATGTCCAGTATGACAGTTGGAGTGGATATGACCATTATGACAGGTACTCTGTCTATGTCCAGTATGATAGTTGTAGTGGATATGACCATTATGACAGGTACTCTGTATATGTCCAGTATGATAGTTGTAGTGGATATGACCATTATGACAGGTACTCTGTATATGTCCAGTATGACAGTTGGAGTGGATATGACCATTATGACAGGTACTCTACATATGTCCAGTATGACAGTTGGAGTGGATCTGACCATTATGACAGGTACTTTACATATGTCCAGTATGACAGTTGGAGTGGATATGACCATTATGACAGGTACTCTGTCTATGTCCAGTATGATAGTTGTAGTGGATATGACCATTATGACAGGTACTCTGTATATGTCCAGTATGACAGTTGGAGTGGATATGACCATTATGACAGGTACTCTACATATGTCCAGTATGACAGTTGGAGTGGATATGACCATTATGACAGGTACTCTGTATATGTCCAGTATGACAGTTGGAGTGGATATGACCATTATGACAGGTACTCTACATATGTCCAGTATGACAGTTGGAGTGGATATGACCATTATGACAGGTACTCTGTATATGTCCAGTATGACAGTTGGAGTGGATATGACCATTATGACAGGTACTCTACATATGTCCAGTATGACAGTTGGAGTGGATCTGACCATTATGACAGGTACTCTACATATGTCCAGTATGACAGTTGGAGTGGATATGACCATTATGACAGGTACTCTGTCTATGTCCAGTATGATAGTTGTAGTGGATATGACCATTATGACAGGTACTCTGTATATGTCCAGTATGATAGTTGTAGTGGATATGACCATTATGACAGGTACTCTGTATATGTCCAGTATGACAGTTGGAGTGGATATGACCATTATGACAGATACTCTACATATGTCCAGTATGACAGTTGGAGTGGATCTGACCATTATGACAGGTACTTTACATATGTCCAGTATGACAGTTGGAGTGGATATGACCATTATGACAGGTACTCTGTCTATGTCCAGTATGATAGTTGTAGTGGATATGACCATTATGACAGGTACTCTGTATATGTCCAGTATGACAGTTGGAGTGGATATGACCATTATGACAGGTACTCTACATATGTCCAGTATGACAGTTGGAGTGGATATGACCATTATGACAGGTACTCTACATATGTCCAGTATGACAGTTGGAGTGGATATGACCATTATGACAGGTACTCTACATATGTCCAGTATGACAGTTGGAGTGGATATGACCATTATGACAGGTACTCTACATATGACCATTATGACAGGTACTCTACATATGACCATTATGACAGGTACTCTGTATATGTCCAGTATGACAGTTGGAGTGGATATGACCATTATGACAGGTACTCTACATATGTCCAGTATGACAGTTGGAGTGGATAGGACCATTATGACAGGTACTCTACATATGTCCAGTATGACAGTTGGAGTGGATATGACCATTATGACAGGTACTCTACATATGTCCAGTATGACAGTTGGAGTGGATATGACCATTATGACAGGTACTCTACATATGTCCAGTATGACAGTTGGAGTGGATCTGACCATTATGACAGGTACTCTACATATGTCCAGTATGACAGTTGGAGTGGATAGGACCATTATGACAGGTACTCTACATATGTCCAGTATGACAGTTGGAGTGGATATGACCATTATGACAGGTACTCTACATATGTCCAGTATGACAGTTGGAGTGGATATGACCATTATGACAGGTACTCTACATATGTCCACTATGACAGTTGGAGTGGATCTGACCATTATGACAGGTACTCTACATATGTCCAGTATGACAGTTGGAGTGGATCTGACCATTATGACAGGTACTCTGTATATGTCCAGTATGACAGTTGGAGTGGATATGACCATTATGACAGGTACTCTACATATGTCCAGTATGACAGTTGGAGTGGATATGACCATTATGACAGGTACTCTGAATATGTCCAGTATGACAGTTGGAGAGGATATGACCATTATGACAGGTACTCTGTATATGTCCAGTATGACAGTTGTAGTGGATATGACCATTATGACAGGTACTCTACATATGTCCAGTATGACAGTTGGAGTGGATCTGACCATTATGACAGGTGCTCTACATATGTCCAGTATGACAGTTGGAGTGGATATGACCATTATGACAGGTACTCTACATATGTCCAGTATGACAGTTGGAGTGGATATGACCATTATGACAGGTACTCTACATATGTCCAGTATGACAGTTGGAGTGGATCTGACCATTATGACAGGTACTCTACATATGTCCAGTATGACAGTTGGAGTGGATCTGACCATTATGACAGGTACTCTGTATATGTCCAGTATGACAGTTGGAGTGGATATGACCATTATGACAGGTACTCTGTATATGTCCAGTATGACAGTTGGAGTGGATCTGACCATTATGACAGGTACTCTGCATATGTCCAGTATGACAGTTGGAGTGGATCTGACCATTATGACAGGTACTCTACATATGTCCAGTATGACAGTTGGAGTGAATATGACCATTATGACAGGTACTCTGTATATGTCCAGTATGACAGTTGGAGTGGATATGACCATTATGACAGGTACTCTACATATGTCCAGTATGACAGTTGGAGTGGATATGACCATTATGACAGGTACTCTGTATATGTCCAGTATGACAGTTGGAGTGGATATGACCATTATGACAGGTACTCTACATATGTCCAGTATGACAGTTGGAGTGGATATGACCATTATGACAGGTACTCTGTATATGTCCAGTATGACAGTTGGAGTGGATATGACCATTATGACAGGTACTCTACATATGTCCAGTATGACAGTTGGAGTGGATCTGACCATTATGACAGGTACTCTACATATGTCCAGTATGACAGTTGGAGTGGATATGACCATTATGACAGGTACTCTGTCTATGTCCAGTATGATAGTTGTAGTGGATATGACCATTATGACAGGTACTCTGTATATGTCCAGTATGATAGTTGTAGTGGATATGACCATTATGACAGGTACTCTGTATATGTCCAGTATGACAGTTGGAGTGGATATGACCATTATGACAGGTACTCTACATATGTCCAGTATGACAGTTGGAGTGGATCTGACCATTATGACAGGTACTTTACATATGTCCAGTATGACATTTGGAGTGGATATGACCATTATGACAGGTACTCTGTCTATGTCCAGTATGATAGTTGTAGTGGATATGACCATTATGACAGGTACTCTGTATATGTCCAGTATGACAGTTGGAGTGGATATGACCATTATGACAGGTACTCTACATATGTCCAGTTTGACAGTTGGAGTGGATATGACCATTATGACAGGTACTCTACATATGTGCAGTATGACAGTTGGAGTGGATATGACCATTATGACAGGTACTCTACATATGTCCAGTATGACAGCTGGAGTGGATATGACCATTATGACAGGTACTCTACATATGTCCAGTATGACAGTTGGAGTGGATATGACCATTATGACAGGTACTCTACATATGTCCAGTATGACAGTTGGAGTGGATATGACCATTATGACAGGTACTCTACATATGTCCAGTATGACAGTTGGAGTGGATATGACCATTATTACAGGTACTCTACATATGTCCAGTATGACAGTTGGAGTGGATATGACCATTATTACAGGTACTCTACATATGTCCAGTATGACAGTTGGAGTGGATATGACCATTATGACAGGTACTCTACATATGTCAAGTATGACAGTTGGAGTGGATATGACCATTATGACAGGTACTCTACATATGACCATTATGACAGGTACTCTGTATATGTCCAGTATGACAGTTGGAGTGGATATGACCATTATGACAGGTACTCTGTATATGTCCAGTATGACAGTTGGAGTGGATATGACCATTATGACAGGTACTCTACATATGTCCAGTATGACAGTTGGAGTGGATATGACCATTATGACAGGTACTCTACATATGTCAATTATGACAGTTGGAGTGGATATGACCATTATGACAGGTACACTACATATGTCCAGTATGACAGTTGGAGTGGATATGACCATTATGACAGGTACTCTGTATATGTCCAGTATGACAGTTGGAGTGGATATGACCATTATGACAGGTACTCTACATATGTCCAGTATGACAGTTGGAGTGGATATGACTTTTATGACAGGTACTCTACATATGTCCAGTATGACAGTTGGAGTGGATATGACCTTTATGACAGGTACTCTGTATATGTCCAGTATGACAGTTGGAGTGGATATGACCATTATGACAGGTACTCTACATATGTCCAGTATGACAGTTGGAGTGGATATGACCATTATGACAGGTACTCTACATATGTCCAGTATGACAGTTGGAGTGGATATGACCATTATGACAGGTACTCTACATATGTCCAGTATGACAGCTGGAGTGGATATGACCATTATGACAGGTACTCTGTATATGTCCAGTATGACAGTTGGAGTGGATATGACCATTATGACAGGTACTCTACATATGTCAAGTATGACAGTTGGAGTGGATATGACCATTATGACAGGTACTCTACATATGTCCAGTATGACAGTTGGAGTGGATATGACCATTATGACAGGTACTCTGTATATGTCCAGTATGACAGTTGGAGTGGATATGACCATTATGACAGGTACTCTACATATGTCAAGTATGACAGTTGGAGTGGATATGACCATTATGACAGGTACTCTACATATGTCCAGTATGACAGTTGGAGTGGATATGACCATTATGACAGGTACTCTACATATGTCCAGTATGACAGTTGGAGTGGATATGACCATTATGACAGGTACTCTACATATGTCCAGTATGACAGTTGGAGTGGATATGACCATTATGACAGGTACTCTGTATATGTCCAGTATGACAGTTGGAGTGGATATGACCATTATGACAGGTACTCTACATATGTCCAGTATGACAGTTGGAGTGGATATGACCATTATTACAGGTACTCTACATATGTCCAATATGACAGTTGGAGTGGATATGACCATTATGACAGGTACTCTACATATGTCAAGTATGACAGTTGGAGTGGATATGACCATTATGACAGGTACTCTACATATGTCCATTATGACAGGTACTCTGCATATGTCCAGTATGACAGTTGGAGTGGATATGACCATTATGACAGGTACTCTGTATATGTCCAGTATGACAGTTGGAGTGGATATGACCATTATGACAGGTACTCTACATATGTCCAGTATGACAGTTGGAGTGGATATGACCATTATGACAGGTACTCTACATATGTCCAGTATGACAGTTGGAGTGGATATGACCATTATGACAGGTACTCTACATATGTCAATTATGACAGTTGGAGTGGATATGACCATTATGACAGGTACACTACATATGTCCAGTATGACAGTTGGAGTGGATATGACCATTATGACAGGTACTCTGTATATGTCCAGTATGACAGTTGGAGTGGATATGACCATTATGACAGGTACTCTACATATGTCCAGTATGACAGTTGGAGTGGATATGACTTTTATGACAGGTACTCTACATATGTCCAGTATGACAGTTCGCGGGTATGTTAAGGCTGTTTTCGCGATTTGTTTCAATGGGAGATAACCGTGTATTCAACTCATTATTATGCATGACATGGCGGCTACGATCAACTGAGCGTCTATGTTAAAAGTGAAGCAATTCTGAATTTTCCAAGAAACCCATCAGAAAAGAATGTTGCTATATGATGAAATAGTGTATAAAATGTAAAAATCTGTATTTATTTTTAATAAAACGGTGTTTTTGAACGTAACTTTGTTAAAAATTACCGCTTCAACAACTGCCACTGATCAGCCAATCAACATCGAGCTTTACTTTTCAACGTCCCCGAGAAGCTTAACCACAGCCGAGAGAGCACCTGTCCTAATTAACCACAGAATATTAGTTGTTTTCCATAGCTGTAAAGAAGTTGCCGCAAATTATATTCAAAATTTGGTAAGTTTGATTTACTTATTTTATTTTCCAGCAAACAAAAACAACACACACTGTTTAGATTTTGTAGAATTTAAAATATTCGATTCACCATTGGACGGACTCACGGAGCACGTGGTATATAAAAAAAATATTTGACTTATTCGTAAATGAAATCAATGACTTTCATGAAATTATTTCATTTATTGTCATATTGATGTTATGTCTCTCCCGAAATAAGTTTACTACAGACTTAATTAGAAACAATGCACAACACGTGGTTGAACTGATTGATTGGATGTTTAGACTTTAGGTCTCGGCTATATCATATACATTTTATAATAGTATGGTCTGTCCCTGGCAATATTCAGGACAAGGACAATTTAGCAAACAATAAAACTATTAGGGGAAAATGCACCAATTAAAGAGGTCAAAATATAGAAAGCCAATGGAAAATTATAAGGTAATGGGTAGTCTATGCCTTGGCGAAAAGATAGCCTTTTGTAGTGCCTATGACAGACCTGCTCTTGTCAACATCTAAAAAAAAGAGGTTCTAAAGGAAGGAGTGTGGCCAAACATGTAACCCACTGTGGTCCGTGGTTAGGCTTTCAGGTTAATAGTATACCCTACACCCCCCCCCCCACACACACACACTGTGAAGGCAGCATCCCTTAAAGTTATCTGCCACCTAGCCGGCAAACACGCTATGTAGCTCTGCTTTGAGTTGAGCACTGTGAACCCACACAGCATGGTCCCAGTGGTTGAATATTAAAATCCCAGGGGCCGTGCTGGGCTTCGCCAATGTCGCCAATTGCGATTTTTTTTTTCATTTGGCGACAAAATATTGTCTGGCGATTTTTTTGGCGCCAAGGTTTTATAGTGTTAAACGATGCATGCACGTTTTAAATTTATCAGTAATCGGCGATTGCATCATTAAAGATCCTTTGTCGGCTTCTATGGTTCGTAAATACACGTGTATTGTGTAGTATCCAGTGACATGTGTGTTATTTGGAGTTATTAAACGGAAATCGGCAATAAATGAATCAACAAAGTTGTCTGATGAAAAGCAGCTTTACCGGCATCACATTTGAGTAGACGTGTAATAAAACAATTGATGCTGTTAATTAATTTATAAAAATAACAAAACAAACATATTTTTGTAGTAATATTTTTTTAATAAAAATGTAATTAATAAAATAAGGTATGAAAACTGACGTCGTTGTTGAGTGATTTCCGGACCGGATGTCCGTCTTAATTTCGTAATTAGAAAACTCTTACACATGCGTAGTTCCATTTTCAGTATTTCCGGTTTTATGTTCATTCACGGGAATAGATGTTTCTAATAAATTACTGTAAAATTTAGGTTTTCTGCCAACAAGAAATCACTCGCACATCTTTTCATGATTCAAATACATTTAGTGTAAGGGCTTCTCGAGACCAAACTTTTGAAAAATTGAATTAAGAGTCCGGCAAACTTGGATTTCGTCCGACGTTACAGAATATGTCACACATGTTAAACAATTTCGCCATGTCATATAGTGATCTAGCGATTTCTAATATGGCGACACTTTTACAAAACAGGCAACGGAAAATTGCAGTTGGCGATTTTTTTGGCGCCAGCTTGTTAGAAGCCAGAGCAGCCCCTGAAATCCTTCTGTATACATCCATGCATATCATTGCCTTTATTGGTTCCAATCATTGGCTGCAATTTTTTTGTTTAAATACTTAGTATGGTATTGTTTTATATGTGACCAGGATATTTTTGTTCAAATTTTGGTAATTAAACATTGTTTAATCACTAAATTACTAAAAAAATGACCTTTTTTGACAAACAAAAACAAACAGTACTCGCGATGTATTGTGTAAGTAATGTTGTGGTACATTTAAAACATTTTTAATCATTTGAGGGCTAGTTGATAGTTACAGTACCTGAGATGGGCTAGTGGTTTTGCAAGTTGCTGTCCGACTCCGCTTTGTTTCAATTAAAAAGCGATGTTTAATTTAACCTGTATATATGAATTTTTACCCTATGTCCAACTTGAAATTTTCCCATTTTGGTAAGAAATATTCGTAATTTTGTCACTGTGTCTCGCTTATCGTGTTTACGCACCATTAACAATATAAAACAGTTAAAGCTTGTTCCAATCTGAATTTTACTTTCAGGGATGATTTTAGACTTTTTGAAACGTGTCCCCCAATGCACAAATTGGGAAATTTTGTGCGTAAAAGCAGTGCATTGGGAAAAATCATTTTGCATTATTTAAAGTTCAAACTTGAGGAAATCCTTGTTTTTTTATACTTAATTTCTGACACTAATATGTACAACTACTCAGCTGCATTGTAATGATCATAAGTCTGACAAAAGAACAACTCGGCCATAATATTACACGATATAAACCTCACTGGAACAATAAGGCATAGGAGTTATGCCATGAAATTTCGAAATTTCCAAAAAGTCTAAACCCAACAACATTCCGTATCAAACGCAACAAATCAAAACATCAAATTGAAAATACATATTAGTTTTATTTCTAAAATAACTCATTTTTATTTAGAAAACAAACAACATATAATAGTATTCAAATCACAAAGCACGAAACTTGACAGCATCAGACTTAAAGAAGACAAGACTGAAAGAACCCATGTGGTGCAAAACGGAAGTATCTTCCTTAGAACTTCCGGTAATAAATCGGAAAAACGTTACTGGAAACGGACCCGAAAACATCCGGATTTTAATTTACGATTTCTGTAATTGGGGTTTTCAATCATTGGGGAATGGGGCCCCGCCTGGCGGCCCCAAATACTATAGTAGCGTCATCCCTGACTTTGTACATTAAGCATATTGTGAAAATACGACTGTAAGCCATTTCTTATGAAAACGTGGCCCCTGGTTGGTAGTTAATCTTGCTGAGGGCTATTTATTGTTACAAGACACTAGCCCTGTAGACTTTCACTTTAAAAGATAGTGTCCAACCCTGTACTCGTACTGGGTTGCTAGAGGGCCTGATGATTTGGTCATTAATTAGATTCAGTATACTTTTAAATGGTTCTTTAAAAAAATCAAATAATGAATTTAATATTTATACAGTGAAGACCAAGTGATCAGTGTATTAGGCAATAAAACCGGTGGACGTGTTGCAATAAAAGTGCAAAATTTTTGTCTTTCGTAGAATTTTTTTTTATTGTAGCTGGCACCACAATTATTAATATTTTTAAAATTCTGATTCAAGCTTAGAACAAACATTTTCGAATCGTATTCATATAAGAGTGTAAATTACATGTACATCTAACATCAATTCAGTCATTCAGGCAGATTGTACATTTTTAAAATAATGGGTCTAGTAAATGGGACAGATTTGAAAGTAATGTATGCTATACATGTACATATCATCTGGTGATAATAGTGTTTCCTTTTTTTTCATCTAGTGTTGGATGTTTAAACCAGTTCAAAACAGATTTTGAATATGAAGACCAGTTGATGATGGATTCTGGTATTTTATATGTAAGTGATTCAGAAAACAATTTTTATGTTGCATGGTATTTCAAGACATCACAAACAAAAGTTTTCAGTTTATGCAGTAGGATTCTGATTTCTCAGACTTTTTTAACTCTTGTTCACTAAATGAATACGAGCTAGGTTAACTTGTGGTCACTCTGCATTTAAAAGCCACATTACTAAAATCTGTTTTTATCTATTGAAAGGTACAATTCAGACTGTACTATTTGAATGTATTTTACTTATTTAAACTATAATTTGGTAAAAGCTGCTTTTGCAAATTGTAGAAAGAGCAAACGGAAACTATGCTGTAGTGTAACCTTTTCTCTGTATTAGTGTAGCTTTTTCTTCCAGGCTTGTGACTGGCAAGATTTTTTATATTTTGGCTGCATTCCCCACCTCCCACCACACAATTTTAATCAGTCCAGGTTAGGCTGCATTAAAACATTACTTGGCAATAAGCTTGTTGTATTCAGTGCAAAAGACAGGTTAAAAGTCAGAAAATGGATGTCTTTTCTTCTTAAACTACTCTTAATAATACATTAATACTAGTAAGCATGTACTTGTACATGTAAAAGAAAATCTGAAGTTTCTTTTTTAAATTGGTGCCAATTGAACCAAACCTTCATTAAGTGCAAGTTTCACTAGTAATTGTGCATTACAAAGAAAAGCTTTAGTTTAGAATATACATGTAGTATGCTGATATTTTAATTAACTTCTGAAACTTGAAATAAATAATGTCCATGTGCCCAATATTTTTACTTGGATTGACTTTCCAGAACTACATTATTCATTGCCTATTAGAATCCTGTGTATTAAAACAATGCATGCTCGTCTTAGGATATACATGTATTTGTATAGGCAGACATTCCTGGACCAATTTAATTGTGAACACAAAGCATCAGTCAGTAAACTTTCTTTCCGAATTTTTGTTTATGACTTCTTGTGCTTTGTTTATATTATGTGGCCATATCAAGTACAGCAGCTCATATTTTCAAGTCTTGACTTTCAAGAACTACATTATTCATTGCCTATTAAAATCCTGTGTATTAAAAAAATGCACATCTTAAGATATACATGTATTTGTATAGGCAGACATTCCTGGACCGATTTAATTGTAAACACAAAGCATCAGTCAGTAAACTTTCTTTCCAAATTTTTGTTTATTATTTCTTGTGCTTTGTTTATACTACATGTATGTGGCTATATGAAGTACAGCAGGACATAGTTTCAAGTCTTGACTTGCACTTTATTCAGCATACAGTATTGATAAAATGCTGTTGATCACTTTTTCCAAGTCTGAAAGTTACTTGCAGGGGTCACCACACTCTAAAAAAGTAGGGAGAAGTCACTTCTCCCTGGCAGCCAAACAGGGAGAAGTCAGGCCCTGATAGGGAGACTTCAGGAGACACTAGGGAGAAGTCAGGGGGACCGTACAAATAATTAATTTCGCAGTAGTTACATACATTTTTCATTATTTACATCAATTTCCAGGATTGTTTCTCTTGTGTTTTAAAACCAAAACACACTTAGATTCAGTTTTTTTTCTTTCTTTTTCATTATTATTCATGGTATGTAATATCAAACAGCACATAACCTTTATCATTTATCAAAGTTGTACTGATCCAAATTGCTTCATGGGACACCCATCTACAGAACTTATCATTATGTCAATAATTACTATACATCTTTATTCTTTCAAGTGAAACTCAAATACTTATCAAAGAAAAATGTTAAAGTACAATACTCTTTGAAAGAACTAAAGTTTGAAACCAATTAAAAGTGTTTCTTTATCAAAAATATTACGATTTTTCATTATGGGCCGTTGTACATTACTTTTCTTCGTTGTTCACTTCCGGTAATTAGTCACATCCGGTAAATAAACAAATGGCACGTAATACATTTGAAAGACGTAAATCGTTTGAAAATATTTTAAATACGCATATTGTTTGTCGTTTTTTATTGGAATTACACATTTACTGATAAATTGGTAGTCAGGGTGAAGTATTTGGACCAGATTTACAAGTATCATGTGAATCATCGGGCGACTTCAGGGAAATGACAGGGCGACTTCGACTTCGCTTTTGAGGCGCCTTAGGGCGACTTCAGGGCCTAGTAGGGCGACTTTGTCGCCCACTTCGCCCAGTGTGGTGAGCCCTGTACTTGTCCGAAGGGACAAGTTTTTAAAAAAGTTATTGTCGAGCCCTGTAATAAACTACTTTTTCAATTGGTTTCCCAACCATTTACATATATATCTTATTCTCATTTGCTGACTTGGTTATGAAAATGCATACACTACTTTTTTACATTGTTTTTAATGTACATCATTAAATTTGAAACGCACCAGGAATGATGGGATCTGATGCCTGGCTGGAATTTTCTGATAATGGGTCTTCTGCAAATAAATATAAACTATGTTATGTCTTACAGCTTCTGAGTTGTATTGACATTTATGTTGTTTTTTTTTTTTAATTCCAGAAGGAATGAAGAATAACGGTGTAAAAACATCCACAGAGAAATGTGAGTACAAAATATGCTGATAAAGTATACCAAACTATTTATTGAAAATTTCTTATATTTTGATAGCCAAGTTAAAAAAACAACTAGTCATCTTTATTTGAAAGACCTCTTGTGAAAAAAGTGATCTCGTAGTAAATGTTCTATATTTGTTTTTCACAGACTCTTAGTTTATAGTTTCTTTAATTTCTGGTATTTAGTTATTTTACCCAATTTATGCTGTATGTGTAAGAAAACCAGTTTTCCATTCTTCATTATCTTTAATTTTGAAATTGGTAGTTCATGTTTATTGTCCTTGATATGGTCAAGACACTGTTCCCAAAGAATGTTTATTTTAGATATTTCTTTTTTCAGGGTAGTTGAACGGAAGTTTGAAAGGAAAGGTCCATCTGGTCTGGAACTTGGCTCCTGTATACTATCATGAAAAACAACATTTTCGCCATCGAAGTGCCACCAAATATTGCATCCTGGAAGAAGAAAATCTGCAATCCTTGTTAATGAGCTTGAAGAACGGATGACTTTTCCTGTAGCATTTTTTGGGAGATGATGGTGTTAGCACGTTGTGGTAGCAATTTAGCTTGTCAGCTTATAATAGAGTCTTGCTTGGTGAAAGAATTAGTATGGTTATCATTGGATTGTTGAGCATTGTAACGTAGAATGGATTGATCTATAATCCAGCCAGGTTTTCTGTTAGTTGTTGTTTCTGCTAGTGAAAGTTCCCAAATGATCTTTCTTCCTGTTCCGTTAATATGGATTTGGTGTTAATAATTCGGTAAATTTCTGGTAGGTGAGTGACAAGACTGTGAAAGTGATTACCATACAGTTTCCGGGAAGTCATTGTGATCGGTGTTCCTATTACAGATTTGGTTAAGATGCCAAAAAGAAAAGTAAGATTGTAAAGACGAAGAATTTGTTTTGGTGATCTCTTGTCCTCAGAACTGTATGCGATGTTAATAATTTCGACCAGGGCATAAATCAAATCTTTGACGTCTGTTGAAACCTTGTTTTATTCATGCAAATTTCCAATAAATTTGGCCAATTTAATTGCGAAAAGCCTGGCGTCTGATCCCTTTATTTGGTTTTATCTCAGATGGTACTGGAGCAGAACTTCTCTAATTCGGTTGTTGCCTGCCTGTTGGCTACATGGTATGGAAGTTCAGTTATGATGTTTTGCACAAAATTACAAATATCATGTAGGGGTTCACATGACATTATCTCGTAAGTGTCAAGATTCATTTCAGCTGCTGAGTAGATGCCAATATGGAAGGCCATAATAACTAAATTCTCAAATTTGGGGAAGGGGTGCATTATATTTTTTTAGTTTTGGGTCATTTTTACAGGGAATAATGGCAAAGACCATGTTTTCCTTTTATAAATCTGAATCTAAAGTTGCCTGTAAATCGATTATCACAGAACTGAATTCAGATTGGATACGAGATATATCCTGAGTTAACATGGACAGTATCTTTTCAAAAATGATTTTAGAAATTTAAAAAATATGGGTGGACAGAAATCGGAGTAAGATTTTTTTTTTATTATGGCCTAAATTGTGCATTCTACTAGTATCAAATTTCTAAATATTAGTTATAGTATACAATTAATGACTTTGATATAGGTCGTTATCAGGATATATCAGCCAGAGAAAATGTAATATTGAATAAACGTTTTTGAGGGCTGAGAAATCCTGATAGCAACCGTATATCAGTCAGTATTTCAGATTTCAATTACTAGTATGGAAAAGAGTATAAAAAATCAGTTATTTTATTCTTACATTTCTTAGCAGTATACATTTTTGTATTTTATTATAACAGATGATTAAATGACCACTAAAATTGAAATTATAGTTGTGTTGGAACAGTTATGTAAAACAGGCTTAAACTGGTAAAAACCAGGTCAATATTGGATTCTGCTGCACAGTAGTCAAGCTGAATCTAATATTGACCTGGTTGTGACCAGTTGATGCCTGTTTTTATGTAATTTTAGTACTGTTGTGTTCAAACTTGACCCAAAAGTTGTTTTTAGACCAATCAAAAACACTCAAATTCTATTTATGTAATGTTATAATTCAGTATGTTTTGTTAGTGGCAGTACATATGTTGTATGTTTTATTTACTTTGTTACATTCAAAGCCTAAATTTTGTAAGACAGTTTTTTATCCAATTTTTATAGGATTTGAAATTGTACAATGAGAATATATTTACAAAGAAATTTTATCAATTCAACTGTTGTGTGTTGATAATATTAATTCTTTATTTTTAAGAGATTTATTCATTTGCAAGTCAACATAGTTCAACCTTTTAATGTACCGAAGAATGAATATAGTAAAATACAAACCATATATTAGATCCACACAATGCATGGAATTTTGTATACATGTATTAAGGAATTTGTATTTTATTCCCATGCTCACCAGAGTGGGGTGGGGGATCAAAAATTGTTTATATATGTAAATACTATGTGGATGGTAGAGTTAAACACAAACGTCGGCCCTTTATGCAACATGAACTGTTGTGAATGCTGATAGCTGGAGTTTTAAACATGCATTTTATTATTTTTATGCAATGTCTTCATTTTTATATTTTTATGCAGTTGACAATTTTTGGTTTCTTGTCCAAGAGAAAGATATATCTAATGTTAAAACTTTTTAGCCATTAAAATATGTTAGTTGTATAGGGCCAGATTATGACATCACTTCTCGTCTGTCGGAAAGAATTTATATTAGAATATATATTTACATGGCTTATGGTTATTATATTATGTTTATACATGTATTATAAAATATATATTTTATTAGTCATATACCTGATTGTCCAAATATGTACAGTTGAGGCTTTTCAACTATTAATTGGACACTGATGTTTTTTGCCAACTTTTTTGCTTGTCTGGTACTCCTGGTCAGTCATGATGTTTGTATGGTCATATAAGATGTTTGTCATAAAGTTGATGTATGTGTGGTTGAGAATATCGGAATGGTCATGCCACATTTTTAGATGGGATGTTCTTTCAAATTTCTTTAACTTTTTCCTTTCATTTCATTGGACGGTAGAGTTATATTTTCTCCTATAGTCATTAAACGAGATTTGACCTGTTCGTCAGAAAGGGTGTCGTAGTGCATGTCGTCATGAAGAAGAACTCCGGCTTGATGCAATCGGGATAATTCAGATAAAATTATTCTTCGTAGGTTGATTTTTCTGCCATGTACTTCGGTCCGTTTTTCAATTCAGCTGCCACCCGTACCCAAAATGTTGGTAGTTACTGTTTTTGGTGCAATTTTTGTGCCTAGATGAAATGTTCCGTCAGATATTTTTTGTTGAACTACTTCTTATTTTCTTCGAAGATCTGGGAGTTGGGATTGTAATTCTTTTCATTACCCTTTTTTTAGAACATCGGATACGGTGAAGAATATCTCTACCTGAAACTATCTTGTGCTTGTTAAAAGATGTGACGTCAATTCCGTTGGACTTTGCGAACATGAAAAGTATCTGGCCAGCGTTGTGTGGGGAGTTTCCTGTATGTAACCTTGTGTGTGACGTTATATTTCTTACCTAGTTGGGTCCAATTAACTATGCCGTTGGGAATTAATGATTGAATTTCAAGAAGAAAATCTTCCTTGTTGAAACTGAAGTTCTCGAATTTTCCATGGCGTTTCTTGGGGGGCAAGCATTCCACTTTTTTCCTTTTCTAATCGCTCATTTTTTGTTGCTCTGCTTCATTACGGGTGTTAAATAGTAGCATTCTCTCGCAGTCATGTTGTTGGTACGATTTTCCAGAGGATAGAAAGTTTTCAATGTCTGCGTTGTTGATGGTTGATGCTTCACAGATCATGTTTTTATTTTCTTTTAACAGTGTAACTATTTTATTGTTTTTATCCGATGGTGTTTCTCTTGGTGTCAAGTGAAGAGAATCGGCCACGCATTTTTCAAACGATTTTTTGAATTCCTTTTCAAAAAGTGGATTCAAGACATTAATCAATGCTGTTGCTGTCCGGTTAGCTTTCACATTGGCTGTTGATGGTTGTACCAGAGTTGACATGTTTTGAACTAATACCTCGCTCATGTTTGCAACTTGAACTGAACTCCTGGCAATGGATTGGTGAATTTTAGATGTTTCAAGATGTATTGTGTTGCATGGGAGGCAGTTTTCAAATGTATGCTGTTTTCTTTCATTATCTGGGAGTTACAACCATTTTATTAGGTTAAAATGGGTCAAGAAAACTTCTCTCTCGCCAGTTTTACCTGCATTTTTGTAGTACTTTTTGTTGTACACGTACTCCTGTATCTTGTCTACCTTTTTACAAAATGTTTTGAAATCCTGAATTCCCAGAGATGGATAATTTTGCATGAATGTTGGAATAGTTGTCAAAACGCTGCTTTAAAGATGGGGATGAATTATACATTGGTGTTGTTTGTTCTTGTGCACTGCTAGATGGTGGATTGTTGAAATAGTTAATAGCAGTGGTATCTTTTGTTGACCTTGAAATTATTACTTTAAAAAAGTTGCAGATATTCATTGTATGTTTGTAAAATTAGCTTTAAATAGTAGAAATTAATTTGTATGTTATTTGATGATGTTGGATGTTGCTACTTAATTGATGTTTCCAATAAAGACTGATAAAAGTGGATTGTTCTTGTTGTTCTTCTTGTGCAGATTATAAATCATGGAGGAACAGAAATGTTCTGCAGTAAATGCAGAATGAATTGGAATAAATAAAGCTAATTGTGAAGTTGGTAGTTATAAGATCAGTGGTAAGAAAAATAGCAAAGAAAACCGACCGAACAACATTTAGCCAAAAGTCAAGGGACAGTTACAAATCCGGATATAGACAAAACGCAACACAAAAACCAAAAACACAAGATACATTATCATATAAACTTATTCTATAAGTATAAGTGTTTAAAGGGTAAGTAAAAATATTGTTTGTGCATTTTTATGTAGGTGACCAACATAAATGAGTTAAGACAAAACACAAATTAAAGCATAGCTTTCCTATCCTAGAAATCTAGTGGACAATTTATTATATTTTTGAGTGGAGGGGGTTCGGAACCAGATAAATATATCGTGGTGTGCATTATGTCGATGTTATTCTTTCATAATAAAAGCTATATATGGATTGACAAAAGGAATAACTGTTTAAAGTTTTTGTATAATTTATACGATTTTATTTTCTTGTTATGGAACCCTTACGTAGTATACAGCAAAACAATGTGTAACCCTACCCCCCTTTTCAGCAAGGCTCTTTGTGTAAGGAAACTGTTATAGATTACATATAAATTGGAATATATTAAAAGCACCATATAAATAATATGAGAAATTTTATTTCATAAAATGCACATAAATGCAAGACAAATTTTACAATGACGAAAAACAATGAATCTTTAACTATGTTCAAAATTGGCGCGCTATGAACTTAGCAGTTATCTTCCCTGACACTGAATCGCAAAAACGTTTGTAAACAAAGTCCGGGATTTGTCGCCTTGTAGACGTCAACATAAATTGGCTTGGCCCTACCTTTTCTCCGCATACTTTTGAATGCCGCATTATATCATTCTGTTCGGAAAATAACCAGGAATAATTCTTTACGTGGCGATAGATCCTTGTACGTGTTTGTACAGTAATATTTTGTTGAAGAATGCGAGGTTCCCAACGTACTGTTTTGGTACTATAAATTTTAACAGATTTCCTTCTTTTAAGCAACCCGTGTGACTATCGCCAGTGTTTACATGAAAAAAGACACATATATACATATAATGGCAAAATTTCGTGCAGCAGAAATGTGCATAAAAGGTAGGGCCATTGCGTTTAAAATACAGAGAAGCTATAAATAAAACCTTGTCACGTGATCATCAAGGGAAATCCTTGCAAAATGAAAGTAGGTCAAAATCCATAAAAAAGTACCCCCTTTAAGCTGTTATTGTCAAAATCGAAAATATCCTCGTTGTTTGACTGTTTTGTGTCTTGGAAGATTGATTTCTTTAATGCATGTATTTGTTGTATATTTCTCGTAGGCAGCCTTAACATACCCGCGTTGGAGTGGATATGACTTTTATGACAGGTACTCTGTATATGTCCAGTATGACAGTTGGAGTGGATATGACCATTATGACAGGTACTCTACATATGTCCAGTATGACAGTTGGAGTGGATATGACCATTATGACAGGTACTCTACATATGTCAAGTATGACAGTTGGAGTGGATATGACCATTATGACAGGTACTCTACATATGACCATTATGACAGGTACTCTGTATATGTCCAGTATGACAGTTGGAGTGGATATGACCATTATGACAGGTACTCTGTATATGTCCAGTATGACAGTTGGAGTGGATATGACCATTATGACAGGTACTCTACATATGTCCAGTATGACAGTTGGAGTGGATATGACCATTATGACAGGTACTCTGTATATGTCCAGTATGACAGTTGGAGTGGATATGACCATTATGACAGGTACTCTACATATGTCCAGTATGACAGTTGGAGTGGATATGACCATTATGACAGGTACTCTGTATATGTCCAGTATGACAGTTGGAGTGGATATGACCATTATGACAGGTACTCTACATATGTCCAGTATGACAGTTGGAGTGGATCTGACCATTATGACAGGTACTCTACATATGTCCAGTATGACAGTTGGAGTGGATATGACCATTATGACAGGTACTCTGTCTATGTCCAGTATGATAGTTGTAGTGGATATGACCATTATGACAGGTACTCTGTATATGTCCAGTATGATAGTTGTAGTGGATATGACCATTATGACAGGTACTCTGTATATGTCCAGTATGACAGTTGGAGTGGATATGACCATTATGACAGGTACTCTACATATGTCAAGTATGACAGTTGGAGTGGATCTGACCATTATGACAGGTACTTTACATATGTCCAGTATGACAGTTGGAGTGGATATGACCATTATGACAGGTACTCTGTCTATGTCCAGTATGATAGTTGTAGTGGATATGACCATTATGACAGGTACTCTGTATATGTCCAGTATGACAGTTGGAGTGGATATGACCATTATGACAGGTACTCTACATATGTCCAGTATGACAGTTGGAGTGGATATGACCATTATGACAGGTACTCTACATATGTCCAGTATGACAGTTGGAGTGGATATGACCATTATGACAGGTACTCTACATATGTCCAGTATGACAGTTGGAGTGGATATGACCATTATGACAGGTACTCTACATATGACCATTATGACAGGTACTCTACATATGACCATTATGACAGGTACTCTGTATATGTCCAGTATGACAGTTGGAGTGGATATGACCATTATGACAGGTACTCTACATATGTCCAGTATGACAGTTGGAGTGGATAGGACCATTATGACAGGTACTCTACATATGTCCAGTATGACAGTTGGAGTGGATAGGACCATTATGACAGGTACTCTACATATGTCCAGTATGACAGTTGGAGTGGATATGACCATTATGACAGGTACTCTACATATGTCCAGTATGACAGTTGGAGTGGATCTGACCATTATGACAGGTACTCTACATATGTCCAGTATGACAGTTGGAGTGGATAGGACCATTATGACAGGTACTCTACATATGTCCAGTATGACAGTTGGAGTGGATATGACCATTATGACAGGTACTCTACATATGTCCAGTATGACAGTTGGAGTGGATATGACCATTATGACAGGTACTCTACATATGTCCACTATGACAGTTGGAGTGGATCTGACCATTATGACAGGTACTCTACATATGTCCAGTATGACAGTTGGAGTGGATCTGACCATTATGACAGGTACTCTGTATATGTCCAGTATGACAGTTGGAGTGGATATGACCATTATGACAGGTACTCTACATATGTCCAGTATGACAGTTGGAGTGGATATGACCATTATGACAGGTACTCTGTATATGTCCAGTATGACAGTTGGAGAGGATATGACCATTATGACAGGTACTCTGTATATGTCCAGTATGACAGTTGTAGTGGATATGACCATTATGACAGGTACTCTACATATGTCCAGTATGACAGTTGGAGTGGATCTGACCATTATGACAGGTGCTCTACATATGTCCAGTATGACAGTTGGAGTGGATATGACCATTATGACAGGTACTCTACATATGTCCAGTATGACAGTTGGAGTGGATATGACCATTATGACAGGTACTCTACATATGTCCAGTATGACAGTTGGAGTGGATCTGACCATTATGACAGGTACTCTACATATGTCCAGTATGACAGTTGGAGTGGATATGACCATTATGACAGGTACTCTGTATATGTCCAGTATGACAGTTGGAGTGGATATGACCATTATGACAGGTACTCTGTATATGTCCAGTATGACAGTTGGAGTGGATCTGACCATTATGACAGGTACTCTGCATATGTCCAGTATGACAGTTGGAGTGGATCTGACCATTATGACAGGTACTCTACATATGTCCAGTATGACAGTTGGAGTGAATATGACCATTATGACAGGTACTCTGTATATGTCCAGTATGACAGTTGGAGTGGATATGACCATTATGACAGGTACTCTACATATGTCCAGTATGACAGTTGGAGTGGATATGACCATTATGACAGGTACTCTGTATATGTCCAGTATGACAGTTGGAGTGGATATGACCATTATGACAGGTACTCTACATATGTCCAGTATGACAGTTGGAGTGGATATGACCATTATGACAGGTACTCTGTATATGTCCAGTATGACAGTTGGAGTGGATATGACCATTATGACAGGTACTCTACATATGTCCAGTATGACAGTTGGAGTGGATCTGACCATTATGACAGGTACTCTACATATGTCCAGTATGACAGTTGGAGTGGATATGACCATTATGACAGGTACTCTGTCTATGTCCAGTATGATAGTTGTAGTGGATATGACCATTATGACAGGTACTCTGTATATGTCCAGTATGATAGTTGTAGTGGATATGACCATTATGACAGGTACTCTGTATATGTCCAGTATGACAGTTGGAGTGGATATGACCATTATGACAGGTACTCTACATATGTCCAGTATGACAGTTGGAGTGGATCTGACCATTATGACAGGTACTTTACATATGTCCAGTATGACATTTGGAGTGGATATGACCATTATGACAGGTACTCTGTCTATGTCCAGTATGATAGTTGTAGTGGATATGACCATTATGACAGGTACTCTGTATATGTCCAGTATGACAGTTGGAGTGGATATGACCATTATGACAGGTACTCTACATATGTCCAGTATGACAGTTGGAGTGGATATGACCATTATGACAGGTACTCTACATATGTGCAGTATGACAGTTGGAGTGGATATGACCATTATGACAGGTACTCTACATATGTCCAGTATGACAGCTGGAGTGGATATGACCATTATGACAGGTACTCTACATATGTCCAGTATGACAGTTGGAGTGGATATGACCATTATGACAGGTACTCTACATATGTCCAGTATGACAGTTAGAGTGGATATGACCATTATGACAGGTACTCTACATATGTCCAGTATGACAGTTGGAGTGCATATGACCATTATTACAGGTACTCTACATATGTCCAGTATGACAGTTGGAGTGGATATGACCATTATTACAGGTACTCTACATATGTCCAGTATGACAGTTGGAGTGGATATGACCATTATGACAGGTACTCTACATATGTCAAGTATGACAGTTGGAGTGGATATGACCATTATGACAGGTACTCTACATATGACCATTATGACAGGTACTCTGTATATGTCCAGTATGACAGTTGGAGTGGATATGACCATTATGACAGGTACTCTGTATATGTCCAGTATGACAGTTGGAGTGGATATGACCATTATGACAGGTACTCTACATATGTCCAGTATGACAGTTGGAGTGGATATGACCATTATGACAGGTACTCTACATATGTCAATTATGACAGTTGGAGTGGATATGACCATTATGACAGGTACACTACATATGTCCAGTATGACAGTTGGAGTGGATATGACCATTATGACAGGTACTCTGTATATGTCCAGTATGACAGTTGGAGTGGATATGACCATTATGACAGGTACTCTACATATGTCCAGTATGACAGTTGGAGTGGATATGACTTTTATGACAGGTACTCTACATATGTCCAGTATGACAGTTGGAGTGGATATGACTTTTATGACAGGTACTCTGTATATGTCCAGTATGACAGTTGGAGTGGATATGACCATTATGACAGGTACTCTACATATGTCCAGTATGACAGTTGGAATGGATATGACCATTATGACAGGTACTCTACATATGTCCAGTATGACAGTTGGAGTGGATATGACCATTATGACAGGTACTCTACATATGTCCAGTATGACAGCTGGAGTGGATATGACCATTATGACAGGTACTCTACATATGTCCAGTATGACAGTTGGAGTGGATATGACCATTATGACAGGTACTCTGTATATGTCCAGTATGACAGTTGGAGTGGATATGACCATTATGACAGGTACTCTACATATGTCAAGTATGACAGTTGGAGTGGATATGACCATTATGACAGGTACTCTACATATGTCCAGTATGACAGTTGGAGTGGATATGACCATTATGACAGGTACTCTGTATATGTCCAGTATGACAGTTGGAGTGGATATGACCATTATGACAGGTACTCTACATATGTCAAGTATGACAGTTGGAGTGGATATGACCATTATGACAGGTACTCTACATATGTCCAGTATGACAGTTGGAGTGGATATGACCATTATGACAGGTACTCTACATATGTCCAGTATGACAGTTGGAGTGGATATGACCATTATGACAGGTACTCTACATATGTCCAGTATGACAGTTGGAGTGGATATGACCATTATGACAGGTACTCTGTATATGTCCAGTATGACAGTTGGAGTGGATATGACCATTATGACAGGTACTCTACATATGTCCAGTATGACAGTTGGAGTGGATATGACCATTATTACAGGTACTCTACATATGTCCAATATGACAGTTGGAGTGGATATGACCATTATGACAGGTACTCTACATATGTCAAGTATGACAGTTGGAGTGGATATGACCATTATGACAGGTACTCTACATATGACCATTATGACAGGTACTCTGTATATGTCCAGTATGACAGTTGGAGTGGATATGACCATTATGACAGGTACTCTGTATATGTCCAGTATGACAGTTGGAGTGGATATGACCATTATGACAGGTACTCTGTATATGTCCAGTATGACAGTTGGAGTGGATATGACCATTATGACAGGTACTCTACATATGTCAATTATGACAGTTGGAGTGGATATGACCATTATGACAGGTACACTACATATGTCCAGTATGACAGTTGGAGTGGATATGACCATTATGACAGGTACTCTGTATATGTCCAGTATGACAGTTGGAGTGGATATGACCATTATGACAGGTACTCTACATATGTCCAGTATGACAGTTGGAGTGGATATGACTTTTATGACAGGTACTCTACATATGTCCAGTATGACAGTTGGAGTGGATATGACTTTTATGACAGGTACTCTGTATATGTCCAGTATGACAGTTGGAGTGGATATGACCATTATGACAGGTACTCTACATATGTCCAGTATGACAGTTGGAGTGGATATGACCATTATGACAGGTACTCTACATATGTCCAGTATGACAGTTGGAGTGGATATGACCATTATGACAGGTACTCTACATATGTCCAGTATGACAGCTGGAGTGGATATGACCATTATGACAGGTACTCTGTATATGTCCAGTATGACAGTTGGAGTGGATATGACCATTATGACAGGTACTCTACATATGTCCAGTATGACAGTTGGAGTGGATATGACCATTATGACAGGTACTCTGTATATGTCCAGTATGACAGTTGGAGTGGATATGACCATTATGACAGGTACTGTACATATGTCAAGTATGACAGTTGGAGTGGATATGACCATTATGACAGGTACTCTACATATGTCCAGTATGACAGTTGGAGTGGATATGACCATTATGACAGGTACTCTGTATATGTCCAGTATGACAGTTGGAGTTCATATGACCATTATGACAGGTACTCTACATATGTCAAGTATGACAGTTGGAGTGGATATGACCATTATCACAGGTACTCTACATATGTCCAGTATGACAGTTGGAGTGGATATGACCATTATGACAGGTACTCTACATATGTCCAGTATGACAGTTGGAGTGGATATGACCATTATGACAGGTACTCTACATATGTCCAGTATGACAGTTGGAGTGGATATGACCATTATGACAGGTACTCTGTATATGTCCAGTATGACAGTTGGAGTGGATATGACCATTATGACAGGTACTCTGTATATGTCCAGTATGACAGTTGGAGTGGATATGACCATTATGACAGGTACTCTACATATGTCCAGTATGACAGTTGGAGTGGATATGACCATTATGACAGGTACTCTACATATGTCCAGTATGACAGTTGGAGTGGATATGACCATTATGACAGGTACTCTACATATGACCATTATGACAGGTACTCTGTATATGTCCAGTATGACAGTTGGAGTGGATATGACCATTATGACAGGTACTCTACATATGTCCAGTATGACAGTTGGAGTGGATATGACCATTATGACAGGTACTCTACATATGACCATTATGACAGGTACTCTGTATATGTCCAGTATGACAGTTGGAGTGGATATGACCATTATGACAGGTACTATGTATATGTCCAGTATGACAGTTGGAGTGGATATGACCATTATGACAGGTACTCTACATATGACCATTATGACAGGTACTCTACATATGTCCAGTATGACAGTTGGAGTGGATATGACCATTATGACAGGTACTCTACATATGTCCAGTATGACAGTTGGAGTGGATATGACCATTATGACAGGTACTCTACATATGTCCAGTATGACAGCTTGAGTGGATATGACCATTATGACAGGTACTCTACATATGACCATTATGACAGGTACTCTGTATATGTCCAGTATGACAGTTGGAGTGGATATGACCATTATGACAGGTACTCTGTATATGTCCAGTATGACAGTTGGAGTGGATATGACCATTATGACAGGTACTCTACATATGACCATTATGACAGGTACTCTGTATATGTCCAGTATGACAGCTTGAGTGGATATGACCATTATGACAGGTACTCTACATATGACCATTATGACAGGTACTCTGTATATGTCCAGTATGACAGTTGGAGTGGATATGACCATTATGACAGGTACTCTACATATGTCAAGTATGACAGTTGGAGTGGATATGACCATTATGACAGGTACTCTACATATGTCCAGTATGACAGTTGGAGTGGATATGACCATTATGACAGGTACTCTACATATGTCCAGTATGACAGTTGGAGTGGATATGACCATTATGACAGGTACTCTACATAAGACCATTATGACAGTTACTCTACATATGACCATTATGACAGGTACTCTGTATATGTCCAGTATGACAGTTGGAGTGGATATGACCATTATGACAGGTACTCTACATATGTCCAGTATGACAGTTGGAGTGGATATGACCATTATGACAGGTACTCTACATATGACCATTATGACAGGTACTCTGTATATGTCCAGTATGACAGTTGGAGTGGATATGACCATTATGACAGGTACTCTGTATATGTCCAGTATGACAGTTGGAGTGGATATGACCATTATGACAGGTACTCTACATATGACCATTATGACAGGTACTCTACATATGTCCAGTATGACAGTTGGAGTGGATATGACCATTATGACAGGTACTCTACATATGTCCAGTATGACAGTTGGAGTGGATCTGACCATTATGACAGGTACTTTACATATGTCTAGTATGACAGTTGGAGTGGATATGACCATTATGACAGGTACTCTACATATGTCCAGTATGACAGTTGGAGTGGATATGACCATTATGACAGGTACTCTACATATGTCAAGTATGACAGTTGGAGTGGATATGACCATTATGACAGCTACTCTACATATGTCCAGTATGACAGCTTGAGTGGATATGACCATTATGACAGGTACTCTACATATGACCATTATGACAGGTACTCTGTATATGTCCAGTATGACAGTTGGAGTGGATATGACCATTATGACAGGTACTCTGTATATGTCCAGTATGACAGTTGGAGTGGATATGACCATTATGACAGGTACTCTGTATATGTCCAGTATGACAGTTGGAGTGGATATGACCATTATGACAGGTACTCTACATATGTCCAGTATGACAGTTGGAGTGGATATGACCATTATGACAGGTACTCTACATATGTCCAGTATGACAGTTGGAGTGGATATGACCATTATGACAGGTACTCTACATATGACCATTATGACAGGTACTCTACATATGACCATTATGACAGGTACTCTGTATATGTCCAGTATGACAGTTGGAGTGGATATGACCATTATGACAGGTACTCTACATATGTCCAGTATGACAGTTGGAGTGGATATGACCATTATGACAGGTACTCTACATATGACCATTATGACAGGTACTCTGTATATGTCCAGTATGACAGTTGGAGTGGATATGACCATTATGACAGGTACTCTGTATATGTCCAGTATGACAGTTGGAGTGGATATGACCATTATGACAGGTACTCTACATATGACCATTATGACAGGTACTCTACATATGTCCAGTATGACAGTTGGAGTGGATATGACCATTATGACAGGTACTCTACATATGTCCAGTATGACAGTTGGAGTGGATATGACCATTATGACAGGTACTCTACATATGTCCAGTATGACAGTTGGAGTGGATATGACCATTATGACAGGTACTCTACATATGTCCAGTATGACAGTTGGAGTGGATATGACCATTATGACAGGTACTCTGTATATGTCCAGTATGACAGTTGGAGTGGATATGACCATTATGACAGGTACTCTACATATGTCCAGTATGACAGTTGGAGTGGATCTGACCATTATGACAGGTACTCTACATATGTCCAGTATGACAGTTGGAGTGGATATGACCATTATGACAGGTACTCTGTCTATGTCCAGTATGATAGTTGTAGTGGATATGACCATTATGACAGGTACTCTGTATATGTCCAGTATGATAGTTGTAGTGGATATGACCATTATGACAGGTACTCTGTATATGTCCAGTATGACAGTTGGAGTGGATATGACCATTATGACAGGTACTCTACATATGTCCAGTATGACAGTTGGAGTGGATCTGACCATTATGACAGGTACTTTACATATGTCCAGTATGACAGTTGGAGTGGATCTGACCATTATGACAGGTACTCTGTCTATGTCCAGTATGATAGTTGTAGTGGATATGACCATTATGACAGGTACTCTGTATATGTCCAGTATGACAGTTGGAGTGGATATGACCATTATGACAGGTACTCTACATATGTCCAGTTTGACAGTTGGAGTGGATATGACCATTATGACAGGTACTCTACATATGTGCAGTATGACAGTTGGAGTGGATATGACCATTATGACAGGTACTCTACATATGTCCAGTATGACAGCTGGAGTGGATATGACCATTATGACAGGTACTCTACATATGTCCAGTATGACAGTTGGAGTGGATATGACCATTATGACAGGTACTCTACATATGTCCAGTATGACAGTTAGAGTGGATATGACCATTATGACAGGTACTCTACATATGTCCAGTATGACAGTTGGAGTGGATATGACCATTATTACAGGTACTCTACATATGTCCAGTATGACAGTTGGAGTGGATATGACCATTATTACAGGTACTCTACATATGTCCAGTATGACAGTTGGAGTGGATATGACCATTATGACAGGTACTCTACATATGTCAAGTATGACAGTTGGAGTGGATATGACCATTATGACAGGTACTCTACATATGACCATTATGACAGGTACTCTGTATATGTCCAGTATGACAGTTGGAGTGGATATGACCATTATGACAGGTACTCTACATATGTCCAGTATGACAGTTGGAGTGGATATGACCATTATGACAGGTACTCTACATATGTCAATTATGACAGTTGGAGTGGATATGACCATTATGACAGGTACACTACATATGTCCAGTATGACAGTTGGAGTGGATATGACCATTATGACAGGTACTCTGTATATGTCCAGTATGACAGTTGGAGTGGATATGACCATTATGACAGGTACTCTACATATGTCCAGTATGACAGTTGGAGTGGATATGACTTTTATGACAGGTACTCTACTTATGTCCAGTATGACAGTTGGAGTGGATATGACTTTTATGACAGGTACTCTGTATATGTCCAGTATGACAGTTGGAGTGGATATGACCATTATGACAGGTACTCTACATATGTCCAGTATGACAGTTGGAGTGGATATGACCATTATGACAGGTACTCTACATATGTCCAGTATGACAGTTGGAGTGGATATGACCATTATGACAGGTACTCTACATATGTCCAGTATGACAGCTGGAGTGGATATGACCATTATGACAGGTACTCTGTATATGTCCAGTATGACAGATGGAGTGGATATGACCATTATGACAGGTACTCTACATATGTCCAGTATGACAGTTGGAGTGGATATGACCATTATGACAGGTACTCTGTATATGTCCAGTATGACAGTTGGAGTGGATATGACCATTATGACAGGTACTCTACATATGTCAAGTATGACAGTTGGAGTGGATATGACCATTATGACAGGTACTCTACATATGTCCAGTATGACAGTTGGAGTGGATATGACCATTATGACAGGTACTCTGTATATGTCCAGTATGACAGTTGGAGTAGATATGACCATTATGACAGGTACTCTACATATGTCAAGTATGACAGTTGGAGTGGATATGACCATTATGACAGGTACTCTACATATGTCCAGTATGACAGTTGGAGTGGATATGACCATTATGACAGGTACTCTATATATGTCCAGTATGACAGTTGGAGTGGATATGACCATTATGACAGGTACTCTACATATGTCCAGTATGACAGTTGGAGTGGATATGACCATTATGACAGGTACTCTGTATATGTCCAGTATGACAGTTGGAGTGGATATGACCATTATGACAGGTACTCTACATATGTCCAGTATGACAGTTGGAGTGGATATGACCATTATTACAGGTACTCTACATATGTCCAATATGACAGTTGGAGTGGATATGACCATTATGACAGGTACTCTACATATGTCAAGTATGACAGTTGGAGTGGATATGACCATTATGACAGGTACTCTACATATGACCATTATGACAGGTACTCTGTATATGTCCAGTATGACAGTTGGAGTGGATATGACCATTATGACAGGTACTCTGTATATGTCCAGTATGACAGTTGGAGTGGATATGACCATTATGACAGGTACTCTACATATGTCCAGTATGACAGTTGGAGTGGATATGACCATTATGACAGGTACTCTACATATGTCAATTATGACAGTTGGAGTGGATATGACCATTATGACAGGTACACTACATATGTCCAGTATGACAGTTGGAGTCGATATTACCATTATGACAGGTACTCTGTATATGTCCAGTATGACAGTTGGAGTGGATATGACCATTATGACAGGTACTCTACATATGTCCAGTATGACAGTTGGAGTGGATATGACTTTTATGACAGGTACTCTACATATGTCCAGTATGACAGTTGGAGTGGATATGACTTTTATGACAGGTACTCTGTATATGTCCAGTATGACAGTTGGAGTGGATATGACCATTATGACAGGTACTCTACATATGTCCAGTATGACAGTTGGAGTGGATATGACCATTATGACAGGTACTCTACATATGTCCAGTATGACAGTTGGAGTGGATATGACCATTATGACAGGTACTCTACATATGTCCAGTATGACAGCTGGAGTGGATATGACCATTATGACAGGTACTCTGTATATGTCCAGTATGACAGTTGGAGTGGATATGACCATTATGACAGGTACTCTACATATGTCCAGTATGACAGTTGGAGTGGATATGACCATTATGACAGGTACTCTGTATATGTCCAGTATGACAGTTGGAGTGGATATGACCATTATGACAGGTACTCTACATATGTCAAGTATGACAGTTGGAGTGGATATGACCATTATGACAGGTACTCTACATATGTCCAGTATGACAGTTGGAGTGGATATGACCATTATGACAGGTACTCTGTATATGTCCAGTATGACAGTTGGAGTGGATATGACCATTATGACAGGTACTCTACATATGTCAAGTATGACAGTTGGAGTGAATATGACCATTATGACAGGTACTCTACATATGTCCAGTATGACAGTTGGAGTGGATATGACCATTATGACAGGTACTCTACATATGTCCAGTATGACAGTTGGAGTGGATCTGACCATTATGACAGGTACTCTACATATGTCCAGTATGACAGTTGGAGTGGATATGACCATTATGACAGGTACTCTGTATATGTCCATTATGACAGTTGGAGTGGATATGACCATTATGACAGGTACTCTGTATATGTCCAGTATGACAGTTGGAGTGGATATGACCATTATGACAGGTACTCTACATATGTCCAGTATGACAGTTGGAGTGGATATGACCATTATGACAGGTACTCTACATATGTCCAGTATGACAGTTGGAGTGGATATGACCATTATGACAGGTACTCTACATATGACCATTATGACAGGTACTCTACATATGACCATTATGACAGGTACTCTGTATATGTCCAGTATGACAGTTGGAGTGGATATGACCATTATGACAGGTACTCTACATATGTCCAGTATGACAGTTGGAATGGATATGACCATTATGACAGGTACTCTACATATGACCATTATGACAGGTACTCTGTATATGTCCAGTATGACAGTTGGAGTGGATATGACCATTATGACAGGTACTATGTATATGTCCAGTATGACAGTTGGAGTGGATATGACCATTATGACAGGTACTCTACATATGACCATTATGACAGGTACTCTACATATGTCCAGTATGACAGTTGGAGTGGATATGACCATTATGACAGGTACTCTACATATGTCCAGTATGACAGTTGGAGTGGATATGACCATTATGACAGGTACTCTACATATGTCCAGTATGACAGCTTGAGTGGATATGACCATTATGACAGGTACTCTACATATGACCATTATGACAGGTACTCTGTATATGTCCAGTATGACAGTTGGAGTGGATATGACCATTATGACAGGTACTCTGTATATGTCCAGTATGACAGTTGGAGTGGATATGACCATTATGACAGGTACTCTACATATGACCATTATGACAGGTACTCTGTATATGTCCAGTATGACAGCTTGAGTGGATATGACCATTATGACAGGTACTCTACATATGACCATTATGACAGGTACTCTGTATATGTCCAGTATGACAGTTGGAGTGGATATGACCATTATGACAGGTACTCTACATATGTCAAGTATGACAGTTGGAGTGGATATGACCATTATGACAGGTACTCTACATATGTCCAGTATGACAGTTGGAGTGGATATGACCATTATGACAGGTACTCTACATATGTCCAGTATGACAGTTGGAGTGGATATGACCATTATGACAGGTACTCTACATATGACCATTATGACAGGTACTCTACATATGACCATTATGACAGGTACTCTGTATATGTCCAGTATGACAGTTGGAGTGGATATGACCATTATGACAGGTACTCTACATATGTCCAGTATGACAGTTGGAGTGGATATGACCATTATGACAGGTACTCTACATATGACCATTATGACAGGTACTCTGTATATGTCCAGTATGACAGTTGGAGTGGATATGACCATTATGACAGGTACTCTGTATATGTCCAGTATGACAGTTGGAGTGGATATGACCATTATGACAGGTAGTCTACATATGACCATTATGACAGGTACTCTACATATGTCCAGTATGACAGTTGGAGTGGATATGACCATTATGACAGGTACTCTACATATGTCCAGTATGACAGTTGGAGTGGATATGACCATTATGACAGGTACTCTACATATGTCAAGTATGACAGTTGGAGTGGATATGACCATTATGACAGGTACTCTACATATGACCATTATGACAGGTACTCTGTATATGTCCAGTATGACAGTTGGAGTGGATATGACCATTATGACAGGTACTCTACATATGTCAAGTATGACAGTTGGAGTGGATATGACCATTATGACAGGTACTCTACATATGTCCAGTATGACAGTTGGAGTGGATATGACCATTATGACAGGTACTCTGTATATGTCCAGTATGACAGTTGGAGTAGATATGACCATTATGACAGGTACTCTACATATGTCAAGTATGACAGTTGGAGTGGATATGACCATTATGACAGGTACTCTACATATGTCCAGTATGACAGTTGGAGTGGATATGACCATTATGACAGGTACTCTATATATGTCCAGTATGACAGTTGGAGTGGATATGACCATTATGACAGGTACTCTACATATGTCCAGTATGACAGTTGGAGTGGATATGACCATTATGACAGGTACTCTGTATATGTCCAGTATGACAGTTGGAGTGGATATGACCATTATGACAGGTACTCTACATATGTCAAGTATGACAGTTGGAGTGGATATGACCATTATGACAGGTACTCTACATATGACCATTATGACAGGTACTCTGTATATGTCCAGTATGACAGTTGGAGTGGATATGACCATTATGACAGGTACTCTGTATATGTCCAGTATGACAGTTGGAGTGGATATGACCATTATGACAGGTACTCTACATATGTCCAGTATGACAGTTGGAGTGGATATGACCATTATGACAGGTACTCTACATATGTCAATTATGACAGTTGGAGTGGATATGACCATTATGACAGGTACACTACATATGTCCAGTATGACAGTTGGAGTCGATATTACCATTATGACAGGTACTCTGTATATGTCCAGTATGACAGTTGGAGTGGATATGACCATTATGACAGGTACTCTACATATGTCCAGTATGACAGTTGGAGTGGATATGACTTTTATGACAGGTACTCTACATATGTCCAGTATGACAGTTGGAGTGGATATGACTTTTATGATAGGTACTCTGTATATGTCCAGTATGACAGTTGGAGTGGATATGACCATTATGACAGGTACTCTACATATGTCCAGTATGACAGTTGGAGTGGATATGACCATTATGACAGGTACTCTACATATGTCCAGTATGACAGTTGGAGTGGATATGACCATTATGACAGGTACTCTACATATGTCCAGTATGACAGCTGGAGTGGATATGACCATTATGACAGGTACTCTGTATATGTCCAGTATGACAGTTGGAGTGGATATGACCATTATGACAGGTACTCTACATATGTCCAGTATGACAGTTGGAGTGGATATGACCATTATGACAGGTACTCTGTATATGTCCAGTATGACAGTTGGAGTGGATATGACCATTATGACAGGTACTCTACATATGTCAAGTATGACAGTTGGAGTGGATATGACCATTATGACAGGTACTCTACATATGTACAGTATGACAGTTGGAGTGGATATGACCATTATGACAGGTACTCTGTATATGTCCAGTATGACAGTTGGAGTGGATATGACCATTATGACAGGTACTCTACATATGTCAAGTATGACAGTTGGAGTGAATATGACCATTATGACAGGTACTCTACATATGTCCAGTATGACAGTTGGAGTGGATATGACCATTATGACAGGTACTCTACATATGTCCAGTATGACAGTTGGAGTGGATCTGACCATTATGACAGGTACTCTACATATGTCCAGTATGACAGTTGGAGTGGATATGACCATTATGACAGGTACTCTGTATATGTCCATTATGACAGTTGGAGTGGATATGACCATTATGACAGGTACTCTGTATATGTCCAGTATGACAGTTGGAGTGGATATGACCATTATGACAGGTACTCTACATATGTCCAGTATGACAGTTGGAGTGGATATGACCATTATGACAGGTACTCTACATATGTCCAGTATGACAGTTGGAGTGGATATGACCATTATGACAGGTACTCTACATATGTCAATTATGACAGTTGGAGTGGATATGACCATTATGACAGGTACACTACATATGTCCAGTATGACAGTTGGAGTCGATATTACCATTATGACAGGTACTCTGTATATGTCCAGTATGACAGTTGGAGTGGATATGACCATTATGACAGGTACTCTACATATGTCCAGTATGACAGTTGGAGTGGATATGACTTTTATGACAGGTACTCTACATATGTCCAGTATGACAGTTGGAGTGGATATGACTTTTATGATAGGTACTCTGTATATGTCCAGTATGACAGTTGGAGTGGATATGACCATTATGACAGGTACTCTACATATGTCCAGTATGACAGTTGGAGTGGATATGACCATTATGACAGGTACTCTACATATGTCCAGTATGACAGTTGGAGTGGATATGACCATTATGACAGGTACTCTACATATGTCCAGTATGACAGCTGGAGTGGATATGACCATTATGACAGGTACTCTGTATATGTCCAGTATGACAGTTGGAGTGGATATGACCATTATGACAGGTACTCTACATATGTCCAGTATGACAGTTGGAGTGGATATGACCATTATGACAGGTACTCTGTATATGTCCAGTATGACAGTTGGAGTGGATATGACCATTATGACAGGTACTCTACATATGTCAAGTATGACAGTTGGAGTGGATATGACCATTATGACAGGTACTCTACATATGTCCAGTATGACAGTTGGAGTGGATATGACCATTATGACAGGTACTCTGTATATGTCCAGTATGACAGTTGGAGTGGATATGACCATTATGACAGGTACTCTACATATGTCAAGTATGACAGTTGGAGTGAATATGACCATTATGACAGGTACTCTACATATGTCCAGTATGACAGTTGGAGTGGATATGACCATTATGACAGGTACTCTACATATGTCCAGTATGACAGTTGGAGTGGATCTGACCATTATGACAGGTACTCTACATATGTCCAGTATGACAGTTGGAGTGGATATGACCATTATGACAGGTACTCTGTATATGTCCATTATGACAGTTGGAGTGGATATGACCATTATGACAGGTACTCTGTATATGTCTAGTATGACAGTTGGAGTGGATATGACCATTATGACAGGTACTCTACATATGTCCAGTATGACAGTTGGAGTGGATATGACCATTATGACAGGTACTCTACATATGTCCAGTATGACAGTTGGAGTGGATATGACCATTATGACAGGTACTCTACATATGACCATTATGACAGGTACTCTACATATGACCATTATGACAGGTACTCTGTATATGTCCAGTATGACAGTTGGAGTGGATATGACCATTATGACAGGTACTCTACATATGTCCAGTATGACAGTTGGAATGGATATGACCATTGTGACAGGTACTCTGCATATGTCCATTATGACAGTTACTCTACATATGTCCAGTATGACAGTTGGAGTGGATATGACCATTATGACAGGTACTATGTATATGTCCAGTATGACAGTTGGAGTGGATATGACCATTATGACAGGTACTCTACATATGACCATTATGACAGGTACTCTACATATGTCCAGTATGACAGTTGGAGTGGATATGACCATTATGACAGGTACTCTACATATGTCCAGTATGACAGTTGGAGTGGATATGACCATTATGACAGGTACTCTACATATGTCCAGTATGACAGCTTGAGTGGATATGACCATTATGACAGGTACTCTACATATGACCATTATGACAGGTACTCTGTATATGTCCAGTATGACAGTTGGAGTGGATATGACCATTATGACAGGTACTCTGTATATGTCCAGTATGACAGTTGGAGTGGATATGACCATTATGACAGGTACTCTACATATGACCATTATGACAGGTACTCTGTATATGTCCAGTATGACAGCTTGAGTGGATATGACCATTATGACAGGTACTCTACATATGACCATTATGACAGGTACTCTGTATATGTCCAGTATGACAGTTGGAGTGGATATGACCATTATGACAGGTACTCTACATATGTCAAGTATGACAGTTGGAGTGGATATGACCATTATGACAGGTACTCTACATATGTCCAGTATGACAGTTGGAGTGGATATGACCATTATGACAGGTACTCTACATATGTCCAGTATGACAGTTGGAGTGGATATGACCATTATGACAGGTACTCTACATATGACCATTATGACAGGTACTCTACATATGACCATTATGACAGGTACTCTGTATATGTCCAGTATGACAGTTGGAGTGGATATGACCATTATGACAGGTACTCTACATATGTCCAGTATGACAGTTGGAGTGGATATGACCATTATGACAGGTACTCTACATATGACCATTATGACAGGTACTCTGTATATGTCCAGTATGACAGTTGGAGTGGATATGACCATTATGACAGGTACTCTACATATGTCCAGTATGACAGTTGGAGTGGATATGACCATTATGACAGGTAGTCTACATATGACCATTATGACAGGTACTCTACATATGTCCAGTATGACAGTTGGAGTGGATATGACCATTATGACAGGTACTCTACATATGTCCAGTATGACAGTTGGAGTGGATATGACCATTATGACAGGTACTCTACATATGTCAAGTATGACAGTTGGAGTGGATATGACCATTATGACAGGTACTCTACATATGACCATTATGACAGGTACTCTGTATATGTCCAGTATGACAGTTGGAGTGGATATGACCATTATGACAGGTACTCTGTATATGTCCAGTATGACAGTTGGAGTGGATATGACCATTATGACAGGTACTCTACATATGTCCAGTATGACAGTTGGAGTGGATATGACCATTATGACAGGTACTCTACATATGTCAATTATGACAGTTGGAGTGGATATGACCATTATGACAGGTACACTACATATGTCCAGTATGACAGTTGGAGTGGATATGACCATTATGACAGGTACTCGGTATATGTCCAGTATGACAGTTGGAGTGGATATGACCATTATGACAGGTACTCTACATATGTCCAGTATGACAGTTGGAGTGGATATGACTTTTATGACAGGTACTCTACTTATGTCCAGTATGACAGTTGGAGTGGATATGACTTTTATGACAGGTACTCTGTATATGTCCAGTATGACAGTTGGAGTGGATATGACCATTATGACAGGTACTCTACATATGTCCAGTATGACAGTTGGAGTGGATATGACCATTATGACAGGTACTCTACATATGTCCAGTATGACAGTTGGAGTGGATATGACCATTATGACAGGTACTCTACATATGTCCAGTATGACAGCTGGAGTGGATATGACCATTATGACAGGTACTCTGTATATGTCCAGTATGACAGTTGGAGTGGATATGACCATTATGACAGGTACTCTACATATGTCCAGTATGACAGTTGGAGTGGATATGACCATTATGACAGGTACTCTGTATATGTCCAGTATGACAGTTGGAGTGGATATGACCATTATGACAGGTACTCTACATATGTCAAGTATGACAGTTGGAGTGGATATGACCATTATGACAGGTACTCTACATATGTCCAGTATGACAGTTGGAGTGGATATGACCATTATGACAGGTACTCTGTATATGTCCAGTATGACAGTTGGAGTGGATATGACCATTATGACAGGTACTCTACATATGTCAAGTATGACAGTTGGAGTGGATATGACCATTATGACAGGTACTCTACATATGTCCAGTATGACAGTTGGAGTGGATATGACCATTATGACAGGTACTCTACATATGTCCAGTATGACAGTTGGAATGGATATGACCATTATGACAGGTACTCTACATATGTCCAGTATGACAGTTGGAGTGGATATGACCATTATGACAGGTACTCTGTATATGTCCAGTATGACAGTTGGAGTGGATATGACCATTATGACAGGTACTCTACATATGTCCAGTATGACAGTTGGAGTGGATATGACCATTATTACAGGTACTCTACATATGTCCAATATGACAGTTGGAGTGGATATGACCATTATGACAGGTACTCTACATATGTCAAGTATGACAGTTGGAGTGGATATGACCATTATGACAGGTACTCTACATATGACCATTATGACAGGTACTCTGTATATGTCCAGTATGACAGTTGGAGTGGATATGACCATTATGACAGGTACTCTGTATATGTCCAGTATGACAGTTGGAGTGGATATGACCATTATGACAGGTACTCTACATATGTCCAGTATGACAGTTGGAGTGGATATGACCATTATGACAGGTACTCTGCATATGTCAATTATGACAGTTGGAGTGGATATGACCATTATGACAGGTACACTACATATGTCCAGTATGACAGTTGGAGTGGATATGACCATTATGACAGGTACTCTGTATATGTCCAGTATGACAGTTGGAGTGGATATGACCATTATGACAGGTACTCTACATATGTCCAGTATGACAGTTGGAGTGGATATGACTTTTATGACAGGTACTCTACATATGTCCAGTATGACAGTTGGAGTGGATATGACTTTTATGACAGGTACTCTGTATATGTCCAGTATGACAGTTGGAGTGGATATGACCATTATGACAGGTACTCTACATATGTCCAGTATGACAGTTGGAGTGGATATGACCATTATGACAGGTACTCTACATATGTCCAGTATGACAGTTGGAGTGGATATGACCATTATGACAGGTACTCTACATATGTCCAGTATGACGGCTGGAGTGGATATGACCATTATGACAGGTACTCTGTATATGTCCAGTATGACAGTTGGAGTGGATATGACCATTATGACAGGTACTCTACATATGTCCAGTATGACAGTTGGAGTGGATATGACCATTATGACAGGTACTCTGTATATGTCCAGTATGACAGTTGGAGTGGATATGACCATTATGACAGGTACTCTACATATGTCAAGTATGACAGTTGGAGTGGATATGACCATTATGACAGGTACTCTACATATGTCCAGTATGACAGTTGGAGTGGATATGACCATTATGACAGGTGCTCTGTATATGTCCAGTATGACAGTTGGAGTGGATATGACCATTATGACAGGTACTCTACATATGTCAAGTATGACAGTTGGAGTGGATATGACCATTATGACAGGTACTCTACATATGTCCAGTATGACAGTTGGAGTGGATATGACCATTATGACAGGTACTCTACATATGTCCAGTATGACAGCTGGAGTGGATATGACCATTATGACAGGTACTCTACATATCTCCAGTATGACAGTTGGAGTGGATCTGACCATTATGACAGGTACTCTACATATGTCCAGTATGACAGTTGGAGTGGATATGACCATTATGACAGGTACTCTGTATATGTCCAGTATGACAGTTGGAGTGGATATGACCATTATGACAGGTACTCTGTATATGTCCCTTATGACAGTTGGAGTGGATATGACCATTATGACAGGTACTCTACATATGTCCAGTATGACAGTTGGAGTGGATATGACCATTATGACAGGTACTCTACATATGTCCAGTATGACAGTTGGAGTGGATATGACCATTATGACAGGTACTCTACATATGACCATTATGACAGGTACTCTACATATGACCATTATGACAGGTACTCTGTATATGTCCAGTATGACAGTTGGAGTGGATATGACCATTATGACAGGTACTCTACATATGTCCAGTATGACAGTTGGAGTGGATATGACCATTATGACAGGTACTCTACATATGACCATTATGACAGGTACTCTGTATATGTCCAGTATGACAGTTGGAGTGGATATGACCATTATGACAGGTACTATGTATATGTCCAGTATGACAGTTGGAGTGGATATGACCATTATGACAGGTACTCTACATATGACCATTATGACAGGTACTCTACATATGTCCAGTATGACAGTTGGAGTGGATATGACCATTATGACAGGTACTCTACATATGTCCAGTATGACAGTTGGAGTGGATATGACCATTATGACAGGTACTCTACATATGTCCAGTATGACAGCTTGAGTGGATATGACCATTATGACAGGTACTCTACATATGACCATTATGACAGGTACTCTGTATATGTCCAGTATGACAGTTGGAGTGGATATGACCATTATGACAGGTACTCTGTATATGTCCAGTATGACAGTTGGAGTGGATATGACCATTATGACAGGTACTCTACATATGACCATTATGACAGGTACTCTGTATATGTCCAGTATGACAGCTTGAGTGGATATGACCATTATGACAGGTACTCTACATATGACCATTATGACAGGTACTCTGTATATGTCCAGTATGACAGTTGGAGTGGATATGACCATTATGACATGTACTCTACATATGTCAAGTATGACAGTTGGAGTGGATATGACCATTATGACAGGTACTCTACATATGTCCAGTATGACAGTTGGAGTGGATATGACCATTATGACAGGTACTCTACATATGTCCAGTATGACAGTTGGAGTGGATATGACCATTATGACAGGTACTCTACATATGACCATTATGACAGGTACTCTGTATATGTCCAGTATGACAGTTGGAGTGGATATGACCATTATGACAGGTACTCTACATATGTCCAGTATGACAGTTGGAGTGGATATGACCATTATGACAGGTACTCTACATATGACCATTATGACAGGTACTCTGTATATGTCCAGTATGACAGTTGGAGTGGATATGACCATTATGACAGGTACTCTACATATGTCCAGTATGACAGCTGGAGTGGATATGACCATTATGACAGGTACTCTACATATGACCATTATGACAGGTACTCTACATATGTCCAGTATGACAGTTGGAGTGGATATGACCATTATGACAGGTACTCTACATATGTCCAGTATGACAGTTGGAGTGGATCTGACCATTATGACAGGTACTTTACATATGTCTAGTATGACAGTTGGAGTGGATATGACCATTATGACAGGTACTCTACATATGTCCAGTATGACAGTTGGAGTGGATATGACCATTATGACAGGTACTCTACATATGTCAAGTATGACAGTTGGAGTGGATATGACCATTATGACAGGTACTCTACATATGTCCAGTATGACAGCTTGAGTGGATATGACCATTATGACAGGTACTCTACATATGACCATTATGACAGGTACTCTGTATATGTCCAGTATGACAGTTGGAGTGGATATGACCATTATGACAGGTACTCTGTATATGTCCAGTATGACAGTTGGAGTGGATATGACCATTATGACAGGTACTCTGTATATGTCCAGTATGACAGTTGGAGTGGATATGACCATTATGACAGGTACTCTACATATGTCCAGTATGACAGTTGGAGTGGATATGACCATTATGACAGGTACTCTACATATGTCCAGTATGACAGTTGGAGTGGATATGACCATTATGACAGGTACTCTACGTATGACCATTATGACAGGTACTCTACATATGACCATTATGACAGGTACTCTGTATATGTCCAGTAAGACAGTTGGAGTGGATATGACCATTATGACAGGTACTCTACATATGTCCAGTATGACAGTTGGAGTGGATATGACCATTATGACAGGTACTCTACATATGACCATTATGACAGGTACTCTGTATATGTCCAGTATGACAGTTGGAGTGGATATGACCATTATGACAGGTACTCTGTATATGTCCAGTATGACAGTTGGAGTGGATATGACCATTATGACAGGTACTCTACATATGACCATTATGACAGGTACTCTACATATGTCCAGTATGACAGTTGGAGTGGATATGACCATTATGACAGGTACTCTACATATGTCCAGTATGACAGTTGGAGTGGATATGACCATTATGACAGGTACTCTACATATGTCAAGTATGACAGTTGGAGTGGATATGACCATTATGACAGGTACTCTACATATGTCCAGTATGACAGCTTGAGTGGATATGACCATTATGACAGGTACTCTACATATGACCATTATGACAGGTACTCTGTATATGTCTAGTATGACAGTTGGAGTGGATATGACCATTATGACAGGTACTCTACATATGTCCAGTATGACAGTTGGAGTGGATATGACCATTATGACAGGTACCCTACATATGTCCAGTATGACAGTTGGAGTGGATATGACCATTATGACAGGTACTCTACATATGTCAAGTATGACAGTTGGAGTGGATATGACCATTATGACAGGTACTCTACATATGTCCAGTATGACAGCTGGAGTGGATATGACCATTATGACAGGTACTCTACATATGACCATTATGACAGGTACTCTGTATATGTCCAGTATGACAGTTGGAGTGGATATGACCATTATGACAGGTACTCTACATATGTCCAGTATGACAGTTGGAGTGGATATGACCATTATGAAAGGTACTCTACATATGTCAAGTATGACAGTTGGAGTGGATATGACTATTATGACAGGTACTCTACATATGTCAAGTATGACAGTTGGAGTGGATATGACCATTATGACAGGTACTCTACATATGTCCAGTATGACAGCTGGAGTGGATATGACCATTATGACAGGTACTCTACATATGACCATTATGACAGGTACTCTGTATATGTCCAGTATGACAGTTGGAGTGGATATGACCATTATGACAGGTACTCTGTATATGTCCAGTATGACAGTTGGAGTGGATATGACCATTATGACAGGTACTCTGTATATGTCCAGTATGACAGTTGGAGTGGATATGACCATTATGACAGGTACTCTGTATATGTCCCTTATGACAGCTGGAGTGGATATGACCATTATGACAGGTACTCTGTATATGTCCAGTATGACAGTTGGAGTGGTTATGACCATTATGACAGGTACTCTACATATGTCCAGTATGACAGTTGGAGTGGATATGACCATTATGACAGGTACTCTACATATGTCAAGTATGACAGTTGGAGTGGATATGACCATTATGACAGGTACTCTACATATGTCCAGTATGACAGTTGGAGTGGATATGACCATTATGACAGGTACTCTACATATGTCCAGTATGACAGTTGGAGTGGATATGACCATTATGACAGGTACTCTACATATGTCCAGTATGACAGTTGGAGTGGATATGACCATTATGACAGGTACTCTGTATATGTCCAGTATGACAGTAGGAGTGGATATGACCATTATGACAGGTACTCTGTATATGTCCAGTATGACAGTTGGAGTGGATATGACCATTATGACAGGTACTCTACATATGTCCAGTATGACAGTTGGAGTGGATATGACCATTATGACAGGTACTCTACATATGTCCAGTATGACAGTTGGAGTGGATATGACCATTATGACAGGTACTCTACATATGACCATTATGACAGGTACTCTACATATGACCATTATGACAGGTACTCTGTATATGTCCAGTATGACAGTTGGAGTGGATATGACCATTATGACAGGTACTCTACATATGTCCAGTATGACAGTTGGAGTGGATATGACCATTATGACAGGTACTCTACATATGACCATTATGACAGGTACTCTGTATATGTCCAGTATGACAGTTGGAGTGGATATGACCATTATGACAGGTACTATGTATATGTCCAGTATGACAGTTGGAGTGGATATGACCATTATGACAGGTACTCTACATATGACCATTATGACAGGTACTCTACATATGTCCAGTATGACAGTTGGAGTGGATATGACCATTATGACAGGTACTCTACATATGTCCAGTATGACAGTTGGAGTGGATATGACCATTATGACAGGTACTCTACATATGTCAAGTATGACAGTTGGAGTGGATATGACCATTATGACAGGTACTCTACATATGTCCAGTATGACAGCTTGAGTGGATATGACCATTATGACAGGTACTCTACATATGACCATTATGACAGGTACTCTGTATATGTCCAGTATGACAGTTGGAGTGGATATGACCATTATGACAGGTACTCTGTATATGTCCAGTATGACAGTTGGAGTGGATATGACCATTATGACAGGTACTCTGTATATGTCCAGTATGACAGTTGGAGTGGATATGACCATTATGACAGGTACTCTACATATGTCCAGTATGACAGTTGGAGTGGATATGACCATTATGACAGGTACTCTACATATGTCCAGTATGACAGTTGGAGTGGATATGACCATTATGACAGGTACTCTACATATGACCATTATGACAGGTACTCTACATATGACCATTATGACAGGTACTCTGTATATGTCCAGTATGACAGTTGGAGTGGATATGACCATTATGACAGGTACTCTACATATGTCCAGTATGACAGTTGGAGTGGATATGACCATTATGACAGGTACTCTACATATGGCCATTATGACAGGTACTCTGTATATGTCTATGTCCAGTATGACAGTTGGAGTGGATATGACCATTATGACAGGTACTCTGTATATGTCCAGTATGACAGTTGGAGTGGATATGACCATTATGACAGGTACTCTACATATGACCATTATGACAGGTACTCTACATATGTCCAGTATGACAGTTGGAGTGGATATGACCATTATGACAGGTACTCTACATATGTCCAGTATGACAGTTGGAGTGGATATGACCATTATGACAGGTACTCTACATATGTCAAGTATGACAGTTGGAGTGGATATGACCATTATGACAGGTACTCTACATATGTCCAGTATGACAGCTGGAGTGGATATGACCATTATGACAGGTACTCTACATATGACCATTATGACAGGTACTCTGTATATGTCCAGTATGACAGTTGGAGTGGATATGACCATTATGACAGGTACTCTACATATGTCCAGTATGACAGTTGGAGTGGATATGACCATTATGACAGGTACTCTACATATGTCCAGTATGACAGTTGGAGTGGATATGACCATTATGACAGGTACTCTACATATGTCAAGTATGACAGTTGGAGTGGATATGACCATTATGACAGGTACTCTACATATGTCCAGTATGACAGCTGGAGTGGATATGACCATTATGACAGGTACTCTACATATGACCATTATGACAGGTACTCTGTATATGTCCAGTATGACAGTTGGAGTGGATATGACCATTATGACAGGTACTCTACATATGTCCAGTATGACAGTTGGAGTGGATATGACCATTATGAAAGGTACTCTACATATGTCAAGTATGACAGTTGGAGTGGATATGACCATTATGACAGGTACTCTACATATGTCAAGTATGACAGTTGGAGTGGATATGACCATTATGACAGGTACTCTACATATGTCCAGTATGACAGCTGGAGTGGATATGACCATTATGACAGGTACTCTACATATGACCATTATGACAGGTACTCTACATATGACCATTATGACAGGTAGTCTGTATATGTCCAGTATGACAGTTGGAGTGGATATGACCATTATGACAGGTACTCTGTATATGTCCAGTATTACAGTTGGAGTGGATATGACCATTATGACAGGTACTCTGTATATGTCCAGTATGACAGTTGGAGTGGATATGACCATTATGACAGGTACTCTGTATATGTCCAGTATGACAGCTGGAGTGGATATGACCATTATGACAGGTACTCTGTATATGTCCAGTATGACAGTTGGAGTGGATATGACCATTATGACAGGTACTCTACATATGTCCAGTATGACAGTTGGAGTGGATATGACCATTATGACAGGTACTCTACATATGACCATTATGACAGGTACTCTGTATATGTCCAGTATGACAGTTGGAGTGGATATGACCATTATGACAGGTACTCTGTATATGTCCAGTATGACAGTTGGAGTGGATATGACCATTATGACAGGTACTCTGTATATGTCCAGTATGACAGTTGGAGTGGATATGACTATTATGACAGGTACTCTGTATATGTCCCTTATGACAGCTGGAGTGGATATGACCATTATGACAGGTACTCTGTATATGTCCAGTATGACAGTTGGAGTGGATATGACCATTATGACAGGTACTCTACATATGTCCAGTATGACAGTTGGAGTGGATATGACCATTATGACAGGTACTCTACATATGTCAAGTATGACAGTTGGAGTGGATATGACCATTATGACAGGTACTCTACATATGTCCAGTATGACAGTTGGAGTGGATATGACCATTATGACAGGTACTCTACATATGTCCAGTATGACAGTTGGAGTGGATATGACCATTATGACAGGTACTCTACATATGTCCAGTATGACAGTTGGAGTGGATATGACCATTATGACAGGTACTCTGTATATGTCCAGTATGACAGTAGGAGTGGATATGACCATTATGACAGGTACTCTGTATATGTCCAGTATGACAGTTGGAGTGGATATGACCATTATGACAGGTACTCTACATATGTCCAGTATGACAGTTGGAGTGGATATGACCATTATGACAGGTACTCTACATATGTCCAGTATGACAGTTGGAGTGGATATGACCATTATGACAGGTACTCTACATATGACCATTATGACAGGTACTCTACATATGACCATTATGACAGGTACTCTGTATATGTCCAGTATGACAGATGGAGTGGATATGACCATTATGACAGGTACTCTACATATGTCCAGTATGACAGTTGGAGTGGATATGACCATTATGACAGGTACTCTACATATGACCATTATGACAGGTACTCTGTATATGTCCAGTATGACAGTTGGAGTGGATATGACCATTATGACAGGTACTATGTATATGTCCAGTATGACAGTTGGAGTGGATATGACCATTATGACAGGTGCTCTACATATGACCATTATGACAGGTACTCTACATATGTCCAGTATGACAGTTGGAGTGGATATGACCATTATGACAGGTACTCTACATATGTCCAGTATGACAGTTGGAGTGGATATGACCATTATGACAGGTACTCTACATATGTCAAGTATGACAGTTGGAGTGGATATGACCATTATGACAGGTACTCTACATATGTCCAGTATGACAGCTTGAGTGGATATGACCATTATGACAGGTACTCTACATATGACCATTATGACAGGTACTCTGTATATGTCCAGTATGACAGTTGGAGTGGATATGACCATTATGACAGGTACTCTGTATATGTCCAGTATGACAGTTGGAGTGGATATGACCATTATGACAGGTACTCTGTATATGTCCAGTATGACAGTTGGAGTGGATATGACCATTATGACAGGTACTCTACATATGTCCAGTATGACAGTTGGAGTGGATATGACCATTATGACAGGTACTCTACATATGTCCAGTATGACAGTTGGAGTGGATATGACCATTATGACAGGTACTCTACATATGACCATTATGACAGGTACTCTACATATGACCATTATGACAGGTACTCTGTATATGTCCAGTATGACAGTTGGAGTGGATATGACCATTATGACAGGTACTCTACATATGTCCAGTATGACAGTTGGAGTGGATATGACCATTATGACAGGTACTCTACATATGTCCAGTATGACAGCTGGAGTGGATATGACCATTATGACAGGTACTCTACATATGACCATTATGACAGGTACTCTGTATATGTCCAGTATGACAGTTGGAGTGGATATGACCATTATGACAGGTACTCTACATATGTCCAGTATGACAGTTGGAGTGGATATGACCATTATGACAGGTACTCTACATATGTCCAGTATGACAGTTGGAGTGGATATGACCATTATGACAGGTACTCTACATATGTCAAGTATGACAGTTGGAGTGGATATGACCATTATGACAGGTACTCTACATATGTCCAGTATGACAGCTGGAGTGGATATGACCATTATGACAGGTACTCTACATATGACCATTATGACAGGTACTCTGTATATGTCCAGTATGACAGTTGGAGTGGATATGACCATTATGACAGGTACTCTACATATGTCCAGTATGACAGTTGGAGTGGATATGACCATTATGAAAGGTACTCTACATATGTCAAGTATGACAGTTGGAGTGGATATGACCATTATGACAGGTACTCTACATATGTCAAGTATGACAGTTGGAGTGGATATGACCATTATGACAGGTACTCTACATATGTCCAGTATGACAGCTGGAGTGGATATGACCATTATGACAGGTACTCTACATATGACCATTATGACAGGTACTCTACATATGACCATTATGACAGGTACTCTGTATATGTCCAGTATGACAGTTGGAGTGGATATGACCATTATGACAGGTACTCTGTATATGTCCAGTATTACAGTTGGAGTGGATATGACCATTATGACAGGTACTCTGTATATGTCCAGTATGACAGTTGGAGTGGATATGACCATTATGACAGGTACTCTGTATATGTCCAGTATGACAGCTGGAGTGGATATGACCATTATGACAGGTACTCTGTATATGTCCAGTATGACAGTTGGAGTGGATATGACCATTATGACAGGTACTCTACATATGTCCAGTATGACAGTTGGAGTGGATATGACCATTATGACAGGTACTCTACATATGACCATTATGACAGGTACTCTGTATATGTCCAGTATGACAGTTGGAGTGGATATGACCATTATGACAGGTACTCTGTATATGTCCAGTATGACAGTTGGAGTGGATATGACCATTATGACAGGTACTCTGTATATGTCCAGTATGACAGTTGGAGTGGATATGACCATTATGACAGGTACTCTGTATATGTCCCTTATGACAGCTGGAGTGGATATGACCATTATGACAGGTACTCTGTATATGTCCAGTATGACAGTTGGAGTGGATATGACCATTATGACAGGTACTCTACATATGTCCAGTATGACAGTTGGAGTGGATATGACCATTATGACAGGTACTCTACATATGTCAAGTATGACAGTTGGAGTGGATATGACCATTATGACAGGTACTCTACATATGTCCAGTATGACAGTTGGAGTGGATATGACCATTATGACAGGTACTCTACATATGTCCAGTATGACAGTTGGAGTGGATATGACCATTATGACAGGTACTCTACATATGTCCAGTATGACAGTTGGAGTGGATATGACCATTATGACAGGTACTCTGTATATGTCCAGTATGACAGTAGGAGTGGATATGACCATTATGACAGGTACTCTGTATATGTCCAGTATGACAGTTGGAGTGGATATGACCATTATGACAGGTACTCTACATATGTCCAGTATGACAGTTGGAGTGGATATGACCATTATGACAGGTACTCTACATATGTCCAGTATGACAGTTGGAGTGGATATGACCATTATGACAGGTCCTCTACATATGACCATTATGACAGGTACTCTACATATGACCATTATGACAGGTACTCTGTATATGTCCAGTATGACAGATGGAGTGGATATGACCATTATGACAGGTACTCTACATATGTCCAGTATGACAGTTGGAGTGGATATGACCATTATGACAGGTACTCTACATATGACCATTATGACAGGTACTCTGTATATGTCCAGTATGACAGTTGGAGTGGATATGACCATTATGACAGGTACTATGTATATGTCCAGTATGACAGTTGGAGTGGATATGACCATTATGACAGGTACTCTACATATGACCATTATGACAGGTACTCTACATATGTCCAGTATGACAGTTGGAGTGGATATGACCATTATGACAGGTACTCTACATATGTCCAGTATGACAGTTGGAGTGGATATGACCATTATGACAGGTACTCTACATATGTCAAGTATGACAGTTGGAGTGGATATGACCATTATGACAGGTACTCTACATATGTCCAGTATGACAGCTTGAGTGGATATGACCATTATGACAGGTACTCTACATATGACCATTATGACAGGTACTCTGTATATGTCCAGTATGACAGTTGGAGTGGATATGACCATTATGACAGGTACTCTGTATATGTCCATTATGACAGTTGGAGTGGATATGACCATTATGACAGGTACTCTGTATATGTCCAGTATGACAGTTGGAGTGGATATGACCATTATGACAGGTACTCTACATATGTCCAGTATGACAGTTGGAGTGGATATGACCATTATGACAGGTACTCTACATATGTCCAGTATGACAGTTGGAGTGGATATGACCATTATGACAGGTACTCTACATATGACCATTATGACAGGTACTCTACATATGACCATTATGACAGGTACTCTGTATATGTCCAGTATGACAGTTGGAGTGGATATGACCATTATGACAGGTACTCTACATATGTCCAGTATGACAGTTGGAGTGGATATGACCATTATGACAGGTACTCTACATATGGCCATTATGACAGGTACTCTGTATATGTCTATGTCCAGTATGACAGTTGGAGTGGATATGACCATTATGACAGGTACTCTGTATATGTCCAGTATGACAGTTGGAGTGGATATGACCATTATGACAGGTACTCTACATATGACCATTATGACAGGTACTCTACATATGTCCAGTATGACAGTTGGAGTGGATATGACCATTATGACAGGTACTCTACATATGTCCAGTATGACAGTTGGAGTGGATATGACCATTATGACAGGTACTCTACATATATCAAGTATGACAGTTGGAGTGGATATGACCATTATGACAGGTACTCTACATATGTCCAGTATGACAGCTGGAGTGGATATGACCATTATGACAGGTACTCTACATATGACCATTATGACAGGTACTCTGTATATGTCCAGTATGACAGTTGGAGTGGATATGACCATTATGACAGGTACTCTACATATGTCCAGTATGACAGTTGGAGTGGATATGACCATTATGACAGGTACTCTACATATGTCCAGTATGACAGTTGGAGTGGATATGACCATTATGACAGGTACTCTACATATATCAAGTATGACAGTTGGAGTGGATATGACCATTATGACAGGTACTCTACATATGTCCAGTATGACAGCTGGAGTGGATATGACCATTATGACAGGTACTCTACATATGACCATTATGACAGGTACTCTGTATATGTCCAGTATGACAGTTGGAGTGGATATGACCATTATGACAGGTACTCTACATATGTCCAGTATGACAGTTGGAGTGGATATGACCATTATGAAAGGTACTCTACATATGTCAAGTATGACGGAGTGGATATGACCATTATGACAGGTACTCTACATATGTCAAGTATGACAGTTGGAGTGGATATGACCATTATGACAGGTACTCTACATATGTCCAGTATGACAGCTGGAGTGGATATGACCATTATGACAGGTACTCTACATATGACCATTATGACAGGTACTCTACATATGACCATTATGACAGGTACTCTGTATATGTCCAGTATGACAGTTGGAGTGGATATGACCATTATGACAGGTACTCTGTATATGTCCAGTATGACAGTTGGAGTGGATATGACCATTATGACAGGTACTCTGTATATGTCCAGTATGACAGTTGGAGTGGATATGACCATTATGACAGGTACTCTGTATATGTCCAGTATGACAGCTGGAGTGGATATGACCATTATGACAGGTACTCTGTATATGTCCAGTATGACAGTTGGAGTGGATATGACCATTATGACAGGTACTCTACATATGTCCAGTATGACAGTTGGAGTGGATATGACCATTATGACAGGTACTCTGTATATGTCCAGTATGACAGTTCTAGTGGATATGACCATTATGACAGGTACTCTACATATGTCCAGTATGACAGTTGGAGTGGATATGACCATTATGACAGGTACTCTACATATGTCAAGTATGACAGTTGGAGTGGATATGACCATTATGACAGGTACTCTACATATGTCCAGTATGACAGTTGGAGTGGATATGACCATTATGACAGGTACTCTGTATATGTCCAGTATGACAGTTGGAGTGGATATGACCATTATGACAGGTACTCTACATATGTCAAGTATGACAGATGGAGTGGATATGACCATTATGACAGGTACTCTACATATGTCAAGTATGACAGTTGGAGTGGATATGACCATTATGACAGGTACTCTACATATGTCAAGTATGACAGTTGGAGTGGATATGACCATTATGACAGGTACTCTACATATGTCAAGTATGACAGTTGGAGTGGATATGACCATTATGACAGGTACTCTACATATGTCCAGTATGACATCTGGAGTGGATATGACCATTATGACAGGTACTCTACATATGACCATTATGACAGGTACTCTGTATATGTCCAGTATGACAGTTGGAGTGGATATGACCATTATGACAGGTACTCTGTATATGTCCAGTATGACAGTTGGAGTGGATATGACCATTATGACAGGTACTCTACATATGTCAAGTATGACAGTTGGAGTGGATATGACCATTATGACATGTACTCTGTATATGTCCAGTATGACAGTTGGAGTGGATATGACCATTATGACAGGTACTCTGTATATGTCCAGTATGACAGTTGGAGTGGATATGACCATTATGACAGGTACTCTACATATGTCCAGTATGACAGTTGGAGTGGATATGACCATTATGACAGGTACTCTACATATGTCCAGTATGACAGTTGGAGTGGATATGACCATTATGACAGGTACTCTGTATATGTCCAGTATGACAGTTGGAGTGGATATGACCATTATGACAGGTACTCTACATATGTCCAGTATGACAGTTGGAGTGGATATGACCATTATGACAGGTACTCTGTATATGTCCAGTATGACAGTTGGAGTGGATATGACCATTATGACAGGTACTCTACATATGTCCAGTATGACAGTTGGAGTGGATATGACCATTATGACAGGTACTCTACATATGACCATTATGACAGGTACTCTACATATGACCATTATGACAGGTACTCTGTATATGTCCAGTAAGACAGTTGGAGTGGATATGACCATTATGACAGGTACTCTACATATGTCCAGTATGACAGTTGGAGTGGATATGACCATTATGACAGGTACTCTACATATGACCATTATGACAGGTACTCTGTATATGTCCAGTATGACAGTTGGAGTGGATATGACCATTATGACAGGTACTCTGTATATGTCCAGTATGACAGTTGGAGTGGATATGACCATTATGACAGGTACTCTACATATGAGCATTATGACAGGTACTCTACATATGTCCAGTATGACAGTTGGAGTGGATATGACCATTATGACAGGTACTCTACATATGTCCAGTATGACAGTTGGAGTGGATATGACCATTATGACAGGTACTCTACATATGTCAAGTATGACAGTTGGAGTGGATATGACCATTATGACAGGTACTCTACATATGTCCAGTATGACAGCTTGAGTGGATATGACCATTATGACAGGTACTCTACATATGACCATTATGACAGGTACTCTGTATATGTCCAGTATGACAGTTGGAGTGGATATGACCATTATGACAGGTACTCTACATATGTCCAGTATGACAGTTGGAGTGGATATGACCATTATGACAGGTACTCTACATATGTCCAGTATGACAGTTGGAGTGGATATGACCATTATGACAGGTACTCTACATATGTCAAGTATGACAGTTGGAGTGGATATGACCATTATGACAGGTACTCTACATATGTCCAGTATGACAGCTGGAGTGGATATGACCATTATGACAGGTACTCTACATATGACCATTATGACAGGTACTCTGTATATGTCCAGTATGACAGTTGGAGTGGATATGACCATTATGACAGGTACTCTACATATGTCCAGTATGACAGTTGGAGTGGATGTGACCATTATGAAAGGTACTCTACATATGTCAAGTATGACAGTTGGAGTGGATATGACTATTATGACAGGTACTCTACATATGTCAAGTATGACAGTTGGAGTGGATATGACCATTATGACAGGTACTCTACATATGTCCAGTATGACAGCTGGAGTGGATATGACCATTATGACAGGTACTCTACATATGACCATTATGACAGGTACTCTGTATATGTCCAGTATGACAGTTGGAGTGGATATGACCATTATGACAGGTACTCTGTATATGTCCAGTATGACAGTTGGAGTGGATATGACCATTATGACAGGTACTCTGTATATGTCCAGTATGACAGTTGGAGTGGATATGACCATTATGACAGGTACTCTGTATATGTCCCTTATGACAGCTGGAGTGGATATGACCATTATGACAGGTACTCTGTATATGTCCAGTATGACAGTTGGAGTGGATATGACCATTATGACAGGTACTCTACATATGTCCAGTATGACAGTTGGAGTGGATATGACCATTATGACAGGTACTCTACATATGTCAAGTATGACAGTTGGAGTGGATATGACCATTATGACAGGTACTCTACATATGTCCAGTATGACAGTTGGAGTGGATATGACCATTATGACAGGTACTCTACATATGTCCAGTATGACAGTTGGAGTGGATATGACCATTATGACAGGTACTCTACATATGTCCAGTATGACAGTTGGAGTGGATATGACCATTATGACAGGTACTCTGTATATGTCCAGTATGACAGTAGGAGTGGATATGACCATTATGACAGGTACTCTGTATATGTCCAGTATGACAGCTGGAGTGGATATGACCATTATGACAGGTACTCTACATATGTCCAGTATGACAGTTGGAGTGGATATGACCATTATGACAGGTACTCTACATATGTCCAGTATGACAGTTGGAGTGGATATGACCATTATGACAGGTACTCTACATATGACCATTATGACAGGTACTCTACATATGACCATTATGACAGGTACTCTGTATATGTCCAGTATGACAGTTGGAGTGGATATGACCATTATGACAGGTACTCTACATATGTCCAGTATGACAGTTGGAGTGGATATGACCATTATGACAGGTACTCTACATATGACCATTATGACAGGTACTCTGTATATGTCCAGTATGACAGTTGGAGTGGATATGACCATTATGACAGGTACTATGTATATGTCCACTATGACAGTTGGAGTGTATATGACCATTATGACAGGTACTCTACATATGACCATTATGACAGGTACTCTACATATGTCCAGTATGACAGTTGGAGTGTATATGACCATTATGACAGGTACTCTACATATGTCCAGTATGACAGTTGGAGTGGATATGACCATTATGACAGGTACTCTACATATGTCAAGTATGACAGTTGGAGTGGATATGACCATTATGACAGGTACTCTACATATGTCCAGTATGACAGCTTGAGTGGATATGACCATTATGACAGGTACTCTACATATGACCATTATGACAGGTACTCTGTATATGTCCAGTATGACAGTTGGAGTGGATATGACCATTATGACAGGTACTCTACATATGACCATTATGACAGGTACTCTACATATGACCATTATGACAGGTACTCTGTATATGTCCAGTATGACAGTTGGAGTGGATATGACCATTATGACAGGTACTCTACATATGTCCAGTATGACAGTTGGAGTGGATATGACCATTATGACAGGTACTCTACATATGACCATTATGACAGGTACTCTGTATATGTCCAGTATGACAGTTGGAGTGGATATGACCATTATGACAGGTACTATGTATATGTCCAGTATGACAGTTGGAGTGTATATGACCATTATGACAGGTACTCTACATATGACCATTATGACAGGTACTCTACATATGTCCAGTATGACAGTTGGAGTGTATATGACCATTATGACAGGTACTCTACATATGTCCAGTATGACAGTTGGAGTGGATATGACCATTATGACAGGTACTCTACATATGTCAAGTATGACAGTTGGAGTGGATATGACCATTATGACAGGTACTCTACATATGTCCAGTATGACAGCTTGAGTGGATATGACCATTATGACAGGTACTCTACATATGACCATTATGACAGGTACTCTGTATATGTCCAGTATGACAGTTGGAGTGGATATGACCATTATGACAGGTACTCTGTATATGTCCAGTATGACAGTTGGAGTGGATATGACCATTATGACAGGTACTCTGTATATGTCCAGTATGACAGTTGGAGTGGATATGACCATTATGAGAGGTACTCTACATATGTCCAGTATGACAGTTGGAGTGGATATGACCATTATGACAGGTACTCTACATATGTCCAGTATGACAGTTGGAGTGGATATGACCATTATGACAGGTACTCTACATATGACCATTATGACAGGTACTCTACATATGACCATTATGACAGGTACTCTGTATATGTCCAGTATGACAGTTGGAGTGGATATGACCATTATGACAGGTACTCTACATATGTCCAGTATGACAGTTGGAGTGGATATGACCATTATGACAGGTACTCTACATATGACCATTATGACAGGTACTCTGTATATGTCTATGTCCAGTATGACAGTTGGAGTGGATATGACCATTATGACAGGTACTCTGTATATGTCCAGTATGACAGTTGGAGTGGATATGACCATTATGACAGGTACTCTACATATGACCATTATGACAGGTACTCTACATATGTCCAGTATGACAGTTGGAGTGGATATGACCATTATGACAGGTACTCTACATATGTCCAGTATGACAGTTGGAGTGGATATGACCATTATGACAGGTACTCTACATATGTCAAGTATGACAGTTGGAGTGGATATGACCATTATGACAGGTACTCTACATATGTCCAGTATGACAGCTGGAGTGGATATGACCATTATGACAGGTACTCTACATATGACCATTATGACAGGTACTCTGTATATGTCCAGTATGACAGTTGGAGTGGATATGACCATTATGACAGGTACTCTACATATGTCCAGTATGACAGTTGGAGTGGATATGACCATTATGACAGGTACTCTACATATGTCCAGTATGACAGTTGGAGTGGATATGACCATTATGACAGGTACTCTACATATGTCAAGTATGACAGTTGGAGTGGATATGACCATTATGACAGGTACTCTACATATGTCCAGTATGACAGCTGGAGTGGATATGACCATTATGACAGGTACTCTACATATGACCATTATGACAGGTACTCTGTATATGTCCAGTATGACAGTTGGAGTGGATATGACCATTATGACAGGTACTCTACATATGTCCAGTATGACAGTTGGAGTGGATATGACCATTATGAAAGGTACTCTACATATGTCAAGTATGACAGTTGGAGTGGATATGACCATTATGACAGGTACTCTACATATGTCAAGTATGACAGTTGGAGTGGATATGACCATTATGACAGGTACTCTACATATGTCCAGTATGACAGCTGGAGTGGATATGACCATTATGACAGGTACTCTACATATGACCATTATGACAGGTACTCTACATATGACCATTATGACAGGTACTCTGTATATGTCCAGTATGACAGTTGGAGTGGATATGACCATTATGACAGGTACTCTGTATATGTCCAGTATGACAGTTGGAGTGGATATGACCATTATGACAGGTACTCTGTATATGTCCAGTATGACAGTTGGAGTGGATATGACCATTATGACAGGTACTCTGTATATGTCCAGTATGACAGCTGGAGTGGATATGACCATTATGACAGGTACTCTGTATATGTCCAGTATGACAGTTGGAGTGGATATGACCATTATGACAGGTACTCTACATATGTCCAGTATGACAGTTGGAGTGGATATGACCATTATGACAGGTACTCTGTATATGTCCAGTATGACAGTTCTAGTGGATATGACCATTATGACAGGTACTCTACATATGTCCAGTATGACAGTTGGAGTGGATATGACCATTATGACAGGTACTCTACATATGTCAAGTATGACAGTTGGAGTGGATATGACCATTATGACAGGTACTCTACATATGTCCAGTATGACAGTTGGAGTGGATATGACCATTATGACAGGTACTCTGTATATGTCCAGTATGACAGTTGGAGTGGATATGACCATTATGACAGGTACTCTACATATGTCAAGTATGACAGATGGAGTGGATATGACCATTATGACAGGTACTCTACATATGTCAAGTATGACAGTTGGAGTGGATATGACCATTATGACAGGTACTCTACATATGTCAAGTATGACAGTTGGAGTGGATATGACCATTATGACAGGTACTCTACATATGTCAAGTATGACAGTTGGAGTGGATATGACCATTATGACAGGTACTCTACATATGTCCAGTATGACAGCTGGAGTGGATATGACCATTATGACAGGTACTCTACATATGACCATTATGACAGGTACTCTGTATATGTCCAGTATGACAGTTGGAGTGGATATGACCATTATGACAGGTACTCTGTATATGTCCAGTATGACAGTTGGAGTGGATATGACCATTATGACAGGTACTCTACATATGTCCAGTATGACAGTTGGAGTGGATATGACCATTATGACAGGTACTCTACATATGTCCAGTATGACAGTTGGAGTGGATATGACCATTATGACAGGTACTCTGTATATGTCCAGTATGACAGTTGGAGTGGATATGACCATTATGACAGGTACTCTACATATGTCCAGTATGACAGTTGGAGTGGATATGACCATTATGACAGGTACTCTGTATATGTCCAGTATGACAGTTGGAGTGGATATGACCATTATGACAGGTACTCTACATATGTCCAGTATGACAGTTGGAGTGGATATGACCATTATGACAGGTACTCTACATATGTCCAGTATGACAGTTGGAGTGGATATGACCATTATGACAGGTACTCTGTATATGTCCAGTATGACAGTTGGAGTGGATATGACCATTATGACAGGTACTCTACATATGTCCAGTATGACAGTTGGAGTGGATATGACCATAATGACAGGTACTCTACACATGTCCAGTATGACAGTTGGAGTGGATATGACCATTATGACAGGTACTCTGTATATGTCCAGTATGACAGTTAGAGTGGATATGACCATTATGACAGGTACTCTACATATGTCCAGTATGACAGTTGGAGTGGATATGACCATTATGATAGGTACTCTGTATATGTCAAGTATGACAGTTGGAGTGGATATGACCATTATGACAGGTACTCTACATATGTCAAGTATGACAGTTGGAGTGGATATGACCATTATGACAGGTACTCTGTATATGTCCAGTATGACAGTTGGAGTGGATATGACCATTATGACAGGTACTCTACATATGTCCAGTATGACAGCTGGAGTGGATATGACCATTATGACAGGTACTCTACATATGACCATTATGACAGGTATTCTGTATATGTCCAGTATGACAGTTGGAGTGGATATGACCATTATGACAGGTACTCTGTATATGTCCAGTATGACAGTTGGAGTGGATATGACCATTATGACAGGTACTCTGTATATATCCAGTATGACAGTTGGAGTGGATATGATCATTATGACAGGTACTCTGTATATGTCCAGTTTGACAATTGGAGTGGATATGACCATTATGACAGGTACTCTGTATATGTCCAGTATGACAGTTGGAGTGGATATGATCATTATGACAGGTACTCTGTATATGTCCAGTATGACAGTTGGAGTGGATATGAGCATTATGACAGGTACTCTGTATATTTCCAGTATGACAGTTGGAGTGGATATGACCATTATGACAGGTACTCTACATATGTCCAGTATGACAGATGGAGTGGATATGACCATTATGACAGGTACTCTACATATGACCATTATGACAGGTACTCTGTATATGTCCAGTATGACAGTTGGAGTGGATATGACCATTATGACAGGTACTCTGTATATGTCCAGTATGACAGTTGGAGTGGATATGACCATTATGACAGGTACTCTACATATGTCCAGTATGACAGTTGGAGTGGATCTGACCATTATGACAGGTACTTTACATATGTCCAGTATGACAGTTGGAGTGGATATGACAATTATGACAGGTACTCTGTCTATGTCCAGTATGATAGTTGTAGTGGATATGACCATTATGACAGGTACTCTGTATATGTCCAGTATGACAGTTGGAGTGGATATGACCATTATGACAGGTACTCTGTATATGTCCAGTATGACAGTTGGAGTGGATATGACCATTATGACAGGTACTCTACATATGTCCAGTATGACAGTTGGAGTGGATATGACCATTATGACAGGTACTCTACATATGTCCAGTATGACAGTTGGAGTGGATATGACCATTATGACAGGTACTCTACATATGACCATTATGACAGGTACTCTACATATGACCATTATGACAGGTACTCTGTATATGTCCAGTATGACAGTTGGAGTGGATATGACCATTATGACAGGTACTCTACATATGTCCAGTATGACAGTTGGAGTGGATATGACCATTATGACAGGTACTCTACATATGACCATTATGACAGGTACTCTGTATATGTCTATGTCCAGTATGACAGTTGGAGTGGATATGACCATTATGACAGGTACTCTGTATATGTCCAGTATGACAGTTGGAGTGGATATGACCATTATGACAGGTACTCTACATATGACCATTATGACAGGTACTCTACATATGTCCAGTATGACAGTTGGAATGGATATGACCATTATGACAGGTACTCTACATATGTCCAGTATGACAGTTGGAGTGGATATGACCATTATGACAGGTACTCTACATATGTCAAGTATGACAGTTGGAGTGGATATGACCATTATGACAGGTACTCTACATATGTCCAGTATGACAGCTGGAGTGGATATGACCATTATGACAGGTACTCTACATATGACCATTATGACAGGTACTCTGTATATGTCCAGTATGACAGTTGGAGTGGATATGACCATTATGACAGGTACTCTACATATGTCCAGTATGACAGTTGGAGTGGATATGACCATTATGACAGGTACTCTACATATGTCCAGTATGACAGTTGGAGTGGATATGACCATTATGACAGGTACTCTACATATGTCAAGTATGACAGTTGGAGTGGATATGACCATTATGACAGGTACTCTACATATGTCCAGTATGACAGCTGGAGTGGATATGACCATTATGACAGGTACTCTACATATGACCATTATGACAGGTACTCTGTATATGTCCAGTATGACAGTTGGAGTGGATATGACCATTATGACAGGTACTCTACATATGTCCAGTATGACAGTTGGAGTGGATATGACCATTATGAAAGGTACTCTACATATGTCAAGTATGACAGTTGGAGTGGATATGACCATTATGACAGGTACTCTACATATGTCAAGTATGACAGTTGGAGTGGATATGACCATTATGACAGGTACTCTACATATGTCCAGTATGACAGCTGGAGTGGATATGACCATTATGACAGGTACTCTACATATGACCATTATGACAGGTACTCTACATATGACCATTATGACAGGTACTCTGTATATGTCCAGTATGACAGTTGGAGTGGATATGACCATTATGACAGGTACTCTGTATATGTCCAGTATGACAGTTGGAGTGGATATGACCATTATGACAGGTACTCTGTACATGTCCAGTATGACAGCTGGAGTGGATATGACCATTATGACAGGTACTCTGTATATGTCCAGTATGACAGTTGGAGTGGATATGACCATTATGACAGGTACTCTACATATGTCCAGTATGACTGTTGGAGTGGATATGACCATTATGACAGGTACTCTGTATATGTCCAGTATGACAGTTCTAGTGGATATGACCATTATGACAGGTACTCTACATATGTCCAGTATGACAGTTGGAGTGGATATGACCATTATGACAGGTACTCTACATATGTCAAGTATGACAGTTGGAGTGGATATGACCATTATGACAGGTACTCTACATATGACCATTATGACAGGTACTCTGTATATGTCCAGTATGACAGTTGGAGTGGATATGACCATTATGACAGGTACTCTACATATGTCCAGTATGACAGTTGGAGTGGATATGACCATTATGACAGGTACTCTACATATGACCATTATGACAGGTACTCTGTATATGTCTATGTCCAGTATGACAGTTGGAGTGGATATGACCATTATGACAGGTACTCTGTATATGTCCAGTATGACAGTTGGAGTGGATATGACCATTATGACAGGTACTCTACATATGACCATTATGACAGGTACTCTGTATATGTCCAGTATGACAGTTGGAGTGGATATGACCATTATGACAGGTACTCTACATATGTCCAGTATGACAGTTGGAGTGGATATGACCATTATGACAGGTACTCTACATATGACCATTATGACAGGTACTCTGTATATGTCTATGTCCAGTATGACAGTTGGAGTGGATATGACCATTATGACAGGTACTCTGTATATGTCCAGTATGACAGTTGGAGTGGATATGACCATTATGACAGGTACTCTACATATGACCATTATGACAGGTACTCTACATATGTCCAGTATGACAGTTGGAATGGATATGACCATTATGACAGGTACTCTACATATGTCCAGTATGACAGTTGGAGTGGATATGACCATTATGACAGGTACTCTACATATGTCAAGTATGACAGTTGGAGTGGATATGACCATTATGACAGGTACTCTACATATGTCCAGTATGACAGCTGGAGTGGATATGACCATTATGACAGGTACTCTACATATGACCATTATGACAGGTACTCTGTATATGTCCAGTATGACAGTTGGAGTGGATATGACCATTATGACAGGTACTCTACATATGTCCAGTATGACAGTTGGAGTGGATATGACCATTATGACAGGTACTCTACATATGTCCAGTATGACAGTTGGAGTGGATATGACCATTATGACAGGTACTCTACATATGTCAAGTATGACAGTTGGAGTGGATATGACCATTATGACAGGTACTCTACATATGTCCAGTATGACAGCTGGAGTGGATATGACCATTATGACAGGTACTCTACATATGACCATTATGACAGGTACTCTGTATATGTCCAGTATGACAGTTGGAGTGGATATGACCATTATGACAGGTACTCTACATATGTCCAGTATGACAGTTGGAGTGGATATTACCATTATGAAAGGTACTCTACATATGTCAAGTATGACAGTTGGAGTGGATATGACCATTATGACAGGTACTCTACATATGTCAAGTATGACAGTTGGAGTGGATATGACCATTATGACAGGTACTCTACATATGTCCAGTATGACAGCTGGAGTGGATATGACCATTATGACAGGTACTCTACATATGACCATTATGACAGGTACTCTACATATGACCATTATGACAGGTACTCTGTATATGTCCAGTATGACAGTTGGAGTGGATATGACCATTATGACAGGTACTCTGTATATGTCCAGTATGACAGTTGGAGTGGATATGACCATTATGACAGGTACTCTGTACATGTCCAGTATGACAGCTGGAGTGGATATGACCATTATGACAGGTACTCTGTATATGTCCAGTATGACAGTTGGAGTGGATATGACCATTATGACAGGTACTCTACATATGTCCAGTATGACTGTTGGAGTGGATATGACCATTATGACAGGTACTCTGTATATGTCCAGTATGACAGTTCTAGTGGATATGACCATTATGACAGGTACTCTACATATGTCCAGTATGACAGTTGGAGTGGATATGACCATTATGACAGGTACTCTACATATGTCAAGTATGACAGTTGGAGTGGATATGACCATTATGACAGGTACTCTACATATGTCCAGTATGACAGTTGGAGTGGATATGACCATTATGACAGGTACTCTGTATATGTCCAGTATGACAGTTGGAGTGGATATGACCATTATGACAGGTACTCTACATATGTCAAGTATGACAGATGGAGTGGATATGACCATTATGACAGGTACTCTACATATGTCAAGTATGACAGTTGGAGTGGATATGACCATTATGACAGGTACTCTACATATGTCAAGTATGACAGTTGGAGTGGATATGACCATTATGACAGGTACTCTGTATATGTCCAGTATGACAGTTGGAGTGGATATGACCATTATGACAGGTACTCTGTATATATCCAGTATGACAGTTGGAGTGGATATGATCATTATGACAGGTACTCTGTATATGTCCAGTTTGACAGTTGGAGTGGATATGACCATTATGGCAGGTACTCTGTATATGTCCAGTATGACAGTTGGAGTGGATATGATCATTATGACAGGTACTCTGTATATGTCCAGTATGACAGTTGGAGTGGATATGACCATTATGACAGGTACTCTGTATATTTCCAGTATGACAGTTGGAGTGGATATGACCATTATGACAGGTACTCTACATATGTCCAGTATGACAGATGGAGTGGATATGACCATTATGACAGGTACTCTACATATGACCATTATGACAGGTACTCTGTATATGTCCAGTATGACAGTTGGAGTGGATATGACCATTATGACAGGTACTCTGTATATGTCCAGTATGACAGTTGGAGTGGATATGACCATTATGACAGGTACTCTACATATGTCCAGTATGACAGTTGGAGTGGATCTGACCATTATGACAGGTACTTTACATATGTCCAGTATGACAGTTGGAGTGGATATGACCATTATGACAGGTACTCTACATATGTCCAGTATGACAGCTGGAGTGGATATGACCATTATGACAGGTACTCTACATATGTCCAGTATGACAGTTGGAGTGGATATGACCATTATGACAGGTACTCTACATATGTCCAGTATGACAGTTAGAGTGGATATGACCATTATGACAGGTACTCTACATATGTCCAGTATGACAGTTGGAGTGGATATGACCATTATTACAGGTACTCTACATATGTCCAGTATGACAGTTGGAGTGGATATGACCATTATTACAGGTACTCTACATATGTCCAGTATGACAGTTGGAGTGGATATGACCATTATGACAGGTACTCTACATATGTCAAGTATGACAGTTGGAGTGGATATGACCATTATGACAGGTACTCTACATATGTCCAGTATGACAGTTGGAGTGGATATGACCATTATGACAGGTACTCTACATATGTCAAGTATGACAGTTGGAGTGGATATGACCATTATGACAGGTACTCTATATATGACCATTATGACAGGTACTCTGTATATGTCCAGTATGACAGTTGGAGTGGATATGACCATTATGACAGGTACTCTGTATATGTCCAGTATGACAGTTGGAGTGGATATGACCATTATGACAGGTACACTACATATGTCCAGTATGACAGTTGGAGTGGATATGACCATTATGACAGGTACTCTACATATGTCAAGTATGACAGATGGAGTGGATATGACCATTATGACAGGTACTCTACATATGTCAAGTATGACAGTTGGAGTGGATATGACCATTATGACAGGTACTCTACATATGTCAAGTATGACAGTTGGAGTGGATATGACCATTATGACAGGTACTCTGTATATGTCCAGTATGACAGTTGGAGTGGATATGACCATTATGACAGGTACTCTGTATATATCCAGTATGACAGTTGGAGTGGATATGATCATTATGACAGGTACTCTGTATATGTCCAGTTTGACAATTGGAGTGGATATGACCATTATGACAGGTACTCTGTATATGTCCAGTATGACAGTTGGAGTGGATATGATCATTATGACAGGTACTCTGTATATGTCCAGTATGACAGTTGGAGTGGATATGACCATTATGACAGGTACTCTGTATATTTCCAGTATGACAGTTGGAGTGGATATGACCATTATGACAGGTACTCTACATATGTCCAGTATGACAGATGGAGTGGATATGACCATTATGACAGGTACTCTACATATGACCATTATGACAGGTACTCTGTATATGTCCAGTATGACAGTTGGAGTGGATATGACCATTATGACAGGTACTCTGTATATGTCCAGTATGACAGTTGGAGTGGATATGACCATTATGACAGGTACTCTACATATGTCCAGTATGACAGTTGGAGTGGATCTGACCATTATGACAGGTACTCTACATATGTCCAGTATGACAGATGGAGTGGATATGACCATTATGACAGGTACTCTACATATGACCATTATGACAGGTACTCTGTATATGTCCAGTATGACAGTTGGAGTGGATATGACCATTATGACAGGTACTCTGTATATGTCCAGTATGACAGTTGGAGTGGATATGACCATTATGACAGGTACTCTACATATGTCCAGTATGACAGTTGGAGTGGATCTGACCATTATGACAGGTACTTTACATATGTCCAGTATGACAGTTGGAGTGGATATGACCATTATGACAGGTACTCTACATATGTCCAGTATGACAGCTGGAGTGGATATGACCATTATGACATGGAACTCTACATATGTCCAGTATGACAGTTGGAGTGGATATGACCATTATGACAGGTACTCTACATATGTCCAGTATGACAGTTAGAGTGGATATGACCATTATGACAGGTACTCTACATATGTCCAGTATGACAGTTGGAGTGGATATGACCATTATTACAGGTACTCTACATATGTCCAGTATGACAGTTGGAGTGGATATGACCATTATTACAGGTACTCTACATATGTCCAGTATGACAGTTGGAGTGGATATGACCATTATGACAGGTACTCTACATATGTCAAGTATGACAGTTGGAGTGGATATGACCATTATGACAGGTACTCTACATATGTCCAGTATGACAGTTGGAGTGGATATGACCATTATGACAGGTACTCTACATATGTCAAGTATGACAGTTGGAGTGGATATGACCATTATGACAGGTACTCTATATATGACCATTATGACAGGTACTCTGTATATGTCCAGTATGACAGTTGGAGTGGATATGACCATTATGACAGGTACTCTGTATATGTCCAGTATGACAGTTGGAGTGGATATGACCATTATGACAGGTACACTACATATGTCCAGTATGACAGTTGGAGTGGATATGACCATTATGACAGGTACTCTACATATGTCAAGTATGACAGATGGAGTGGATATGACCATTATGACAGGTACTCTACATATGTCAAGTATGACAGTTGGAGTGGATATGACCATTATGACAGGTACTCTACATATGTCAAGTATGACAGTTGGAGTGGATATGACCATTATGACAGGTACTCTGTATATGTCCAGTATGACAGTTGGAGTGGATATGACCATTATGACAGGTACTCTGTATATATCCAGTATGACAGTTGGAGTGGATATGATCATTATGACAGGTACTCTGTATATGTCCAGTTTGACAATTGGAGTGGATATGACCATTATGACAGGTACTCTGTATATGTCCAGTATGACAGTTGGAGTGGATATGATCATTATGACAGGTACTCTGTATATGTCCAGTATGACAGTTGGAGTGGATATGACCATTATGACAGGTACTCTGTATATTTCCAGTATGACAGTTGGAGTGGATATGACCATTATGACAGGTACTCTACATATGTCCAGTATGACAGATGGAGTGGATATGACCATTATGACAGGTACTCTACATATGACCATTATGACAGGTACTCTGTATATGTCCAGTATGACAGTTGGAGTGGATATGACCATTATGACAGGTACTCTGTATATGTCCAGTATGACAGTTGGAGTGGATATGACCATTATGACAGGTACTCTACATATGTCCAGTATGACAGTTGGAGTGGATCTGACCATTATGACAGGTACTTTACATATGTCCAGTATGACAGTTGGAGTGGATATGACCATTATGACAGGTACTCTACATATGTCCAGTATGACAGCTGGAGTGGATATGACCATTATGACAGGTACTCTACATATGTCCAGTATGACAGTTGGAGTGGATATGACCATTATGACAGGTACTCTACATATGTCCAGTATGACAGTTAGAGTGGATATGACCATTATGACAGGTACTCTACATATGTCCAGTATGACAGTTGGAGTGGATATGACCATTATTACAGGTACTCTACATATGTCCAGTATGACAGTTGGAGTGGATATGACCATTATTACAGGTACTCTACATATGTCCAGTATGACAGTTGGAGTGGATATGACCATTATGACAGGTACTCTACATATGTCCAGTATGACAGATGGAGTGGATATGACCATTATGACAGGTACTCTACATATGACCATTATGACAGGTACTCTGTATATGTCCAGTATGACAGTTGGAGTGGATATGACCATTATGACAGGTACTCTGTATATGTCCAGTATGACAGTTGGAGTGGATATGACCATTATGACAGGTACTCTACATATGTCCAGTATGACAGTTGGAGTGGATCTGACCATTATGACAGGTACTTTACATATGTCCAGTATGACAGTTGGAGTGGATATGACCATTATGACAGGTACTCTACATATGTCCAGTATGACAGCTGGAGTGGATATGACCATTATGACAGGTACTCTACATATGTCCAGTATGACAGTTGGAGTGGATATGACCATTATGACAGGTACTCTACATATGTCCAGTATGACAGTTAGAGTGGATATGACCATTATGACAGGTACTCTACATATGTCCAGTATGACAGTTGGAGTGGATATGACCATTATTACAGGTACTCTACATATGTCCAGTATGACAGTTGGAGTGGATATGACCATTATTACAGGTACTCTACATATGTCCAGTATGACAGTTGGAGTGGATATGACCATTATGACAGGTACTCTACATATGTCAAGTATGACAGTTGGAGTGGATATGACCATTATGACAGGTACTCTACATATGTCCAGTATGACAGTTGGAGTGGATATGACCATTATGACAGGTACTCTACATATGTCAAGTATGACAGTTGGAGTGGATATGACCATTATGACAGGTACTCTATATATGACCATTATGACAGGTACTCTGTATATGTCCAGTATGACAGTTGGAGTGGATATGACCATTATGACAGGTACTCTGTATATGTCCAGTATGACAGTTGGAGTGGATATGACCATTATGACAGGTACACTACATATGTCCAGTATGACAGTTGGAGTGGATATGACCATTATGACAGGTACTCTGTATATGTCCAGTATGACAGTTGGAGTGGATATTACCATTATGACAGGTACTCTACATATGTCCAGTATGACAGTTGGAGTGGATTTGACTTTTATGACAGGTACTCTACATATGTCCAGTATGACAGTTGGAGTGGATATGACTTTTATGACAGGTACTCTGTATATGTCCAGTATGACAGTTGGAGTGGATATGACCATTATGACAGGTACTCTACATATGTCCAGTATGACAGTTGGAGTGGATATGACCATTATGACAGGTACTCTACATATGTCCAGTATGACAGTTGGAGTGGATATGACCATTATGACAGGTACTCTACATATGTCCAGTATGACAGCTGGAGTGGATATGACCATTATGACAGGTACTCTGTATATGTCCAGTATGACAGTTGGAGTGGATATGACCATTATGACAGGTACTCTACATATGTCCAGTATGACAGTTGGAGTGGATATGACCATTATGACAGGTACTCTGTATATGTCCAGTATGACAGTTGGAGTGGATATGACCATTATGACAGGTACTCTACATATGTCCAGTATGACAGTTGGAGTGGATATGACCATTATGACAGGTACTCTACATATGTCCAGTATGACAGTTGGAGTGGATATGACCATTATGACAGGTACTCTACATATGTCCAGTATGACAGTTGGAGTGGATATGACCATTATGACAGGTACTCTGTATATGTCCAGTATGACAGTTGGAGTGGATATGACCATTATGACAGGTACTCTGTATATGTCCATTATGACAGTTGGAGTGGATATGACCATTATGACAGGTACTCTACACATGTCCAGTATGACAGGTGGAGTGGATATGACCATTATGACAGGTACTCTGTATATGTCCAGTATGACAGTTGGAGTGGATATGACCATTATGACAGGTACTCTACATATGTTCAGTATGACAGTTGGAGTGGATATGACCATTATGACAGGTACTCTGTATATGTCCAGTATGACAGTTGGAGTGGATATGACCATTATGACAGGTACTCTACATATGTCCAGTATGACAGTTGGAGTGCATATGACCATTATGACAGGTACTCTGTATATGTCCAGTATGACAGTTGGAGTGGATATGACCATTATGACAGGTACTCTACATATGTCAAGTATGACAGTTGGAGTGGATATGACCATTATGACAGGTACTCTGTATATGTCCAGTATGACAGTTGGAGTGGATATGACCATTATGACAGGTACTCTACATATGTCCAGTATGACAGTTGGAGTGGATATGACCATTATGACAGGTACTCTACATATGACCATTATGACAGGTACTCTACATATGTCCAGTATGACAGTTGGAGTGGATATGACCATTATGACAGGTACTCTGTATATGTCCAGTATGACAGTTGGAGTGGATATGACCATTATGACAGGTACTCTACATATGTCAAGTATGACAGTTGGAGTGGATATGACCATTATGACAGGTACTCTACATATGTTCAGTATGACAGTTGGAGTGGATATGACCATTATGACAGGTACTCTTCATATGTCCAGTATGACAGTTGGAGTGGATATGACCATTATGACAGGTACTCTACATATGTCCAGTATGACAGTTGGAGTGGATATGACCATTATGACAGGTACTCTACATATGTCCAGTATGACAGTTGGAGTGGATATGACCATTATGACAGGTACTCTACATATGTCCAGTATGACAGTTGGAGTGGATATGACCATTATGACAGGTACTCTGTATATGTCCAGTATGACAGTTGGAGTGGATATGACCATTATGACAGGTACTCTGTATATGTCCAGTATGACAGTTGGAGTGGATATGACCATTATGACAGGTACTCTACATATGTCCAGTATGACAGTTGGAGTGGATATGACCATTATGACAGGTACTCTACATATGTCCAGTATGACAGTTGGAGTGGATATGACCATTATGACAGGTACTCTACATATGACCATTATGACAGGTACTCTACATATGACCATTATGACAGGTACTCTGTATATGTCCAGTATGACAGTTGGAGTGGATATGACCATTATGACAGGTACTCTACATATGTCCAGTATGACAGTTGGAGTGGATATGACCATTATGACAGGTACTCTACATATGACCATTATGACAGGTACTCTGTATATGTCCAGTATGACAGTTGGAGTGGATATGACCATTATGACAGGTACTATGTATATGTCCAGTATGACAGTTGGAGTGGATATGACCATTATGACAGGTACTCTACATATGACCATTATGACAGGTACTCTACATATGTCCAGTATGACAGTTGGAGTGGATATGACCATTATGACAGGTACTCTACATATGTCCAGTATGACAGCTTGAGTGGATATGACCATTATGACAGGTACTCTACATATGACCATTATGACAGGTACTCTGTATATGTCCAGTATGACAGTTGGAGTGGATCTGACCATTATGACAGGTACTCTGTATATGTCCAGTATGACAGTTGGAGTGGATATGACCATTATGACAGGTACTCTACATATGACCATTATGACAGGTACTCTGTATATGTCCAGTATGACAGCTTGAGTGGATATGACCATTATGACAGGTACTCTACATATGACCATTATGACAGGTACTCTGTATATGTCCAGTATGACAGTTGGAGTGGATATGACCATTATGACAGGTACTCTGTATATGTCCAGTATGACAGTTGGAGTGGATATGACCATTATGACAGGTACTCTGTATATGTCCAGTATGACAGTTGGAGTGGATATGACCATTATGACAGGTACTCTACATATGTCCAGTATGACAGTTGGAGTGGATATGACCATTATGACAGGTACTCTACATATGTCCAGTATGACAGTTGGAGTGGATATGACCATTATGACAGGTACTCTACATATGTTCAGTATGACAGTTGGAGTGGATATGACCATTATGACAGGTACTCTGTATATGTCCAGTATGACAGTTGGAGTGGATATGACCATTATGACAGGTACTCTACATATGTCCAGTATGACAGTTGGAGTGGATATGACCATTATGACAGGTACTCTGTATATGTCCAGTATGACAGTTGGAGTGGATATGACCATTATGACAGGTACTCTACATATGTCAAGTATGACAGTTGGAGTGGATATGACCATTATGACAGGTACTCTGTATATGTCCAGTATGACAGTTGGAGTGGATATGACCATTATGACAGGTACTCTACATATGTCCAGTATGACAGTTGGAGTGGATATGACCATTATGACAGGTACTCTGTATATGTCCAGTATGACAGTTGGAGTGGATATGACCATTATGACAGGTACTCTACATATGACCATTATGACAGGTACTCTACATATGTCCAGTATGACAGTTGGAGTGGATATGACCATTATGACAGGTACTCTACATATGTCCAGTATGACAGTTGGAGTGGATCTGACCATTATGACAGGTACTTTACATATGTCCAGTATGACAGTTGGAGTGGATATGACCATTATGACAGGTACTCTACATATGTCCAGTATGACAGTTGGAGTGGATATGACCATTATGACAGGTACTCTACATATGTCAAGTATGACAGTTGGAGTGGATATGACCATTATGACAGGTACTCTACATATGTCCAGTATGACAGCTTGAGTGGATATGACCATTATGACAGGTACTCTACATATGACCATTATGACAGGTACTCTGTATATGTCCAGTATGACAGTTGGAGTGGATATGACCATTATGACAGGTACTCTGTATATGTCCAGTATGACAGTTGGAGTGGATATGACCATTATGACAGGTACTCTGTATATGTCCAGTATGACAGTTGGAGTGGATATGACCATTATGACAGGTACTCTACATATGTCCAGTATGACAGTTGGAGTGGATATGACCATTATGACAGGTACTCTACATATGTCCAGTATGACAGTTGGAGTGGATATGACCATTATGACAGGTACTCTACATATGACCATTATGACAGGTACTCTACATATGACCATTATGACAGGTACTCTGTATATGTCCAGTATGACAGTTGGAGTGGATATGACCATTATGACAGGTACTCTACATATGTCCAGTATGACAGTTGGAGTGGATATGACCATTATGACAGGTACTCTACATATGACCATTATGACAGGTACTCTGTATATGTCCAGTGTGACAGTTGGAGTGGATATGACCATTATGACAGGTACTCTGTATATGTCCAGTATGACAGTTGGAGTGGATATGACCATTATGACAGGTACTCTACATATGACCATTATGACAGGTACTCTACATATGTCCAGTATGACAGTTGGAGTGGATATGACCATTATGACAGGTACTCTACATATGTCCAGTATGACAGTTGGAGTGGATATGACCATTATGACAGGTACTCTACATATGTCAAGTATGACAGTTGGAGTGGATATGACCATTATGACAGGTACTCTACATATGTCCAGTATGACAGCTTGAGTGGATATGACCATTATGACAGGTACTCTACATATGACCATTATGACAGGTACTCTGTATATGTCCAGTATGACAGTTGGAGTGGATATGACCATTATGACAGGTACTCTACATATGTCCAGTATGACAGTTGGAGTGGATATGACCATTATGACAGGTACTCTACATATGTCCAGTATGACAGTTGGAGTGGATATGACCATTATGACAGGTACTCTACATATGTCAAGTATGACAGTTGGAGTGGATATGACCATTATGACAGGTACTCTACATATGTCCAGTATGACAGCTGGAGTGGATATGACCATTATGACAGGTACTCTACATATGACCATTATGACAGGTACTCTGTATATGTCCAGTATGACAGTTGGAGTGGATATGACCATTATGACAGGTACTCTACATATGTCCAGTATGACAGTTGGAGTGGATATGACCATTATGAAAGGTACTCTACATATGTCAAGTATGACAGTTGGAGTGGATATGACCATTATGACAGGTACTCTACATATGTCAAGTATGACAGTTGGAGTGGATATGACCATTATGACAGGTACTCTACATATGACCATTATGACAGGTACTCTACATATGACCATTATGACAGGTACTCTGTATATGTCCAGTATGACAGTTGGAGTGGATATGACCATTATGACAGGTACTCTACATATGTCCAGTATGACAGTTGGAGTGGATATGACCATTATGACAGGTACTCTACATATGACCATTATGACAGGTACTCTGTATATGTCCAGTGTGACAGTTGGAGTGGATATGACCATTATGACAGGTACTCTGTATATGTCCAGTAATACAGTTGGAGTGGATATGACCATTATGACAGGTACTCTACATATGACCATTATGACAGGTAGTCTACATATGTCCAGTATGACAGTTGGAGTGGATATGACCATTATGACAGGTACTCTACATATGTCCAGTATGACAGTTGGAGTGGATATGACCATTATGACAGGTACTCTACATATGTCAAGTATGACAGTTGGAGTGGATAAGACCATTATGACAGGTACTCTACATATGTCCAGTATGACAGCTTGAGTGGATATGACCATTATGACAGGTACTCTACATATGACCATTATGACAGGTACTCTGTATATGTCCAGTATGACAGTTGGAGTGGATATGACCATTATGACAGGTACTCTACATATGTCCAGTATGACAGTTGGAGTGGATATGACCATTATGACAGGTACTCTACATATGTCCAGTATGACAGTTGGAGTGGATATGACCATTATGACAGGTACTCTACATATGTCAAGTATGACAGTTGGAGTGGATATGACCATTATGACAGGTACTCTACATATGTCCAGTATGACAGCTGGAGTGGATATGACCATTATGACAGGTACTCTACATATGACCATTATGACAGGTACTCTGTATATTTCCAGTATGACAGTTGGAGTGGATATGACCATTATGACAGGTACTCTACATATGTCCAGTATGACAGTTGGAGTGGATATGACCATTATGAAAGGTACTCTACATATGTCAAGTATGACAGTTGGAGTGGATATGACCATTATGACAGGTACTCTACATATGTCAAGTATGACAGTTGGAGTGGATATGACCATTATGACAGGTACTCTACATATGTCCAGTATGACAGCTGGAGTGGATATGACCATTATGACAGGTACTCTACATATGACCATTATGACAGGTACTCTGTATATGTCCAGTATGACAGTTGGAGTGGATATGACCATTATGACAGGTACTCTGTATATGTCCAGTATGACAGTTGGAGTGGATATGACCATTATGACAGGTACTCTGTATATGTCCAGTATGACAGTTAGAGTGGATATGACCATTATGACAGGTACTCTACATATGTCCAGTATGACAGTTGGAGTGGATATGACCATTATGACAGGTACTCTACATATGTCCAGTATGACAGTTGGAGTGGATATGACCATTATGACAGGTACTCTGTATATGTCCAGTATGACAGCTGGAGTGGATATGACCATTATGACAGGTACTCTGTATATGTCCAGTATGACAGTTGGAGTGGATATGACCATTATGACAGGTACTCTGTATATGTCCAGTATGACAGCTGGAGTGGATATGACCATTATGACAGGTACTCTGTATATGTCCAGTATGACAGTTGGAGTGGATATGACCATTATGACAGGTACTCTACATATGTCCAGTATGACAGTTGGAGTGGATATGACCATTATGACAGGTACTCTACATATGTCAAGTATGACAGTTGGAGTGGATATGACCATTATGACAGGTACTCTACATATGTCCAGTATGACAGTTGGAGTGGATATGACCATTATGACAGGTACTCTACATATGTCCAGTATGACAGTTGGAGTGGATATGACCATTATGACAGGTACTCTACATATGTCCAGTATGACAGTTGGAGTGGATATGACCATTATGACAGGTACTCTGTATATGTCCAGTATGACAGTAGGAGTGGATATGACCATTATGACAGGTACTCTGTATATGTCCAGTATGACAGTTGGAGTGGATATGACCATTATGACAGGTACTCTACATATGTCCAGTATGACAGTTGGAGTGGATATGACCATTATGACAGGTACTCTACATATGTCCAGTATGACAGTTGGAGTGGATATGACCATTATGACAGGTACTCTGTATATGTCCAGTATGACAGTTGGAGTGGATATGACCATTATGACAGGTACTCTACATATGTCAAGTATGACAGTTGGAGTGGATATGACCATTATGACAGGTACTCTACATATGTCCAGTATGACAGTTGGAGTGGATATGACCATTATGACAGGTACTCTGTATATGTCCAGTATGACAGTTGGAGTGGATATGACCATTATGACAGGTACTCTACATATGTCAAGTATGACAGTTGGAGTGGATATGACCATTATGACAGGTACTCTACATATGTCCAGTATGACAGTTGGAGTGGATATGACCATTATGACAGGTACTCTACATATGTCCAGTATGACAGTTGGAGTGGATATGACCATTATGACAGGTACTCTACATATGTCCAGTATGACAGTTGGAGTGGATATGACCATTATGACAGGTACTCTGTATATGTCCAGTATGACAGTTGGAGTGGATATGACCATTATGACAGGTACTCTGTATATGTCCAGTATGACAGTTGGAGTGGATATGACCATTATGACAGGTACTCTTCATATGTCCAGTATGACAGTTGGAGTGGATATGACCATTATGACAGGTACTCTACATATGACCATTATGACAGGTACTCTACATATGACCATTATGACAGGTACTCTGTATATGTCCAGTATGACAGTTGGAGTGGATATGACCATTATGACAGGTACTCTACATATGTCAAGTATGACAGTTGGAGTGGATATGACCATTATGACAGGTACTCTACATATGTCCAGTATGACAGCTTGAGTGGATATGACCATTATGACAGGTACTCTACATATGACCATTATGACAGGTACTCTGTATATGTCCAGTATGACAGTTGGAGTGGATATGACCATTATGACAGGTACTCTACATATGTCCAGTATGACAGTTGGAGTGGATATGACCATTATGACAGGTACTCTACATATGTCCAGTATGACAGTTGGAGTGGATATGACCATTATGACAGGTACTCTACATATGTCAAGTATGACAGTTGGAGTGGATATGACCATTATGACAGGTACTCTACATATGTCCAGTATGACAGCTGGAGTGGATATGACCATTATGACAGGTACTCTACATATGACCATTATGACAGGTACTCTGTATATGTCCAGTATGACAGTTGGAGTGGATATGACCATTATGACAGGTACTCTACATATGACCATTATGACAGGTACTCTACATATGTCCAGTATGACAGTTGGAGTGGATATGACCATTATGACAGGTACTCTACATATGTCCAGTATGACAGTTGGAGTGGATATGACCATTATGAAAGGTACTCTACATATGTCAAGTATGACAGTTGGAGTGGATATGACCATTATGACAGGTACTCGACATATGTCAAGTATGACAGTTGGAGTGGATATGACCATTATTACAGGTACTCTACATATGTCCAGTATGACAGCTGGAGTGGATATGACCATTATGACAGGTACTCTACATATGACCATTATGACAGGTACTCTGTATATGTCCAGTATGACAGTTGGAGTGGATATGACCATTATGACAGGTACTCTGTATATGTCCAGTATGACAGTTGGAGTGGATATGACCATTATGACAGGTACTCTGTATATGTCCAGTATGACAGTTGGAGTGGATATGACCATTATGACAGGTACTCTGTATATGTCCAGTATGACAGCTGGAGTGGATATGACCATTATGACAGGTACTCTGTATATGTCCAGTATGACAGCTGGAGTGGATATGACCATTATGACAGGTACTCTGTATATGTCCAGTATGACAGTTGGAGTGGATATGACCATTATGACAGGTACTCTACATATGTCCAGTATGACAGTTGGAGTGGATATGACCATTATGACAGGTACTCTACATATGTCAAGTATGACAGTTGGAGTGGATATGACCATTATGACAGGTACTCTACATATGTCCAGTATGACAGTTGGAGTGGATATGACCATTATGACAGGTACTCTACATATGTCCAGTATGACAGTTAGAGTGGATATGACCATTATGACAGGTACTCTACATATGTCCAGTATGACAGTTGGAGTGGATATGACCATTATGACAGGTACTCTGTATATGTCCAGTATGACAGTAGGAGTGGATATGACCATTATGACAGGTACTCTGTATATGTCCAGTATGACAGTTGGAGTGGATATGACCATTATGACAGGTACTCTACATATGTCCAGTATGACAGTTGGAGTGGATATGACCATTATCACAGGTACTCTACATATGTCCAGTATGACAGTTGGAGTGGATATGACCATTATGACAGGTACTCTACATATGACCATTATGACAGTTACTCTACATATGACCATTATGACAGGTACTCTGTATATGTCCAGTATGACAGTTGGAGTGGATATGACCATTATGACAGGTACTCTACATATGTCCAGTATGACAGTTGGAGTGGATATGACCATTATGACAGGTACTCTACATATGACCATTATGACAGGTACTCTGTATATGTCCAGTATGACAGTTGGAGTGGATATGACCATTATGACAGGTACTATGTATATGTCCAGTATGACAGTTGGAGTGGATATGACCATTATGACAGGTACTCTACATATGACCATTATGACAGGTACTCTACATATGTCCAGTTTGACAGTTGGAGTGGATATGACCATTATGACAGGTACTCTGTATATGTCAAGTATGACAGTTGGAGTGGATATGACCATTATGACAGGTACTCTGTGTATGTCCAGTATGACAGTTGGAGTGGATATGACCATTATGACAGGTACTCTACATATGTCCAGTATGACAGTTGGAGTGGATATGACCATTATGACAGGTACTCTACATATGTCAAGTATGACAGTTGGAGTGGATATGACCATTATGACAGGTACTCTACATATGTCCAGTATGACAGTTGGAGTGGATATGACCATTATGACAGGTACTCTACATATGTCCAGTATGACAGTTAGAGTGGATATGACCATTATGACAGGTACTCTACATATGTCCAGTATGACAGTTGGAGTGGATATGACCATTATGACAGGTACTCTGTATATGTCCAGTATGACAGTAGGAGTGGATATGACCATTATGACAGGTACTCTGTATATGTCCAGTATGACAGTTGGAGTGGATATGACCATTATGACAGGTACTCTACATATGTCCAGTATGACAGTTGGAGTGGATATGACCATTATCACAGGTACTCTACATATGTCCAGTATGACAGTTGGAGTGGATATGACCATTATGACAGGTACTCTACATATGACCATTATGACAGTTACTCTACATATGACCATTATGACAGGTACTCTGTATATGTCCAGTATGACAGTTGGAGTGGATATGACCATTATGACAGGTACTCTACATATGTCCAGTATGACAGTTGGAGTGGATATGACCATTATGACAGGTACTCTACATATGACCATTATGACAGGTACTCTGTATATGTCCAGTATGACAGTTGGAGTGGATATGACCATTATGACAGGTACTCTGTATATGTCCAGTATGACAGTTGGAGTGGATATGACCATTATGACAGGTACTCTACATATGACCATTATGACAGGTACTCTACATATGTCCAGTTTGACAGTTGGAGTGGATATGACCATTATGACAGGTACTCTGTATATGTCAAGTATGACAGTTGGAGTGGATATGACCATTATGACAGGTACTCTGTGTATGTCCAGTATGACAGTTGGAGTGGATATGACCATTATGACAGGTACTCTACATATGTCCAGTATGACAGTTGGAGTGGATATGACCATTATGACAGGTACTCTACATATGTCAAGTATGACAGTTGGAGTGGATATGACCATTATGACAGGTACTCTACATATGTCCAGTATGACAGTTGGAGTGGATATGACCATTATGACAGGTACTCTACATATGTCAAGTATGACAGTTGGAGTGGATATGACCATTATGACAGGTACTCTACATATGTCAAGTATGACAGTTGGAGTGGATATGACCATTATGACAGGTACTCTACATATGTCCAGTATGACAGTTGGAGTGGATATGACCATTATGACAGGTACTCTACATATGTCCAGTATGACAGTTGGAGTTGATATGACCATTATGACAGGTACTCTGTATATGTCCAGTATGACAGTTGGAGTGGATATGACCATTATGACAGGTACTCTACATATGTCCAGTATGACAGTTGGAGTGGATATGACCATTATGACAGGTACTCTACATATGTCAAGTATGACAGTTGGAGTGGATATGACCATTATGACAGGTACTCTACATATGTCCAGTATGACAGCTTGAGTGGATATGACCATTATGACAGGTACTCTACATATGACCATTATGACAGGTACTCTGTATATGTCCAGTATGACAGTTGGAGTGGATATGACCATTATGACAGGTACTCTGTATATGTCCAGTATGACAGTTGGAGTGGATATGACCATTATGACAGGTACTCTGTATATGTCCAGTATGACAGTTGGAGTGGATATGACCATCATGACAGGTACTCTACATATGTCCAGTATGACAGTTGGAGTGGATATGACCATTATGACAGGTACTCTACATATGTCCAGTATGACAGTTGGAGTGGATATGACCATTATGACAGGTACTCTACATATGACCATTATGACAGGTACTCTACATAAGACCATTATGACAGGTACTCTGTATATGTCCAGTATGACAGTTGGAGTGGATATGACCATTATGACAGGTACTCTACATATGTCCAGTATGACAGTTGGAGTGGATATGACCATTATGACAGGTACTCTACATATGACCATTATGGCAGGTACTCTGTATATGTCTATGTCCAGTATGACAGTTGGAGTGGATATGACCATTATGACAGGTACTCTGTATATGTCCAGTATGACAGTTGGAGTGGATATGACCATTATGACAGGTACTCTACATATGACCATTATGACAGGTACTCTACATATGTCCAGTATGACAGTTGGAGTGGATATGACCATTATGACAGGTACTCTACATATGTCCAGTATGACAGTTGGAGTGGATATGACCATTATGACAGGTACTCTACATATGTCAAGTATGACAGTTGGAGTGGATATGACCATTATGACAGGTACTCTACATATGTCCAGTATGACAGCTGGAGTGGATATGACCATTATGACAGGTACTCTACATATGACCATTATGACAGGTACTCTGTATATGTCCAGTATGACAGTTGGAGTGGATATGACCATTATGACAGGTACTCTACATATGTCCAGTATGACAGTTGGAGTGGATATGACCATTATGACAGGTACTCTACATATGTCCAGTATGACAGTTGGAGTGGATATGACCATTATGACAGGTACTCTACATATGTCAAGTATGACAGTTGGAGTGGATATGACCATTATGACAGGTACTCTACATATGTCCAGTATGACAGCTGGAGTGGATATGACCATTATGACAGGTACTCTACATATGACCATTATGACAGGTACTCTGTATATGTCCAGTATGACAGTTGGAGTGGATATGACCATTATGACAGGTACTCTACATATGTCCAGTATGACATTTGGAGTGGATATGACCATTATGAAAGGTACTCTACATATGTCAAGTATGACAGTTGGAGTGGATATGACCATTATGACAGGTACTCTGTATATGTCAAGTATGACAGTTGGAGTGGATATGACCATTATGACAGGTACTCTACATATGACCATTATGACAGGTACTCTACATATGTCAAGTATGACAGTTGGAGTGGATATGACCATTATGACAGGTACTCTACATATGTCCAGTATGACAGCTGGAGTGGATATGACCATTATGACAGGTACTCTACATATGACCATTATGACAGGTACTCTGTATATGTCCAGTATGACAGTTGGAGTGGATATGACCATTATGACAGGTACTATGTATATGTCCAGTATGACAGTTGGAGTGGATATGACCATTATGACAGGTACTCTACATATGACCATTATGACAGGTACTCTACATATGTCCAGTTTGACAGTTGGAGTGGATATGACCATTATGACAGGTACTCTGTATATGTCAAGTATGACAGTTGGAGTGGATATGACCATTATGACAGGTACTCTGTGTATGTCCAGTATGACAGTTGGAGTGGATATGACCATTATGACAGGTACTCTACATATGTCCAGTATGACAGTTGGAGTGGATATGACCATTATGACAGGTACTCTACATATGTCCAGTATGACAGTTGGAGTGGATATGACCATTATGACAGGTACTCTACATATGTCCAGTATGACAGTTGGAGTGGATATGACCATTATGACAGGTACTCTACATATGTCAAGTATGACAGTTGGAGTGGATATGACCATTATGACAGGTACTCTACATATGTCAAGTATGACAGTTGGAGTGGATATGACCATTATGACAGGTACTCTACATATGTCCAGTATGACAGTTGGAGTGGATATGACCATTATGACAGGTACTCTACATATGTCCAGTATGACAGTTGGAGTGGATATGACCATTATGACAGGTACTCTGTATATGTCCAGTATGACAGTTGGAGTGGATATGACCATTATGACAGGTACTCTACATATGTCCAGTATGACAGTTGGAGTGGATATGACCATTATGACAGGTACTCTACATATGTCAAGTATGACAGTTGGAGTGGATATGACCATTATGACAGGTACTCTACATATGTCCAGTATGACAGCTTGAGTGGATATGACCATTATGACAGGTACTCTACATATGACCATTATGACAGGTACTCTGTATATGTCCAGTATGACAGTTGGAGTGGATATGACCATTATGACAGGTACTCTGTATATGTCCAGTATGACAGTTGGAGTGGATATGACCATTATGACAGGTACTCTGTATATGTCCAGTATGACAGTTGGAGTGGATATGACCATCATGACAGGTACTCTACATATGTCCAGTATGACAGTTGGAGTGGATATGACCATTATGACAGGTACTCTACATATGTCCAGTATGACAGTTGGAGTGGATATGACCATTATGACAGGTACTCTACATATGACCATTATGACAGGTACTCTACATAAGACCATTATGACAGGTACTCTGTATATGTCCAGTATGACAGTTGGAGTGGATATGACCATTATGACAGGTACTCTACATATGTCCAGTATGACAGTTGGAGTGGATATGACCATTATGACAGGTACTCTGTATATGTCCAGTATGACAGTTGGAGTGGATATGACCATTATGACAGGTACTCTACATATGACCATTATGACAGGTACTCTACATATGTCCAGTATGACATTTGGAGTGGATATGACCATTATGAAAGGTACTCTACATATGTCAAGTATGACAGTTGGAGTGGATATGACCATTATGACAGGTACTCTGTATATGTCAAGTATGACAGTTGGAGTGGATATGACCATTATGACAGGTACTCTACATATGACCATTATGACAGGTACTCTACATATGTCAAGTATGACAGTTGGAGTGGATATGACCATTATGACAGGTACTCTACATATGTCCAGTATGACAGCTGGAGTGGATATGACCATTATGACAGGTACTCTACATATGACCATTATGACAGGTACTCTGTATATGTCCAGTATGACAGTTGGAGTGGATATGACCATTATGACAAGTACTATGTATATGTCCAGTATGACAGTTGGAGTGGATATGACCATTATGACAGGTACTCTACATATGACCATTATGACAGGTACTCTACATATGTCCAGTTTGACAGTTGGAGTGGATATGACCATTATGACAGGTACTCTGTATATGTCAAGTATGACAGTTGGAGTGGATATGACCATTATGACAGGTACTCTGTGTATGTCCAGTATGACAGTTGGAGTGGATATGACCATTATGACAGGTACTCTACATATGTCCAGTATGACAGTTGGAGTGGATATGACCATTATGACAGGTACTCTACATATGTCAAGTATGACAGTTGGAGTGGATATGACCATTATGACAGGTACTCTACATATGTCCAGTATGACAGTTGGAGTGGATATGACCATTATGACAGGTACTCTACATATGTCAAGTATGACAGTTGGAGTGGATATGACCATTATGACAGGTACTCTACATATGTCAAGTATGACAGTTGGAGTGGATATGACCATTATGACAGGTACTCTACATATGTCCAGTATGACAGTTGGAGTGGATATGACCATTATGACAGGTACTCTACATATGTCCAGTATGACAGTTGGAGTGGATATGACCATTATGACAGGTACTCTGTATATGTCCAGTATGACAGTTGGAGTGGATATGACCATTATGACAGGTACTCTACATATGTCCAGTATGACAGTTGGAGTGGATATGACCATTATGACAGGTACTCTACATATGTCAAGTATGACAGTTGGAGTGGATATGACCATTATGACAGGTACTCTACATATGTCCAGTATGACAGCTTGAGTGGATATGACCATTATGACAGGTACTCTACATATGACCATTATGACAGGTACTCTGTATATGTCCAGTATGACAGTTGGAGTGGATATGACCATTATGACAGGTACTCTGTATATGTCCAGTATGACAGTTGGAGTGGATATGACCATTATGACAGGTACTCTGTATATGTCCAGTATGACAGTTGGAGTGGATATGACCATCATGACAGGTACTCTACATATGTCCAGTATGACAGTTGGAGTGGATATGACCATTATGACAGGTACTCTACATATGTCCAGTATGACAGTTGGAGTGGATATGACCATTATGACAGGTACTCTACATATGACCATTATGACAGGTACTCTACATAAGACCATTATGACAGGTACTCTGTATATGTCCAGTATGACAGTTGGAGTGGATATGACCATTATGACAGGTACTCTACATATGTCCAGTATGACAGTTGGAGTGGATATGACCATTATGACAGGTACTCTACATATGACCATTATGGCAGGTACTCTGTATATGTCTATGTCCAGTATGACAGTTGGAGTGGATATGACCATTATGACAGGTACTCTGTATATGTCCAGTATGACAGTTGGAGTGGATATGACCATTATGACAGGTACTCTACATATGACCATTATGACAGGTACTCTACATATGTCCAGTATGACAGTTGGAGTGGATATGACCATTATGACAGGTACTCTACATATGTCCAGTATGACAGTTGGAGTGGATATGACCATTATGACAGGTACTCTACATATGTCAAGTATGACAGTTGGAGTGGATATGACCATTATGACAGGTACTCTACATATGTCCAGTATGACAGCTGGAGTGGATATGACCATTATGACAGGTACTCTACATATGTCAAGTATGACAGTTGGAGTGGATATGACCATTATGACAGGTACTCTACATATGTCAAGTATGACAGTTGGAGTGGATATGACCATTATGACAGGTACTCTACATATGTCCAGTATGACAGTTGGAGTGGATATGACCATTATGACAGGTACTCTACATATGTCCAGTATGACAGTTGGAGTGGATATGACCATTATGACAGGTACTCTGTATATGTCCAGTATGACAGTTGGAGTGGATATGACCATTATGACAGGTACTCTACATATGTCCAGTATGACAGTTGGAGTGGATATGACCATTATGACAGGTACTCTACATATGTCAAGTATGACAGTTGGAGTGGATATGACCATTATGACAGGTACTCTACATATGTCCAGTATGACAGCTTGAGTGGATATGACCATTATGACAGGTACTCTACATATGACCATTATGACAGGTACTCTGTATATGTCCAGTATGACAGTTGGAGTGGATATGACCATTATGACAGGTACTCTGTATATGTCCAGTATGACAGTTGGAGTGGATATGACCATTATGACAGGTACTCTGTATATGTCCAGTATGACAGTTGGAGTGGATATGACCATCATGACAGGTACTCTACATATGTCCAGTATGACAGTTGGAGTGGATATGACCATTATGACAGGTACTCTACATATGTCCAGTATGACAGTTGGAGTGGATATGACCATTATGACAGGTACTCTACATATGACCATTATGACAGGTACTCTACATAAGACCATTATGACAGGTACTCTGTATATGTCCAGTATGACAGTTGGAGTGGATATGACCATTATGACAGGTACTCTACATATGTCCAGTATGACAGTTGGAGTGGATATGACCATTATGACAGGTACTCTACATATGACCATTATGGCAGGTACTCTGTATATGTCTATGTCCAGTATGACAGTTGGAGTGGATATGACCATTATGACAGGTACTCTGTATATGTCCAGTATGACAGTTGGAGTGGATATGACCATTATGACAGGTACTCTACATATGACCATTATGACAGGTACTCTACATATGTCCAGTATGACAGTTGGAGTGGATATGACCATTATGACAGGTACTCTACATATGTCCAGTATGACAGTTGGAGTGGATATGACCATTATGACAGGTACTCTACATATGTCAAGTATGACAGTTGGAGTGGATATGACCATTATGACAGGTACTCTACATATGTCCAGTATGACAGCTGGAGTGGATATGACCATTATGACAGGTACTCTACATATGACTATTATGACAGGTACTCTGTATATGTCCAGTATGACAGTTGGAGTGGATATTACCATTATGACAGGTACTCTACATATGTCCAGTATGACAGTTGGAGTGGATATGACCATTATGACAGGTACTCTACATATGTCCAGTATGACAGTTGGAGTGGATATGACCATTATGACAGGTACTCTACATATGTCAAGTATGACAGTTGGAGTGGATATGACCATTATGACAGGTACTCTACATATGTCCAGTATGACATTTGGAGTGGATATGACCATTATGAAAGGTACTCTACATATGTCAAGTATGACAGTTGGAGTGGATATGACCATTATGACAGGTACTCTGTATATGTCAAGTATGACAGTTGGAGTGGATATGACCATTATGACAGGTACTCTACATATGTCAAGTATGACAGTTGGAGTGGATATGACCATTATGACAGGTACTCTACATATGTCCAGTATGACAGCTGGAGTGGATATGACCATTATGACAGGTACTCTACATATGACAATTATGACAGGTACTCTGTATATGTCCAGTATGACAGTTGGAGTGGATATGACCATTATGACAGGTACTCTGTATATGTCCAGTATGACAGTTGGAGTGGATATGACCATTATGACAGGTACTCTGTATATGTCCAGTATGACAGTTGGAGTGGATATGACCATTATGACAGGTACTCTGTATATGTCCAGTATGACAGCTGGAGTGGATATGACCATTATGACAGGTACTCTGTATATGTCCAGTATGACAGTTGGAGTGGATATGACCATTATGACAGGTACTCTACATATGTCCAGTATGACAGTTGGAGTGGATATGACCATTATGACAGGTACTCTGTATATGTCCAGTATGACAGTTGGAGTGGATATGACCATTATGACAGGTACTCTACATATGTCCAGTATGACAGTTGGAGTGGATATGACCATTATGACAGGTACTCTACATATGTCAAGTATGACAGTTGGAGTGGATATGACCATTATGACAGGTACTCTACATATGTCCAGTATGACAGTTGGAGTGGATATGACCATTATGACAGGTACTCTGTATATGTCCAGTATGACAGTTGGAGTGGATATGACCATTATGACAGGTACTCAGTATATGTCCAGTATGACAGTTGGAGTGGATATGACCATTATGACAGGTACTCTACATATGTCAAGTATGACAGATGGAGTGGATATGACCATTATGACAGGTACTCTACATATGTCAAGTATGACAGATGGAGTGGATATGACCATTATGACAGGTACTCTACATATGTCAAGTTTGACAGTTGGAGTGGATATGACCATTATGACAGGTACTCTACATATGTCAAGTATGACAGTTGGAGTGGATATAACCATTATGACAGGTACTCTACATATGTCAAGTATGACAGTTGGAGTGGATATGACCATTATGACAGGTACTCTACATATGTCCAGTATGACAGCTGGAGTGGATATGACCATTATGACAGGTACTCTACATATGACCATTATGACAGGTACTCTGTATATGTCCAGTATGACAGTTGGAGTGGATATGACCATTATGACAGGTACTCTGTATATGTCCAGTATGACAGTTGGAGTGGATATGACCATTATGACAGGTACTCTACATATGTCCAGTATGACAGTTGGAGTGGATATGACCATTATGACAGGTACTCTACATATGTCCAGTATGACAGTTGGAGTGGATATGACCATTATGACAGGTACTCTACATATGTCCAGTATGACAGTTGGAGTGGATATGACCATTATGACATGTACTCTACATATGACCATTATGACAGGTACTCTGTATATGTCAAGTATGACAGTTGGAGTGGATATGACCATTATGACAGGTACTCTACATATGACCATTATGACAGGTACTCTGTATATGTCAAGTATGACAGTTGGAGTGGATATGACCATTATGACAGGTACTCTACATATGACCATTATGACAGGTACTCTACATATGACCATTATGACAGGTACTCTACATATGACCATTATGACAGGTACTCTACATATGTCCAGTATGACAGTTGGAGTGGATATGACCATTATGACAGGTACTCTACATATGTCAAGTATGACAGTTGGAGTGGATATGACCATTATGACAGGTACTCTACATATGTCCAGTATGACAGCTGGAGTGGATATGACCATTATGACAGGTACTCTACATATGACTATTATGACAGGTACTCTGTATATGTCCAGTATGACAGTTGGAGTGGATATGACCATTATGACAGGTACTCTACATATGTCCAGTATGACAGTTGGAGTGGATATGACCATTATGACAGGTACTCTACATATGTCCAGTATGACAGTTGGAGTGGATATGACCATTATGACAGGTACTCTACATATGTCAAGTATGACAGTTGGAGTGGATATGACCATTATGACAGGTACTCTACATATGTCCAGTATGACAGCTGGAGTGGATATGACCATTATGACAGGTACTCTACATATGACCATTATGACAGGTACTCTGTATATGTCCAGTATGACAGTTGGAGTGGATATGACCATTATGACAGGTACTCTACATATGTCCAGTATGACATTTGGAGTGGATATGACCATTATGAAAGGTACTCTACATATGTCAAGTATGACAGTTGGAGTGGATATGACCATTATGACAGGTACTCTGTATATGTCAAGTATGACAGTTGGAGTGGATATGACCATTATGACAGGTACTCTACATATGACCATTATGACAGGTACTCTACATATGTCAAGTATGACAGTTGGAGTGGATATGACCATTATGACAGGTACTCTACATATGTCCAGTATGACAGCTGGAGTGGATATGACCATTATGACAGGTACTCTACATATGACCATTATGACAGGTACTCTGTATATGTCCATTATGACAGTTGGAGTGGATATGACCATTATGACAGGTACTCTGTATATGTCCAGTATGACAGTTGGAGTGGATATGACCATTATGACAGGTACTCTGTATATGTCCAGTATGACAGTTGGAGTGGATATGACCATTATGACAGGTACTCTGTATATGTCCAGTATGACAGCTGGAGTGGATATGACCATTATGACAGGTACTCTGTATATGTCCAGTATGACAGTTGGAGTGGATATGACCATTATGACAGGTACTCTACATATGTCCAGTATGACAGTTGGAGTGGATATGACCATTATGACAGGTACTCTGTATATGTCCAGTATGACAGTTGGAGTGGATATGACCATTATGACAGGTACTCTACATATGTCCAGTATGACAGTTGGAGTGGATATGACCATTATGACAGGTACTCTACATATGTCAAGTATGACAGTTGGAGTGGATATGACCATTATGACAGGTACTCTACATATGTCCAGTATGACAGTTGGAGTGGATATGACCATTATGACAGGTACTCTGTATATGTCCAGTATGACAGTTGGAGTGGATATGACCATTATGACAGGTACTCAGTATATGTCCAGTATGACAGTTGGAGTGGATATGACCATTATGACAGGTACTCTACATATGTCAAGTATGACAGATGGAGTGGATATGACCATTATGACAGGTACTCTACATATGTCAAGTATGACAGATGGAGTGGATATGACCGTTATGACAGGTACTCTACATATGTCAAGTATGACAGTTGGAGTGGATATGACCATTATGACAGGTACTCTACATATGTCAAGTATGACAGTTGGAGTGGATATAACCATTATGACAGGTACTCTACATATGTCAAGTATGACAGTTGGAGTGGATATGACCATTATGACAGGTACTCTACATATGTCCAGTATGACAGCTGGAGTGGATATGACCATTATGACAGGTACTCTACATATGACCATTATGACAGGTACTCTGTATATGTCCAGTATGACAGTTGGAGTGGATATGACCATTATGACAGGTACTCTGTATATGTCCAGTATGACAGTTGGAGTGGATATGACCATTATGACAGGTACTCTACATATGTCCAGTATGACAGTTGGAGTGGATATGACCATTATGACAGGTACTCTACATATGTCCAGTATGACAGTTGGAGTGGATATGACCATTATGACAGGTACTCTACATATGTCCAGTATGACAGTTGGAGTGGATATGACCATTATGACATGTACTCTACATATGACCATTATGACAGGTACTCTGTATATGTCAAGTATGACAGTTGGAGTGGATATGACCATTATGACAGGTACTCTACATATGACCATTATGACAGGTACTCTGTATATGTCAAGTATGACAGTTGGAGTGGATATGACCATTATGACAGGTACTCTACATATGACCATTATGACAGGTACTCTACATATGACCATTATGACAGGTACTCTGTATATGTCCAGTATGACAGTTGGAGTGGATATGACCATTATGACAGGTACTCTACATATGTCCAGTATGACAGTTGGAGTGGATATGACCATTATGACAGGTACTCTACATATGTCCAGTATGACAGTTGGAGTGGATATGACCATTATGACAGGTACTCTACATATGTCCAGTATGACAGTTGGAGTGGATATGACCATTATGACAGGTACTCTGTATATGTCCAGTATGACAGTTGGAGTGGATATGACCATTATGACAGGTACTCTACATATGTCCAGTATGACAGTTGGAGTGGATATGACCATTATGACAGGTACTCTGTATATGTCAAGTATGACAGTTGGAGTGGATATGACCATTATGACAGGTACTCTGTATATGTCCATTATGACAGTTGGAGTGGATATGACCATTATGACAGGTACTCTGTATATGTCCAGTATGACAGTTGGAGTGGATATGACCATTATGACAGGTACTCTACATATGTCAAGTATGACAGTTGGAGTGGATAAGACCATTATGACAGGTACTCTACATATGTCCAGTATGACAGTTGGAGTGGATATGACCATTATGACAGGTACTCTGTATATGTCCAGTATGACAGTTGGAGTGGATATGACCATTATGACAGGTACTCTACATATGTCCAGTATGACAGTTGGAGTGGATATGATCATTATGACAGGTACTCTGTATATGTCCAGTATGACAGTTGGAGTGGATATGACCATTATGACAGGTACTCTGTATATTTCCAGTATGACAGTTGGAGTGGATATGACCATTATGACAGGTACTCTACATATGTCCAGTATGACAGATGGAGTGGATATGACCATTATGACAGGTACTCTACATATGACCATTATGACAGGTACTCTGTATATGTCCAGTATGACAGTTGGAGTGGATATGACCATTATGACAGGTACTCTACATATGTCCAGTATGACAGTTGGAGTGGATATGACCATTATGACAGGTACTCTACATATGTCCAGTATGACAGTTGGAGTGGATCTGACCATTATGACAGGTACTCTGTATATGTCCAGTATGACAGTTGGAGTGGATATGATCATTATGACAGGTACTCTACATATGTCCAGTATGACAGTTGGAGTGGATATGACCATTATGACAGGTACACTACATATGTCCAGTATGACAGTTGGAGTGGATATGACCATTATGACAGGTACTCTACATATGTTAAGTATGACAGTTGGAGTGGATATGACCATTATGACAGGTACTCTGTATATGTCCAGTATGACAGTTGGAGTGGATATGACCATTATGACAGGTACTCTGTATATGTCCAGTATGACAGTTGGAGTGGATATGACCATTATGACAGGTACTCTGTATATGTCCAGTATGACAGTTGGAGTGGATATGACCATTATGACAGGTGCTCTACATATGTCAAGTATGACAGTTGGAGTGGATATGATCATTATGACAGGTACTCTACATATGTCCAGTATGACAGTTGGAGTGGATATGACCATTATGACAGGTACTCTACATATGTCAAGTATGACAGTTGGAGTGGATATGACCATTATTACAGGTACTCTACATATGTCCAGTATGACTTTACACAAATGGATTATCTATGTTGTAAGTTACCTATTGATAACAAGTCATGTGTAAATCAGCTGAAAACAAAACAGCATACATATCTGAGGTATTTCAATGAAATTGCATGTCCAGTATGACAGGGAGACTGCATATGCAGTGTTCTAGGATTTTTTGCTAACTGAACTTTACAGGGGAAAGTGTCCTTTATAAACTGGCTATAAGCAGGTAGACTGCATAAGTCAAGTTTTTACAGTTAAATTTCATGTCATGTATGATAGGGAGACTGCATGTATCTCACATGACAGGTAGACTGCATATGTTTAGCATTTACATGTAAATTGCATGTCCAGTATGACAGGTACACTGAATATGTCTAGTTTGACAGGGAAATTTCATGTCAAGAATAACAGGCGGACTGCATATGTCTAGTATTGACAGGTAGACTGCATATGTCAGGTATGACAGTTAGACTGCATATTTCGTGTATGACAGGTAGAATGCATGTCAATTATGACAGGTAGACTGCATAAGTCAAGTATGACAGGTACACTGAATATGTCAAGTATGAAGGGTAGACTGCATATGTCAAGTATGACAGGTAGACTGCATGTCAAGTATAACAGGTAGACTGCATATGGCAAGTATGACAGGTAGACTGCATATGTCTAGTATTGACAGGTAGACTGCATATGTCAAGTCATGACAGGTAGACTGCATATGTCAAGTATGACAGGTAGACTGCATATGTCAAGTATGACAGGTAGACTGCATATGTCAAGTATGACAGGTAGACTGCATGTCAAGTATGACAGGTAGACAGCATATGTCAAGTATGACAGGTAGACTGCATGTTAAGTATGACAGGTAGACTGCATATGTCAAGTATGATAGATAGACTGCATGTCAATTATGACAGGTAGACTGCATATGTCTAGTATTGACAGGTAGACTGAATATGTCAAGTATGAAGGGTAGACTGCATATGTCAAGTATGACAGGTAGACTGCATGTCAAGTATGACAGGTAGACAGCATATGTCAAGTATGACAGGTAGACTGCATGTCAAGTATGACAGGTAGACTGCATATGTCCAGGATGACAGGTAGACTGAATATGTCTAGTTTTTATAGGTAAATTTCATGTCAAGTATGACAGGTAGACTGCATACTTCTCATATGACAGGTAGGCTTCATATGTCCAGTATGACATTTAGACTTAATATGTCCACTAGAGTAGAATGCATGTCAAGTATGACAGAATGGATATGTCAAGTATGACATATAGACTGCATGTCCAGTGTGACAGATAAACTGCATACGTCAAGCTTGACCGATAATGTCCATTATGACAGGTAGTCTGAATATTTCTAGTATGACAGGTATACTGCATATGTCAAACATCACTGTTAATGTCCATTATGACAGGTAAAATGGATATATCCAGTATGACAGGTAGTCTACATATATCAAGTATGACAGGTAGATTGCATACACAAGTATGACATAACACTACATATGTCAAGTATGACTGGAAGACTGCATATGTCCAGCATGACATTACACTGCATGTCAGGTATGATATTTTACTGCATGTGACATTACACTGCATATGTCAAGTATGACCTTACAATGCATGTCAAGTATGACATTACACTGCATATGTCAAGTATGACAGTTAGAATGGATATGTCCAGTATGACAGATTGTATACATATGTCAAGTATGACAGGTAGACTGCATGTCAAGTATGACATGTCACTGCAAATGTCAAGTATGATAGTTAGAATGGATATGTCCAGTATGACAGATTGTATACATATGTCAAGTATGACTGGTAGACTGCACGTCAAGTATGACATAACACTGAATATGTCAAATATGACATTACACTTGATGTGTAAACTTCTTACGTCAAGTATGACTGGTAGACTGCATATGTCCAGCATGACAGTTGAATTGCATTTGTCCAGTATGACAGGTAGACTGACCATGTCAAGTATGACAGGTAGACTTCACGTCTAATATTGCAGGTAGATTTCATGTGTCCAGCATGACAGGTGGTCTGTATATGTACAGTATGACCTGTAGACTGAATGATAGGTAAAAGAAAATATATCTAGTATGAAAGATAAACTGTTTATATCAAGTTTGACAGCTAGATAGCATATGTCGAGTAAGAAAGGTAGAAAGAGTATGTCCAGGGTAAAAGGTTGGCAGTATATTTCAACAGGTAGATTCCAAATCCCGTATGAAATGTAGACAGTATTTGTCAATTTTTACAGGTAGACTACATATGTCTAGTATTATATGTGGACTGCATATGTCTAGTATGATATGTGGACTGCATATGTCCAGTATGAAAGGTGAAGTGCATTTGTACAGTATAACGTTAAGACTGCACATGTCCAGAATGACAGGTAGACTTCACATGTCCAGTATGACAGATAGCTTCCCATGTCCAGTATGACAGGTAGACTTTAATGTCATGTATGACAGGTAGACTGCATATGTCAAATATTACAGGTAGACTGCACATGTCAAGTATCACATTACATTGCATCTGTCAAGTATGACATTACAGCATATTTCAAGTATGACATTACAAAGCATATGTCAAGTATGATATTACACAACACATGTCAAGTATGACATAACACTGCCTATGTCAAGTATGATATTACACTGTCAATCAAGTATGACATTACACAGCATATGTCAAGTATGACATTACACAGCATATGTCAAGCATGACATTACACAGCATATGTCAAGTATGGCTTTACACAGTATATGTCAAGTATGACATTACACTGTCTATGTCAAATATGACATTACACAACATATATCAAGTATGACATTACACTGTCTATGTCAACTATGACATTACACAGCATATATCAAGTATGACATTACACAGCATATGTCAACTATGACACTACACTGCCTATGTCAAGTATGACATTACACTGTCTATGTCAAGAATGACATTACACTGCCTTTGTCAAGTATGACAGATTGTCTGCATATGTCAAGTATGACAGATTGTCTGCATATGTCATGTATGACAGGTAGACTGCATTTCAAGTATGACATTACACTGCCTCTGTCAAGTATGACATTACACTGTCTATGTCAAGAATGACATTACACTGTCTTTGTCAAGTATGACATTACACTGCCTTTGTCAAGTATGACATATTGTCTGCATATGTCAAGTATGACAGGTAGACTGCATTTCAAGTATGACATTACACTGCCTCTGTCAAGTATGACATTACACTGTCTATGTCAAGAATGACATTACACTGTCTATGTCAAGTATGACATTACACTGCCTTTTTCAAGTATGACAGATTGTCTGCATATGTCAAGTATGACAGATTGTCTGCATATGTCAAGTATGACAGGTAGACTGCATTTCAAGTATGTCATTACACAGCCTGTGTCAAGTATGACATTACACTACATATGTCAAGTATGACATTACACTGCCTATGTCAAGTATGACATTACACAGCATATGTCAAGTATGAAATTAAACTTTGTATGTCAAATAGACTGCATTTGTCCAGTATTTCAAGTATGACAGATTGTCTGCATATGTCAAGTATGACAGGTAGACTGCATTTCAAGTATGTCATTACACAGCCTGTGTCAAGTATGACATTACACTGCATATGTCAAGTATGACATTACACTGCCTATGTCAAGTATGACATTACACAGCATATGTCAAGTATGAAATTAAACTTTGTATGTCAAATAGACTGCATTTGTCCAGTATTTCAGGTAGACTGCATATTTAAAGCTTGACAGGTAGACTGCATATTCTAGTGTGCAATTAGACATTATTTGTAATGTATGACAAATGTTTGTCCATTATGACAGGTAGGTTACATCTGTCCAGTTGAACAGGTATTTAAAAATATTAAATATCGATAGAATACACATGTCTAGCAGGGGGCTGACATACGGAGCCAGGATGGCATGGTACGTATTCCTCAGTGGAAGGTCGGGTTTTACTTCATTTTTGTACTGAATCATGATACATCAATGTACATTTTGTTATGGCCGACATGCTACAAGATTCATTGATTAATTTCAGATAATGATATATTTGACCATAAGTGTTGGGATTCATTTTATTCGTCTCATTGACCTGAATCAGAAAATATCATTCTCAACGACGTTTCTTTCAAAAGTTTTTTTTTGGATACTTTTGACTAGAGATTTATAGTACATTTTCATGGCCGACATTATAAAACATCCATTATTTCACATAAACCAAATATTTCACCCTGAGTGTGGCCATTTATTTAACTCGACTCTTTATTCAGAATCAGAAAATATCATTCTCGACGACGTTTGTTATATTAATTAATTTTTTTTTAAACTTTTGACCACAGAGATATATAGTACATTTTTAATGGCCGACATTATAAAACATACTTTATTTCACACAAACCAGATATTTCACCCTAAGTTTGGCCATTTATTTAACTCGACTCTTTGTACAGAATCAGAAAATATCAAGTTTTATTAGATCTGTTACAAAAACTACTTTTGTTATATGTAGCTGTATAACTGACATTGAGGAGATTTGATGACAAGATGTCTGTTATTTACAGACAAATCGTTTATTATGGATTTATACCATTCTAGGAATCCACACCATTACATTACGCTGCAAAGGGAGGCTTCGTAGACGTGGCAGAACTACTGATATCAAAGGGGGCTGACATACACAGCCAGGATTACTTTGTATGTATTCCTCAGTGGAAAGTCGTGTTTTACTTCATTTTTGTACTGAATCAGAAAATATCAATGTACATCTTGTTATGGCCGACATGTTACAAGATTCATTGATTAATCTCGGATAATTATATATTTGACCATAAGTGTTGGGATTCATTTTATTCGTCTCATTGACCTGAATCAGAAAATATCAATCTCAAGGACGTTTGTTACAAAAAGTTATTTTTTTATACTTTTGACCAAAGAGATTTATAGTACAATTTTAATGGCCGACATGATAAAACATACATTATTTCACAGAAACCAAATATTTCACCCTGAGTGTGGCCATTTGTTTAACTCGACTCTTTGTAAAGAATCAGAAAATATCAGTCTCAACGACGTTTGTTACAAAAAGTTATTTTTTTATACTTTTGACCACAGAGATTTATATTACATTTTTAATGGCCGACATGATAAAACATACATTATTTCACACAAACCAAATATTTCACCCTGAGTGTGGCCATTTATTTAACTCGACTCTTTGTATAGAATCAGAAAATATCATTTTCAACGGCGTTTGTTACAAAAAGTTATTTTTTTATACTTTTGACCAAAGAGATTTATAGTACATTTTTAATGGCCGACATGATAAAACATACATTATTTCACAGAAACCAAATATTTCACCCTCAGTGTGGCCATTTATTTAACTCGTCTCTTTGTACAGAATCAGAAAATATCAAGTTTTATTAGATCTGTTACAAAAACTACTTTTGTTATATGTAGCTGTGTAACTTACATTGAGGAGATTTGATGACAAGATGTCTGTTATTTACAGAGAAATCGTTTATTGTGGATTTATATCATTCTAGAAAAACACACCATTAAACAAAGCTGCAAAGGGAGGCTCTGTAGACGTGGCATCACTGCTGATATCAAAGGGGGCTGACATACACAGCCAGGGTAACTTGGTATGTATTCCTCAGTGGAAGGTCGTGTTTTACTTCATTTTTGTACTGAATCAGAAAATATCAATGTACATCTTGTTATGGCCGACATGTTACAAGATTCATTGATTAATCTTAGATAAAGATATATTTGACCATAAGTGTTGGGATTCATTTTATTCGTCTCATTGACCTGAATCAGAAAATATCAGTCTCAGCGACGTTTGTTACAAAAAGTTATTTTTTTATACTTTTGACCAAAGAGATTTATAGTACATTTTTAATGGCCGACATGATAAAACATACATTATTTCACACAAACCAAATATTTCACCCTGAGTGTGGCCATTTGTTTAACTCGCCTCTTCGTACAGAATCAGAAAATATCAAGTTTGATTAGATCTATTACAAAAACTACTTTTGTTATATGTAGCTGTATAACTGACATTGAGGAGATTTGATGACAAGATGGTTTAGTGCCAATTAGCCGAATCCCGAAATGCCGATTCCCAGATTGCCGCGTCCAATTAGCCGATTCCCAGTTTGCCGATTCATTGATGTTTTACCATTAAAGATAATATTTTGCTTAAGTTCAATAACTTAAATGCAATTCTTTTTGAAATTTTGTTTTCATCAATTTAAATTTTCTCAATCACTAATTATTAGCTTTTTATATTAATTCATAACAATAACGACCCAAGCTGATAATTTTTAATTGTGAAAGATTGCCTAAATTAAGCACCCATAATTGTCGGTAAAGTTCAGTAACTTAATTTTTCTCAGCTAATCATATTTGTTTAAAGCAAAGAATGTCCCAAGCTGATACTTTATAATTGTATAAGCCGATAATTCCTTCTATGTCACTTAAATTATTTTATTTGCTCTCGATACAATTCTTTCTACACCAATCGGATTGTTCTTAATTGGTTTAATAATATGTAATCGGCAAACTGGGAATCGGCAAATTGGACGCGGCAATCTGGGAATCGGCAATTTGGGATTCGGCAAACTGGAATGCACCCGACAAGATGTCTGTTATTTACAGAGAAATCGTTTATTATGGATTTATATCATTCTAGGGAGACACACCATTACATTACGCTTCAGAGAGAGGCTTCATAGACGTGGCAGAACTACTGATATCAAAGGGGGCTGACATACAGAGCCAGGATTTCAGGGTATGTATTCCTCAGTGGAAAGTCGTGTTTTACTTCATTTTTGTACTGAATCAGAAAATATCAATGTACATCTTGTTATGGCCGACATGTTACAAGATTCATTGATTAATCTCAGATAATTATATATTTGACCATAAGTGTTGGGATTCATTTTATTCGTCTCATTGACCTGAATCAGAAAATATCAATCTCAAGGACGTTTGTTACAAAAAGTTATTTTTTTATACTTTTGACCAAAGAGATTTATAGTACATTTTTAATGGCCGACATGATAAAACATACATTATTTCACACAAACCAAATATTTCACCCTGAGTGTGGCCATTTATTTAGCTCGACTCTTCGTACAGAATCAGAAAATATCAGTCTCAACGACGTTTGTTACAAAAAGTTATTTTTTTATACTTTTGACCACAGAGATTTATATTACATTTTTAATGGCCGACATGATAAAACATACTTTATTTCACACAAACCAAATATTTTATCCTGAGTGTGGCCATTTGTTTAACTCGCCTCTTCGTACAGAATCAGAAAATATCAAGTTTGATTAGATCTGTTACAAAAACTACTTTTGTTATATGTAGCTGTATAACTGACATTGAGGAGATTTGATGACAAGATGTCTGTTATTTACAGAGAAATCGTTTATTATGGATTTATATCATTCTAGGGAAACACACCATTACATTGGGCTGCATGGGGAGGCTTCGTAGACGTGGCATCACTACTGATATCAAAGGGGGCTGACATACACAGCCAGGATGTCAATGTATGTATTCCTCAGTGGAAGGTCGTGTTTTACTTCATTTTTGTACTGAATCAGAAAATATCAAAGTACATCTTGTTATGGCCGACATGTTACAAGATTCATTGATTAATTTCAGATAATGATATATTTGAACATAAGTGTTGGGATTCATTTTATTCGTCTCATTGACCTGAATCAGAAAATATCAGTCTCAACGACGTTTGTTACAAAAAGTTTTTTGGTTTTGACCAAAGAGATTTATAGTACATTTTTAATGGCCGACATGATAAAACATACATTATTTCACAGAAACCAAATATTTCACCCTCAGTGTGGCCATTTATTTAACTCGTCTCTTTGTACAGAATCAGAAAATATAAAGTTTCATTAGATCTGTTACAAAAACTACTTTTGTTATATGTAGCTGTATAACTGACATTGAGGAGATTTGATGACAAGATGTCTGTTATTTACAGAGAAATCGTTTATTATGGATTTATATCATTCTAGGGAAACACACCATTACATTGGGCTGCAAAGGGAGGCTCTGTAGACGTGGCATCACTGCTGATATCAAAGGGGGCTGACATACACAGCCAGGATGGCATGGTATGTATTCCTCAGTGGAAGGTCGTGTTATACTTCATTTTTGTACTGAATCAGAAAATATCAATCTACATCTTGTTATGGCCGACATGTTACAAGATTCATTGATTAATCTTAGATAAAGATATATTTGACCATAAGTGTTGGGATTCATTTTATTCGTCTCATTGACCTGAATCAGAAAATATCAGTCTCAGCGACGTTTGTTACAAAAAGTTATTTTTTTATACTTTTGACCAAAGAGATTTATAGTACATTTTTAATGGCCGACATGATAAAACATACATTATTTCACACAAACCAAATATTTTACCCTGAGTGTGGCCATTTATTTAGCTCGACTCTTCGTACAGAATCAGAAAATATCACTCTCAACGACGTTTGTTACAAAAAGTTATTTTTTTATACTTTTGACCACAGAGATTTATAATACATTTTTAATGGCCGACATGATAAAACATACTTTATTTCACACAAACCAAATATTTTACCCTGAGTGTGGCCATTTGTTTAACTCGCCTCTTCGTACAGAATCAGAAAATATCAAGTTTGATTAGATCTATTACAAAAACTACTTTTGTTATATGTAGCTGTATAACTGACATTGAGGAGATTTGATGACAAGATGTCTGTTATTTACAGAGAAATCGTTTATTATGGATTTATATCATTCTAGAAAAACACACCATTACATTACGCTTCAGAGGGAGGCTTCGTAGACGTGGCATCACTACTGATATCAAAGGGGGCTGACATAAACAGCCAGGGTCAGATGGTATGTATTCCTCAGTGGAAGGTCGTGTTTTACTTCATTTTTGTACTGAATCAGAAAATATCAATGTACATCTTGTTATGGCCGACATGTTACAAGATTCATTGATTAATCTCAGATAATGATATATTTGACCATAAGTGTTGGGATTCATTTTATTCGTCTCATTGACCTGAATCAGAAAATATCATTCTCAACGACGTTTGTTACAAAAAGTTATTTTTTTATACTTTTGACCACAGAGATTTATAATACATTTTTAATATCCGACTTGATAAAACATACATTATTTCACATAAACCAAATATTTCACCCTAAGTGTGGCCATTTTTTTAAATCGACTCTTTGTACAGAATCAGAAAATATCAAGTTTTATCAGATCTGTTACAAAAACGACTTTTGTTATATGTAGCTGTATAACTGACATTGAGGAGATTTGATGACAAGATGTCTGTTATTTACAGAGAAATCGGTTTAATTATGGATTAATGTTGATGTTCACCAGACGTCATTGTAATAAAATGAGTTATTTTGTAAGCTTCAATTATTTCTATTTATATTATTTCTAGACATTACTTTGTTTACATTGGTAGATTTAATTATGCATGTTTCAAATGTTTTGTTTTCTTACAGGGACAGACTGCACTGGATGTGGCAGTAGGAAAAGCAAAGATATTACTACAGGTATTTTTATCCTTTAACACAAACTGAAACATTGAAGGATTGTAGTGTAAACCAAATGATAAATGTAATGACATCAGCTGTGGAGTGTAGTCTGTGTAAGAGTTATACCAAGTGTACTGTACAGGTAAACCAAACACCTCGGTGACATTAGGTATGAAGTGTAGTCTGTGTAAGAGTTATACCAAGTGTACTGTACACGTAAACCAAACACCTCGGTGACATGAGGTATGAAGTGTAGTCTTTGTAAGAGTTATACCAAGTGTACTGTCCACGTAAAACAAACACCTTGGTGACTTCAGGTATGAAGTGTAGTCTGTGTAAGAGTTATACCAACTGTACTGTACAGGTAAACCAAACACCTCGGTGACATCAGGTATGAAGTGTATCCTGTGAATGAGTTATACACGTAAACCAAGCAACATTACTACTTATAAACACCTGTACAAACTACAATATAAACTTCAGAACTAAGTATTATGTAAAACCAGTTCAAAGTATAATGTAAACACCAGTACTAAGTATAATGTAAACACCAGTACTGAGTATAATGTAAACACCAGTACTGAGTATAATGTAAACACCAGTACTGAGTATAATGTAAACACTTGTACTAAGTATAATGTAAACACCAGTACTAAGTATAATGTAAACACTTGTACTAAGTATAATGTAAACACTTGTACTAAGTATAATGTAAACACTAGTACTAAGAATAGTGTAAAAACCTGTACTAAGTATAATGTAAACAAAAGAACCGAGTATAATGTAAACACCTGTACTGAGTATAATGTAAACACCTGTACTGATTATAATGTAAACACCAGTACTAAGTATAATGTAAACACCAGTACTAAGTATAATGTAAACCCCAGTACTAAGTATAATGTAAGCACTTGTACTTAGTATAATGTAAACACCTGTGCTAAGTATAATGTAAGCACCTGTACTTAGTATAATGTAAACACCTGTGCTAAGTATAATTTAAACACCTGTACTAAGTATAATGTAAACACAAGTACTAAGTATAATGTAAACACCAATACTAAGTATAACGTAAACACCAGTACTAAGTATAATGTAAACACTAGTACTAAGTATAATGTAAACACCAGTACTAAGTATAATGTAAACACCAGTACTAAGTATAATGTAAACACATGTACTAAGTATAATGTAAACACCTGTGCTAAGTATAATGTAAACACCTGTACTAAGTATAATGTAAACACAAGTACTAAGTATAATGTAAACACCTGTACTAAGTATAACATAAACACCAGTACTAAGTATAATGTAAACACTAGTACTGAGTATAATGTAAACACTAGTACTAAGTATAATGTAAACACCAGTACCAAGTATAGTGTAAACACCAGTACTAAGTATTATGTAAACACCAGTACTAAGTATAATGTAAACACCAGTACTGAGTATAATGCAAACACCTGTACTTAGTATAATGTAAACACCTGTACTAAGTATAATGTAAACACCTGTACTAAGTATAATGTAAACACCTGTACTAAGTATAATGGAAACACATGTACTAAGTATAATGTAAACACATGTACTAAGTATAATGTAAACATTAGTACTAAGTATAATGTAAACACCTGTACTAAGTATAATGGAAACACATGTACTAAGTATAATGTAAACACTAGTACTAAGTATAATGTAAACACTAGTACTAAGTATAATGTAAACACCTGTACTAAGTATAATGGAAACACATGTACTAAGTATAATGTAAACACATGTACTATGTATAATGTAAACACCAGTACAAAGTATAATGTAAACCCCAGTTCTAAGTATAATATAAGCACCTGTACTAAGTATAATGTAAACACCTGTGCTAAGTATAATGTAAACACCTGTACTAAGTATAATGTAAACACCAGTACTAAGTATAATGTAAACACCAGTACTAAGTATAATGTAAACACCTGTACTGAGTATAATGTAAACACCTGTACTAAGTATAATGTAAACACCTGTACTGAGTATAATGTAAACACCTGTACTAAGTATAATGTAAACACCTGTACTGAGTATAATGTAAACACCTGTACTAAGTATAATGTAAACACCTGTACTGAGTATAATGTAAACACAAGTACTAAGTATAATGTAAACACTAGTACTAAGTATAGTGTAAAAACCTGTACTAAGTATAATGTAAACACCAGAACTGAGTATAATGTAAACACCTGTAATAAGTATAATGTAAACACTAGTACTAAGTATAATGTAAACACTAGTGCTAAGTATAGTGTAAAAACCTGTACCAACTATAATTTAAACACCAGTACTAAGTATAATGTCAACACTAGTACTAAGTATAATGTAAACACCAGTACTAAGTATAATGTAAACACCTGTACTAAGTATAATGTAAACACCAATACTAAGTATAATGTAAACACCTGTACTGAGTATAATGTAAACACCTGTACTAAGTATAATGCAAACACTGGTACTAAGTATAATATAAACACCTGTACTAAGTATAATGTAAACACCACTACTAAGTATAATGTAAACACCTGTACTAAATATAATGTAAACACCAGTACTAAGTATAATGTAAACACCAGTACTGAGTATAATGTAAACACCAATACTAAGTATAATGTAAACACTAGTACTAAGTATAATGTAAACACCAATACTAAGTATAATGTAAACACTAGTACTAAGTATAATGTAAACACCTGTACTGAGTATAATGTGAACACCTGTACTAAGTATAATGTAAACGCCTGTACTGAGTATAATGTAAACACCAGTACTAAGTATAATGTAAACACCTGTACTAAGTATAATGTAAACACCAGTACTGAGTAAAATGTAAAAACCTGTACTAAGTATAATGTAAACACCAGTACTGAGTATATTGTAAACACCTGAACTGAGTATTATGTAATCACATGTACTAAGTATAATGCAAACACCGGTACTAAGTATAATATAAACACCTGTACTAAGTATAATGTAAACAAGAGTACTAAGTATAATGTAAACACCTGTACTGAGCATAATGTAAACACCTGTACTAAGTATAATATAAATACCTGTACTAAGTATAAATGTAATCACCAGTACTAAGTATGATGTAAACACCAGTACTGAGTATAATGTAAAAACCTGTACTAAGTATAATGTAAACACCAGTACTAAGTATAATGTAAACACTAGTACTGAGTATAATGTAAACACCAGTACTGAGTATAATGTAAACATCAGTACTAAGTATAATGTAAACACTAGTACTGAGTATAATGTAAAGACCAGTACTAAGTATAATGTAAACACCAGTACTGAGTATAATGTAAACACTAGTACTGAGTATAATATAAACACCAGTACTAAGTATAATGTAAACACCTGTACTAAGTATAATGTAAACACCAGTACTGAGTATAATGTAAACACCTGTACTAAGTATAATGTAAACACCTGTACTAAGTATAATGTAAACACCTGTACTGAGTATAATGTAAACACTAGTACTAAGCATAATGTAAACACCAGTACTGAGTATATTGTAAACACCTGTACTAAGTATAATGTAAACACCTGTACTAAGTATAATGTAAACACCGGTACTGAGTATAATGTAAAAACCAGAACTAAGTATAATGTAAACACCTGTATTAAGTATAATGTAAACACCTGTACTAAGTATAATGTAAAAACCAGTACTAAGTATAATGTAAACACCTGTAATGTGTATAATGTAAACACTCTTATCTAAAATTAAGTATATATTTAGTCAAAATATGAAAAATATCGATTGATACAACCTGTGTGATAAAAAACCTTGTATCATCTATATATGTGATACAAGATGTTCTTTTGTCGGAGCTACTTATTGACGTCACAGTGAAGGGTATAACCAATGATTCGTTGAATGACTTTCATTCTATGAATGAAATATGATGTCATAATGCGTGTGACATTACGGGCTATATTTTATAAACAAATGCTTCTTTGAACGTTAAATTTTAAATTGTCAACATTCAGTTGTGTTCTTCTCTTTGTATACCTCTCAATTTTAGATAAACTTATTACATACATTTAAGTGTAGGTACAACTACCTGTATCATGTTTCGACAGTTACATACATTCCGCATCACAACTCGACGCTGCACGTCTCGTAGGGATACGAATGTACACAACTGTGTCTCGACGTGATACGGGTAGTTGTACCTACACATAATGTATGTAATGTATATGTACTAAGTATAATGTAAACACTTGTACTAAGTATAATGTAAACACTTGTACTAAGTATAATGTAAACACCAGTACTAAGTATAATGTAAACACTATTACTAAGTATAATGTAAACACCAATACTAAGTATAATGTAAACACTAGTACTAAGTATAATGTAAACACCTGTACTGAGTATAATGTAAACACCTGTACTGAGTATAATGTAAACACCAGTACTAAGTATAATGTAAACACCAGTACTAAGTATAATGTAAACACCTGTACTTAGTATAATGTAAACAACAGAACTAAGTATAATGTAAACACCAGAACTAAGTATAATGTAAACACTAGTACTAAGTATAATGTATACACATGTACTGAGTATAATGTAAACACCTTTACTGAGTATAATGTAAACACTAGTACTAAATATAATGTTAGCACCAGTACTAAGTATAATGTAAACACCTGTACTTAGTATAATGTAAACACTAGTACTAAGTATATTGTAAACACTAGTACTAAGTATAATGTAAACACCTGTACTTAGTATAATGTAAAAACCTGTACCAAGTATAATGTAAACACCAGTACTAAGTATAATGTAAACACCTGTATTAAGTATAATGTAAACACCAATACTAAGTATAATGTAAACACCTGTACTGAGTATAATGTAAACACCTGTACTAAGTATAATGCAAACACCGGTACTAAGTATAATATAAACACCTGTACTAAGTATAATGTAAACACCACTACTAAGTATAATGTAAACACCTGTAATAAGTATAATGTAAACACCAGTACTAAGTATAATGTAAACACCAGTACTGAGTATAATGTAAACACCAATACTAAGTATAATGTAAACACTAGTACTAAGTATAATATAAACACTAGTTCTAAGTATAATGTAAACACCAATACTAAGTATAATGTAAACACCAGTACTGAGTATAATGTAAACACCTGTACTAAGTATAATGTAAACACCTGTACTAAGTATAATGTAAACACCTGTACTGAGTATAATGTAAACACTAGTACTAAGCATAATGTAAACACCAGTACTGAGTATATTGTAAACACCTATACTAAGTATAATGTAAACACCTGTACTAAGTATAATGTAAACACCGGTACTGAGTATAATGTAAAAACCAGAACTAAGTATAATGTAAACACCTGTATTAAGTATAATGTAAACACCTGTACTAAGTATAATGTAAAAACCAGTACTAAGTATAATGTAAACACCTGTAATGAGTATAATGTAAACACTCTTATCTAAAATTAAGTATGTATTTAGTCAAAATATGAAAAATATCGATTGATACAACCTGTGTGATAAAAAACCTTGTATCATCTATATATGTGATACAAGATGTTCTTTTGTCGGAGCTACTTATTGACGTCACAGTGAAGGGTATAACCAATGATTCGTTGAATGACTTTCATTCTATGAATGAAATATGATGTCATAATGCGTGTGACATTACGGGCTATATTTTATAAACAAATGCTTCTTTGAACGTTAAATTTTAAATTGTCAACATTCAGTTGTGTTCTGCTCTTTGTATACCTCTCAATTTTAGATAAACTTATTACATACATTTAAGTGTAGGTACAACTACCTGTATCATGTTTCGACAGTTACATACATTCCGCATCACAACTCGACGCTGCACGTCTCGTAGTGATACGAATGCACACAACTGTGTCTCGACGTGATACGGGTAGTTGTACCTACACATAATGTATGTAATGTATATGTACTAAGTATAATGTAAACACTTGTACTAAGTATAATGTAAACACTTGTACTAAGTATAATGTAAACACCAGTACTAAGTATAATGTAAACACTATTACTAAGTATAATGTAAACACCTGTACTGAGTATAATGTAAACACTTGTACTAATTATAATGTAAACACTTGTACTAAGTATAATGTAAACACCAGTACTAAGTATAATGTAAACACCAGTACTGAGTATAATGTAAACACTAGTACTGAGTATAATATAAACACCAGTACTAAGTATAATGTAAACACCTGTACTAAGTATAATGTAAACACCAGTACTGAGTATAATGTAAAGACCAGCACTAAGTATAATGTAAACACCAGTACTGAGTATAATGTAAACACTAGTACTGAGTATAATATAAACACCAGTACTAAGTATAATGTAAACACCTGTACTAAGTATAATGTAAACACCAGTACTGAGTATAATGTAAACACCTGTACTAAGTATAATGTAAACACCTGTACTAAGTATAATGTAAACACCTGTACTGAGTATAATGTAAACACTAGTACTAAGCATAATGTAAACACCAGTACTGAGTATATTGTAAACACCTGTACTAAGTATAATGTAAACACCTGTACTAAGTATAATGTAAACACCGGTACTGAGTATAATGTAAAAACCAGAACTAAGTATAATGTAAACACCTGTATTAAGTATAATGTAAACACCTGTACTAAGTATAATGTAAAAACCAGTACTAAGTATAATGTAAACACCTGTAATGTGTATAATGTAAACACTCTTATCTAAAATTAAGTATATATTTAGTCAAAATATGAAAAATATCGATTGATACAACCTGTGTGATAAAAAACCTTGTATCATCTATATATGTGATACAAGATGTTCTTTTGTCGGAGCTACTTATTGACGTCACAGTGAAGGGTATAACCAATGATTCGTTGAATGACTTTCATTCTATGAATGAAATATGATGTCATAATGCGTGTGACATTACGGGCTATATTTTATAAACAAATGCTTCTTTGAACGTTAAATTTTAAATTGTCAACATTCAGTTGTGTTCTTCTCTTTGTATACCTCTCAATTTTAGATAAACTTATTACATACATTTAAGTGTAGGTACAACTACCTGTATCATGTTTCGACAGTTACATACATTCCGCATCACAACTCGACGCTGCACGTCTCGTAGGGATACGAATGTACACAACTGTGTCTCGACGTGATACGGGTAGTTGTACCTACACATAATGTATGTAATGTATATGTACTAAGTATAATGTAAACACTTGTACTAAGTATAATGTAAACACTTGTACTAAGTATAATGTAAACACCAGTACTAAGTATAATGTAAACACTATTACTAAGTATAATGTAAACACCAATACTAAGTATAATGTAAACACTAGTACTAAGTATAATGTAAACACCTGTACTGAGTATAATGTAAACACCTGTACTGAGTATAATGTAAACACTAGTACTAAGTATAATGTAAACACTAGTACTAAGTATAATGTAAACACCTGTACTTAGTATAATGTAAACAACAGAACTAAGTATAATGTAAACACCAGAACTAAGTATAATGTAAACACTAGTACTAAGTATAATGTATACACATGTACTGAGTATAATGTAAACACCTTTACTGAGTATAATGTAAACACTAGTACTAAATATAATGTTAGCACCAGTACTAAGTATAATGTAAACACCTGTACTTAGTATAATGTAAACACTAGTACTAAGTATATTGTAAACACTAGTACTAAGTATAATGTAAACACCTGTACTTAGTATAATGTAAAAACCTGTACCAAGTATAATGTAAACACCAGTACTAAGTATAATGTAAACACCTGTATTAAGTATAATGTAAACACCAATACTAAGTATAATGTAAACACCTGTACTGAGTATAATGTAAACACCTGTACTAAGTATAATGCAAACACCGGTACTAAGTATAATATAAACACCTGTACTAAGTATAATGTAAACACCACTACTAAGTATAATGTAAACACCTGTAATAAGTATAATGTAAACACCAGTACTAAGTATAATGTAAACACCAGTACTGAGTATAATGTAAACACCAATACTAAGTATAATGTAAACACTAGTACTAAGTATAATATAAACACTAGTTCTAAGTATAATGTAAACACCAATACTAAGTATAATGTAAACACCAGTACTGAGTATAATGTAAACACCTGTACTAAGTATAATGTAAACACCTGTACTAAGTATAATGTAAACACCTGTACTGAGTATAATGTAAACACTAGTACTAAGCATAATGTAAACACCAGTACTGAGTATATTGTAAACACCTATACTAAGTATAATGTAAACACCTGTACTAAGTATAATGTAAACACCGGTACTGAGTATAATGTAAAAACCAGAACTAAGTATAATGTAAACACCTGTATTAAGTATAATGTAAACACCTGTACTAAGTATAATGTAAAAACCAGTACTAAGTATAATGTAAACACCTGTAATGAGTATAATGTAAACACTCTTATCTAAAATTAAGTATGTATTTAGTCAAAATATGAAAAATATCGATTGATACAACCTGTGTGATAAAAAACCTTGTATCATCTATATATGTGATACAAGATGTTCTTTTGTCGGAGCTACTTATTGACGTCACAGTGAAGGGTATAACCAATGATTCGTTGAATGACTTTCATTCTATGAATGAAATATGATGTCATAATGCGTGTGACATTACGGGCTATATTTTATAAACAAATGCTTCTTTGAACGTTAAATTTTAAATTGTCAACATTCAGTTGTGTTCTGCTCTTTGTATACCTCTCAATTTTAGATAAACTTATTACATACATTTAAGTGTAGGTACAACTACCTGTATCATGTTTCGACAGTTACATACATTCCGCATCACAACTCGACGCTGCACGTCTCGTAGTGATACGAATGCACACAACTGTGTCTCGACGTGATACGGGTAGTTGTACCTACACATAATGTATGTAATGTATATGTACTAAGTATAATGTAAACACTTGTACTAAGTATAATGTAAACACTTGTACTAAGTATAATGTAAACACCAGTACTAAGTATAATGTAAACACTATTACTAAGTATAATGTAAACACCTGTACTGAGTATAATGTAAACACTTGTACTAATTATAATGTAAACACTTGTACTAAGTATAATGTAAACACCAGTACTAAGTATAATGTAAACACTATTACTAAGTATAATGTAAACACCAATACTAAGTATAATGTAAACACTAGTACTAAGTATAATGTAAACACCTGTACTGAGTATAATGTAAACACCTGTACTGAGTATAATGTAAACACTAGTACTAAGTATAATGTAAACACTAGTACTAAGTATAATGTAAACACCTTTACTTAGTATAATGTAAACAACAGAACTAAGTATAATGTAAACACCAGAACTAAGTATAATGTAAACACTAGTACTAAGTATAATGTATACACCTGTACTGAGTATAATGTAAACACCTGTACTGAGTATAATGTAAACACTAGTACTAAATATAATGTTAGCACCAGTACTAAGTATAATGTAAACACCTGTAATGAGTATAATGTGAACACCTGTAATAAGTATAATGTAAACACTAGTACTGAGTATAATGTAAACACCAGTACTAAGTATAATGGAAACACATGTACTAAGTATAATGTAAACACCTTTACTGAGTAAAATGTAAAAACCTGTACTAAGTATAATGTAAACACCAGTACTGAGTATATTGTAAACACCTGAACTGAGTATTATGTAATCACATGTACTAAGTATAATGCAAACACCGGTACTAAGTATAATATAAACACCTGTACTAAGTATAATGTAAACAAGAGTACTAAGTATAATGTAAACACCTGTACTGAACATAATGTAAACACCTGTACTAAGTATAATATAAATACCTGTACTAAGTATAAATGTAAACACCAGTACTAAGTATGATGTAAACACCAGTACTAAGTATAATGTAAACACCTGTACTGAGTATAATGTAAACACCAGTACTGAGTATAATGTAAACACCGGTACTGAGTATAATGTAAACACTAGTACTGAGTATAATATAAACACCAGTACTAAGTATAATGTAAACACCTGTACTAAGTATAATGTAAACACCAGTACTAAGTATAATGTAAAGACCAGTACTAAGTATAATGTAAACACCAGTACTGAGTATAATGTAAACACTAGTACTGAGTATAATATGAACCCCAGTACTAAGTATAATGTAAACACCTGTACTAAGTATAATGTAAACACCAGTACTGAGTATAATGTAAACACTTGTACTAAGTATAATGTAAACACTTGTACTAAGTATAATGTAAACACCAGTACTAAGTATAATGTAAACACCTGTACTGAGTATAATGTAAACACTAGTACTAAGTATAATGTAAACACCAGTACTAAGTATAATGTAAACCCCAGTACTAAATATAATGTAAACCCCAGTACTAAATATAATGTACTAAGTATAATGTAAACACCAGTACTAAATATAATGTAAACACCAGTACTAAATATAATGTAAAAACCAGTTCTAAGTATAATGTAAACACCAGTACTGAGTATAATGTAAACACTAGTACTAAAAATAGTGTAAAAACCTGTACTAAATATAATGTACTAAGTATAATGTAAACACCAGTACTAAGTATAATGTAAACCCCAGTACTAAATATAATGTAAACCCCAGTACTAAATATAATGTACTAAGTATAATGTAAACACCAGTACTAAATATAATGTAAAAACCAGTTCTAAGTATAATGTAAACACCAGAACTGAGTATAATGTAAACACCTGTACTGAGTATAATGTAAACACCAGAACTGAGTATTATGTAAACACCAGTACTGAGTATAATGTAAACACCAGTACTAGGTATAATGTAAACACCAGTACTAAATATAATGTACTAAGTATAATGTAAACACCAGTACTGAGTATAATGTAAACACCAGTACTAAATATAATGTAAAAACCAGTTCTATCTATAATGTAAACACTAGTACTAAGTATAATGTAAACACTAGTACTAAGTATAATGTAAACGTTAGTACTAAGTATAATGTAAACACCAGTACTAAGTATAATGTAAACACTAGTACTAAGAATAGTGTAAAAACCTGTACTAAGTATAATGTAAACAAAAGAACTGAGTATAATTTAAACACCAGTACTAAGTATAATGTAAACACCTGTACTAAGTATAATGTAAACACCTGTACTAAGTATAATGTAAACACTAGTACTAAGTATAATGTAAACACCTGTACTGAGTATAATGTAAACACCTGTACTGAGTATAATGTAAACTCTAGTACTAAGTATAATGTAAACACTAGTACTAAGTATAATGTATACACCTGTACTGAGTATAATGTAAACACCTGTACTGAGTATAATGTAAACACTAGTACTAAATATAATGTTAGCACCAGTACTAAGTATAATGTAAACACCTGTACTGAGTATAATGTGAACACCTGTACTAAGTATAATGTAAACACTAGTACTGAGTATAATATAAACACCAGTACTAAGTATAATGTAAACACCTGTGCTAAGTATAATGTAAACACCTGTACTGAGTAAAATGTAAAAACCTGTACTAAGTATAATGTAAACACCAGTACTGAGTATATTGTAAACACTTGAACTGAGTATTATGTAATCACATGTACTAAGTATAATGCAAACACCGGTACTAAGTATAATATAAACACCTGTACTAACTATAATGTAAACAAGAGTACTAAGTATAATGTAAACACCTATACTAAGTATAATGTAAACACCTGTACTAAGTATAATGTAAACACCGGTACTGAGTATAATGTAAAAACCAGAACTAAGTATAATGTAAACACCTGTATTAAGTATAATGTAAACACCTGTACTAAGTATAATGTAAAAACCAGTACTAAGTATAATGTAAACACCTGTAATGAGTATAATGTAAACACTCTTATCTCAAATTAAGTATGTATTTAGTCAAAATATGAAAAATATCGATTGATACAACCTGTGTGATAAAAAACCTTGTATCATCTATATATGTGATACAAGATGTTCTTTTGTCGGAGCTACTTATTGACGTCACAGTGAAGGGTATAACCAATGATTCGTTGAATGACTTTCATTCTATGAATGAAATATGATGTCATAATGCGTGTGACATTACGGGCTATATTTTATAAACAAATGCTTCTTTGAACGTTAAATTTTAAATTGTCAACATTCAGTTGTGTTCTGCTCTTTGTATACCTCTCAATTTTAGATAAACTTATTACATACATTTAAGTGTAGGTACAACTACCTGTATCATGTTTCGACAGTTACATACATTCCGCATCACAACTCGACGCTGCACGTCTCGTAGGGATACGAATGTACACAACTGTGTCTCGACGTGATACGGGTAGTTGTACCTACACATAATGTATGTAATGTATATGTACTAAGTATAATGTAAACACTTGTACTAAGTATAATGTAAACACTTGTACTAAGTATAATGTAAACACCAGTACTAAGTATAATGTAAACACTAGTACTAAGTATAATGTAAACACTAGTACTAAGTATAATGTAAACACCTGTACTTAGTATAATGTAAACACCTGTACTAAGTATAATGTAAACACCTGTACTAAGTATAATGTAAACACCTGTACTAAGTATAATGGAAACACATGTACTAAGTATAATGGAAACACATGTACTAAGTATAATGTAAACACTAGTACTAAGTATAATGTAAACATCTGTACTAAGTATAATGGAAACACATGTACTAAGTATAATGTAAACACTAGTACTAAGTATAATGTAAACACTAGTACTAAGTATAATGTAAACACCTGTACTAAGTATAATGGAAACACATGTACTAAGTATAATGTAAACACATGTACTATGTATAATGTAAACACCAGTACAAAGTATAATGTAAACCCCAGTTCTAAGTATAATTTAAGCACCTGTACTAAGTATAATGTAAACACCTGTGCTAAGTATAATGTAAACACCTGTACTAAGTATAATGTAAACACCAGTACTAAGTATAATGTAAACACCAGTAATAAGTATAATGTAAACACCTGTACTGAGTATAATGTAAACACCTGTACTAAGTATAATGTAAACACCTGTACTGAGTATAATGTAAACACCTGTACTAAGTATAATGTAAACACCTGTACTGAGTATAATGTAAACACCTGTACTAAGTATAATGTAAACACCTGTACTGAGTATAATGTAAACACAAGTACTAAGTATAATGTAAACACTAGTACTAAGTATAGTGTAAAAACCTGTACTAAGTATAATGTAAACACCAGAACTGAGTATAATGTAAACACCTGTAATAAGTATAATGTAAACACTAGTACTAAGTATAATGTAAACACTAGTGCTAAGTATAGTGTAAAAACCTGTACCAAGTATAATTTAAACACCAGTACTAAGTATAATGTCAACACTAGTACTAAGTATAATGTAAACACCAGTACTAAGTATAATGTAAACACCTGTACTAAGTATAATGTAAACACCAATACTAAGTATAATGTAAACACCTGTACTGAGTATAATGTAAACACCTGTACTAAGTATAATGCAAACACCGGTACTAAGTATAATATAAACACCTGTACTAAGTATAATGTAAACACCACTACTAAGTATAATGTAAACACCTGTACTAAGTATAATGTAAACACCAGTACTAAGTATAATGTAATCACCAGTACTGAGTATAATGTAAACACCAATACTAAGTATAATGTAAACACTAGTACTAAGTATAATGTAAACACCAATACTAAGTATAATGTAAACACTAGTACTAAGTATAATGTAAACACCTGTACTGAGTATAATGTGAACACCTGTACTAAGTATAATGTAAACACCTGTACTGAGTATAATGTAAACACCAGTACTAAGTATAATGTAAACACCTGTACTAAGTATAATGTAAACACCTGTACTGAGTAAAATGTTAAAACCTGTACTAAGTATAATGTAAACACCAGTACTGAGTATATTGTAAACACCTGAACTGAGTATTATGTAATCACATGTACTAAGTATAATGCAAACACCGGTACTAAGTATAATATAAACACCTGTACTAAGTATAATGTAAACAAGAGTACTAAGTATAATGTAAACACCTGTACTGAGCATAATGTAAACACCTGTACTAAGTATAATATAAATACCTGTACTAAGTATAAATGTAATCACCAGTACTAAGTATGATGTAAACACCAGTACTGAGTATAATGTAAACACTAGTACTAAGTATAATGTAAACACCTGTACTTAGTATAATGTAAACACCTGTACTAAGTATAATGTAAACACTATTACTAAGTATAATGTAAACACCAATACTAAGTATAATGTAAACACCAGTACTAAGTATAATGTAAACACCTGTACTAAGTATAATGTAAAAACCTGTACTGAGTATAATGTAAACACTAGTACTGAGTATAATGTAAAGACCAGTACTAAGTATAATGTAAACACCAGTACTGAGTATAATGTAAACACTAGTACTGAGTATAATATAAACACCAGTACTAAGTATAATGTAAACACCTGTACTAAGTATAATGTAAACACCAGTACTGAGTATAATGTAAAGACCAGTACTAAGTATAATGTAAACACCAGTACTGAGTATAATGTAAACACTAGTACTGAGTATAATATAAACACCAGTACTAAGTATAATGTAAACACCTGTACTAAGTATAATGTAAACACCAGTACTGAGTATAATGTAAACACCTGTACTAAGTATAATGTAAACACCTGTACTAAGTATAATGTAAATACCTGTACTGAGTATAATGTAAACACTAGTACTAAGCATAATGTAAACACCAGTACTGAGTATATTGTAAACACCTGTACTAAGTATAATGTAAACACCTGTACTAAGTATAATGTAAACACTAGTACTAAGTATAATGTAAACACTAGTACTAAGTATAATGTAAACACCTTTACTTAGTATAATGTAAACAACAGAACTAAGTATAATGTAAACACCAGAACTAAGTATAATGTAAACACTAGTACTAAGTATAATGTATACACCTGTACTGAGTATAATGTAAACACCTGTACTGAGTATAATGTAAACACTAGTACTAAATATAATGTTAGCACCAGTACTAAGTATAATGTAAACACCTGTAATGAGTATAATGTGAACACCTGTAATAAGTATAATGTAAACACTAGTACTGAGTATAATGTAAACACCAGTACTAAGTATAATGGAAACACATGTACTAAGTATAATGTAAACACCTTTACTGAGTAAAATGTAAAAACCTGTACTAAGTATAATGTAAACACCAGTACTGAGTATATTGTAAACACCTGAACTGAGTATTATGTAATCACATGTACTAAGTATAATGCAAACACCGGTACTAAGTATAATATAAACACCTGTACTAAGTATAATGTAAACAAGAGTACTAAGTATAATGTAAACACCTGTACTGAACATAATGTAAACACCTGTACTAAGTATAATATAAATACCTGTACTAAGTATAAATGTAAACACCAGTACTAAGTATGATGTAAACACCAGTACTAAGTATAATGTAAACACCTGTACTGAGTATAATGTAAACACCAGTACTGAGTATAATGTAAACACCGGTACTGAGTATAATGTAAACACTAGTACTGAGTATAATATAAACACCAGTACTAAGTATAATGTAAACACCTGTACTAAGTATAATGTAAACACCAGTACTGAGTATAATGTAAAGACCAGTACTAAGTATAATGTAAACACCAGTACTGAGTATAATGTAAACACTAGTACTGAGTATAATATGAACCCCAGTACTAAGTATAATGTAAACACCTGTACTAAGTATAATGTAAACACCAGTACTGAGTATAATGTAAACACTTGTACTAAGTATAATGTAAACACTTGTACTAAGTATAATGTAAACACCAGTACTAAGTATAATGTAAACACCTGTACTGAGTATAATGTAAACACTAGTACTAAGTATAATATAAACACCAGTACTAAGTATAATGTAAACCCCAGTACTAAATATAATGTAAACCCCAGTACTAAATATAATGTACTAAGTATAATGTAAACACCAGTACTAAATATAATGTAAAAACCAGTTCTAAGTATAATGTAAACACCAGTACTAAGTATAATGTAAACACCAGTACTGAGTATAATGTAAACACTAGTACTAAAAATAGTGTAAAAACCTGTACTAAATATAATGTACTAAGTATAATGTAAACACCAGTACTAAGTATAATGTAAACCCCAGTACTAAATATAATGTAAACCCCAGTACTAAATATAATGTACTAAGTATAATGTAAACACCAGTACTAAATATAATGTAAAAACCAGTTCTAAGTATAATGTAAACACCAGAACTGAGTATAATGTAAACACCTGTACTGAGTATAATGTAAACACCAGAACTGAGTATTATGTAAACACCAGTACTGAGTATAATGTAAACACCAGTACTAGGTATAATGTAAACACCAGTACTAAATATAATGTACTAAGTATAATGTAAACACCAGTACTGAGTATAATGTAAACACCAGTACTAAATATAATGTAAAAACCAGTTCTATCTATAATGTAAACACTAGTACTAAGTATAATGTAAACACTAGTACTAAGTATAATGTAAACGTTAGTACTAAGTATAATGTAAACACCAGTACTAAGTATAATGTAAACACTAGTACTAAGAATAGTGTAAAAACCTGTACTAAGTATAATGTAAACAAAAGAACTGAGTATAATTTAAACACCAGTACTAAGTATAATGTAAACACCAGTACTAAGTATAATGTAAACACCTGTACTGAGTATAATGTAAACACTAGTACTAAGTATAATGTAAACACCAGTACTGAGTATAATGTAAACACCTGTACTGAGTATAATGTAAACTCTAGTACTAAGTATAATGTAAACACTAGTACTAAGTATAATGTATACACCTGTACTGAGTATAATGTAAACACCTGTACTGAGTATAATGTAAACACTAGTACTAAATATAATGTTAGCACCAGTACTAAGTATAATGTAAACACCTGTACTGAGTATAATGTGAACACCTGTACTAAGTATAATGTAAACACTAGTACTGAGTATAATATAAACACCAGTACTAAGTATAATGTAAACACCTGTGCTAAGTATAATGTAAACACCTGTACTGAGTAAAATGTAAAAACCTGTACTAAGTATAATGTAAACACCAGTACTGAGTATATTGTAAACACTTGAACTGAGTATTATGTAATCACATGTACTAAGTATAATGCAAACACCGGTACTAAGTATAATATAAACACCTGTACTAACTATAATTTAAACAAGAGTACTAAGTATAATGTAAACACCTATACTAAGTATAATGTAAACACCTGTACTAAGTATAATGTAAACACCGGTACTGAGTATAATGTAAAAACCAGAACTAAGTATAATGTAAACACCTGTATTAAGTATAATGTAAACACCTGTACTAAGTATAATGTAAAAACCAGTACTAAGTATAATGTAAACACCTGTAATGAGTATAATGTAAACACTCTTATCTAAAATTAAGTATGTATTTAGTCAAAATATGAAAAATATCGATTGATACAACCTGTGTGATAAAAAACCTTGTATCATCTATATATGTGATACAAGATGTTCTTTTGTCGGAGCTACTTATTGACGTCACAGTGAAGGGTATAACCAATGATTCGTTGAATGACTTTCATTCTATGAATGAAATATGATGTCATAATGCGTGTGACATTACGGGCTATATTTTATAAACAAATGCTTCTTTGAACGTTAAATTTTAAATTGTCAACATTCAGTTGTGTTCTGCTCTTTGTATACCTCTCAATTTTAGATAAACTTATTACATACATTTAAGTGTAGGTACAACTACCTGTATCATGTTTCGACAGTTACATACATTCCGCATCACAACTCGACGCTGCACGTCTCGTAGGGATACGAATGTACACAACTGTGTCTCGACGTGATACGGGTAGTTGTACCTACACATAATGTATGTAATGTATATGTACTAAGTATAATGTAAACACTTGTACTAAGTATAATGTAAACACTTGTACTAAGTATAATGTAAACACCAGTACTAAGTATAATGTAAACACTATTACTAAGTATTATGTAAACACCAATACTAAGTATAATGTAAACACTAGTACTAAGTATAATGTAAACACCTGTACTGAGTATAATGTAAACACCTGTACTGAGTATAATGTAAACACTAGTACTAAGTATAATGTAAACACTAGTACTAAGTATAATGTAAACACCTGTACTTAGTATAATGTAAACACCTGTACTAAGTATAATGTAAACACCTGTACTAAGTATAATGTAAACACCTGTACTAAGTATAATGGAAACACATGTACTAAGTATAATGGAAACACATGTACTAAGTATAATGTAAACACTAGTACTAAGTATAATGTAAACATCTGTACTAAGTATAATGGAAACACATGTACTAAGTATAATGTAAACACTAGTACTAAGTATAATGTAAACACTAGTACTAAGTATAATGTAAACACCTGTACTAAGTATAATGGAAACACATGTACTAAGTATAATGTAAACACATGTACTATGTATAATGTAAACACCAGTACAAAGTATAATGTAAACCCCAGTTCTAAGTATAATTTAAGCACCTGTACTAAGTATAATGTAAACACCTGTGCTAAGTATAATGTAAACACCTGTACTAAGTATAATGTAAACACCAGTACTAAGTATAATGTAAACACCAGTACTAAGTATAATGTAAACACCTGTACTGAGTATAATGTAAACACCTGTACTAAGTATAATGTAAACACCTGTACTGAGTATAATGTAAACACCTGTACTAAGTATAATGTAAACACCTGTACTGAGTATAATGTAAACACCTGTACTAAGTATAATGTAAACACCTGTACTGAGTATAATGTAAACACAAGTACTAAGTATAATGTAAACACTAGTACTAAGTATAGTGTAAAAACCTGTACTAAGTATAATGTAAACACCAGAACTGAGTATAATGTAAACACCTGTAATAAGTATAATGTAAACACTAGTACTAAGTATAATGTAAACACTAGTGCTAAGTATAGTGTAAAAACCTGTACCAAGTATAATTTAAACACCAGTACTAAGTATAATGTCAACACTAGTACTAAGTATAATGTAAACACCAGTACTAAGTATAATGTAAACACCTGTACTAAGTATAATGTAAACACCAATACTAAGTATAATGTAAACACCTGTACTGAGTATAATGTAAACACCTGTACTAAGTATAATGCAAACACCGGTACTAAGTATAATATAAACACCTGTACTAAGTATAATGTAAACACCACTACTAAGTATAATGTAAACACCTGTACTAAGTATAATGTAAACACCAGTACTAAGTATAATGTAAACACCAGTACTGAGTATAATGTAAACACCAATACTAAGTATAATGTAAACACTAGTACTAAGTATAATGTAAACACCAATACTAAGTATAATGTAAACACTAGTACTAAGTATAATGTAAACACCTGTACTGAGTATAATGTGAACACCTGTACTAAGTATAATGTAAACACCTGTACTGAGTATAATGTAAACACCAGTACTAAGTATAATGTAAACACCTGTACTAAGTATAATGTAAACACCTGTACTGAGTAAAATGTTAAAACCTGTACTAAGTATAATGTAAACACCAGTACTGAGTATATTGTAAACACCTGAACTGAGTATTATGTAATCACATGTACTAAGTATAATGCAAACACCGGTACTAAGTATAATATAAACACCTGTACTAAGTATAATGTAAACAAGAGTACTAAGTATAATGTAAACACCTGTACTGAGCATAATGTAAACACCTGTACTAAGTATAATATAAATACCTGTACTAAGTATAAATGTAATCACCAGTACTAAGTATGATGTAAACACCAGTACTGAGTATAATGTAAACACTAGTACTAAGTATAATGTAAACACCTGTACTTAGTATAATGTAAACACCTGTACTAAGTATAATGTAAACACTATTACTAAGTATAATGTAAACACCAATACTAAGTATAATGTAAACACCAGTACTAAGTATAATGTAAACACCTGTACTAAGTATAATGTAAAAACCTGTACTGAGTATAATGTAAACACTAGTACTGAGTATAATGTAAAGACCAGTACTAAGTATAATGTAAACACCAGTACTGAGTATAATGTAAACACTAGTACTGAGTATAATATAAACACCAGTACTAAGTATAATGTAAACACCTGTACTAAGTATAATGTAAACACCAGTACTGAGTATAATGTAAAGACCAGTACTAAGTATAATGTAAACACCAGTACTGAGTATAATGTAAACACTAGTACTGAGTATAATATAAACACCAGTACTAAGTATAATGTAAACACCTGTACTAAGTATAATGTAAACACCAGTACTGAGTATAATGTAAACACCTGTACTAAGTATAATGTAAACACCTGTACTAAGTATAATGTAAATACCTGTACTGAGTATAATGTAAACACTAGTACTAAGCATAATGTAAACACCAGTACTGAGTATATTGTAAACACCTGTACTAAGTATAATGTAAACACCTGTACTAAGTATAATGTAAACACCGGTACTGAGTATAATGTAAAAACCAGAACTAAGTATAATGTAAACACCTGTATTAAGTATAATGTAAACACCTGTACTAAGTATAATGTAAAAACCAGTACTAAGTATAATGTAAACACCTGTAATGAGTATAATGTAAACACTCTTATCTCAAATTAAGTATGTATTTAGTCAAAATATGAAAAATATCGATTGATACAACCTGTGTGATAAAAAACCTTGTATCATCTATATATGTGATACAAGATGTTCTTTTGTCGGAGCTACTTATTGACGTCACAGTGAAGGGTATAACCAATGATTCGTTGAATGACTTTCATTCTATGAATGAAATATGATGTCATAATGCGTGTGACATTACGGGCTATATTTTATAAACAAATGCTTCTTTGAACGTTAAATTTTAAATTGTCAACATTCAGTTGTGTTCTGCTCTTTGTATACCTCTCAATTTTAGATAAACTTATTACATACATTTAAGTGTAGGTACAACTACCTGTATCATGTTTCGACAGTTACATACATTCCGCATCACATCTCGACGCTGCACGTCTCGTAGGGATACGAATGTACACAACTGTGTCTCGACGTGATACGGGGTGTTGTACCTACACATAATGTATGTAATGTATATGTACTAAGTATAATGTAAACACTTGTACTAAGTATAATGTAAACACCAGTACTAAGTATAATGTAAACACTATTACTAAGTATAATGTAAACACCAATACTAAGTATAATGTAAACACTAGTACTAAGTATAATGTAAACACCTGTACTGAGTATAATGTAAACACCTGTACTGAGTATAATGTAAACACTAGTACTAAGTATAATGTAAACACTAGTACTAAGTATAATGTAAACACCTGTACTTAGTATAATGTAAACAACAGAACTAAGTATAATGTAAACACCAGAACTAAGTATAATGTAAACACTAGTACTAAGTATAATGTAAACACCAATACTAAGTATAATGTAAACACCTGTACTCAGTATAATGTGAACACCTGTACTAAGTATAATGTAAACACCTGTACTGAGTATAATGTAATCACCAGTACTAAGTATAATGTAAACACCAGTACTGAGTATAATGTAAACACTAGTACTGAGTATAATGTAAAGACCAGTACTAAGTATAATGTAAACACCAGTACTGAGTATAATGTAAACACTAGTACTGAGTATAATGTAAACACCTGTACTAAGTATAATGTAAACACCTGTACTGAGTAAAATGTAAAAACCTGTACTAAGTATAATGTAAACACCAGTACTGAGTATATTGTAAACACCTGAACTGAGTATTATGTAATCACATGTACTAAGTATAATGCAAACACCGGTACTAAGTATAATATAAACACCTGTACTAAGTATAATGTAAACAAGAGTACTAAGTATAATGTAAACACCTGTACTGAGCATAATGTAAACACCTGTACTAAGTATAATATAAATACCTGTACTAAGTATAAATGTAATCACCAGTACTAAGTATGATGTAAACACCAGTACTGAGTATAATGTAAACACTAGTACTGAGTATAATGTAAAGACCAGTACTAAGTATAATGTAAACACCAGTACTGAGTATAATGTAAACACTAGTACTGAGTATAATATAAACACCAGTACTAAGTATAATGTAAACACTAGTACTAAATATAATGTTAGCACCAGTACTAAGTATAATGTAAACACCAGAACTGAGTATAATGTAAACACCTGTAATAAGTATAATGTAAACACTAGTACTAAGTATAATGTAAACACTAGTGCTAAGTATAGTGTAAAAACCTGTACCAAGTATAATTTAAACACCAGTACTAAGTATAATGTCAACACTAGTACTAAGTATAATGTAAACACCTGTACTAAGTATAATGTAAACACCAATACTAAGTATAATGTAAACACCTGTACTGAGTATAATGTAAACACCTGTACTAAGTATAATGCAAACACCGGTACTAAGTATAATATAAACCCCTGTACTAAGTATAATGTAAACACCACTACTAAGTATAATGTAAACACCTGTACTAAGTATAATGTAAACACCAGTACTAAGTATAATGTAAACACCAGTACTAAGTATAATGTAAACACCAGTACTGAGTATAATGTAAACACCAATACTAAGTATAATGTAAACACTAGTACTAAGTATAATGTAAACACCAATACTAAGTATAATGTAAACACCTGTACTGAGTATAATGTGAACACCTGTACTAAGTATAATGTAAACACCTGTACTGAGTATAATGTAAACACCAGTACTAAGTATAATGTAAACACCTGTACTAAGTATAATGTAAACACCAGTACTGAGTATATTGTAAACACCTGAACTGAGTATTATGTAATCACATGTACTAAGTATAATGCAAACACCGGTACTAAGTATAATATAAACACCTGTACTAAGTATAATGTAAACAAGAGTACTAAGTATAATGTAAACACCTGTACTGAGCATAATGTAAACACCTGTACTAAGTATAATATAAATACCTGTACTAAGTATAAATGTAATCACCAGTACTAAGTATGATGTAAACACCAGTACTGAGTATAATGTAAACACTAGTACTGAGTATTATGAAAGACCAGTACTAAGTATAATGTAAACACCAGTACTGAGTATAATGTAAACACTAGTACTGAGTATAATATAAACACCAGTACTAAGTATAATGTAAACACCTGTACTAAGTATAATGTAAACACCAGTACTGAGTATAATGTAAAGACCAGTACTGAGTATAATGTAAACACCAGTACTGAGTATAATGTAAACACTAGTACTGAGTATAATATAAACACCAGTACTAAGTATAATGTAAACACCTGTACTAAGTATAATGTAAACACCAGTACTGAGTATAATGTAAACACCTGTACTAAGTATAATGTAAACACCTGTACTAAGTATAATGTAAACACCTGTACTGAGTATAATGTAAACACTAGTACTAAGCATAATGTAAACACCAGTACTGAGTATATTGTAAACACCTGTACTAAGTATAATGTAAACACCTGTACTAAGTATAATGTAAACACCGGTACTGAGTATAATGTAAAAACCAGAACTAAGTATAATGTAAACACCTGTATTAAGTATAATGTAAACACCTGTACTAAGTATAATGTAAAAACCAGTACTAAGTATAATGTAAACACCTGTAATGAGTATAATGTAAACACTCTTATCTAAAATTAAGTATGTATTTAGTCAAAATATGAAAAATATCGATTGATACAACCTGTGTGATAAAAAACCTTGTATCATCTATATATGTGATACAAGATGTTCTTTTGTCGGAGCTACTTATTGACGTCACAGTGAAGGGTATAACCAATGATTCGTTGAATGACTTTCATTCTATGAATGAAATATGATGTCATAATGCGTGTGACATTACGGGCTATATTTTATAAACAAATGCTTCTTTGAACGTTAAATTTTAAATTGTCAACATTCAGTTGTGTTCTGCTCTTTGTATACCTCTCAATTTTAGATAAACTTATTACATACATTTAAGTGTAGGTACAACTACCTGTATCATGTTTCGACAGTTACATACATTCCGCATCACAACTCGACGCTGCACGTCTCGTAGTGATACGAATGCACACAACTGTGTCTCGACGTGATACGGGTAGTTGTACCTACACATAATGTATGTAATGTATATGTACTAAGTATAATGTAAACACTTGTACTAATTATAATGTAAACACTTGTACTAAGTATAATGTAAACACCAGTACTAAGTATAATGTAAACACTATTACTAAGTATAATGTAAACACCAATACTAAGTATAATGTAAACACTAGTACTAAGTATAATGTAAACACCTGTACTGAGTATAATGTAAACACCTGTACTGAGTATAATGTAAACACTAGTACTAAGTATAATGTAAACACTAGTACTAAGTATAATGTAAACACCTGTACTTAGTATAATGTAAACAACAGAACTAAGTATAATGTAAACACCAGAACTAAGTATAATGTAAACACTAGTACTAAGTATAATGTATACACCTGTACTGAGTATAATGTAAACACCTGTACTGAGTATAATGTAAACACTAGTACTAAATATAATGTTAGCACCAGTACTAAGTATAATGTAAACACCTGTACTGAGTATAATGTGAACACCTGTAATAAGTATAATGTAAACACTAGTACTGAGTATAATGTAAACACCAGTACTAAGTATGATGGAAACACATGTACTAAGTATAATGTAAACACCAGTACTAAGTATAATGTAAACACTAGTACTAAGTATAATGTAAACACCTGTACTAAGTATAATGGAAACACATGTACTATGTATAATGTAAACACATGTACTATGTATAATGTAAACACCAGTACAAAGTATAATGTAAACCCCAGTTCTAAGTATAATATAAGCACCTGTACTAAGTATAATGTAAACACCTGTGCTAAGTATAATGTAAACACCTGTACTAAGTATAATGTAAACACCAGTACTAAGTATAATGTAAACACCAGTACTAAGTATAATGTAAACACCTGTACTGAGTATAATGTAAACACCTGTACTAAGTATAATGTAAACACCAGTACTAAGTATAATGTAATCACCAGTACTGAGTATAATGTAAACACCAATACTAAGTATAATGTAAACACTAGTACTAAGTATAATGTAAACACCAATACTAAGTATAATGTAAACACTAGTACTAAGTATAATCTAAACACCTGTACTGAGTATAATGTGAACACCTGTACTAAGTATAATGTAAACACCTGTACTGAGTATAATGTAAACACCAGTACTAAGTATAATGTAAACACCTGTACTAAGTATAATGTAAACACCTGTACTGAGTAAAATGTTAAAACCTGTACTAAGTATAATGTAAACACCAGTACTGAGTATATTGTAAACACCTGAACTGAGTATTATGTAATCACATGTACTAAGTATAATGCAAACACCGGTACTAAGTATAATATAAACACCTGTACTAAGTATAATGTAAACAAGAGTACTAAGTATAATGTAAACACCTGTACTGAGCATAATGTAAACACCTGTACTAAGTATAATATAAATACCTGTACTAAGTATAAATGTAATCACCAGTACTAAGTATGATGTAAACACCAGTACTGAGTATAATGTAAACACTACTACTGAGTATAATGTAAAGACCAGTACTAAGTATAATGTAAACACCAGTACTGAGTATAATGTAAACACTAGTACTGAGTATAATATAAACACCAGTACTAAGTATAATGTAAACACCTGTACTAAGTATAATGTAAACACCAGTACTGAGTATAATGTAAAGACCAGTACTAAGTATAATGTAAACACCAGTACTGAGTATAATGTAAACACTAGTACTGAGTATAATATAAACACCAGTACTAAGTATAATGTAAACACCTGTACTAAGTATAATGTAAACACCAGTACTGAGTATAATGTAAACACCTGTACTAAGTATAATGTAAACACCTGTACTAAGTATAATGTAAATACCTCTACTGAGTATAATGTAAACACTAGTACTAAGCATAATGTAAACACCAGTACTGAGTATATTGTAAACACCTGTACTAAGTATAATGTAAACACCTGTACTAAGTATAATGTAAACACCGGTACTGAGTATAATGTAAAAACCAGAACTAAGTATAATGTAAACACCTGTATTAAGTATAATGTAAACACCTGTACTAAGTATAATGTAAACACCTGTACTAAGTATAATGTAAAAACCAGTACTAAGTATAATGTAAACACCTGTAATGAGTATAATGTAAACACTCTTATCTCAAATTAAGTATGTATTTAGTCAAAATATGAAAAATATCGATTGATACAACCTGTGTGATAAAAAACCTTGTATCATCTATATATGTGATACAAGATGTTCTTTTGTCGGAGCTACTTATTGACGTCACAGTGAAGGGTATAACCAATGATTCGTTGAATGACTTTCATTCTATGAATGAAATATGATGTCATAATGCGTGTGACATTACGGGCTATATTTTATAAACAAATGCTTCTTTGAACGTTAAATTTTAAATTGTCAACATTCAGTTGTGTTCTGCTCTTTGTATACCTCTCAATTTTAGATAAACTTATTACATACATTTAAGTGTAGGTACAACTACCTGTATCATGTTTCGACAGTTACATACATTCCGCATCACAACTCGACGCTGCACGTCTCGTAGGGATACGAATGTACACAACTGTGTCTCGACGTGATACGGGGTGTTGTACCTACACATAATGTATGTAATGTATATGTACTAAGTATAATGTAAACACTTGTACTAAGTATAATGTAAACACTTGTACTAAGTATAATGTAAACACCAGTACTAAGTATAATGTAAACACTATTACTAAGTATAATGTAAACACCAATACTAAGTATAATGTAAACACTAGTACTAAGTATAATGTAAACACCTGTACTGAGTATAATGTAAACACCTGTACTGAGTATAATGTAAACACTAGTACTAAGTATAATGTAAACACTAGTACTAAGTATAATGTAAACACCTGTACTTAGTATAATGTAAACAACAGAACTAAGTATAATGTAAACACCAGAACTAAGTATAATGTAAACACTAGTACTAAGTATAATGTATACACCTGTACTGAGTATAATGTAAACACCTGTACTGAGTATAATGTAAACACTAGTACTAAATATAATGTTAGCACCAGTACTAAGTATAATGTAAACACCAGAACTGAGTATAATGTAAACACCTGTAATAAGTATAATGTAAACACCAGTACTAAGTATAATGTAAACACCTGTACTAAGTATAATGTAAACACCAATACTAAGTATAATGTAAACACCTGTACTGAGTATAATGTAAACACCTGTACTAAGTATAATGCAAACACCGGTACTAAGTATAATATAAACCCCTGTACTAAGTATAATGTAAACACCACTACTAAGTATAATGTAAACACCTGTACTAAGTATAATGTAAACACCAGTACTAAGTATAATGTAAACACCAGTACTAAGTATAATGTAAACACCAGTACTGAGTATAATGTAAACACCAATACTAAGTATAATGTAAACACTAGTACTAAGTATAATGTAAACACCAATACTAAGTATAATGTAAACACCTGTACTGAGTATAATGTGAACACCTGTACTAAGTATAATGTAAACACCTGTACTGAGTATAATGTAAACACCAGTACTGAGTATAATGTAAACACCTGTACTAAGTATAACGTAAACACCTGTACTGAGTAAAATGTAAAAACCTGTACTAAGTATAATGTAAACACCAGTACTGAGTATATTGTAAACACCTGAACTGAGTATTATGTAATCACATGTACTAAGTATAATGCAAACACCGGTACTAAGTATAATATAAACACCTGTACTAAGTATAATGTAAACAAGAGTACTAAGTATAATGTAAACACCTGTACTGAGCATAATGTAAACACCTGTACTAAGTATAATATAAATACCTGTACTAAGTATAAATGTAATCACCAGTACTAAGTATGATGTAAACACCAGTACTGAGTATAATGTAAACACTAGTACTGAGTATAATGTAAAGACCAGTACTAAGTATAATGTAAACACCAGTACTGAGTATAATGTAAACACTAGTACTGAGTATAATATAAACACCAGTACTAAGTATAATGTAAACACCTGTACTAAGTATAATGTAAACACCAGTACTGAGTATAATGTAAAGACCAGTACTGAGTATAATGTAAACACCAGTACTGAGTATAATGTAAACACTAGTACTGAGTATACTATAAACACCAGTACTAAGTATAATGTAAACACCTGTACTAAGTATAATGTAAACACCAGTACTGAGTATAATGTAAACACCTGTACTAAGTATAATGTAAACACCTGTACTAAGTATAATGTAAACAACAGAACTAAGTATAATGTAAACACCAGAACTAAGTATAATGTAAACACTAGTACTAAGTATAATGTATACACCTGTACTGAGTATAATGTAAACACCTGTACTGAGTATAATGTAAACACTAGTACTAAATATAATGTTAGCACCAGTACTAAGTATAATGTAAACACCAGAACTGAGTATAATGTAAACACCTGTAATAAGTATAATGTAAACACCAGTACTAAGTATAATGTAAACACCTGTACTAAGTATAATGTAAACACCAATACTAAGTATAATGTAAACACCTGTACTGAGTATAATGTAAACACCTGTACTAAGTATAATGCAAACACCGGTACTAAGTATAATATAAACCCCTGTACTAAGTATAATGTAAACACCACTACTAAGTATAATGTAAACACCTGTACTAAGTATAATGTAAACACCAGTACTAAGTATAATGTAAACACCAGTACTAAGTATAATGTAAACACCAGTACTGAGTATAATGTAAACACCAATACTAAGTATAATGTAAACACTAGTACTAAGTATAATGTAAACACCAATACTAAGTATAATGTAAACACCTGTACTGAGTATAATGTGAACACCTGTACTAAGTATAATGTAAACACCTGTACTGAGTATAATGTAAACACCAGTACTGAGTATAATGTAAACACCTGTACTAAGTATAATGTAAACACCAGTACTGAGTAAAATGTAAAAACCTGTACTAAGTATAATGTAAACACCAGTACTGAGTATATTGTAAACACCTGAACTGAGTATTATGTAATCACATGTACTAAGTATAATGCAAACACCGGTACTAAGTATAATATAAACACCTGTACTAAGTATAATGTAAACAAGAGTACTAAGTATAATGTAAACACCTGTACTGAGCATAATGTAAACACCTGTACTAAGTATAATATAAATACCTGTACTAAGTATAAATGTAATCACCAGTACTAAGTATGATGTAAACACCAGTACTGAGTATAATGTAAACACTAGTACTGAGTATAATGTAAAGACCAGTACTAAGTATAATGTAAACACCAGTACTGAGTATAATGTAAACACTAGTACTGAGTATAATATAAACACCAGTACTAAGTATAATGTAAACACCTGTACTAAGTATAATGTAAACACCAGTACTGAGTATAATGTAAAGACCAGTACTGAGTATAATGTAAACACCAGTACTGAGTATAATGTAAACACTAGTACTGAGTATAATATAAACACCAGTACTAAGTATAATGTAAACACCTGTACTAAGTATAATGTAAACACCAGTACTGAGTATAATGTAAACACCTGTACTAAGTATAATGTAAACACCTGTACTAAGTATAATGTAAACACCTGTACTGAGTATAATGTAAACACTAGTACTAAGCATAATGTAAACACCAGTACTGAGTATATTGTAAACACCTGTACTAAGTATAATGTAAACACCTGTACTAAGTATAATGTAAACACCGGTACTGAGTATAATGTAAAAACCAGAACTAAGTATAATGTAAACACCTGTATTAAGTATAATGTAAACACCTGTACTAAGTATAATGTAAAAACCAGTACTAAGTATAATGTAAACACCAGTACTGAGTATAATGTAAACACCTGTACTAAGTATAATGTAAACACCTGTACTAAGTATAATGTAAATACCTGTACTGAGTATAATGTAAACACTAGTACTAAGCATAATGTAAACACCAGTACTGAGTATATTGTAAACACCTGTACTAAGTATAATGTAAACACCTGTACTAAGTATAATGTAAACACCGGTACTGAGTATAATGTAAAAACCAGAACTAAGTATAATGTAAACACCTGTATTAAGTATAATGTAAACACCTGTACTAAGTATAATGTAAACACCTGTACTAAGTATAATGTAAAAACCAGTACTAAGTATAATGTAAACACCTGTAATGAGTATAATGTAAACACTCTTATCTAAAATTAAGTATGTATTTAGTCAAAATATGAAAAATATCGATTGATACAACCTGTGTGATAAAAAACCTTGTATCATCTATATATGTGATACAAGATGTTCTTTTGTCGGAGCTACTTATTGACGTCACAGTGAAGGGTATAACCAATGATTCGTTGAATGACTTTCATTCTATGAATGAAATATGATGTCATAATGCGTGTGACATTACGGGCTATATTTTATAAACAAATGCTTCTTTGAACGTTAAATTTTAAATTGTCAACATTCAGTTGTGTTCTGCTCTTTGTATACCTCTCAATTTTAGATAAACTTATTACATACATTTAAGTGTAGGTACAACTACCTGTATCATGTTTCGACAGTTACATACATTCCGCATCACAACTCGACGCTGCACGTCTCGTAGGGATACGAATGTACACAACTGTGTCTCGACGTGATACGGGGTGTTGTACCTACACATAATGTATGTAATGTATATGTACTAAGTATAATGTAAACACTTGTACTAAGTATAATGTAAACACTTGTACTAAGTATAATGTAAACACCAGTACTAAGTATAATGTAAACACTATTACTAAGTATAATGTAAACACCAATACTAAGTATAATGTAAACACTAGTACTAAGTATAATGTAAACACCTGTACTGAGTATAATGTAAACACCTGTACTGAGTATAATGTAAACACTAGTACTAAGTATAATGTAAACACTAGTACTAAGTATAATGTAAACACCTGTACTTAGTATAATGTAAACAACAGAACTAAGTATAATGTAAACACCAGAACTAAGTATAATGTAAACACTAGTACTAAGTATAATGTATACACCTGTACTGAGTATAATGTAAACACCTGTACTGAGTATAATGTAAACACTAGTACTAAATATAATGTTAGCACCAGTACTAAGTATAATGTAAACACCAGAACTGAGTATAATGTAAACACCTGTAATAAGTATAATGTAAACACTAGTACTAAGTATAATGTAAACACTAGTGCTAAGTATAGTGTAAAAACCTGTACCAAGTATAATTTAAACACCAGTACTAAGTATAATATCAACACTAGTACTAAGTATAATGTAAACACCAGTACTAAGTATAATGTAAACACCTGTACTAAGTATAATGTAAACACCAATACTAAGTATAATGTAAACACCTGTACTGAGTATAATGTAAACACCTGTACTAAGTATAATGCAAACACCGGTACTAAGTATAATATAAACCCCTGTACTAAGTATAATGTAAACACCACTACTAAGTATAATGTAAACACCTGTACTAAGTATAATGTAAACACCAGTACTAAGTATAATGTAAACACCAGTACTAAGTATAATGTAAACACCAGTACTGAGTATAATGTAAACACCAATACTAAGTATAATGTAAACACTAGTACTAAGTATAATGTAAACACCAGTACTAAGTATAATGTAAACACCTGTACTGAGTATAATGTAAACACCAGTACTAAGTATAATGTAAACACCTGTACTGAGTATAATGTAAACACCAGTACTAAGTATAATGTAAACACCTGTACTAAGTATAATGTAAACACCTGTACTGAGTAAAATGTAAAAACCTGTACTAAGTATAATGTAAACACCAGTACTGAGTATATTGTAAACACCTGAACTGAGTATTATGTAATCACATGTACTAAGTATAATACAAACACCGGTACTAAGTATAATATAAACACCTGTACTAAGTATAATGTAAACAAGAGTACTAAGTATAATGTAAACACCTGTACTGAGCATAATGTAAACACCTGTACTAAGTATAATATAAATACCTGTACTAAGTATAAATGTAATCACCAGTACTAAGTATGATGTAAACACCAGTACTGAGTATAATGTAAACACTAGTACTGAGTATAATGTAAAGACCAGTACTAAGTATAATGTAAACACCAGTACTGAGTATAATGTAAACACTAGTACTGAGTATAATATAAACACCAGTACTAAGTATAATGTAAACACCTGTACTAAGTATAATGTAAACACCAGTACTGAGTATAATGTAAAGACCAGTACTGAGTATAATGTAAACACCAGTACTGAGTATAATGTAAACACTAGTACTGAGTATAATATAAACACCAGTACTAAGTATAATGTAAACACCTGTACTAAGTATAATGTAAACACCAGTACTGAGTATAATGTAAACACCTGTACTAAGTATAATGTAAACACCTGTACTAAGTATAATGTAAACACCTGTACTGAGTATAATGTAAACACTAGTAATAAGCATAATGTAAACACCAGTACTGAGTATATTGTAAACACCTGTACTAAGTATAATGTAAACACCTGTACTAAGTATAATGTAAACACCGGTACTGAGTATAATGTAAAAACCAGAACTAAGTATAATGTAAACACCTGTATTAAGTATAATGTAAACACCTGTACTAAGTATAATGTAAAAACCAGTACTAAGTATAATGTAAACACCTGTAATGAGTATAATGTAAACACTCTTATCTAAAATTAAGTATGTATTTAGTCAAAATATGAAAAATATCGATTGATACAACCTGTGTGATAAAAAACCTTGTATCATCTATATATGTGATACAAGATGTTCTTTTGTCGGAGCTACTTATTGACGTCACAGTGAAGGGTATAACCAATGATTCGTTGAATGACTTTCATTCTATGAATGAAATATGATGTCATAATGCGTGTGACATTACGGGCTATATTTTATAAACAAATGCTTCTTTGAACGTTAAATTTTAAATTGTCAACATTCAGTTGTGTTCTGCTCTTTGTATACCTCTCAATTTTAGATAAACTTATTACATACATTTAAGTGTAGGTACAACTACCTGTATCATGTTTCGACAGTTACATACATTCCGCATCACAACTCGACGCTGCACGTCTCGTAGTGATACGAATGCACATAACTGTGTCTCGACGTGATACGGGTAGTTGTACCTACACATAATGTATGTAATGTATATGTACTAAGTATAATGTAAACACTTGTACTAATTATAATGTAAACACTTGTACTAAGTATAATGTAAACACCAGTACTAAGTATAATGTAAACACTATTACTAAGTATAATGTAAACACCAATACTAAGTATAATGTAAACACTAGTACTAAGTATAATGTAAACACCTGTACTGAGTATAATGTAAACACCTGTACTGAGTATAATGTAAACACTAGTACTAAGTATAATGTAAACACTAGTACTAAGTATAATGTAAACACCTGTACTTAGTATAATGTAAACAACAGAACTAAGTATAATGTAAACACCAGAACTAAGTATAATGAAAACACTAGTACTAAGTATAATGTATACACCTGTACTGAGTATAATGTAAACACCTGTACTGAGTATAATGTAAACACTAGTACTAAATATAATGTTAGCACCAGTACTAAGTATAATGTAAACACCTGTACTGAGTATAATGTGAACACCTGTAATAAGTATAATGTAAACACTAGTACTGAGTATAATGTAAACACCAGTACTAAGTATAATGGAAACACATGTACTAAGTATAATGTAAACACCTTTACTGAGTAAAATGTAAAAACCTGTACTAAGTATAATGTAAACACCAGTACTAAGTATAATGTAAACACCTGTACTGAGTATAATGTGAACACCTGTAATAAGTATAATGTAAACACTAGTACTGAGTATAATGTAAACACCAGTACTAAGTATAATGGAAACACATGTACTAAGTATAATGTAAACACCTGTACTGAGTATAATGCAAACACCGGTACTAAGTATAATGTAAAAACCAGTACTAAGTATAATGTAAACACCTGTAATGAGTATAATGTAAACACTCTTATCTCAAATTAAGTATGTATTTAGTCAAAATATGAAAAATATCGATTGATACAACCTGTGTGATAAAAAACCTTGTATCATCTATATATGTGATACAAGATGTTCTTTTGTCGGAGCTACTTATTGACGTCACAGTGAAGGGTATAACCAATGATTCGTTGAATGACTTTCATTCTATGAATGAAATATGATGTCATAATGCGTGTGACATTACGGGCTATATTTTATAAACAAATGCTTCTTTGAACGTTAAATTTTAAATTGTCAACATTCAGTTGTGTTCTGCTCTTTGTATACCTCTCAATTTTAGATAAACTTATTACATACATTTAAGTGTAGGTACAACTACCTGTATCATGTTTCGACAGTTACATACATTCCGCATCACAACTCGACGCTGCACGTCTCGTAGGGATACGAATGTACACAACTGTGTCTCGACGTGATACGGGGTGTTGTACCTACACATAATGTATGTAATGTATATGTACTAAGTATAATGTAAACACTTGTACTAAGTATAATGTAAACACTTGTACTAAGTATAATGTAAACACCAGTACTAAGTATAATGTAAACACTATTACTAAGTATAATGTAAACACCAATACTAAGTATAATGTAAACACTAGTACTAAGTATAATGTAAACACCAGTACTAAGTATAATGTAAACACCAGTACTGAGTATAATGTAAACACCAATACTAAGTATAATGTAAACACTAGTACTAAGTATAATGTAAACACCAATACTAAGTATAATGTAAACATCTGTACTGAGTATAATGTGAACACCTGTACTAAGTATAATGTAAACACCTGTACTGAGTATAATGTAAACACCAGTACTAAGTATAATGTAAACACCTGTACTAAGTATAATGTAAACACCTGTACTGAGAAAAATGTAAAAACCTGTACTAAGTATAATGTAAACACCAGTACTGAGTATATTGTAAACACCTGAACTGAGTATTATGTAATCACATGTACTAAGTATAATGCAAACACCGGTACTAAGTATAATATAAACACCTGTACTAAGTATAATGTAAACAAGAGTACTAAGTATAATGTAAACACCTGTACTGAGCATAATGTAAACACCTGTACTAAGTATAATATAAATACCTGTACTAAGTATAAATGTAATCACCAGTACTAAGTATGATGTAAACACCAGTACTGAGTATAATGTAAACACTAGTACTGAGTATAATGTAAAGACCAGTACTAAGTATAATGTAAACACCAGTACTGAGTATAATGTAAACACTAGTACTGAGTATAATATAAACACCAGTACTAAGTATAATGTAAACACCTGTACTAAGTATAATGTAAACACCAGTACTGAGTATAATGTAAAGACCAGTACTGAGTATAATGTAAACACCAGTACTGAGTATAATGTAAACACTAGTACTGGGTATAATATAAACACCAGTACTAAGTATAATGTAAACACCTGTACTAAGTATAATGTAAACACCAGTACTGAGTATAATGTAAACACCTGTACTAAGTATAATGTAAACACCTGTACTAAGTATAATGTAAACACCTGTACTGAGTATAATGTAAACACTAGTACTAAGCATAATGTAAACACCAGTACTGAGTATATTGTAAACACCTGTACTAAGTATAATGTAAACACCTGTACTAAGTATAATGTAAACACCGGTACTGAGTATAATGTAAAAACCAGAACTAAGTATAATGTAAACACCTGTATTAAGTATAATGTAAACACCTGTACTAAGTATAATGTAAAAACCAGTACTAAGTATAATGTAAACACCAGTACTGAGTATAATGTAAACACCTGTACTAAGTATAATGTAAACACCTGTACTAAGTATAATGTAAATACCTGTACTGAGTATAATGTAAACACTAGTACTAAGCATAATGTAAACACCAGTACTGAGTATATTGTAAACACCTGTACTAAGTAAAATGTAAACACCTGTACTAAGTATAATGTAAACACCGGTACTGAGTATAATGTAAAAACCAGAACTAAGTATAATGTAAACACCTGTATTAAGTATAATGTAAACACCTGTACTAAGTATAATGTAAACACCTGTACTAAGTATAATGTAAAAACCAGTACTAAGTATAATGTAAACACTTGTAATGAGTATAATGTAAACACTCTTATCTCGAATTAAGTATGTATTTAGTCAAAATATGAAAAATATCGATTGATACAACCTGTGTGATAAAAAACCTTGTATCATCTATATATGTGATACAAGATGTTCTTTTGTCGGAGCTACTTATTGACGTCACAGTGAAGGGTATAACCAATGATTCGTTGAATGACTTTCATTCTATGAATGAAATATGATGTCATAATGCGTGTGACATTACGGGCTATATTTTATAAACAAATGCTTCTTTGAACGTTAAATTTTAAATTGTCAACATTCAGTTGTGTTCTGCTCTTTGTATACCTCTCAATTTTAGATAAACTTATTACATACATTTAAGTGTAGGTACAACTACCTGTATCATGTTTCGACAGTTACATACATTCCGCATCACAACTCGACGCTGCACGTCTCGTAGGGATACGAATGTACACAACTGTGTCTCGACGTGATACGGGGTGTTGTACCTACACATAATGTATGTAATGTATATGTACTAAGTATAATGTAAACACTTGTACTAAGTATAATGTAAACACTTGTACTAAGTATAATGTAAACACCAGTACTAAGTATAATGTAAACACTATTACTAAGTATAATGTAAACACCAATACTAAGTATAATGTAAACACTAGTACTAAGTATAATGTAAACACCTGTACTGAGTATAATGTAAACACCTGTACTGAGTATAATGTAAACACTAGTACTAAGTATAATGTAAACACTAGTACTAAGTATAATGTAAACACCTGTACTTAGTATAATGTAAACAACAGAACTAAGTATAATGTAAACACCAGAACTAAGTATAATGTAAACACTAGTACTAAGTATAATGTATACACCTGTACTGAGTATAATGTAAACACCTGTACTGAGTATAATGTAAACACTAGTACTAAATATAATGTTAGCACCAGTACTAAGTATAATGTAAACACCAGAACTGAGTATAATGTAAACACCTGTAATAAGTATAATGTAAACACTAGTACTAAGTATAATGTAAACACTAGTGCTAAGTATAGTGTAAAAACCTGTACCAAGTATAATTTAAACACCAGTACTAAGTATAATGTAAACACTAGTACTAAGTATAATGTAAACACCAGTACTAAGTATAATGTAAACACCTGTACTAAGTATAATGTAAACACCAATACTAAGTATAATGTAAACACCTGTACTGAGTATAATGTAAACACCTGTACTAAGTATAATGCAAACACCGGTACTAAGTATAATATAAACCCCTGTACTAAGTATAATGTAAACACCACTACTAAGTATAATGTAAACACCTGTACTAAGTATAATGTAAACACCAGTACTAAGTATAATGTAAACACCAGTACTAAGTATAATGTAAACACCAGTACTGAGTATAATGTAAACACCAATACTAAGTATAATGTAAACACTAGTACTAAGTATAATGTAAACACCAATACTAAGTATAATGTAAACACCTGTACTGAGTATAATGTGAACACCTGTACTAAGTATAATGTAAACACCTGTACTGAGTATAATGTAAACACCAGTACTAAGTATAATGTAAACACCTGTACTAAGTATAATGTAAACACCTGTACTGAGTAAAATGTAAAAACCTGTACTAAGTATAATGTAAACACCAGTACTGAGTATATTGTAAACACCTGAACTGAGTATTATGTAATCACATGTACTAAGTATAATGCAAACACCGGTACTAAGTATAATATAAACACCTGTACTAAGTATAATGTAAACAAGAGTACTAAGTATAATGTAAACACCTGTACTGAGCATAATGTAAACACCTGTACTAAGTATAATATAAATACCTGTACTAAGTATAAATGTAATCACCAGTACTAAGTATGATGTAAACACCAGTACTGAGTATAATGTAAACACTAGTACTGAGTATAATGTAAACACCAGTACTAAGTATAATGTAAACACCAGTACTGAGTATAATGTAAACACTAGTACTGAGTATAATATAAACACCAGTACTAAGTATAATGTAAACACCTGTACTAAGTATAATGTAAACACCAGTACTGAGTATAATGTAAACACCAGTACTGAGTATAATGTAAACACCAGTACTGAGTATAATGTAAACACTAGTACTGAGTATAATATAAACACCAGTACTAAGTATAATGTAAACACCTGTACTAAGTATAATGTAAACACCAGTACTGAGTATAATGTAAACACCTGTACTAAGTATAATGTAAACACCTGTACTAAGTATAATGTAAACACCTGTACTGAGTATAATGTAAACACTAGTACTAAGCATAATGTAAACACCAGTACTGAGTATATTGTAAACACCTGTACTAAGTATAATGTAAACACCTGTACTAAGTATAATGTAAACACCGGTACTGAGTATAATGTAAAAACCAGAACTAAGTATAATGTAAACACCTGTACTAAGTATAATGTAAACACCTGTACTAAGTATAATGTAAAAACCAGTACTAAGTATAATGTAAACACCTGTAATGAGTATAATGTAAACACTCTTATCTAAAATTAAGTATGTATTTAGTCAAAATATGAAAAATATCGATTGATACAACCTGTGTGATAAAAAACCTTGTATCATCTATATATGTGATACAAGATGTTCTTTTGTCGGAGCTACTTATTGACGTCACAGTGAAGGGTATAACCAATGATTCGTTGAATGACTTTCATTCTATGAATGAAATATGATGTCATAATGCGTGTGACATTACGGGCTATATTTTATAAACAAATGCTTCTTTGAACGTTAAATTTTAAATTGTCAACATTCAGTTGTGTTCTGCTCTTTGTATACCTCTCAATTTTAGATAAACTTATTACATACATTTAAGTGTAGGTACAACTACCTGTATCATGTTTCGACAGTTACATACATTCCGCATCACAACTCGACGCTGCACGTCTCGTAGTGATACGAATGCACACAACTGTGTCTCGACGTGATACGGGTAGTTGTACCTACACATAATGTATGTAATGTATATGTACTAAGTATAATGTAAACACTTGTACTAATTATAATGTAAACACTTGTACTAAGTATAATGTAAACACCAGTACTAAGTATAATGTAAACACTATTACTAAGTATAATGTAAACACCAATACTAAGTATAATGTAAACACTAGCACTAAGTATAATGTAAACACCTGTACTGAGTATAATGTAAACACCTGTACTGAGTATAATGTAAACACTAGTACTAAGTATAATGTAAACACTAGTACTAAGTATAATGTAAACACCTGTACTTAGTATAATGTAAACAACAGAACTAAGTATAATGTAAACACCAGAACTAAGTATAATGTAAACACTAGTACTAAGTATAATGTATACACCTGTACTGAGTATAATGTAAACACCAGTACTGAGTATAATGTAAACACTAGTACTAAATATAATGTTAGCACCAGTACTAAGTATAATGTAAACACCTGTACTGAGTATAATGTGAACACCTGTAATAAGTATAATGTAAACACTAGTACTGAGTATAATGTAAACACCAGTACTAAGTATAATGGAAACACATGTACTAAGTATAATGTAAACACCTTTACTGAGTAAAATGTAAAAACCTGTACTAAGTATAATGTAAACACCAGTACTGAGTATATTGTAAACACCTGAACTGAGTATTATGTAATCACATGTACTAAGTATAATGCAAACACCGGTACTAAGTATAATATAAACACCTGTACTAAGTATAATGTAAACAAGAGTACTAAGTATAATGTAAACACCTGTACTGAACATAATGTAAACACCTGTACTAAGTATAATATAAATACCTGTACTAAGTATAAATGTAAACACCAGTACTAAGTATGATGTAAACACCAGTACTAAGTATAATGTAAACACCAGTACTGAGTATAATGTAAACACCAGTACTGAGTATAATGTAAACACGGGTACTGAGTATAATGTAAACACTAGTACTGAGTATAATATAAACACCAGTACTAAGTATAATGTAAACACCTGTACTAAGTATAATGTAAACACCAGTACTGAGTATAATGTAAAGACCAGTACTAAGTATAATGTAAACACCAGTACTGAGTATAATGTAAACACTAGTACTGAGTATAATATGAACCCCAGTACTAAGTATAATGTAAACACCTGTACTAAGTATAATGTAAACACCAGTACTGAGTATAATGTAAACACTTGTACTAAGTATAATGTAAACACTTGTACTAAGTATAATGTAAACACCAGTACTAAGTATAATGTAAACACCTGTACTGAGTATAATGTAAACACCAGTACTAAGTATAATATAAACACCAGTACTAAGTATAATGTAAACCCCAGTACTAAATATAATGTAAACCCCAGTACTAAATATAATGTACTAAGTATAATGTAAACACCAGTACTAAATATAATGTAAAAACCAGTTCTAAGTATAATGTAAACACCAGTACTAAGTATAATGTAAACACCAGTACTGAGTATAATGTAAACACTAGTACTAAAAATAGTGTAAAAACCTGTACTAAATATAATGTACTAAGTATAATGTAAACACTTGTACTAAGTATAATGTAAACACCAGTACTAAGTATAATGTAAACACTATTACTAAGTATAATGTAAACACCAATACTAAGTATAATGTAAACACTAGTACTAAGTATAATGTAAACACCTGTACTGAGTAGAATGTAAACACCTGTACTGAGTATAATGTAAACACTAGTACTAAGTATAATGTAAACACTAGTACTAAGTATAATGTAAACACCTGTACTTAGTATAATGTAAACAACAGAACTAAGTATAATGTAAACACCAGAACTAAGTATAATGTAAACACTAGTACTAAGTATAATGTATACACCTGTACTGAGTATAATGTAAACACCTGTACTGAGTATAATGTAAACACTAGTACTAAATATAATATTAGCACCAGTACTGAGTATAATATAAACACCAGAACTGAGTATAATGTAAACACTAGTACTAAGTATAATGTAAACACTAGTGCTAAGTATAGTGTAAAAACCTGTACCAAGTATAATTTAAACACCAGTACTAAGTATAATGTCAACACTAGTACTAAGTATAATGTAAACACCAGTACTAAGTATAATGTAAACACCTGTACTAAGTATAATGTAAACACCAATACTAAGTATAATGTAAACACCTGTACTGAGTATAATGTAAACACCTGTACTAAGTATAATGCAAACACCGGTACTAAGTATAATATAAACACCTGTACTAAGTATAATGTAAACACCACTACTAAGTATAATGTAAACACCTGTACTAAGTATAATGTAAACACCAGTACTAAGTATAATGTAAACACCAGTACTAAGTATAATGTAAACACCAGTACTGAGTATAATGTAAACACCAATACTAAGTATAATGTAAACACTAGTACTAAGTATAATGTAAACACCAATACTAAGTATAATGTAAACACCTGTACTGAGTATAATGTGAACACCTGTACTAAGTATAATATAAACACCTGTACTGAGTATAATGTAAACACCAGTACTAAGTATAATGTAAACACCTGTACTAAGTATAATGTAAACACCTGTACTGAGTAAAATGTAAAAACCTGTACTAAGTATAATGTAAACACCAGTACTGAGTATATTGTAAACACCTGAACTGAGTATTATGTAATCACATGTACTAAGTATAATGCAAACACCGGTACTAAGTATAATATAAACACCTGTACTAAGTATAATGTAAACAAGAGTACTAAGTATAATGTAAACACCTGTACTGAGCATAATGTAAACACCTGTACTAAGTATAATATAAATACCTGTACTAAGTATAAATGTAATCACCAGTACTAAGTATGATGTAAACACCAGTACTGAGTATAATGTAAACACTAGTACTGAGTATAATGTAAAGACCAGTACTAAGTATAATGTAAACACCAGTAGAGTATAATGTAAACACTAGTACTGAGTATAATATAAACACCAGTACTAAGTATAATGTAAACACCTGTACTAAGTATAATGTAAACACCAGTACTGAGTATAATGTAAAGACCAGTACTGAGTATAATGTAAACACCAGTACTGAGTATAATGTAAACACTAGTACTGAGTATAATATAAACACCAGTACTAAGTATAATGTAAACACTAGTACTAAGTATAATGTAAACACCTGTACTGAGTATAATGTAAACACCTGTACTGAGTATAATGTAAACACTAGTACTAAGTATAATGTAAACACTAGTACTAAGTATAATGTAAACACCTGTACTTAGTATAATGTAAACAACAGAACTAAGTATAATGTAAACACCAGAACTAAGTATAATGTAAACACTAGTACTAAGTATAATGTATACACCTGTACTGAGTATAATGTAAACACCAGTACTGAGTATAATGTAAACACTAGTACTAAATATAATGTTAGCACCAGTACTAAGTATAATGTAAACACCTGTACTGAGTATAATGTGAACACCTGTAATAAGTATAATGTAAACACTAGTACTGAGTATAATGTAAACACCAGTACTAAGTATAATGGAAACACATGTACTAAGTATAATGTAAACACCTTTACTGAGTAAAATGTAAAAACCTGTACTAAGTATAATGTAAACACCAGTACTGAGTATATTGTAAACACCTGAACTGAGTATTATGTAATCACATGTACTAAGTATAATGCAAACACCGGTACTAAGTATAATATAAACACCTGTACTAAGTATAATGTAAACAAGAGTACTAAGTATAATGTAAACACCTGTACTGAACATAATGTAAACACCTGTACTAAGTATAATATAAATACCTGTACTAAGTATAAATGTAAACACCAGTACTAAGTATGATGTAAACACCAGTACTAAGTATAATGTAAACACCAGTACTGAGTATAATGTAAACACCAGTACTGAGTATAATGTAAACACGGGTACTGAGTATAATGTAAACACTAGTACTGAGTATAATATAAACACCAGTACTAAGTATAATGTAAACACCTGTACTAAGTATAATGTAAACACCAGTACTGAGTATAATGTAAAGACCAGTACTAAGTATAATGTAAACACCAGTACTGAGTATAATGTAAACACTAGTACTGAGTATAATATGAACCCCAGTACTAAGTATAATGTAAACACCTGTACTAAGTATAATGTAAACACCAGTACTGAGTATAATGTAAACACTTGTACTAAGTATAATGTAAACACTTGTACTAAGTATAATGTAAACACCAGTACTAAGTATAATGTAAACACCTGTACTGAGTATAATGTAAACACTAGTACTAAGTATAATATAAACACCAGTACTAAGTATAATGTAAACCCCAGTACTAAATATAATGTAAACCCCAGTACTAAATATAATGTACTAAGTATAATGTAAACACCAGTACTAAATATAATGTAAAAACCAGTTCTAAGTATAATGTAAACACCAGTACTAAGTATAATGTAAACACCAGTACTGAGTATAATGTAAACACTAGTACTAAAAATAGTGTAAAAACCTGTACTAAATATAATGTACTAAGTATAATGTAAACACTTGTACTAAGTATAATGTAAACACCAGTACTAAGTATAATGTAAACACTATTACTAAGTATAATGTAAACACCAATACTAAGTATAATGTAAACACTAGTACTAAGTATAATGTAAACACCTGTACTGAGTAGAATGTAAACACCTGTACTGAGTATAATGTAAACACTAGTACTAAGTATAATGTAAACACTAGTACTAAGTATAATGTAAACACCTGTACTTAGTATAATGTAAACAACAGAACTAAGTATAATGTAAACACCAGAACTAAGTATAATGTAAACACTAGTACTAAGTATAATGTATACACCTGTACTGAGTATAATGTAAACACCTGTACTGAGTATAATGTAAACACTAGTACTAAATATAATATTAGCACCAGTACTGAGTATAATATAAACACCAGAACTGAGTATAATGTAAACACTAGTACTAAGTATAATGTAAACACTAGTGCTAAGTATAGTGTAAAAACCTGTACCAAGTATAATTTAAACACCAGTACTAAGTATAATGTAAACACTAGTACTAAGTATAATGTAAACACCAGTACTAAGTATAATGTAAACACCTGTACTAAGTATAATGTAAACACCAATACTAAGTATAATGTAAACACCTGTACTGAGTATAATGTAAACACCTGTACTAAGTATAATGCAAACACCGGTACTAAGTATAATATAAACCCCTGTACTAAGTATAATGTAAACACCAATACTAAGTATAATGTAAACACCAGTACTAAGTATAATGTAAACACCAGTACTAAGTATAATGTAAACACCAGTACTAAGTATAATTTAAACACCAGTACTGAGTATAATGTAAACACCAATACTAAGTATAATGTAAACACTAGTACTAAGTATAATGTAAACACCAATACTAAGTATAATGTAAACACCTGTACTGAGTATAATGTGAACACCTGTACTAAGTATAATGTAAACACCTGTACTGAGTATAATGTAAACACCAGTACTAAGTATAATGTAAACACCTGTACTAAGTATAATGTAAACACCTGTACTGAGTATAATGTAAACACCTGTACTAAGTATAATGTAAACACCAGTACTGAGTATATTGTAAACACCTGAACTGAGTATTATGTAATCACATGTACTAAGTATAATGCAAACACCGGTACTAAGTATAATATAAACACCTGTACTAAGTATAATGTAAACAAGAGTACTAAGTATAATGTAAACACCTGTACTGAGCATAATGTAAACACCTGTACTAAGTATAATATAAATACCTGTACTAAGTATAAATGTAATCACCAGTACTAAGTATGATGTAAACACCAGTACTGAGTATAATGTAAACACTAGTACTGAGTATAATGTAAAGACCAGTACTAAGTATAATGTAAACACCAAGAGAGTATAATGTAAACACTAGTACTGAGTATAATATAAACACCAGTACTAAGTATAATGTAAACACCTGTACTAAGTATAATGTAAACACCAGTACTGAGTATAATGTAAAGACCAGTACTGAGTATAATGTAAACACCAGTACTGAGTATAATGTAAACACTAGTACTGAGTATAATATAAACACCAGTACTAAGTATAATGTAAACACCTGTACTAAGTATAATGTAAACACCAGTACTGAGTATAATGTAAACACCTGTACTAAGTATAATGTAAACACCTGTACTAAGTATAATGTAAACACCTGTACTGAGTATAATGTAAACACCTGTACTAAGTATAATGTAAACACCAGTACTGAGTATATTGTAAACACCTGTACTAAGTATAATGTAAACACCAATACTAAGTATAATGTAAACACCGGTACTGAGTATAATGTAAAAACCAGAACTAAGTATAATGTAAACACCTGTATTAAGTATAATGTAAACACCTGTACTAAGTATAATGTAAAAACCAGTACTAAGTATAATGTAAACACCTGTAATGAGTATAATGTAAACACTCTTATCTAAAATTAAGTATGTATTTAGTCAAAATATGAAAAATATCGATTGATACAACCTGTGTGATAAAAAACCTTGTATCATCTATATATGTGATACAAGATGTTCTTTTGTCGGAGCTACTTATTGACGTCACAGTGAAGGGTATAACCAATGATTCGTTGAATGACTTTCATTCTATGAATGAAATATGATGTCATAATGCGTGTGACATTACGGGCTATATTTTATAAACAAATGCTTCTTTGAACGTTAAATTTTAAATTGTCAACATTCAGTTGTGTTCTGCTCTTTGTATACCTCTCAATTTTAGATAAACTTATTACATACATTTAAGTGTAGGTACAACTACCTGTATCATGTTTCGACAGTTACATACATTCCGCATCACAACTCGACGCTGCACGTCTCGTAGTGATACGAATGCACACAACTGTGTCTCGACGTGATACGGGTAGTTGTACCTACACATAATGTATGTAATGTATATGTACTAAGTATAATGTAAACACTTGTACTAATTATAATGTAAACACTTGTACTAAGTATAATGTAAACACCAGTACTAAGTATAATGTAAACACTATTACTAAGTATAATGTAAACACCAATACTAAGTATAATGTAAACACTAGTACTAAGTATAATGTAAACACCTGTACTGAGTATAATGTAAACACCTGTACTGAGTATAATGTAAACACTAGTACTAAGTATAATGTAAACACTAGTACTAAGTATAATGTAAACACCTGTACTTAGTATAATGTAAACAACAGAACTTAGTATAATGTAAACACCAGAACTAAGTATAATGTAAACACTAGTACTAAGTATAATGTATACACCTGTACTGAGTATAATGTAAACACCTGTACTGAGTATAATGTAAACACTAGTACTAAATATAATGTTAGCACCAGTACTAAGTATAATGTAAACACCTGTACTGAGTATAATGTGAACACCTGTAATAAGTATAATGTAAACACTAGTACTGAGTATAATGTAAACACCAGTACTAAGTATAATGGAAACACATGTACTAAGTATAATGTAAACACCTTTACTGAGTAAAATGTAAAAACCTGTACTAAGTATAATGTAAACACCAGTACTGAGTATATTGTAAACACCTGAACTGAGTATTATGTAATCACATGTACTAAGTATAATGCAAACACCGGTACTAAGTATAATATAAACACCTGTACTAAGTATAATGTAAACAAGAGTACTAAGTATAATGTAAACACCTGTACTGAACATAATGTAAACACCTGTACTAAGTATAATATAAATACCTGTACTAAGTATAAATGTAAACACCAGTACTAAGTATGATGTAAACACCAGTACTAAGTATAATGTAAACACCAGTACTGAGTATAATGTAAACACCAGTACTGAGTATAATGTAAACACCGGTACTGAGTATAATGTAAACACTAGTACTGAGTATAATATAAACACCAGTACTAAGTATAATGTAAACACCTGTACTAAGTATAATGTAAACACCAGTACTGAGTATAATGTAAAGACCAGTACTAAGTATAATGTAAACACCAGTACTGAGTATAATGTAAACACTAGTACTGAGTATAATATGAACCCCAGTACTAAGTATAATGTAAACACCTGTACTAAGTATAATGTAAACACCAGTACTGAGTATAATGTAAACACTTGTACTAAGTATAATGTAAACACTTGTACTAAGTATAATGTAAACACCAGTACTAAGTATAATGTAAACACCAGTACTAAGTATAATGTAAACACTAGTACTAAGTATAATGTAAACACCAGTACTAAGTATAATGTAAACCCCAGTACTAAATATAATGTAAACCCCAGTACTAAATATAATGTACTAAGTATAATGTAAACACCAGTACTAAATATAATGTAAAAACCAGTTCTAAGTATAATGTAAACACCAGTACTAAGTATAATGTAAACACCAGTACTGAGTATAATGTAAACACTAGTACTAAAAATAGTGTAAAAACCTGTACTAAATATAATGTACTAAGTATAATGTAAACACCAGTACTAAGTATAATGTAAACCCCAGTACTAAATATAATGTAAACCCCAGTACTAAATATAATGTACTAAGTATAATGTAAACACCAGTACTAAATATAATGTAAAAACCAGTTCTAAGTATAATGTAAACACCAGAACTGAGTATAATGTAAACACCTGTACTGAGTATAATGTAAACACCAGAACTGAGTATTATGTAAACACCAGTACTGAGTATAATGTAAACACCAGTACTAAGTATAATGTAAACACCAGTACTAAATATAATGTACTAAGTATAATGTAAACACCAGTACTGAGTATAATGTAAACACCAGTACTAAATATAATGTAAAAACCAGTTCTATCTATAATGTAAACACTAGTACTAAGTATAATGTAAGCACTAGTACTAAGTATAATGTAAACGTTAGTACTAAGTATAATGTAAACACCAGTACTAAGTATAATGTAAACACTAGTACTAAGAATAGTGTAAAAACCTGTACTAAGTATAATGTAAACAAAAGAACTGAGTATAATTTAAACACCAGTACTAAGTATAATGTAAACACTAGTACTAAGTATAATGTATACACCTGTACTGAGTATAATGTAAACACCTGTACTGAGTATAATGTAAACTCTAGTACTAAGTATAATGTAAACACTAGTACTAAGTATAATGTATACACCTGTACTGAGTATAATGTAAACACCTGTACTGAGTATAATGTAAACACTAGTACTAAATATAATGTTAGCACCAGTACTAAGTATAATGTAAACACCTGTACTGAGTATAATGTGAACACCTGTACTAAGTATAATGTAAACACTAGTACTGAGTATAATATAAACACCAGTACTAAGTATAATGTAAACACCTGTGCTAAGTATAATGTAAACACCTGTACTGAGTAAAATGTAAAAACCTGTACTAAGTATAATGTAAACACCAGTACTGAGTATATTGTAAACACTTGAACTGAGTATTATGTAATCACATGTACTAAGTATAATGCAAACACCGGTACTAAGTATAATATAAACACCTGTACTAACTATAATGCAAACAAGAGTACTAAGTATAATGTAAACACCTGTACTGAGCATAATGTAAACACCTGTTCTAAGTATAATATAAATACCTGTACTAAGTATAAATGTAATCACCAGTACTAAGTATGATGTAAACACTAATGCTAAGTATAATGTAAACACTAGTACTGAGTATAATATAAACACTAGTACTGAGTATAATGTAAACACTAGTACTGAGTATAATGTAAACACTAGTACTGGGTATAATATAAACACTAGTACTGAGTATAATATAAACACCAGTACTAAGTATAATGTAAACACCTGTACTAAGTATAATGTAAACACCAGTACTGAGTATAATGTAAAGACCAGTACTAAGTATAATGTAAACACCAGTACTGAGCATAATGTAAACACTAGTACTGAGTATAATATAAACACCAGTACTAAGTATAATGTAAACACCTGTACTAAGTATAATGTAAACACCAGTACTGAGTATAATGTAAACACCTGTACTAAGTATAATGTAAACACCTGTACTAAGTATAATGTAAACACCTGTACTGAGTATAATGTAAACACTAGTACTAAGCATAATGTAAACACCAGTACTGAGTATAATGTAAACACCTGTACTAAGTATAATGTAAACACTAGTACTAAGTATAATGTAAACACCAGTACTAAGTATAATGTAAACACCTGTACTAAGTATAATGTAAACACCAATACTAAGTATAATGTAAACACCTGTACTGAGTATAATGTAAACACCTGTACTAAGTATAATGCAAACACCGTTACTAAGTATAATATAAACACCTGTACTAAGTATAATGTAAACACCACTACTAAGTATAATGTAAACACCTGTACTAAGTATAATGTAAACACCAGTACTAAGTATAATGTAATCACCAGTACTGAGTATAATGTAAACACCAATACTAAGTATAATGTAAACACTAGTACTAAGTATAATGTAAACACCAATACTAAGTCTAATGTAAACACTAGTACTAAGTATAATGTAAACACCTGTACTGAGTATAATGTGAACACCTGTACTAAGTATAATGTAAACACCTGTACTGAGTATAATGTAAACACCAGTACTAAGTATAATGTAAACACCTGTACTAAGTATAATGTAAACACCTGTACTGAGTAAAATGTTAAAACCTGTACTAAGTATAATGTAAACACCAGTACTGAGTATATTGTAAACACCTGAACTGAGTATTATGTAATCACATGTACTAAGTATAATGCAAACACCGGTACTAAGTATAATATAAACACCTGTACTAAGTATAATGTAAACAAGAGTACTAAGTATAATGTAAACACCTGTACTGAGCATAATGTAAACACCTGTACTAAGTATAATATAAATACCTGTACTAAGTATAAATGTAATCACCAGTACTAAGTATGATGTAAACACCAGTACTGAGTATAATGTAAACACCAGTACTAAGTATAATGTAAACACCAGTACTGAGTATAATGTAAACACTAGTACTGAGTATAATATAAACACCAGTACTAAGTATAATGTAAACACCTGTACTAAGTATAATGTAAACACCAGTACTGAGTATAATGTAAACACCTGTACTAAGTATAATGTAAACACCTGTACTAAGTATAATGTAAATACCTGTACTGAGTATAATGTAAACACTAGTACTAAGCATAATGTAAACACCAGTACTGAGTATATTGTAAACACCTGTACTAAGTATAATGTAAACACCAGTACTAAGTATAATGTAAACACCTGTACTAAGCATAATGTAAACACCGGTACTGAGTATAATGTAAAAACCAGAACTAAGTATAATGTAAACACCTGTATTAAGTATAATGTAAATACCTGTACTGAGTATAATGTAAAAACCAGTACTAAGTATAATGTAAACACCTGTACTAAGTATAATGTAAACACCTGTACTGAGTATAATGTAAACACTAGTACTAAGCATAATGTAAACACCAGTACTGAGTATATTGTAAACACCTGTACTAAGTATAATGTAAACACCTGTACTAAGTATAATGTAAATACCTGTACTGAGTATAATGTAAAAACCAGTACTAAGTATAATGTAAACACCTGTACTAAGTATAATGTAAATACCTGTACTGAGTATAATGTAAACACTAGTACTAAGTATAATGTAAATACCTGTACTAAGTATAATGTAAACACCGGTACTGAGTATAATGTAAAAACCAGTACTAAGTATAATGTAAACACCTGTACTAAGTATAATGTAAATACCTGTACTGAGTATAATGTAAACACTAGTACTAAGCATAATGTAAACACCAGTACTGAGTATATTGTAAACACCTGTACTAAGTATAATGTAAACACCAGTACTAAGTATAATGTAAACACCTGTACTAAGCATAATGTAAACACCGGTACTGAGTATAATGTAAAAACCAGAACTAAGTATAATGTAAACACCTGTATTAAGTATAATGTAAACAACTGTACTAAGTATAATGTAAAAACCAGTACTAAGTATAATGCAAACACCGGTACTAAGTCTAATATAAACACCTGTACTAAGTATAATGTAAACAAGAGTACTAAGTATAATGTAAACACCTGTACTGAGCATAATGTAAACACCTGTACTAAGTATAATATAAATACCTGTACTAAGTATAAATGTAATCACCAGTACTAAGTATGATGTAAACACCAGTACTGAGTATAATGTAAACACCAGTACTAAGTATAATGTAAACACCAGTACTGAGTATAATGTAAACACTAGTACTGAGTATAATATAAACACCAGTACTAAGTATAATGTAAACACCTGTACTAAGTATAATGTAAACACCAGTACTGAGTATAATGTAAACACCTGTACTAAGTATAATGTAAACACCTGTACTAAGTATAATGTAAATACCTGTACTGAGTATAATGTAAACACTAGTACTAAGCATAATGTAAACACCAGTACTGAGTATATTGTAAACACCTGTACTAAGTATAATGTAAACACCAGTACTAAGTATAATGTAAACACCTGTACTAAGCATAATGTAAACACCGGTACTGAGTATAATGTAAAAACCAGAACTAAGTATAATGTAAACACCTGTATTAAGTATAATGTAAATACCTGTACTGAGTATAATGTAAAAACCAGTACTAAGTATAATGTAAACACCTGTACTAAGTATAATGTAAACACCTGTACTGAGTATAATGTAAACACTAGTACTAAGCATAATGTAAACACCAGTACTGAGTATATTGTAAACACCTGTACTAAGTATAATGTAAACACCTGTACTAAGTATAATGTAAATACCTGTACTGAGTATAATGTAAAAACCAGTACTAAGTATAATGTAAACACCTGTACTAAGTATAATGTAAATACCTGTACTGAGTATAATGTAAACACTAGTACTAAGTATAATGTAAATACCTGTACTAAGTATAATGTAAACACCGGTACTGAGTATAATGTAAAAACCAGTACTAAGTATAATGTAAACACCTGTACTAAGTATAATGTAAATACCTGTACTGAGTATAATGTAAACACTAGTACTAAGCATAATGTAAACACCAGTACTGAGTATATTGTAAACACCTGTACTAAGTATAATGTAAACACCAGTACTAAGTATAATGTAAACACCTGTACTAAGCATAATGTAAACACCGGTACTGAGTATAATGTAAAAACCAGAACTAAGTATAATGTAAACACCTGTATTAAGTATAATGTAAACAACTGTACTAAGTATAATGTAAAAACCAGTACTAAGTATAATGTAAACACCTGTAATGAGTATAATGTAAACACTCTTATCTCAAATTAAGTATGTATTTAGTCAAAATATGAAAAATATCGATTGATACAACCTGTGTGATAAAAAACCTTGTATCATCTATATATGTGATACAAGATGTTCTTTTGTCGGAGCTACTTATTGACGTCACAGTGAAGGGTATAACCAATGATTCGTTGAATGACTTTCATTCTATGAATGAAATTTGATGTCATAATGCGTGTGACATTACGGGCTATATTTTATAAACAAATGCTTCTTTGAACGTTAAATTTTAAATTGTCAACATTCAGTTGTGTTCTGCTCTTTGTATACCTCTCAATTTTAGATAAACTTATTACATACATTTAAGTGTAGGTACAACTACCTGTATCATGTTTCGACAGTTACATACATTCCGCATCACAACTCGACGCTGCACGTCTCGTAGGGATACGAATGTACACAACTGTTTCTCGACGTGATACGGGTAGTTGTACCTACACATAATGTATGTAATGTATATGTACTAAGTATAATGTAAACACTTGTACTAAGTATAATGTAAACACTTGTACTAAGTATAATGTAAACACCAGTACTAAGTATAATGTAAACACTATTACTAAGTATAATGTAAACACCAATACTAAGTATAATGTAAACACTAGTACTAAGTATAATGTAAACACCTGTACTGAGTATAATGTAAACACCTGTACTGAGTATAATGTAAACACTAGTACTAAGTATAATGTAAACACTAGTACTAAGTATAATGTAAACACCTGTACTTAGTATAATGTAAACAACAGAACTAAGTATAATGTAAACACCAGAACTAAGTATAATGTAAACACTAGTACTAAGTATAATGTAAACACAAGTACTGAGTATAATGTAAACACCTGTACTGAGTATAATGTAAACACTAGTACTAAATATAATGTTAGCACCAGTACTAAGTATAATGTAAACACCAGAACTGAGTATAATGTAAACACCTGTAATAAGTATAATGTAAACACTAGTACTAAGTATAATGTAAACACTAGTGCTAAGTATAGTGTAAAAACCTGTACCAAGTATAATTTAAACACCAGTACTAAGTATAATGTCAACACTAGTACTAAGTATAATGTAAACACCAGTATTAAGTATAATGTAAACACCTGTACTAAGTATAATGTAAACACCAATACTAAGTATAATGTAAACACCTGTACTGAGTATAATGTAAACACCTGTACTAAGTATAATGCAAACACCGGTACTAAGTATAATATAAACCCCTGTACTAAGTATAATGTAAACACCACTACTAAGTATAATGTAAACACCTGTACTAAGTATAATGTAAACACCAGTACTAAGTATAATGTAAACACCAGTACTAAGTATAATGTAAACACCAGTACTGAGTATAATGTAAACACCAATACTAAGTATAATGTAAACACTAGTACTAAGTATAATGTAAACACCAATACTAAGTATAATGTAAACACCTGTACTGAGTATAATGTGAACACCTCTACTAAGTATAATGTAAACACCTGTACTGAGTATAATGTAAACACCAGTACTAAGTATAATGTAAACACCTGTACTAAGTATAATGTAAACACCTGTACTGAGTAAAATGTAAAAACCTGTACTAAGTATAATGTAAACACCAGTACTGAGTATATTGTAAACACCTGAACTGAGTATTATGTAATCACATGTACTAAGTATAATACAAACACCGGTACTAAGTATAATATAAACACCTGTACTAAGTATAATGTAAACAAGAGTACTAAGTATAATGTAAACACCTGTACTGAGCATAATGTAAACACCTGTACTAAGTATAATATAAATACCTGTACTAAGTATAAATGTAATCACCAGTACTAAGTATGATGTAAACACCAGTACTGAGTATAATGTAAACACTAGTACTGAGTATAATGTAAAGACCAGTACTAAGTATAATGTAAACACCAGTACTGAGTATAATGTAAACACTAGTACTGAGTATAATATAAACACCAGTACTAAGTATAATGTAAACACCTGTACTAAGTATAATGTAAACACCAGTACTGAGTATAATGTAAAGACCAGTACTGAGTATAATGTAAACACCAGTACTGAGTATAATGTAAACACTAGTACTGAGTATAATATAAACACCAGTACTAAGTATAATGTAAACACCTGTACTAAGTATAATGTAAACACCAGTACTGAGTATAATGTAAACACCTGTACTAAGTATAATGTAAACACCTGTACTAAGTATAATGTAAACACCTGTACTGAGTATAATGTAAACACTAGTACTAAGCATAATGTAAACACCAGTACTGAGTATATTGTAAACACCTGTACTAAGTATAATGTAAACACCTATACTAAGTATAATGTAAACACCGGTACTGAGTATAATGTAAAAACCAGAACTAAGTATAATGTAAACACCTGTATTAAGTATAATGTAAACACCTGTACTAAGTATAATGTAAAAACCAGTACTAAGTATAATGTAAACACCTGTAATGAGTATAATGTAAACACTCTTATCTAAAATTAAGTATGTATTTAGTCAAAATATGAAAAATATCGATTGATACAACCTGTGTGATAAAAAACCTTGTATCATCTATATATGTGATACAAGATGTTCTTTTGTCGGAGCTACTTATTGACGTCACAGTGAAGGGTATAACCAATGATTCGTTGAATGACTTTCATTCTATGAATGAAATATGATGTCATAATGCGTGTGACATTACGGGCTATATTTTATAAACAAATGCTTCTTTGAACGTTAAATTTTAAATTGTCAACATTCAGTTGTGTTCTGCTCTTTGTATACCTCTCAATTTTAGATAAACTTATTACATACATTTAAGTGTAGGTACAACTACCTGTATCATGTTTCGACAGTTACATACATTCCGCATCACAACTCGACGCTGCACGTCTCGTAGTGATACGAATGCACACAACTGTGTCTCGACGTGATACGGGTAGTTGTACCTACACATAATGTATGTAATGTATATGTACTAAGTATAATGTAAACACTTGTACTAATTATAATGTAAACACTTGTACTAAGTATAATGTAAACACCAGTACTAAGTATAATGTAAACACTATTACTAAGTATAATGTAAACACCAATACTAAGTATAATGTAAACACTAGTACTAAGTATAATGTAAACACCTGTACTGAGTATAATGTAAACACCTGTACTGAGTATAATGTAAACACTAGTACTAAGTATAATGTAAACACTAGTACTAAGTATAATGTAAACACCTGTACTTAGTATAATGTAAACAACAGAACTAAGTATAATGTAAACACCAGTACTGAGTATAATGTAAACACTTGTACTAAGTATAATGTAAACACTTGTACTAAGTATAATGTAAACACCAGTACTGAGTATAATGTAAACACTTGTACTAAGTATAATGTAAACACCAGTACTAAGTATAATGTAAACACCTGTACTGAGTATAATGTAAACACTAGTACTAAGTATAATATAAACACCAGTACTAAGTATAATGTAAACCCCAGTACTAAATATAATGTAAACCCCAGTACTAAATATAATGTACTAAGTATAATGTAAACACCAGTACTAAATATAATGTAAAAACCAGTTCTAAGTATAATGTAAACACCAGTACTAAGTATAATGTAAACACCAGTACTGAGTATAATGTAAACACTAGTACTAAAAATAGTGTAAAAACCTGTACTAAATATAATGTACTAAGTATAATGTAAACACCAGTACTAAGTATAATGTAAACCCCAGTACTAAATATAATGTAAACCCCAGTACTAAATATAATGTACTAAGTATAATGTAAACACCAGTACTAAATATAATGTAAAAACCAGTTCTAAGTATAATGTAAACACCAGAACTGAGTATAAGGTAAACACCTGTACTGAGTATAACGTAAACACCAGAACTGAGTATTATGTAAACACCAGTACTGAGTATAATGTAAACACCAGTACTAAGTATAATGTAAACACCAGTACTAAATATAATGTACTAAGTATAATGTAAACACCAGTACTGAGTATAATGTAAACATCAGTACTAAATATAATGTAAAAACCAGTTCTATCTATAATGTAAACACTAGTACTAAGTATAATGTAAACACTAGTACTAAGTATAATGTAAACGTTAGTACTAAGTATAATGTAAACACCAGTACTAAGTATAATGTAAACACTAGTACTAAGAATAGTGTAAAAACCTGTACTAAGTATAATGTAAACAAAAGAACTGAGTATAATTTAAACACCAGTACTAAGTATAATGTAAACACCAGTACTAAGTATAATGTAAACACCTGTACTGAGTATAATGTAAACACTAGTACTAAGTATAATGTAAACACCTGTACTGAGTATAATGTAAACACCTGTACTGAGTATAATGTAAACTCTAGTACTAAGTATAATGTAAACACTAGTACTAAGTATAATGTATACACCTGTACTGAGTATAATGTAAACACCTGTACTGAGTATAATGTAAACACTAGTACTAAATATAATGTTAGCACCAGTACTAAGTATAATGTAAACACCTGTACTGAGTATAATGTGAACACCTGTACTAAGTATAATGTAAACACTAGTTCTGAGTATAATATAAACACCAGTTCTAAGTATAATGTAAACACCTGTGCTAAGTATAATGTAAACACCTGTACTGAGTAAAATGTAAAAACCTGTACTAAGTATAATGTAAACACCAGTACTGAGTATATTGTAAACACCTGAACTGAGTATTATGTAATCACATGTACTAAGTATAATGCAAACACCGGTACTAAGTATAATATAAACACCTGTACTAACTATAATGTAAACAAGAGTACTAAGTATAATGTAAACACCTGTACTGAGCATAATGTAAACACCTGTACTAAGTATAATATAAATACCTGTACTAAGTATAAATGTAATCACCAGTACTAAGTATGATGTAAACACTAATGCTAAGTATAATGTAAACACTAGTACTGAGTATAATATAAACACTAGTACTGAGTATAATGTAAACACTAGTACTGAGTATAATGTAAACACTAGTACTGAGTATAATATAAACACTAGTACTGAGTATAATATAAACACCAGTACTAAGTATAAGGTAAACACCTGTACTAAGTATAATGTAAACACCAGTACTGAGTATAATGTAAAGACCAGTACTAAGTATAATGTAAACACCAGTACTGAGCATAATGTAAACACTAGTACTGAGTATAATATAAACACCAGTACTAAGTATAATGTAAACACCTGTACTAAGTATAATGTAAACACCAGTACTGAGTATAATGTAAACACCTGTACTAAGTATAATGTAAACACCTGTACTAAGTATAATGTAAACACCTGTACTGAGTATAATGTAAACACTAGTACTAAGTATAATGTAAACACCAGTACTGAGTATAATGTAAACACCTGTACTAAGTATAATGTAAACACCAGTACTAAGTATAATGTAAACACCAGTACTGAGTATAATGTAAACACCAGTACTAAGTATAATGTAAACACCATTACTAAGTATAATGTAAACACCAGTACTAAGTAAAATGTAAACACCTGTACTGAGTATAATGTAAACACCTGTACTAAGTATAATGTAAACACCTGTACTAAGTATAATGTAAACACCGGTACTGAGTATAATGTAAAAACCAGAACTAAGTATAATGTAAACACCTGTATTAAGTATAATGTAAACACCTGTACTAAGTATAATGTAAAAACCAGTACTAAGTATAATGTAAACACCTGTAATGAGTATAATGTAAACACTCTTATCTAAAATTAAGTATGTATTTAGTCAAAATATGAAAAATATCGATTGATACAACCTGTGTGATAAAAAACCTTGTATCATCTATATATGTGATACAAGATGTTCTTTTGTCGGAGCTACTTATTGACGTCACAGTGAAGGGTATAACCAATGATTCGTTGAATGACTTTCATTCTATGAATGAAATATGATGTCATAATGCGTGTGACATTACGGGCTATATTTTATAAACAAATGCTTCTTTGAACGTTAAATTTTAAATTGTCAACATTCAGTTGTGTTCTGCTCTTTGTATACCTCTCAATTTTAGATAAACTTATTACATACATTTAAGTGTAGGTACAACTACCTGTATCATGTTTCGACAGTTACATACATTCCGCATCACAACTCGACGCTGCACGTCTCGTAGTGATACGAATGTACACAACTGTGTCTCGACATGATACGGGTAGTTGTACCTACACATAATGTATGTAATGTATATGTACTAAGTATAATGTAAACACTTGTACTAAGTATAATGTAAACACTTGTACTAAGTATAATGTAAACACCAGTACTAAGTATAATGTAAACACTATTACTAAGTATAATGTAAACACCAATACTAAGTATAATGTAAACACTAGTACTAAGTATAATGTAAACACCTGTACTGAGTATAATGTAAACACCTGTACTGAGTATAATGTAAAGACTAGTACTAAGTATAATGTAAACACTAGTACTAAGTATAATGTAAACACCTGTACTGAGTATAATGTAAACACCTGTACTGAGTATAATGTAAACACTAGTACTAAATATAATGTTAGCACCAGTACTGAGTATATTGTAAACACCTGAACTGAGTATTATGTAAAGACCAGTACTAAGTATAATGTAAACACCAGTACTGAGTATAATGTAAACACTAGTACTGAGTATAACATAAACACCAGTACTAAGTATAATGTAAACACCTGTACTAAGTATAATGTAAACACCAGTACTGAGTATAATGTAAACACCTGTACTAAGTATAATGTAAACACCTGTACTAAGTATAATATAAACACCTGTACTAAGTATAATGTAAACAAGAGTACTAAGTATAATGTAAACACCTGTACTGGACATAATGTAAACACATGTACTAAGTATAATATAAATACCTGTACTAAGTATAAATGTAAACACCAGTACTAAGTATGATGTAAACACCAGTACTGAGTATAATGTAAACACTAGTACTGAGTATAATATAAACACCAGTACTAAGTATAATGTAAACACCTGTACTAAGTATAATGTAAACACCAGTACTGAGTATAATGTAAAGACCAGTACTAAGTATAATGTAAACACCAGTACTGAGTATAATGTAAACACTAGTACTGAGTATAATATAAACACCAGTACTAAGTATAATGTAAACACCTGTACTAAGTATAATGTAAACACCAGTACTGAGTATAATGTAAACACCTGTACTAAGTATAATGTAAACACCTGTACTAAGTATAATGTAAACACCTGTACTGAGTATAATGTAAACACTAGTACTAAGCATAATGTAAACACCAGTACTGAGTATAATGTAAACACCTGTACTAAGTATAATGTAAACACCAGTACTAAGTATAATGTAAACACCAGTACTGAGTATAATGTAAACACCAGTACTAAGTATAATGTAAACACCATTACTAAGTATAATGTAAACACCAGTACTAAGTAAAATGTAAACACCTGTACTGAGTATAATGTAAACACCTGTACTAAGTATAATGTAAACACCTGTACTAAGTATAATGTAAACACCGGTATTGAGTATAATGTAAAAACCAGAACTAAGTATAATGTAAACACCTGTATTAAGTATAATGTAAACACCTGTACTAAGTATAATGTAAAAACCAGTACTAAGTATAATGTAAACACCAGTACTGAGTATAATGTAAACACCTGTACTAAGTATAATGTAAACACCTGTACTAAGTATAATATAAACACCTGTACTAAGTATAATGTAAACAAGAGTACTAAGTATAATGTAAACACCTGTACTGGACATAATGTAAACACATGTACTAAGTATAATATAAATACCTGTACTAAGTATAAATGTAAACACCAGTACTAAGTATGATGTAAACACCAGTACTGAGTATAATGTAAACACTAGTACTGAGTATAATATAAACACCAGTACTAAGTATAATGTAAACACCTGTACTAAGTATAATGTAAACACCAGTACTGAGTATAATGTAAAGACCAGTACTAAGTATAATGTAAACACCAGTACTGAGTATAATGTAAACACTAGTACTGAGTATAATATAAACACCAGTACTAAGTATAATGTAAACACCTGTACTAAGTATAATGTAAACACCAGTACTGAGTATAATGTAAACACCTGTACTAAGTATAATGTAAACACCTGTACTAAGTATAATGTAAACACCTGTACTGAGTATAATGTAAACACTAGTACTAAGCATAATGTAAACACCAGTACTGAGTATAATGTAAACACCTGTACTAAGTATAATGTAAACACCAGTACTAAGTATAATGTAAACACCAGTACTGAGTATAATGTAAACACCAGTACTAAGTATAATGTAAACACCATTACTAAGTATAATGTAAACACCAGTACTAAGTAAAATGTAAACACCTGTACTGAGTATAATGTAAACACCTGTACTAAGTATAATGTAAACACCTGTACTAAGTATAATGTAAACACCGGTATTGAGTATAATGTAAAAACCAGAACTAAGTATAATGTAAACACCTGTATTAAGTATAATGTAAACACCTGTACTAAGTATAATGTAAAAACCAGTACTAAGTATAATGTAAACACCTGTAATGAGTATAATGTAAACACTCTTATCTAAAATTAAGTATGTATTTAGTCAAAATATGAAAAATATCGATTGATACAACCTGTGTGATAAAAAACCTTGTATCATCTATATATGTGTTACAAGATGTTCTTTTGTCGGAGCTACTTATTGACGTCACAGTGAAGGGTATAACCAATGATTCGTTGAATGACTTTCATTCTATTAATGAAATATGATGTCATAATGCGTGTGACATACGGGCTATATTTTATAAACAAATGCTTCTTTGAACGTTAAATTTTAAATTGTCAACATTCAGTTGTGTTCTGCTCTTTGTATACCTCTCAATTTTAGATAAACTTATTACATACATTTAAGTGTAGGTACAACTACCTGTATCATGTCTCGACAGTTACATACATTCCGCATCACAACTCGACGCTGCACGTCTCGTAGTGATACGAATGTACACAACTGTGTCTCGACGTGATACGGGTAGTTGTACCTACACATAATGTATGTAATGTATATGTACTAAGTATAATGTAAACACTTGTACTAAGTATAATGTAAACACCTGTACTGAGTATAATGTAAAAACCAGAACTAAGTATAATGTAAACACCTGTACTAAGTATAATGTAAACACCTGTACTGAGTATAATGTAAACACTAGTACTAAGTTTAGTGTAAACACCAGTACTAAGTATAATGTAAACACCCTGTACTAAGTATAATGTAAACACCAGTACTAAGTATAATGTAAACACCAGTACTGAGTATAACGTAAACACCAGTACTAAGTATAATGTGAACACCAGTACTGAGTATAATGTAAACACCAGTACTAAGTATAATGTAAACACCAGTACTGAGTATAATGTAAACACCTGCACTAAGTATAATGTAAACACCTGTACTGAGTATAATGTAAACACCTGTACTAAGTATAATGTAAACACCTGTACTAAGTGTAATGTAAACACCTGTACTGAGTATAATGTAAAAACCAGTACTAAGTATAATGTTAACACCTGTACTGAGTATAATGTAAACACTAGTACTAAGTTTAGTGTAAACACCAGTAATGAGTTTAATGTAAACACCAGTACTGAGTATAATGTAAACACCAGTACTAAGTATAATGTGAACACCAGTACTGAGTATAATGTAAACACCAGTACTAAGTATAATGTATACACCTGTACTGAGTATAATGTAAACACCTGTACTAAGTATAATGTAAACACCTGTACTAAGTGTAATGTAAACACCTGTACTGAGTATAATGTAAAAACCAGTACTAAGTATAATGTTAACACCTGTACTGAGTATAATGTAAACACTAGTACTAAGTTTAGTGTAAACACCAGTACTGAGTTTAATGTAAACACCAGTACTGAGTATAATGTAAACACCAGAACAAAGTATAATGTGAACACCTGTACTAAGTATATTGTAAACACCTGTACTAAGTATAATGTAAACACCAGTACTAAGTATAATGTAAACACCAGTACTATGTATAATGTGAACACCTGTACTAATTATAATGTAATCAACAGTACTAAGTATAATGTAAACACCAGTACTAAGTATAATGTGAACACCTGTACTAAGTATAATGTAAACACCAGTTCTAAAAATAATGTAAACACCTGTACTAAGTATAATGTAAACCACAGTACTAAGTATAATGTAAACACCAATACTGAGTATAATGTAAACACCTGTACTTAGTAAATGTAAACACCTGTACTAAGTATAATGTAAACAGTGTACTAAGTATGATGTAAACTCCAGTACTTAGTATAATGTAAACACCAGTACTAAGTATAATGTGAACACCTGTACTAATTATAATGTAATCAACAGTACTAAGTATAATGTAAACACCAGTACTAAGTATAATGTGAACACCTGTACTAAGTATAATGTAAACCACTGTACTAAGTATGATGTAAACACCAATAATGAGTATAATGTAAACACCTGTACTTAGTAGATGTAAACACCTGTACTAAGTATAATGTAAACAGTGTACTAAGTATGATATAAACTCCAGTACTTAGTATAATGTAAACACCAGTACTCGACGCTGCACGTCTCGTACTGATACGAATGTACACAACTGTGTCTCGACGTGATACGGGTAGTTGTACCTACACATAATGTATGTAATGTATATGTACTAAGTATAATGTAAACACTTGTACTAAGTATAATGTAAACACCTGTACTGAGTATAATGTAAAAACCAGAACTAATTATAATGTAAACACCTGTACTGAGTATAATGTAAACGCCTGTACTGAGTATAATGTAAACACTAGTACTAAGTTTAGTGTAAACACCAGTACTAAGTATAATGTAAACACCCTGTACTAGGTATAATGTAAACACCAGTACTAAGTATAATGTAAACACCAGTACTAAGTATAATGTGAACACCTGTACTAATTATAATGTAATCAACAGTACTAAGTATAATGTAAACACCAGTACTAAGTATAATGTGAACACCTGTACTAAGTATAATGTAAACACCAGTTCTAAAAATAATGTAAACACCTGTACTAAGTATAATGTAAACCACAGTACTAAGTATAATGTAAACACCAGTACTAAGTATAATGTCAACATCAGTACTAAGTATAATGTAAACACCAGTACTGAGTATAACACCAGTGCTAAGTAATATATACAGAGTACATTCTGAGAATATTGTTAAGACTACTATGTAAACATCAGTACTTAACAACTGTGCTTTGTAAATAGCAGTACTAGGTATGATGTAAACTGTATTAATACTAATGTAAATACTTGATTACTGTAGTTTTATTTTTTTTCTTTAGTTAGTTAAGAGTGGTGTTAATGTCAGCCATGCTTTAGAAGCTGCTAAACATTGTGACAGCTTGACAGAGGCACAAGAGTTCATACAGTCTCCACCACTTGCTGCTGCCATTGTGCCCATCAATGTTAGTGTTATAATAATACTTCCAAATGTAGAGTAAGCCTATTGTATTGTTTGCTCATGTTAGAGCAGTCTCTGAAATCTATCATACTTTCTTAATAATTCTATGAGCCTTATAAGAGTTTCAAACAAATTGTTCATGATCACTAATATATTGTAAAGCATGAGATGCTGAAAGTTCCTGAGCACCGAGTTTTGTGTAGTCATTGTTGTTTTTCAAGTGCATATCTGGTTATAATGAAGTTGGGCCACTGGCATCACGTGGGTAGGAAGGCATACTTGTGTACTTAAGTCCTTAACAGTCAATCCAAAAGCTATACAGAAAGATTGAACACATATTGCAGTTGTAAACCTATTACTTTTCAATATTTTAATAATTATTTTCTTGTTGTCACCAAATTATACAGAAGACAGCAGAACACTGTGACACTTTTTTTTCCGTGGGCAACAATTTTGTTGTTTTCGTGGGTAACCTGATCCAACAAAAAAATAGTTCTTTGAGATGTATTTCTGACCCATTTAAGCCGTTTTTGTTTTTACAAGCATTGAGAGTTCAAATGAAATGTAATCCCCTGATATATGTTAAATAATCCATACAAGAAATAAAGGACCTAACACCTAACACAGGTAGAAGGTGAAACAAATAGTATCTATCACAAGCGGAAAGTCGAGACAAGAAAATCCCAAACACAAGGGCAAAAATATTTTGTCCATCCAGAGGCTCTGACGAAGGATTGGACAAACATATATCTTTGCCTGAGGGGTTGCAAATTTATTGAATCGACTTTCCAATAGTGATTTGATACTTTTTTCTCACAAGAGCTTTTGAATTTATAGCCATTTCTTTAATGTTCTTGATAGTCATTTAAATAGATGTAAGTTAACGTCATAATTAACTGACGTCACAATCTCCTTTTTGTACATACAATTTTCATGTCAAATAAACAACCATGAATATAAAACTTCGAAAATTAATATCCAACGAATATAAATGAAACCACAATACCTTAGGTGAGAAAGAAAATCCAAGTGAAAAGGTTTCTGGTCACCAATGAGGTTCTGCTGACTAGGAGACAAAAAGAAATCTTTCAGACGGGTGTCGGAGATTTTCCCCTCTTGCCCTACCACTGGCATTTTGTTCTATTACTCACTAATTCTTAAAAAATTATCAGGTGCTGTTCTCATGGAAAATGTCAACAAATATAGTTATCTACCCTGAAAGTGATCTCCAAATTATATGTGTTGCGTTAACGTGTATGCATTGCTATGATATTGGATCATGGAGGCTCGAATATGTTGTTTTCATTTTAATATTTAGAGGGCTAGTAAACCAACACACTTAAGCAAATATTTTTATGATTTTTATTTGCTGAACCATCCATTGATGTCACAATACACTTTTATAGGAAAATGAGAGTGAAATTTCTATCTCACCCACGGATGAGACAAAAATATTTCAATGGCTAAATATAGATGGATTTTTAGCAAAATTGCATTAGTGAGAACTATATGTGTTTTCAGTTCGAATGAAATATTCTCCTGGTAATAAAAGCACCAAGTGAATTCCTCATTTTCTACATAATTCAACTTAATAATAGAATATGTGCGTAGATACCTATTAAACCAGACCTCTGAAGCTCCACAGAAAGATTCCTTTGTTTCGTTCAGTTTTGACCCATACTGCACACATTTGTTCAATATTTTTGGTAATTATGATACCTCTTTCTATAGTTAATGGGACTCTGTTCATGATTTTTTTTAATTGTCAGACTGTTACTGAGACTTATGGCTTACAAGTTTTTATGCCCCCGCTTCAGGTTTATCCCTGTTCATCCGTACGTCCTTCGGTCAACAACAATACATTCGTAAGAGTTTTCTCAGCAACTACTTAGCCCAACCACTTGAAATTTTATATGTGACCATACCATGTGGTCTTATATTGTGTGTACCGATTTCAGGTCTGTTGTATATCTACTTCCTGTTTGTCGACTTTCAATTTTCAACATTAGTGGTCACTGGATTAAAATTTTCGTAACAGTTTTCTCAGCAACTAATTTTAACCTTCTCAGCATCAACTTATCATAACCTCTTGACATTTTATATGATACCTTGCCATGTGGTCTTATTGTACGAGTACTGACTTCGGGTATGTAGCATATCTACTTTCTGTTTACCGACTAAGTCAATTCAGTGATGTGAATAAGGTGGTATACTGAGAGAGTATAGGCTTACAGATTAGCACTTTATTTTGTTAAATTCTTCATATTTGATAGATGTGTTTATTTTTTATGTATGGGAAAGTCCTTTAATTTTTTGAAAGATTTTTTTAAAGAGTTATGGGTTAAATTCTTGAATAAATAGGAATTTAGTTTTCAGACTCAAACTCAAAAAGCCTTTATCAATTTTCTTAAAATTTTGGTAAATTGTTTAGTGTAAGGCACCAGCAAAAACCAACAATGTCCAGTTGTTACTGGCAATGCTAGTCAAAGTACCAAGTGTGAACCCCCAACCGTAAGAAAACTGTCATCCCTTGTCGGTTCAAAGTTGGATTTAAGCACATTTTGTATGAACTTGAAATCCAACTCATAACCTTCATGTTGAAGCAAGAATACTCAGACTCCTATTTCCATTGACTAAACAACCTTTATTGGCAAAATCGAATTCACAAAACAACTGCTATGTTAATTTCTATTTTAAATGTAAGGCATGCAAAAATATGCTCCCAAATATGGTTAGACAATGGTCAAGTAATACAACGTATGTGTGTTGTCACCATGTTTCAGATCTATTGGTACAATTTTAAGAAACAGAATGAAAAGTGTGGTTTTCAATTTAATCGGATCATTACAAAAATAGCAATTTGTAACAAGTACAAAAAGTAATCAAAGAATGTGATGTTGTTGACCTACTGGTATAAATATCTATGATAATGGTGGTGTGGTCTTGTTTTAAGTACACAACGTATCTCAACTGAATTGTACATTTGTTGTATTTAATACTTTATTGTAGATGCCTCCTGATGGTGGTGTCCAACTGTCTGACGACCAAGGTATGTTGCATCCTGGGGAAATTACTGTTGATGAGGTCCAACAGCCAGACCAAGGTAAGCTGTATCGTAGAGTAAAATACCATTGGTGGTGTCCAATAACCTGACCAAGGTAATTTTCATCGTAGGGAAATTTACCATTGATGGTGTCCTGCAGCCTGACCAAGGTAAGTTGTACCATAGAGGAAAATGCCATTGGTGGTGTCCAACAGTCTGACCAAGGAAAAGTTGTATCATTGAGGGTAATACCATTAATGGTGTCAAAGAGTAAGTTTTATCGTAAAGGAAAATACTATTGGTGGTGTCAAACAGCCTGAACAAGGTAAGTTGTATCATAGAGGAAAATACTATTGGTGGTGTCCAGCAGCCTAACCAAGTTTGGTTGTATCGTAAGGGAAAATACCATTAGTGGTGTCCAACAGCCTGGCCAAGGTTAGTTGTTTTCTAGTGGAAAATACCATTGGTCGTGTCCATCAGTTTGACCAAGGTAATATTACGTTGTATCGTAGGGAAATATACCATTGATGGAGTCCAACAGCCTGACCAAGGTAAGATGTATCATAGAGGAAAATACCATTGGTGGAGTCCAGCAGTATGACCAAGGCTAAGTTGTAACATAGAGGAAAATACTATTGGTAGTGTCAAACAGCATGACCAAGAGTAAGTTGTTTCGTATAGGGAAATACTATTGGTGGTGTCCGACAGCCTGACCAAGGAAAGGTCGTATCATAGAGGAAAAAACTATTGCTGGTGTCAAACAGCCTGAACACGGTTAGTTGTATAATAGGGGAAAATACTTTTGGTGGTGTCCAGCAGCCTAACCAAGTTAGGTTGTATCGTAAGGGAAAATACCATTGGTGGTGTCCAACAGCCTGACCAAGGTTAGTTGTTTTCTTGTGGAAAATACCATTGGTCGTGTCTAATAGTCTGACCAAGGTAAGTTGTATCGTAGGGAAATATACCATTGATGGTGTCCAACAGCCTGACCAAGGTAAGTTGTATCATAGAGGAAAATACCATTGGTGGTGTCCAACAGTCTGACCAAGGCTAAGTTGTACCATAGAGGAAGATACTATTGGTAGTGTCAAACAGCATGACCAAGAGTAAGATGTTTCGTATAGGGAAATACTATTGGTGGTGTCCAACAGCCTGACCAAAGTTAGTTGTTTTCTTGTGGAAAATACTATTAGTCGTGCGCAGCGATGTTGAGCTAATATTGTAAAAATGCATAAATTGCATGTTGCAATACAAGCTGATATTTCGGACACTTCTTTGTACGAAAAACAGTTATAAAATCATCTTTTTTTTCTTCTGGCAAGAGACAATTCATTCTTGTTTTATTTTCGTTGATAAACCCCATTTAACGTACGTCTTTCGTTCTTGTTGGGCTATTTATTTGAATATCTAGACCATGAGAAATCATAATATGTATATACAATTATATTTTATTATTCACAAGCCACCGCACTATTTGATCGAACTTGTCATGTATTATTTTATTGATATTGTCATGACGTCATCATCTACATTCAAACGTAAAGATGACTTCGAATTAACATCAGAATGTATTCGGACTGGATACGTCAAAATACTAGAAAAGAAAAAAAGGACAACTTTTGTAGTGACAAGACTACGAGTATTGTGTCAAAAATAAATTCTCTGGCCAAAGAATATTCCAAATAAGGAAATTGATAAACAGACACATGAACACCCTTATTCGCTATTTTTTCGACCTCAACCTTTTTTTCAAGAAGGATGGTGTGAGTGTGAGGAGGAGGGGGTGCCAAAAGATGTTTTTATCTCCATACTAGATAGATAGTACACATTACTTAACAGTACAGAAACTTTATCTTTCCATATAGCTGAGTAGTTGTTGACAGAAGCAAAAGCAACAGTAAATACAACTTAAAATATAAAAATAAACAACTAGATTAAGGCAGTAAAAATGTTAATCATATAAAAGTATAAAATTATCCATTCTATAGTTTAACTATATGGTATTAATGGCATGAAAAGTTAATGAATTTTTATCAAAGAGAAAATCTAACTTGAAATGCATGTAAACTTTTAATTTTCTTACTGTCCACAAGACAAGCCCATTTTTAGCTGGTACATACAAATTGTATGCACTAAATCTAGTGTTATAATTATTTATACCTCTTGTAACCCGCCTTTTTCACTTTGTAAACAACAATATTACTGGTGTCTTCATTCCCAACTTTTATCCAAAGCCCCTACCAAACTATAAAATGAAAAGATTACAATGCACTATAGTTATTGTCAATGAAAATGTATGAGAATTTAATCAGTAATAACTGTATTGCATTCAAAATTGCTGTGCATTGTCAGCTTTTTTTATCAAGGTAAATAATAATCATCAATGCTGAATTTTAATTTGATATGTCCATGAAGACTTCATTCCAATAATGTAATACATTGTTAATTATCTGTACAGAATATAAAAGGCGTGTCATGTTATGTGCTAGGTACCACATTGGACTAATTTCGCCATGTTCTTTCAAATACAGCCTTCTTATCAACAGGCATTTTAAATTATAGCAAATAGACTCTTCTGGTATAAACAATTGTGCAACTAGGCGCCCCCTAAGGCTTTATTATGAACATGGATAGTACAAACTGTCTTTAATACCACTTACTTTTACATTACCACAATGAAAGATGGTACCTAACAATGAAAAGTGTATTAAAAACTGCCCACCCCATATAATACTTATCTGTGCTGTATAAATGATAAAAAATGCCAGTTCAACATGACATAAACATGTTAAAATTATAAATGTTAATTTAATATGCATGACAAATTATCGCATGGCTATGCAGTAAAAAGAAGAAAAATAATGTTTAAATTTTGATTAAAAACACAATATTAAGATATATTTTTTTAAAAACTCACTTGCTCTAGAATTACTTACACAAAATTATTTCAAATCAAATCATTCTATTTACTTTTGCACTGCATGTGTCTCTTTTTTTTCCACCAAATTTACATATACATGGAATATAACATAAGCTGCATCTTCAGTGGCAAAGTCCACTATGAAAAAGGTCTCAAGATTTCTTATATCCATATGAATTTTCAAGCAACAGCTTTCACAAGGATTTTCTGTACAAGTAAACTGCATGTATGATTGTCAGTACACACTTGTTTTAAATCCACACATACTGACATTTATTAATTATGAGAAAATCTTGTCACGGAACTTCTATGCTGGAATTTATTTCCTCTCTTCTAAATTGTTTAACCTAAAATAAACAAACAAGCAACTAAATATAATTAATTCATCCCATACATGTAATAATGATGTATTTATAATGTTAAGTAACCCATAAACATAAACATAAACAAACAAGCAATAAAGTATAATTAATTTATCCAATACATGTAATAATGATGTATTTATAATGTTAAGTAACCCATAAACATGAACAAACAAGCAATTAAATATAATTAATTTATCCAATACATGTAATAAAGATGTATTTGTAATGTTAAGTAACCCAATTATTGTAAAAAAAACCCTTACTGGAACTGGATATCTAGATATTTTATCCCAACCTAAAACAATTGACCAATCAAAACTATGGAACGCCATAGCTGTCTTTACATGAGGATTTTGTCTATTCGGTGGTATCAACATTATATTCGATATAAACAAGTTTATATTGACTGCATATGTCTTTATATTGGGTGTTCTTGTCATTTTGTTGAGTGGTTTTGACTGTATATTTTGTACTCTTAACTCTATGTTGGGTGGTTTTCCATTTTATTCTGTGGTTTTATCATAATATTAAGTTGCATCTATATTATAGACCGTCGCCTACTACAGTCCGCGGCCAGGCTTCCGTATTCTGACCTGGCAAGCCCAAATAGAGGGTCTCCCCAATTTCTAGAATGAACTGATAGACTTATCGATGATTTTTAGCAAGTCATGTCATTCAAGCATTAGAAAGACGATTTTGTAGGCATTCATTGTTGATCTTTTGTGTGCACAAGTTACATTAATATATTTTATTATGTAATGCATCCAAACATATTTACTCACATGGATTCTCATGTTTTATTTTTTCAACTTTTTTCTTTAGTTAATGCACTGTCTAGAATAAACGATGCAATGACATTCAAAACACTTCTTGCTGATGGTACATATGAGTCATTTGGAAATCGTATATATTTGGCTGGTGCTTGTAAAGTGGGCAAGTCTACATTAGCCAGCCTTCTAATAGGTGATAAAATACCACTGAAGTGGAAGTCAACTGATGGTCTAAGAATATTTTTTGGGAGAAATGGAATAGACGTGAAAAACAAGACAATGGTTCCTATAAAGAGAGGTAATTCCTTTTAACTACTTTACATGATAAAGTTGCATGATAAATGTGAATGTCGCTATATTTTTTATTAAACTGTAGATACATTATAAACTTGTTTTTATACCGCATCTGCAATCTGTAAATGTAGATAATTATTGGTCAAATCTATCCATGTTTTAAAATGATTTGTAGTTCAAACTGTTTGGAATAACCGGGCAGTTAACAATCAATGATAATACATGATTTAGAAAGCGTTTGTTTGTTCTGGATTTTAAAAGAGTCCTTTTCTTTGCATTAAGCAAAAACTTCTTTATACATTAGGGATAAGAGCATATAAATAGCCTGTATATTTTTTACTATGGAGTTATGAGAGTTTGTAGACTGTCATTACAGAATTTATTTTAAATTATTCATTGTCTACTTAAATCAGATGTGCAAAATTGGCTTTTGAAAGTGTCTGATTACTACTAATAAAATCATGTTTCAAATACACAGTATGCTAGTGTAAACTAAATTGCGTGGCATATGCCTCTTATAGACACGTCTTGGCATTTCAGGTAAAGGTGACCGTGATGTTCTGTCTAAGGTATTGCGTGGACGCCCAGATATCAAACGGTACCAGTCTAACCAAGATGTGACTTTGATACATTCTAGGCGTAGTGGTGGTACTGAACAGCAAGCTGTGTCTGGTATTTCGGTTTCAGGAAGTTCAACATTTAAACAAACATCTCCTGAAAATGTCCCATCCTATACTACTTCCGTTGAAAATGTTCACACAATAAAAGGAACTACAACAACATTTGTGAAGCCAAAGCAGATTAAGAAATTATCTGAGGTTAAATTTATTTCAATTCATAATGATATAAAGAAGAAGTTACGAAAAGGAAAGTATAGAGTACATATAGCCCCATCTGATCTTGTGGATTTTGGTGGTCAAAAATCGTATGATATGACACACCAGTTGTTCATTCAAGGGAAGGGCACCTTCACTCTGATCTTTGATGGACGAAAGCAACTGCAGGATCCCTTACAAGAATACCAACAAAGGGACATAACTACTGAGTGTATGTAGTAAATCTTTTTTGTACATAATAGCAAAACTATATGAAAATGTATAGATTATGGCATGCCTTACAAAACTTTAGCCAAGCATTCACATCTGACTAAGTCGACAGAAGCTTTTGTATAGGCAATGAACTTGAATGTAAGCCAACAAAGGCTTTTGTCAAGTCCTTACAGTTTATCTCACCAAAATTATATCTTGGAACATGTGCCTTAGTTAGTTTTTAATTGGCTTAAAAAGGGGGGATTTAAACATACCTTAGGGTGTATAGCCATTAAGAGCTGCCTTAAAAATTTACCTAGTAGCATGTCCCTAGTGTTGTTAAATAACTATATATTTATTTTTAGTTGTACTTATAAATCTTTTCCATATTTTAATTCGAATTGGATAACAAAAAACTTATAAACGGCTTCTCAGAAACTGTTCCACTCGTTGAACCTAAATTATTAAAGGCAGGATAGTTTTTTTATCTTTTTCAGTTTTTTTACTTTTTGGAAATAAAACAGAAGATAATGCGTTCTGCTTGGTTGAAATTTAAGAATTTGTTTTTGACCAAAAGAATTGTGATATTATAAAAATGTGCCTCAGTTGGTCTTGTTGGAGTGTTTTGTGCCTCAGATGGTCTTGTTGGAGTGTTTTGTGCCTTAGTTGGTCTTGTTGGAGTGTTTTGTGCCTTAGTTGGTCTTGTTGGAGTGTTTTGTGCCTCAGATGGTCTTGTTGGAGTGTTTTGTGCCTTAGTTGGTCTTGTTGGAGTGTTTTGTGCCTTAGTTGGTATTGTTGGAGTGTTTTGTGCTTCAGATGGTCTTGTTGGAGTGTTTTGTGCCTTAGTTGGTATTGTTGGAGTGTTTTGTGCCTTAGTTGGTCTTGTTGGAGTGTTTTGTGCCTTAGTTGGTATTGTTGGAGTGTTTTGTGCCTTAGTTGGTCTTGTTGGAGTGTTTTGTGCCTTAGTTGGTATTGTTGGAGTGTTTTGTGCTTTAGTTGGTCTTGTTGGAGTGTTTTGTGCCTTAGTTGGTATTGTTGGAGTGTTTTGTGCCTTAGTTGGTCTTGTTGGAGTGTTTTGTGCCTTAGTTGGTATTGTTGGAGTGTTTTGTGCCTCAGATGGTATTGTTGGAGTGTTTTGTGCCTCAGATGGTCTTGTTGGAGTGTTTTGTGCCTTAGTTGGTATTGTTGGAGTGTTTTGTGCCTTAGTTGGTCTTGTTGGAGTGTTTTGTGCCTTAGTTGGTATTGTTGGAGTGTTTTGTGCCTTAGTTGGTCTTGTTGGAGTGTTTTGTGCCTTAGTTGGTCTTGTTGGAGTGTTTTGTGCCTCAGATGGTCTTGTTGGAGTGTTTTGTGCCTCAGATGGTCTTGTTGGAGTGTTTTGTGCCTTAGTTGGTCTTGTTGGAGTGTTTTGTGCCTCAGATGGTCTTGTTGGAGTGTTTTGTGCCTCAGTTGGTCTTGTTGGAGTGTTTTGTGCCTCAGATGGTCTTGTTGGAGTGTTTTGTGCCTTAGTTGGTCTTGTTGGAGTGTTTTGTGCCTTAGTTGGTCTTGTTGGAGTGTTTTGTGCCTTAGTTGGTCTTGTTGGAGTGTTTTGTGCCTTAGTTGGTCTTGTTGGAGTGTTTTGTGCCTTAGTTGGTCTTGTTGGAGTGTTTTGTGCCTCAGTTGGTCTTGTTGGAGTGTTTTGTGCCTCAGTTGGTCTTGTTGGAGTGTTTTGTGCCTTAGTTGGTCTTGTTGGAGTGTTTTGTGCCTTAGTTGGTCTTGTTGGAGTGTTTTGTGCCTCAGTTGGTCTTGTTGGAGTGTTTTGTGCCTCAGTTGGTCTTGTTGGAGTGTTTTGTGCCTTAGTTGGTCTTGTTGGAGTGTTTTGTGCCTTAGTTGGTCTTGTTGGAGTGTTTTGTGCCTTAGTTGGTCTTGTTGGAGTGTTTTGTGCCTTAGTTGGTCTTGTTGGAGTGTTTTGTGCCTCAGATGGTCTTGTTGGAGTGTTTTGTGCCACAGATGGTCTTGTTGGAGTGTTTTGTGCCTTAGTTGGTCTTGTTGGAGTGTTTTGTGCCTCAGATGGTCTTGTTGGAGTGTTTTGTGCCAAAGATGGTCTTGTTGGAGTGTTTTGTGCCTTAGTTGGTCTTGTTGGAGTGTTTTGTGCCTCAGATGGTCTTGTTGGAGTGTTTTGTGCCACAGATGGTCTTGTTGGAGTGTTTTGTGCCTTAGTTGGTCTTGTTGGAGTGTTTTGTGCCTCAGATGGTCTTGTTGGAGTGTTTTGTGCCTCAGATGGTCTTGTTGGAGTGTTTTGTGCCTCAGATGGTCTTGTTGGAGTGTTTTGTGCCTTAGTTGGTCTTGTTGGAGTGTTTTGTGCCTTAGTTGGTATTGTTGGAGTGTTTTGTGCCTCAGATGGTCTTGTTGGAGTGTTTTGTGCCTTAGTTGGTCTTGTTGGAGTGTTTTGTGCCTCAGATGGTCTTGTTGGAGTGTTTTGTGCCTTAGTTGGTCTTGTTGGAGTGTTTTGTGCCTTAGTTGGTCTTGTTGGAGTGTTTTGTGCCTTAGTTGGTCTTGTTGGAGTGTTTTGTGCCTTAGTTGGTCTTGTTGGAGTGTTTTGTGCCTTAGTTGGTCTTGTTGGAGTGTTTTGTGCCTTAGTTGGTCTTGTTGGAGTGTTTTGTGCCTCAGATGGTCTTGTTGGAGTGTTTTGTGCCTCAGATGGTCTTGTTGGAGTGTTTTGTGCCTTAGTTGGTCTTGTTGGAGTGTTTTGTGCCTCAGATGGTCTTGTTGGAGTGTTTTGTGCCTTAGTTGGTCTTGTTGGAGTGTTTTGTGCCTTAGTTGGTCTTGTTGGAGTGTTTTGTGCCTCAGTTGGTCTTGTTGGAGTGTTTTGTGCCTTAGTTGGTCTTGTTGGAGTGTTTTGTGCCTTAGTTGGTCTTGTTGGAGTGTTTTGTGCCTTAGTTGGTCTTGTTGGAGTGTTTTGTGCCTTAGTTGGTCTTGTTGGAGTGTTTTGTGCCTTAGTTGGTCTTGTTGGAGTGTTTTGTGCCTTAGTTGGTCTTGTTGGAGTGTTTTGTGCCTTAGATGGTCTTGTTGGAGTGTTTTGTGCCTTAGTTGGTCTTGTTGGAGTGTTTTGTGCCTTAGATGGTCTTGTTGGAGTGTTTTGTGCCTTAGTTGGTCTTGTTGGAGTGTTTTGTGCCTCAGATGGTCTTGTTGGAGTGTTTTGTGCCTCAGATGGTCTTGTTGGAGTGTTTTGTGCCTTAGTTGGTCTTGTTGGAGTGTTTTGTGCTTCAGATGGTCTTGTTGGAGTGTTTTGTGCCTCAGATGGTCTTGTTGGAGTGTTTTGTGCCTCAGATGGTCTTGTTGGAGTGTTTTGTGCCTCAGATGGTCTTGTTGGAGTGTTTTGTGCCTTAGTTGGTCTTGTTGGAGTGTTTTGTGCCTCAGATGGTCTTGTTGGAGTGTTATGTGCCTCAGATGGTCTTGTTGGAGTGTTTTGTGCCTTAGTTGGTCTTGTTGGAGTGTTTTGTGCCTCAGATGGTCTTGTTGGAGTGTTATGTGCCTCAGATGGTCTTGTTGGAGTGTTTTGTGCCTTAGTTGGTCTTGTTGGAGTGTTTTGTGCCTCAGATGGTCTTGTTGGAGTGTTATGTGCCTCAGATGGTCTTGTTGGAGTGTTTTGTGCCTTAGTTGGTCTTGTTGGAGTGTTTTGTGCCTTAGTTGGTCTTGTTGGAGTGTTTTGTGCCTCAGATGGTCTTGTTGGAGTGTTTTGTGCCTCAGATGGTCTTGTTGGAGTGTTTTGTGCCTTAGTTGGTCTTGTTGGAGTGTTTTGTGCCTTAGTTGGTCTTGTTGGAGTGTTTTGTGCCTTAGTTGATCTTGTTGGAGTGTTTTGTGCCTCAGATGGTCTTGTTGGAGTGTTTTGTGCCTCAGATGGTCTTGTTGGAGTGTTTTGTGCCTTAGTTGGTCTTGTTGGAGTGTTTTGTGCCTTAGTTGGTCTTGTTGGAGTGTTTTGTGCCTTAGTTGGTCTTGTTGGAGTGTTTTGTGCCTTAGTTGGTCTTGTTGGAGTGTTTTGTGCCTCAGATGGTCTTGTTGGAGTGTTTTGTCCCTTAGTTGGTCTTGTTGGAGTGTTTTGTGCCTCAGATGGTCTTGTTGGAGTGTTTTGTGCCTTAGTTGGTCTTGTTGGAGTGTTTTGTGCCTTAGTTGGTCTTGTTGGAGTGTTTTGTGCCTCAGTTGGTCTTGTTGGAGTGTTTTGTGCCTTAGTTGGTCTTGTTGGAGTGTTTTGTGCCTTAGTTGGTCTTGTTGGAGTGTTTTGTGCCTTAGTTGGTTTTGTTGGAGTGTTTTGTGCCTTAGTTGGTCTTGTTGGAGTGTTTTGTGCCTCAGATGGTCTTGTTGGAGTGTTTTGTGCCTCAGATGGTCTTGTTGGAGTGTTTTGTGCCTCAGATGGTCTTGTTGGAGTGTTTTGTGCCTCAGATGGTCTTGTTGGAGTGTTTTGTGCCTCAGATGGTCTTGTTGGAGTGTTTTGTGCCTTAGTTGGTCTTGTTGGAGTGTTTTGTGCCTCAGATGGTCTTGTTGGAGTGTTTTGTGCCTTAGTTGGTCTTGTTGGAGTGTTTTGTGCCTTAGTTGGTCTTGTTGGAGTGTTTTGTGCCTTAGTTGGTCTTGTTGGAGTGTTTTGTGCCTCAGATGGTCTTGTTGGAGTGTTTTGTGCCTCAGATGGTCTTGTTGGAGTGTTTTGTGCCTCAGATGGTCTTGTTGGAGTGTTTTGTGCCTTAGTTGGTCTTGTTGGAGTGTTTTGTGCCTTAGTTGGTCTTGTTGGAGTGTTTTGTGCCTTAGTTGGTATTGTTGGAGTGTTTTGTGCCTCAGATGGTCTTGTTGGAGTGTTTTGTGCCTTAGTTGGTTTTGTTGGAGTGTTTTGTGCCTCAGATGGTCTTGTTGGAGTGTTTTGTGCCTTAGTTGGTATTGTTGGAGTGTTTTGTGCCTCAGATGGTCTTGTTGGAGTGTTTTGTGCCTTAGTTGGTCTTGTTGGAGTGTTTTGTGCCTTAGTTGGTTTTGTTGGAGTGTTTTGTGCCTCAGATGGTCTTGTTGGAGTGTTTTGTGCCTTAGTTGGTATTGTTGGAGTGTTTTGTGCCTCAGATGGTCTTGTTGGAGTGTTTTGTGCCTTAGTTGGTCTTGTTGGAGTGTTTTGTGCCTTAGTTGTTCTTGTTGGAGTGTTTTGTGCCTTAGTTGGTCTTGTTGGAGTGTTTTGTGCCTTAGTTGGTCTTGTTGGAGTGTTTTGTGCCTTAGTTGGTCTTGTTGGAGTGTTTTGTGCCTTAGTTGGTATTGTTGGAGTGTTTTGTGCCTCAGATGGTCTTGTTGGAGTGTTTTGTGCCTCAGATGGTCTTGTTGGAGTGTTTTGTGCCTTAGTTGGTCTTGTTGGAGTGTTTTGTGCCTCAGATGGTCTTGTTGGAGTGTTTTGTGCCTTAGTTGGTCTTGTTGGAGTGTTTTGTGCCTTAGTTGGTCTTGTTGGAGTGTTTTGTGCCTTAGATGGTCTTGTTGGAGTGTTTTGTGCCTTAGTTGGTCTTGTTGGAGTGTTTTGTGCCTTAGTTGGTATTGTTGGAGTGTTTTGTGCCTCAGATGGTCTTGTTGGAGTGTTTTGTGCCTCAGATGGTCTTGTTGGAGTGTTTTGTGCCTCAGATGGTCTTGTTGGAGTGTTTTGTGCCTTAGTTGGTCTTGTTGGAGTGTTTTGTGCCTCAGATGGTCTTGTTGGAGTGTTTTGTGCCTTAGTTGGTCTTGTTGGAGTGTTTTGTGCCTTAGTTGGTCTTGTTGGAGTGTTTTGTGCCTTAGTTGGCCTTGTTGGAGTGTTTTGTGCCTCAGATGGTCTTGTTGGAGTGTTTTGTGCCTCAGATGGTCTTGTTGGAGTGTTTTGTGCCTTAGTTGGTCTTGTTGGAGTGTTTTGTGCCTTAGTTGGTCTTGTTGGAGTGTTTTGTGCCTTAGTTGGTCTTGTTGGAGTGTTTTGTGCCTTAGTTGGCCTTGTTGGAGTGTTTTGTGCCTCAGATGGTCTTGTTGGAGTGTTTTGTGCCTCAGATGGTCTTGTTGGAGTGTTTTGTGCCTTAGTTGGTCTTGTTGGAGTGTTTTGTGCCTTAGTTGGTCTTGTTGGAGTGTTTTGTGCCTTAGTTGGTCTTGTTGGAGTGTTTTGTGCCTCAGATGGTCTTGTTGGAGTGTTTTGTGCCTCAGTTGGTCTTGTTGGAGTGTTTTGTGCCTCAGTTGGTCTTGTTGGAGTGTTTTGTGCCTTAGTTGGTCTTGTTGGAGTGTTTTGTGCCTTAGTTGGTCTTGTTGGAGTGTTTTGTGCCTTAGTTGGTCTTGTTGGAGTGTTTTGTGCCTTAGTTGGTCTTGTTGGAGTGTTTTGTGCCTTAGTTGGTCTTGTTGGAGTGTTTTGTGCCTTAGTTGGTCTTGTTGGAGTGTTTTGTGCCTCAGATGGTCTTGTTGGAGTGTTTTGTGCCTTAGTTGGTCTTGTTGGAGTGTTTTGTGCCTTAGTTGGTCTTGTTGGAGTGTTTTGTGCCTCAGATGGTCTTGTTGGAGTGTTTTGTGCCTCAGATGGTCTTGTTGGAGTGTTTTGTGCCTCAGATGGTCTTGTTGGAGTGTTTTGTGCCTCAGATGGTCTTGTTGGAGTGTTTTGTGCCTCAGATGGTCTTGTTGGAGTGTTTTGTGCCTTAGTTGGTCTTGTTGGAGTGTTTTGTGCCTCAGATGGTCTTGTTGGAGTGTTTTGTGCCTTAGTTGGTCTTGTTGGAGTGTTTTGTGCCTTAGTTGGTCTTGTTGGAGTGTTTTGTGCCTTAGTTGGTCTTGTTGGAGTGTTTTGTGCCTCAGATGGTCTTGTTGGAGTGTTTTGTGCCTTAGTTGGTCTTGTTGGAGTGTTTTGTGCCTTAGTTGGTCTTGTTGGAGTGTTTTGTGCCTTAGTTGGTCTTGTTGGAGTGTTTTGTGCCTCAGATGGTCTTGTTGGAGTGTTTTGTGCCTTAGTTGTTCTTGTTGGAGTGTTTTGTGCCTTAGTTGGTCTTGTTGGAGTGTTTTGTGCCTTAGTTGGTCTTGTTGGAGTGTTTTGTGCCTTAGATGGTCTTGTTGGAGTGTTTTGTGCCTTAGTTGGTCTTGTTGGAGTGTTTTGTGCCTTAGTTGGTCTTGTTGGAGTGTTTTGTGCCTCAGATGGTCTTGTTGGAGTGTTTTGTGCCTCAGATGGTCTTGTTGGAGTGTTTTGTGCCTTAGTTGGTCTTGTTGGAGTGTTTTGTGCCTTAGTTGGCCTTGTTGGAGTGTTTTGTGCCTCAGATGGTCTTGTTGGAGTGTTTTGTGCCTCAGATGGTCTTGTTGGAGTGTTTTGTGCCTTAGTTGGTCTTGTTGGAGTGTTTTGTGCCTTAGTTGGTCTTGTTGGAGTGTTTTGTGCCTTAGTTGGTCTTGTTGGAGTGTTTTGTGCCTCAGATGGTCTTGTTGGAGTGTTTTGTGCCTCAGATGGTCTTGTTGGAGTGTTTTGTGCCTCAGTTGGTCTTGTTGGAGTGTTTTGTGCCTTAGATGGTCTTGTTGGAGTGTTTTGTGCCTCAGATGGTCTTGTTGGAGTGTTTTGTGCCTCAGATGGTCTTGTTGGAGTGTTTTGTGCCTCAGATGGTCTTGTTGGAGTGTTTTGTGCCTTAGATGGTCTTGTTGGAGTGTTTTGTGCCTTAGTTGGTCTTGTTGGAGTGTTTTGTGCCTTAGTTGGTCTTGTTGGAGTGTTTTGTGCCTTAGTTGGTCTTGTTGGAGTGTTTTGTGCAGATCCAACAACCGAAATGGCCATAACAGTGGCACATATTTACACTTACGACCCTAGGCGTCATCTAGTAAACTGCTGAATGAAAATTTAACATAAAAACAAAGATGGAAATGCATCGTGTCAAAAACCGTCACCTTAGCATTTAATATCAAAATCATAGAAATGTCTCGTTAAGGTTTTTTTCTTGTAAGTAAGGTAAGCGTACAGGCTCTTGAGAGCCTCTTGTTTACTGATTGGTCTATGCTGGTATTAGACCTATAATTCACATACTGTAGACCTACAGCCAAATAATAGAGTACTTCACATGTTGTACATTATATTCCTACTTTACAACGTTTTGAAGATTTGCAGTAGTATATAATAACCTAAATAGGTTTTAATAAAAACGATTGTGTATTTGCAGCAATCCTGAAGCATTGGGTGGACTCCATATTGACCTACTGTGGAGAAGACGATGATGACATTCTCCCTGTGATATTATTTGTAGCAACTAACAGAGACAAGATACATAAGGTAAATATGTATACTTGAAAATATTCCCCTGCTTACATGGTATTAGTTGACAACGGCCTCTTAGTTATTTGAGCATAGGGGAATCTTTTAGCATTTTTTGCTCATACTTAGAAACCAAGTTTCGTTGAGTAATGAGAGACCCCTCAAAACGAGCAGAATAATTTCAGCTTTATCACATTAAATTTTCGGGGAGTTATGTCAGACAATATTTTTTGCAAATTTCGAAACCCGGAAGGGTACTCAAAGAAACTCACACAAAACACTTAAAATAGTCCAAAAATGGGCTTTGCACAATTGGCTAAAAAAACAGCCAATACATTTAACAAATTATATAAATTTATTGATAAATTACATATGAACTTGCTTTTAAAATACAGCGCAAATATCAAAATTCCATCGAATAATAAATCCACTGTCCATACTACAGTTCGGGGCAGCCAAATATCAAAATAAGAACTAATTTCCTCAGTCAATGTTCATTAACAGAGCCGTTGTCAGTTCCCATCAAATACAGAAATTGATGGGAGTTATCCCAGCTGTGTTTATAGGTGAGAATATGTGTTATTTAGTTCTACAAGGTAGCGTTACAGCCTACATTCAGGGTTAAAAACTTAATTCACTGACACACCAGTAACTCTACAAGACCTTAAACTACATACAAGAAACCAAACATTTGGGTACTTTGCATCAGTGTGAGTGCTGCACATGCGTAAACTGACACTGCTTTTTTAAAGTGTAGTACTTGTGTTACATCAGGTTATTGCGTCCATGTAAAGTGTCCACTATCGATATTAGTTAGATTATTCCGCCAATGTAAAGTGTCCACTTTCGATATTTGTTAGGTCATTCCGTACATCTAAAGGGTCCACTTTCGATATTAGTTAGGTTATTCCTTACATGTAAAGTGTCCTATTCGATATTAGTTAGGTTATTCGGCCCATGTAAAGTGTCCACTTTCGATATTATGTCTTTCGTTGTCAAAATTTAGCTGTTTAACCATTGGTAAACGTGTCAATCTTTACATATTAAAACGTTTTCTTGATATATTGTATATTGATTTTTCTTGCACATGCACCGGACATACCATTGTTTGCATAGAACAAGGTCATGTTTTACAGAATGACAAAAATTAAATACGCTGCAAAATGAACTTACACAAAACGGGTTGTATGTTTTAAAATCACTATATTCAAAGATTCATAGTTTTAACTAAAAATATTTACATACAGGTCTTAGGTGCAAACACACCGAACTTATCTGTAAATCATGAAAACGCAGTGCGTGGTTAAGTAATTTGCATATGCAGTGTCTCACCAATCAAATCAAACACTAATATATTCTCGGAACGTCTTTAGTTTTATTATGAGCGCAACCAGTGGGATCAGCTATTTGGCATGTATACTAGCCCGGAGCCTACAATTACTAGACAATGTCGTTGAGTCGTGCCTTAATTTCGATCCCTGTCATATGTAAATAACCCGTTGTTTTATTGTTTCGTGCATTAGGAAGCATATAGTCGCAGCTTTGTCCGTCTCTTCGTTCATCTTTTCGTCCTTCCATAATTTCATCTGTCACGTTGACTATAAAAATCGATGTTGGCTAGATTGTGATGAGTAGGAATCCAGTCTACAAAAACAATGACACTACCTAACTTTAGTTATAGAGGCATTTGTCTTGTGTGCAAAACAATTTTAAAAACTTCTGAATGGACTGAATTCAAACTTGCTGTAGATGACGAGTAGGGAAGGACAACATGGCTTATATGGAATATACAATGTAATGATCTGATTATCGCGTATTTAACTGCAACAATATTAGAGAACAATTAAATAGTGAACGAAGTAGGTAAAATAAAACTTGATAGAACTTCACACATAATTAGAACAAACCAGGGCTGATATGGGTTTGCATTGAAAATGAATTTCAGTTATTTTTACTGTGTTTTTAAAGTGCATGGCTGATATAGATTTTGCATTGAAAATCCAGATCAGGCCTTATATTGGCCCTGGACTGCTACAAAACAATACAGGTAAATAGTATCAGCCATTAAAAAATAAACATTTTATTTATAAATATTTGATTAAATATATAATCACACGCCATTTCCCATACCGGTGTTGGTATCATCCAGCATTATTATAGACCAGGGGGGAAGGTTAAGCCCTCTTCCAGTATAGGCCTGTAAACTGAAAACAGTCAGAAAAAGGTCAAAGTTTTGATAGACAATAATCACAGGAAAAATGTGACATTTAAAAAAATGTGACATATTTTTATCTAATACTGTTTACCATAAAATATATTTGTTTTATTTCAAGTGCATTGATATCTAGAGCACAAATTGCGTTTTATGTGATAAAATTTATCAATAAGTTATGATGTATATTTAAATGAAAATTATGAAAATATTTAATTTAGTTTTCATTTGCCCGTAACTTAACTTTTATCCAAATTAGGTTTTGTGGGTTTAAAAATATTAAAAAAAAATATCTTAAAACTCAAACCATCAAACTTGCTAACAGCTCAGTCATAATGTAAATGTAAATATACCCAGGTAACCAAAAGATTAAAAAAGAAATTTACATTTCATAAAAAACAGTCAACAAAAAGACAACTTATTAACGCTTATATTTTAATTTTTTATCCATGACATTTTTGTCCTGTAACTATTCATCCATGACTGTTTGTCCTGTTTCTTTTTTGTCCTGTGCCTTTTTGTCCTGTGACTCTTGTCCTGTCACTTTTTATCCATGACTTTTTTCCGTGACTTTTTTGTCCTGTAACTTTTTATTCGTCTTTTTTTTCCTGCGCTTTTTTATCATGTGTATTTTTATCCATGACTGTTTTCCGTTACTATTTTCCTGTGATTTTCTTCTGTTACTTTCTTCCGTGTCCTGTGACTTTTTTTCCTGTGACTTTTTTTCCTGTGACTTTTTTCTTGTGACTGTTTTATCCAGTGACTTTATTTCTTTTTTTATCCTGTGACTATTTCGTCCTTTGACTTTTTATCCGTGACTTTTTGTCCTGTACCATTTTTGTCTATTGAATCTTTTGTCTGTGACTTTTTATCCATGACTTTTTTCCGTGACTTTTTTCCGTGACATTTTGTCCTGTGATTGTTTTTGTCCTGACATGTTGCCGTGACTTTTTCCTTTGACTTTTCCTGTGAGTTTTTTTATTCTGTGACTGTTTTATCCTATGACTTTTTTGTCCTGTAACTTTTCCCGTAACTATTTACCTGTGACTTTTTTATCCTGCGATTGTTTTACTCTGACTTTTTTGTCCTGTAACTTTTTATCCGTGACTTTTTGTCTGTGTCTTATTTGTCTAGTGACTCTTTCAGTCTGTTTAGCTTGCCTGAATCAAAGGTGTCAGGTGAGCTATTGTCATCACTTTGTGTCCGTCAGGGTCGTCGTTGTCGTAGTTGTCGTCTGCATCTGTAAACTTTTTATTTTACATTTTAATCTTCTTCTCTAAAACCACTAGGCCAATTGAAAACACACCTGTCCATAATGATCATTTGATGGCCCTTTACAAAGTTTGTTTTTTATTTGGATTGGAAAACAAATATAGTCGCCACCGCAGGAAATAGTTTAACATAGGACCCTATAAGAAACAGTTAAAAAGGCTTCTCTAAAATCAGTTAACCAATCAAAACAAAACTTACCAGCAATATTATTTGGAAGGTCCTTTATAAATTTTATGTTTTCTATGCCTATCGGAAATTCGAAATGGCTGCCACTGCAGGACTAAGTTTAACATAGGACCACAAGGGAAACAGGTTTAAAAGGCTTTTTCGTTGAAACCGGTAAACCAATGGAAACACAACTTATTAGCAATTGTTTGGATGGTCCTCTTTAAAGATTGTTTTTTATCCAAATCGGAAATTCAAAATGGCGACTACCGCAATACTTGGTTTAACCTTTGGACCCGATGGGAAAAAAGTTTATAATTGCTTCTTCTCTGAAATTGATTGACCAATCGAAACAAACCTTAGTAACAATATGTGTTTCATGATCCTTTATACTGATTATATTTTTATGCCAATTGGAAAATCAAAATGACCGCCACCGCAGAAAATTTTAAAAGGCTTCCTCTCTGAAACCGGTTACCCAGTCGAAACAAAACATACTAGCAATATTGTTTGGCTGGTCCTCTATAACGTTCATGTTTTAATCCCAATTTGAAATGGCCGCCACCGCAGGACTTGGTTTAACACAGAACCCTTTGGAAAAATTTCTAAAAGGCTTCTTCTCTGAAATGATTAACCAATAGATGCAAAACTTACTGGCGATATTGTTCTGATGGTCTTCTTTAAAGTTTATGTTTTTTTATTGCCAATTGGAAATTTAAAATAGCCGTCACCGCATAATTTAATTTAACATAGGACTCTATGGACAAATTTTGAAAAAAAATCTTCTCTAAATCCGGTTAACCAATGGAAACTCAACTTACTAGCAATACTGTTTGGATGGTCCTCTTTAAAGTTTATTGAAAATTACAGGACTTAATTTAACATCAAGGAAATGCCATCTTCATTGCCTATAAAAAAACCGGTAAGCGATACAGGCACTCAAGAGCTTCTGGTTCAATGAGGAATTTGTATGGGCATATGTTCTTACAATTTTCAAATCAAAATCTATTCACAGCGTGGCCAAGAAAGATGGATACCATTTAATCGATATCTGCTTGATGCTAGATTTCGGGATGTAAAAATCTTATACTCCATTATTCTGAAAAACAAGAGATCTTATGACATACAGCATGTATGAAAAGGCTAGGTAGTTTTATAATTGAGAACATTTTATTTCTATGTAACAATGAGTAATACAAATACTTTAAAATATTTATTTGTTAGTCTAATCATTATAAAGCATTACACTAGGATACCCACTAGACAACAGATGCCAAAGAATTAACCATAATACAATTATCTTTATAATGTAGTATTTATAAATATTATTGATAGTACTTAAGTTCTTGCCACACGATAATGTGTCAAGATTATTCTATTAACAGAAACAAACTTCCCTTGACTTTTACTTGAACAAATAATCAGTTAGCATGCGCGTTTAGATGTTGTTACGTAAGTCGCTGCTCTGGGGTCCTAGTAGGCAAGTAGTCCTCTTCTATTGATCATGTGCCTGTCAACACTGAGGTTGATAGTTCGAGTCTCACTGCGGCAATGTATGCTCCAATTCAACCCTGTGTCGGACGTTTTCACCGGTAACTCAGGCTTCCTACCGCAATACTAAATAGACGCCATGATATAGCAAACAAAGTTTGTAATCCTGTTCAAACATGTATGGAGTAAACTGCTGAAGCTGCATTTATGTAGAATCAGCAAAAATTTTTACGATGGTTTAAGAATGAACAAAAACCAAGGGTTGTATAATGAGGTTGATCTTGCAATATATAATATACGAATTCAAATTATTCTACTCAATGAGTGTTATTGGAGAGTAATTTTTTAGCAGTTGTGACTATGATGTGTCTAGAGTGATGTGACTGAATTATACTCTTCATACTTCAATATGGTGCATTTAAAGTGGGGACATGATAATTCATGTCTGCTTAAAAATGTTCCGTAAACATGACCACATATAGTAGAACATTATGTTGTAGTAATATAAATTCCAATAATATCTATTGTGGGTTAAAGATTAAAATAATACTAGAACAGCAGCATAAATTGATTAATTATTGGTTGTTTAACGTCCATCAGAGCAATATACATGTATTCAGGACGAGAAGAAACAATCAAGCAATTCTGATGTTAACAGATGCACTTTTAAAACAAGTTCTCAAACGAGCAACAATAAAGAATATAAATGAATATAAATGATGTAAAATTGTTTGGGTAACAATGATAACTTTTAATAAATTTCAAGAATAAGAACGTTGAAAATTCGTAAATTTGTATTCAATTGATGTTTAATTTATGTTAATTATTGTCTTTCTCTAACTTCAAATAGTTTTAGAAAATGATGATCTCAATCAACGACGTTATTCTCAAATAATTACATTTTCTGTACAATATTGATGTGTCTTGTATATTAAAAACTCATCTGTTACCTCTTTCCTAACCTAATATGCAGTATATAGTTTTCTGTTTTGGTTTAAGACAAGTTGTTGAATGCAACACGTTTTGTGACGTCTTCTTTTCAACAGATAATGTTCCAAAATATCCACACAGAAATTGATTGAAATGTTTATTTTGAATTGGTTTACCTCATTTAAAGAGTCAATTTTACAACTTTGCACTAGTCAAGTATATACAAACGCATGCCTATAATACACATCTTTCAAAAAAATGATGACATTCTTTTTATAATAATGGTGAACAAGACGTTATTTTATCTTTTTTTTTTCGCTATCTGTTTTTTATTGTTTGTCTTTTGAATTTGATACTTTAAATAATTACTTCTTTTATTTTAATAAATAGTGTTTGCTACTTTTTGCGGTAAAAAGAACATTTTTGATGGGTTGCACGAAGTGCAAACCCGAGTTATAGTATGGAAGTCTGCCGGATAGGCGGGCCGGCGGGCTGACGGGCAGGCAAAATAGGGTATCTATTATGTGTTATCACTCCTCCTACAGTTTTTGACCCACATCTCTGAAACTTCAAATAAAGATGACACATGTATTGAAGTTGTGCATTTGCTTATATGGCATTGTTCTAGGTTTTTTCCCAATTTTCCAGACTTTTGAACTTTTTCAGAACGTTTGCAGAAGATGGTACCTATTTTGTGTAATCAACTCCTCCTACAGTTTTCGACCCATATCTCTAAATCTTTACAGAAAGATTGCACATGTATTAACGTTGTGTACCTGTTATTATGCAATTCTTCCAGGATTTTTTTCGCTAATTTTCCAGACTTGGGAACTTAGTCATATTTCAGAACATTTGCAGAAGACGGTATCAATTTTGTGTAATCAACTCGTCCTACATTTTTTTACACAGACCTAAAACCTTCTACCAACAAATTGTAAACCATTCCCTATTTATCAAGGTACTTGGGTTTGCAACCCGGCCATTTCAGACTTTTGCGATATTTAGATTATAACCTACCACCTGTTTTACCAAGTTACTTCATAGGTATTGCTAGTGGCGAAGAATATGCTCACCCATTTGTAACATTCGGACCTCTTTGTTCTGCAAATATCATACAGTAAACATAATTCTTGATGTGCTTGAAATAATTGTAATATTTAATGAAGAGAGACATCCATCCATCCGCCTTTATTTCCGTTCTTCTGTCCATCATAATTTTGTCTGACACATTGACTTCAAGCTTGTAGGTTGGATAGAAAGTGCAGTGTACGAGAACCAAAAATCTACCTACATTAGTTTTAAGTTTCTATTTTCATGGGAAATGATGGATGGATTACTTTGCAATTTGTTTTATTAGTGACTGGTGATTAGTTGAAGTGTTATTTCTTGGTGCACTGACAAATCATGTAGTAAATTTAAAACCAATTTTATTGCGATATTTTGCAAATAATTCTGTGATTAACCGGTTAACTGTGATATGTCGCCTACCCTAGAGAATTGTTGAATGCACTATACTGCTCTCTTTTATTGTCAATTGTGTACATTGTAGATCATGTTTCTGTGTCGCTCTTGTTACAATAAAATATTGTCAACTCTTATATTTAATTTTAAGGATCAACATTTAAAGAAGATCAAAGAATTTAACGATGGCCTAACAAAGATGTTCCAAAACCATGAACGTCAACAACGTATTGATTACAATGACATATTCTTCATAAATGCAACAGACGCAAATGATCGAGAAGTTATCCGATTAAAGGAAAAGTATGTTGATATTGCGTTTAAGCAGAAATCATGGGGTAAACGAATGCCAATGGCTTGGGTTCCTTTGGACCTCCAAATGAATGCAATGAAAGAAAACAACATCAGTCTCATTTCGAAAAAGGAACTGGAAGAAGTGAATACAGCCAATGATGACCTTGCATTAACGAAAGAACAACTGGATCACTTTTTACAAGAACAACATTCATCGGGAAAGATTCTGTACTTTGAAGGTCATGGACTAGGGAAGTATATCATAGTACAACCAACAGCATTGGTGGATATCTTGAGATCATTTATCACAGATGAGATGTTTTGGCCAAAAGACAGCAAACTAACTAGAATCTTAAAAGAAATGACAAAGTCTGGAAAAATAAAGAAAATGGATTTATTCAAGTTGTGGTCACAGAAAGAATTCCATCAGCACATGCCTAGTGATGATTTTAAAGAGTTTATTTCCCATGTACTCGTTCATTTAGACTTACTTGTAGAACCAAATACTCGCGAAAATACTTGCGATTACTATCTTGTACCATGTGCTGTAAAAGATACGCCTCCAAAAACAGAATTTGGTGATCAAATGGTTGGAGATACCAAAACAATTTGCTTATCATATAAACTATTAAAATCATCTATACCCTCAGCGCTGTCCTTCAAGCTAATTGGTGCTGCAATGAATATTTGGCCACTGAAGGAAACAGAAAATGGCATTTGTTTGTATCACAAAGCTGCAATATTTTGTATTGACAAATCCAATACCTTGCATATTTTGGTCCAAAATAATCAGGTAATGGTGTGTCTAAAGATTGAAACATCAAACAATTTTATATCTCCAGATATTGCATCATGTGTGCAAGATTGCTTAACACTTACTCTGAGAACTGCCCTCGAGTTCTACCACACTAGTTTTGGAAATGTGGTTTCAAAATTAACAATTGCAGATTTGTTTAAAATAGAAGCGATGCACAAATGTGAATCAGAGATTTGCTATATTTCACTGACAGAAACAAAAATAAATCCTCGGTGGAAATGTAGTTTGGGAAAAGAACATAGAACTAAGTTTCCTTTGTACTGGACATATAAGGTATGTACACTACGCTTAATAATTCATTGAAATAAAATACATTTGTGCTTCAGAACTACATTTGTATACAAACATCCCAAAATATGATACTAGTATACATGAATTTTAAAGCAGGGAGCATATGTGTTGCTCACAGGATCTATCATAATTTGCTTCCATCGTCATCGGAGTACGTGCTATATTATATATTACATTATCTTCTTTGAACCACTGGGCTCATTCAAGCCAGACTTGGTTACGATGTTGTTTGTATGGATAGTCTCCTACCCATTTTTCTAGTTTTAATTAGAAATCCAAGATAGCTCTCTTTAACTGGAAATGTACACTAAAGTTGGTCAGTTTATAACTTAGATTGCAGTCTGATTTTTCCGTCGTTTACAGAGAAACATAATGGATAGAGAGCTTGTTGTACAAAGGATCATTTGGCAAGGATAATTTAACAAATATCCCAAATATCCAAAAAGGACCAATATATTGTTGTTTTCTATACCATTGTTATTGAACACCGTTGTTATTTAATATGAAAGAACAACAAAAATCGCTAAAAGAACTGTCAGATTGATCAACACTTTATATGAATCACGACTTAAAGGTCTGAATCCGATTTTTCAGATAGCTAGATTCTAAGACTCACATGGTGCAATTAATAAAAGTAATGGAAGTGATTTTACTTAATTACATTAAATATTTAATATGTTGACTTTATTTAAGACGTGAATTTAAGTGTCCAAGTTTTTGTTTTATATAACAATGTTTCAACGTGTATTGTTGTAATAAAAGTCATTTTTACCACGTGTGTGCAGTTGTGTATATTGTTTCCAAAATCTCCAATAATTGTTTATCTTTTGTTTGAAGGGACAACAGAATTGTCACGAAGACTGTGAAGGTATATTTACATGTATTTTGAAATCGGAAGTTAGGGAAAAGTTATTTTAAGAGTTCGAAATTACCAAAAATATTTGTTTTACTGACTTTACAAATATAATACATATCAATGTCAAGTAAGCTTTGATATCATTTGAAACAATCTGATTTCATTGTTTGCCAAAAATGTTTCTTCAATGGAAACGTTAGATACGACAGAGTACCATGGAAATCTTCATTTAATATTTAAGTTAGAATATTTGTCACAGTGTGATACATTTTAAGACAATAGTTATATACAATGTAGTAAAAATGTTAAATAAGTACAGTTAAGCAACAAAAAATGTCTTGCATTAATATGCGTTTCCAAGATTTTCAAATTAATTCCATTGCTTTAGATTTAAGGCTAAAGGCTGATGAATTAATAAATCACCAATTCTCAACAGTTATGTTATATCACTATGTTTTATTGAGTTATGGTGATTTGACATCACATTTGGATAAATGTCACAAGGATAAGAAAACTGGCGTCACAAATACCAATTTTAAAAATATAATCTTGCTACAATTCATATAGAGTCAAACTAACAGAGAGTGATATTAATAGAAAATAAGATGAAACTTCCATGGAGTCATTGGCATTAGGTTGTGCAAAATATCAGAAAAACCTTGAAAATGTCTAATGATTAATAGTCTCAACGTGACAGAAACAAATACTGGAAAGAGAGAAAGTAAACATTTAATATCTATTTTACAGGTCTTGATGAACAGTGTTTAAGTTTATGCCCAGAAGACAAACATCTTGCTAGGTTGGCCCGTTGTTTGGAAATACAAGAGTTATATGATAGTGTCATCATGTTGGGACTATCAAGGAAAGACTGGAACGACTTTGAATACAAACATCGAGGTCAAGGAGTAGAGCCACTGATGATGGAAATCGATATTTTGTGTCATTGGAAAAGAAAAATTGCAGCTAAACCTTCTTTCAAGGATTTGTATGAGGCTTTGAAAGGAATTAGACCAAAGCACATTCTTTGTCAGGTTAGTAACATGTATAGGAGATAAGAATAAAAATAATATCTTTCTACATTTATGACAGCTTCTTAAATTCATGAAAATATATAAAAGTGCTGTAGGCCTCCTTTAAAAAACAACATTGTAATTGTGTGTGGGCATACTCTACACGCACACTTCCACCGTCATTTTTCCAACAAAGATGTTTATTAGTACTTAATTAAGAAAGGTAAGTAATTATACCCCCGCTCGACAGAGTCGGGGGTATATATTGGTCCTCATGTCCGTCCATCCTTCCGGCCGTCCGATCGTCAGTCCACATTTGGTTTCCGGATGATAATTCAAAAAAGTTTACATTCGATTTGAATGAAACTTTGGAATATTGTTATATATCAGTTTGGTAAAAAGCCAATCGATATTGGGTGAAATCCGTCAAATTTCAAGGTCACAGTCCACAAAAAACTTTAAAAATTTTTACAAAAAAAATTGTTTCTAGACCATAACTCAAAAAGTTTGCATGTGATTTGAATGAAACTTTGGGATATTGTTATATATCAGGTTGGTAAGAAGCCTATCGATTTTGGGGGAAATTCGTCAAATTTCTAGGTCAGAGTCCACAAAAACTTTAGAAATTTTTACAAAAGCTGGGTTATTATTGACAGCTCAATCGACTTTGTCTAGTTTTTTAATCTATTTAAATATTGTCTCATCTTTTAAGTAATTGACGATTTTCCAATTTAAAAAACGCCACCTAGTGCCCAATTCCGGTACTATAAACTGCGGCCATTATGCCGCAATTTGTCCTGTTGAAAACTTTTGAAATGGACAATTGTCTTTGATAAATTTGCACGCTTCATGTGAATGACATGTGTCAATATTTCTGAGAAAGAATGTCATTTTAACTCCCTGTTGTGTTAACATGATCGTGAATTAATAATCTGATGTTTATTTGCTCATTTACCTGATGCTAATTAAAGGTAGAACCCCAGCTGTTTTATAACTTGATTAAACAAGTTTATCAGTGACATCATAACATTCAAACTCACCTGTTGCCTATGGCTATAGTAACATTCTGCCATGATTTTAATTAATGAAAATTTTATGGCTGAGACCAACAATAAAAAAATAATACAAAATCTTTATTTCAATTATCATAGTCCTTTAGGGATGACAGCCGCAGTTTTTTTTAACCGGAAGTAAAACTGGAAATGGGTCAATTAATTCAGAATATTAATACTGTCTCAAATTTATACGTTTCAGGTATTAAGAGAGGATAGAACAGTTTTTGGTAAGTAAAACATGTCAGATTTATTTGTGGTTGCCTGTAACAGTCGGATTTTGTCTTTGCACCTTGAAAAGCCTTGAATAACCTGATTCTGACGAAACCTTAGATTTCAATTGAATTACCTGATTTTATCTTTGCATATTTGATAGCATGTTTCTTCATTTGCACATTAAGGGCTTTTTCGTGTCTTTTCACGTTGAATTGACTAATTCGGGTTCTGCGATGTGAATTGCCTGTCTTTGTATCGTGAAGCCTGATCTTGTCTTTGCACCTTTAATAGTCTAAATTTGTCTGCGCAGTGAATAGCCTGATTCTGTCTTTGACCCTGTAATAACCTTATCTTGTGTTTGCGCTTTAAGCCTACAGTTTTTATCCCTGCATCTTGAATAACCTGACCATGTTTTCCACTTTGAATAGTCTTTGCACCTACAAGACCCTGATCCTGTCTTTGCATCTTAAATAGCCTGATTTTGTCTCTGCACCTACAATAGCCTGATTCTGTCTTTGCATCTTAGATAGCCAAATTGTTTACTTGCACATACAACTGCCTGATTGTGTCTTTGACCCTTAAATAGCCTTATCTTGTATGTGCACTAACCACCAGATTTTATCCCTGCATCTTGAATAACCTGGCCATGTCTTTCTACTTTGAATCTCCTGATTCTGTCTTTGCTCATACAATAGTCTGATTCTGTCTTTGCAGCTTAGATACCCTGATTCTGTCTTTGCATCTTAGATAGCCGAATTCTGCCTTTGCACCTACATTGGCATGATTATGCCTTTGCACCCGAGAAAGCCAGATTTTTTTTTTCGTACTACATCACCCACATCCCACCCCCACCAACCCACCAAATCAAATTTAACCACTTGTATCTGACAAAAGAGCATTACCTTCAATACATTTACAGTTTTAGCAAATTTGTTGAGAATAGCTCAAATGAACCTTCGTGTTATTTAATACCTGACAATTACCTGACACGAAGATTCATGTAAGCTACTATAATCATGTCTTCAATAAACGATGAGTAAAAATCAGACAAAACCATGAAGAAAAAAAAAGAGGACAACAGCACAACAAAAGCTGAGTAACACGAAATACTAAAACCCGGAGTTGAGTTTAGGTGCTCTGGAAGGGCTAGCAGCAGCTGCTCCATGCGTAGCACCGGTAATATCCCTAAGGTTACAATTGGTAATTAGTCTTCTCCGGATTAGTCTTAATCCAGTAAGAAGGATGGAAAGTGGCTACGCCAAGTGGAAAACAAATGAATGGATATTCCAAAAGGATCGTTTGTGACAGATTTTCCGCAACGGTCATTTGTGACACAGATACTCCATAACGATGATCTGTGACACATATATTCCGTAAGGATCATTTGTGACATTTTCCGTAACGGTCATTTGTGCCATAGATACTCAGTAACGGTAATTTGTGACACAGATACTCCATAACGATCATTTGTGACACATATACTCCATAACGGTCATTTGTGACAGATACTCCATAACGGTCATTTGTGACCCATATACTCCGTAACGGTCATTTGTGACACAGATACTCCCTAACGGTCATTTGTGACACAGATACTCAGTAACGGTCATTTGTGACACAGACACTCCGTAACGGTCATTTGGGACACATATACTCCATAACGGTCATTTGGGACACAGATACTCAGTAACGGTCATTTGTGACACAGATACTCATAACGGTCATTTGTGACACAGATACTCATAACGGTCATTTGTGACACAGATACTCCGTAACGGTCATTTGATTGATTGATTGATTAATGGTGTTTAACGCCCGAGCAGCAATATTTCAGCTATATTCAGGCGATGAACATGAAATGGATGATAAAGTGACGTGAAATGATGATTAATGAAAATGGGATGGGACACAAGGAAAAATAGGGGTAACGGATTTTAGATTGCCACTGGCAAATGGGAGGATGGATAGGGTCGGGCAATTTAGCCTCCTGTAGCGGGATCGAAATCCCTACTCATAGCGAATACTACAGCAGCGTTCTTTAACGTGCGAGGAACGTTGCATTTTTCCCAACACGGTGCACTAATATGGTTTGCGGTCAGGTTTTCCGTATTATGGCCTGACAACCCCAGCTTGCCAGGGGTACCCCATTCAACCACCTGGGGCACACATCCCAGTCGGTCTTTAGGCAAACCGACCTGACACGCCGGTCAGGGTACTGGGCGCTATTTAGTCGCCTTTTACGACTGCGGTCTATTCTTTTGGTCATTTGTAACACAGATACTGCGTAACGGTCATTTGTGACACAGATACTCCGTAACGGTTCTGGTTAATGAAATATTCAAGAATAATTACATAAAGTATGTGTTGTTTATATTTTAGATGTGAAAGGTGAGATATTGCAAGGCCCTCCAGACAATGATACACTGTTAGATCTGTCCAGGCAGATTGGAAATTGCGCAATTCATCTTGGTGTTGAGTTAGGTATAGATTTCTGTGAAATTCAGGAAACCATGTATGATTACAAGAAGATGTCACAGCAAAATTACGATATTCTAAAGAAGTGGAAAGAAGCTCCACATGGTCACAATAAAACAATTCGTTATCTAATGCACGTACTTAGGATTGTTAATCCCGTTGGCTTCAAATTTCTGCAAGAAAAGTATAACATTGTTTAAGTTATATATGTTGCTTGGAAATGTCTTATGTTTATACTGTAGCATAATTTTTAGATATTAAAAGCCATTGAATTGCCAAAATATCAAATTTGTTTTGAATTGACCACAAGAGACAGGAATAAAAATAAGATCTTACCTAGCCATAAAATAGGAGATGCATGTATTTGTCCATTACATGAATTTAGTACCATATGTGGTTTGTATATTAATGTACAGTTATTAAACTGCACAGAGGGATAAAGCGATTTCATTTATCGTATAACACTGACTATTTTCCAACATGTACATTGTTGAAAGACACAAAATGTCCTTGTATAGAAAACCGGGCGAAAGTAGTCAGTAAAATTTCGAAAATGTACAAGTCACGTCGTGATCTAGCAATATGGAAAACCCAAGAAAATACTAACAACTTAAGTTTTCTAAATACAAATTTGTCACGCCTTTATCTCATAATATAGAACACGGTGGAAAATATTATCTTAGTGATATTCATAGTTCTCATTCTCATATTTATATGGAACACGGTGGGAAATGTTATCTAAGTGATATTAATAGTTCTCATTCTCATATTTATATGGAAGACGATGGGAAATGTTATCTAAGTGATATTAATAGTTCTCATTCTCATATTTATATGAACACGGTGGGAGATGTTATCTACGTGATATTTATAGTTCTCATTCTCATATTTATATGGACACGGTGGGAAATGTTATCTAAGTGATATTAATAGTTCTCATTCCCATATTTATATGGAAGACGGTGGGAAATGTTATCTAAGTGATATTAATAGTTCTCATTCTCATATTTATATGGAACACGGTGGGAGATGTTATCTAAGTGATATTCATAGTTCTCATTCTCATATTTGGACCAGTATTCCTACCTAAAGTCGGGGTTCTCTCCGGGTACTCCGGCTTCCTCACCAATAAAAACTGGACGCCATGAAATAGCTGAAAAATTGCTGAAAGTGGCGTTAACGTCATTCAAACAAACACAAACACATTTGGAACCATTTGGACAAACCGAACTGACGAAAAAATATGTATTTCTCTGGTTCATAAATTATTACTCCATCTGTTTAAAAATAACTTATTTTTTTCTTAAAATGGTAATGTTGGCTACTCAACTGTAAGAAAAACGAACAATAAATGTTCCAGTTTGTTGACTAAATCATTTTAAAAACAGTTTGGTATTTACGTGATATGAAAAAAAAAAGATTTTAACTTAAGCTTTTCATCAGTGTTTATTGTTATAGAGGACAATTGGAGTTTAAATGGTAGCTTTGACAATTTTGTTTTATACAAATGTAGAACTTATGTATTTATATATTAGCACTTTTACCATTTTGTTGAATAATGTAGTAATAATAAATAGTTGAAATATCGAGGTAAAATCATCTAGTTTTGCCAATTCTTATACCCTTGCTTAGAAGAAGGGGTATACTGTTTTACCCTTGCTGTCGCAGTTTTCTAGGCAACTGTATGATGCAAAAGATTGATATTTTGCATATTGCTTTATCCTATAGTACCATATGGTGTATAGCAATTTTATAATCCTTTGTCATCTACTTAATGTTTACCGAATACTTAGATTTTACGAATAGTCGACATGCATGCATAATTTTCGTCGCAGTTTTCTAAGCAACTCTGATCCAGAAACCTGATATTTTGCATATTGCTTTATCCTATAGTACCATATGGTGTATAGCGAGTTTTTGCTCCTTGGACATCTACTTCCATACTTCGCAAAGATGAAAACGAATGGTTAGATTTTCACCGCTCTGATAGATTGGGTGCCGTTCTGATCGATGGGAGAGGTTTAGATGCGATTGATGGTTAGCAAGGTCGCGGACAAATATACCAGATTTTTTGGGGGTCTAAAGGATCTTCATGCACGGGTTCACGTCGCAGAAGAAACTGTAGATGGTGGATTGCTGAGTTCAGTTAGATTACCTCCGTGTATGATGTCGCTGTTCACCAGAATGTTGTTGAAGCTGATGATGTTGACGATGTGTTCACCCTCCGTTTAACCGTTCGTGTCCTGGTCATACGCGTAGATCTTGTGCTCGAAGCCCAACACGGTGTTGATGCTGTTTTCGACGCTAAAGTCCACTCGACAATCTATGGCGAGGGTCAAAGTTGCTCTCAGAGTCGCGCGGTTGGCATCAAGAATGATCTTGGTCTTATGATTGTTGAGACGCAGTTGTCGCTGAATCTCATCGCGCAGTTGCAAGGGTTGGTTTAATTTGGTGAGAATTTGTCCTAGGTTCATCTTCTGGCCGTCAGACTCGAACTGAACGATTCAATCAGAGTGCACGAGTGCAAACGCTTGTATATTACGCAGACACATTACTCTCGAATTCTGAATATCTACGGTCGACTCTTTCAATAGCTCGGACTGATGACTCACGTCGATGACGAACAGTGTGTACAGATCGATGAGGCGCTCCTATAGACACTAGAAATCATGTTTTTGTTGACATCTGCATTGAAGTCGACGGCTGGGTAACGGTCGGCGTATATATTTCGCACACTGCAGTGGTCGAACACGGCAGCATTTTGGATTTGGTCATTGCTCTTGTCGGTTTAAAAGGCCACGATGATGTATCTGGGTTTCTCTTGATCGCTCATGGCTGCCAGTCGTCATAAACGTCAATTTATTTAAATAAAATGGAATGTACTGATTGAAATGTAATAAGAAGACGGAGACGAACAGCCGCGGAGTGATCACGACCCGCAACGGGCGACTAAGGAAGGTGGGTATCTGCGCTGTAAGCGAAGCTACGGCTCGTGAACAATCTGATTGACCGGCTGCCTGGACAACAAAGCCATAGGTTCATCCTGAGTATCATCGATGTCTTCTACAAGTAGGGCTGGCTAGTGCCGCTCAAAAATAAGAAGGGTACAACGGTGCGCGATGCCTTCCAAGAGGTGTTCAAGTCGAGGAGCGCTGGAATAGCACCATGAATGACAAGATGTTCAAGTACTTTTCTGCCAACTCCACGCGAACCTATATCAATGTGCTAAGCGATCTGGTCCATCAGTATAATACCACCAAGCACTATTCCATCAAGTTGACACCCTCTGCCGCCAGTCAGGAGAACGAAACGGAAGTATTATGAAACCTTTACGGAAATTCCCCACTCATGCGACCACCGCGATTCAAAGTTTGCGAATCACTAAGAAGAAGTGTGTTTTCGAGAAATGTTACACCCCACGCCGGACGAAAAGTGTTCATGGCCTTTGATACGCAACCGCCCACTTATCGTCTCGGGGAAGATCCTGTGACGACGAACTCGGCATGTGAGACGGGATGTATACGTCAAAATGGCGAGGCTATCTCAAGACATTCAACTCGATGGTGAAGGCTTCTGAGATCTAATAGTTCTCCAAATTTTTCGGTCACACAACAGTTTAGAGAGTAGGTTAACCCAGCGATCACTCCCCGAACGTAAGACGATCTTTTCATTGGATAAATGCTTGAGCTTGATATACATCTCAAGAGCCTTAATCTTTTCATGTTTCTCAAACATCTTATCTTCGAGGTTTTTACATTAAGATTCTGCAGCGTCTATCTTCTGCACTATTTTGGCCAAGCTCTGTCAGTTCTTTGCATACCAGCCATACGTATCTGGATATTTGGAGTCGATCCCCTCGGGAAGGCTGTGAATCGCATGGCCTTGCATAACTATCTCGCCAGTCATATTACTGCCGGTCGTGAGCAAGCACTTTGCCACATCTTTCTCGATGCCATTCAAGCGTTTCTCCTTTTCCTCGAGCGCTTTCAAGACTTTTTCAAACTTTACCTCGAGCTCGTCGATATCCTGACCATCTTTCAATTGCAGATTGGGTCAGTATGTTGTCATAGCGTCCTAGTTGGTGATGCGGTTGTCGTTCATATCGAGGTCTTGAAACCAGACGGATAATCGTATCCTTGCATGAGATCCAAACTTATCCATTTATTTATAACTAAAATATCACATCGTCGTACACCCTACCATCCGACCGCATCTTCAGTGCGAAAAGGTATGTGTCCACAAACCACATCCCCCAGCTCATCGTTGCTGTATTGAATCTTGGGTCGTAATAGTCAACCATCTTCCTGGGTGGTGGCATACCATAGTAGACTTTGATCAGACCGTGCTTGTACCAGCATGACCTGTGTGTGCTGAGGCCGTCGGCGCCATCGTGGTTAAGGTTGCCGTACTTGAGTGAACTGGCTTGGGTTGCAAGTCGTCTCTTATGAAGACGCCCCTAAAGTGTTGGATGTGCAGCTTCCTCATGGCTTGCTCCAGCTCTACATTCGAGAGGGGGGAGCTTCAGTGGTGCACGTGCATGCTACTCACTTAGGTATTGATCAAGTGGTCTGTCAACGCTCATGTTGTGGAACGGGGTGCCCGAGCGGCTAAGTAGTTAGTTTTCTGCTATTGATCACGTGGTCTGTCAATGCTGATGTTGTGGGACGCGGTGCCCGAGTGGCTAAGTAGTTAGTTTTCTCCTATTGATCACGTGGTCTGTCAACGCTGATGTTGTTGTGGAACGCGGTGCCCGAGTGGCTAAGTAGTTAGTTTTCTGCTATTGATCACGTGGTCTGTCAACGCTGATGTTGAATGTTTGACTCTCACTGCGGGCAGGGTGTAATCGACTCCAATCATAATTTACAAGGATTGCCAGTTTACTACCCTAGGTCGAGATCTTTTACTTATACTCCTGCTTCTTCCACAAATAAAAACTGCACGCCACAATATAGCTGAAAATTGCCGAAATTGGCGTTAAACACCAATCAAACAAACCTATAATGAAGATTATTGAGGAATTATTTAGACTTTTGTTGTCCCATCCTGAAGATGTAGACTTTGTAGCCCAATATTTAAGATATGTATGTTGACTTTTGAAGTACAATGTTGAAGAGAAATGCATACTAATTAAATTATAAGTTTGTCTGTGACTGCGGTATATATGGTCTTAGTCGATTTCGACATTACAAGCTCTTCAATATCTTAATGATCTGGCTCCCCAATAATAATGATATGAGCTCCAGTTATCATGGATAAAACGCGTCTCGTTCAGAAAATGTTATAACATTGCTATATTTCATAAATAATACAAAATTTAATTAAACAATATATAGGTGAACATTTTACATAAATAAAAATGATTTTGAATATGTCAAAAAATGCATGCTGTATATTGTATATATTTATATAAAAGAAAATCAATATGTAAACAATGAGGTTACGGGTTTGAGCCTCACTGTGACAGTGTGTACTCAATTTCAATCTTAATCGACGAGAATCGCCAGTTTTCCTACCGCAGGTCAAGGTTTCTCTATGATACTCCGACTTCACCTACCCTTATAAATAATGGACGCCACAATATAGCTGACAATTTGCTGAGTGTCGTTTAACACCATTTAAACAAACACATATAAAACAATAATATATTAAATTAGGTCTTTTATTGTAAAAGAAATAGAAAATAATGTAAAATTATGTACAAAGATGTATTAACTTACAACGGTGACGATGAAGTAACGCCTTCATTTTTCGGTCTTACAGGACCAAACAAACACTTTTTATAAATAAATCCACGTGCGTATAAACACACGTGCAGAGGATCACAACAGTCGTTAGATGTCCGACAATCGATCCAGTAATTTGAACAACATCTATTTTTAGGACCGCAAATAGCACGCTCCTCACAGTGGTAGTTGTATAGACACGGTCCTAGAATTGAACTTTTTTTCACATCGAGGCTCAGTTCCCGGATGATTCTTAACACAGCCTCCACTGCAGCATTCTGTGTCACTAGTGCACTCTTCATTACTCCATTTACAAACTGCATCTGAAAAACGTTTGACTGATTATAATTCTAATGAAAAGTCATTTGTTCAAAGAACAAATGTGAGGTCTTTCCCGGCATTTTCTTAGTGTTATGTCTAGGTATATGGTTGCTAATTTTGAAAATTGCTGCCCATAACCATTGGATTTTGGTCCTAAATCGAAGGGCTTGTTGAGACGGTCACAAAAAACCTATGTTCACTATATTATATCTGACGTTTAAAAGTTTAAGCCATAAACTGATTAGCAGAAAAATGTCAAAGGCCATAACTTGAAAACGATTTGTCGCACAGTTTTCAATAATTTAAATCAAATGTAGATCTCAATGAGAGGAACATTTTTCTGATATATTGTCTGCTTAATATTTTTATTGTTTTTGAGTTATTTCGAAAACAAAATTTAGCAGAAACCAGTCAAGGGCCATAACCTCTAAAACGGTTTGTCGCACAGTTTTTGAACCTGTATGTCAAATGTAGATCTCAATGAGAGGAACATTTTTCTGATATATTGTCTGCTTCAATTTTTTATGGTTTTTGAGTTATTTCGAAAACAAAATTTAACCGAAACCTGTCAAGGGCAATAACCTCTAAAACGGTTTGTCGCACAGTTTTCGAACCGTTACATCAAATGTAGATCTCAATGAGAGGAACATTTTTCTGATATATTGTCTGCTTCAATTTTTTATGGTTTTTGAGTTATTTCGAAACCAAAATTTAGCCGCAACCAGTCAAGGGCCATAACCTCTAAAACTGTTGTCGCACAGTTTTCAACTATTTATATCAAATGTAGATCTCAATGAGAGGAACATTTTTCTGATATATTGTCTGCTTAATATTTTTATTGTTTTTGAGTTATTTCGAAAACAAAATTTAGCAGAAACCAGTCAAGGGCCATAACCTCTAAAACGGTTTGTCGCACAGTTTTTGAACCTGTATATCAAATGTAGATCTCAATGAGAGGAACATTTTTCTGATATATTGTCTGCTTCAATTTTTTATGGTTTTTGAGTTATTTCGAAAACAAAATTTAACCGAAACCTGTCAAGGGCAATAACCTCTAAAACGGTTTGTCGCACAGTTTTCGAACCGTTACATCAAATGTAGATCTCAATGAGAGGAACATTTTTCTGATATATTGTCTGCTTCAATTTTTTTATGGTTTTTGAGTTATTTCGAAAACAAAATTTAGCCGAAACCAGTCAAGGGCCATAACCTCTAAAACTGTTGTCGCACAGTTTTCAACTATTTATATCAAATGTAGATCTCAATGAGAGGAACATTTTTCTAATATATTGACTGCTTCAATTTTTTACGGTTTTTGAGTTATTTCGAAAACAAAATTTCAATGGCGGCCATTTTGAAAATGTTACACCGAAAAAAAAATTGGATCCGATATATGTAATTAGGACCATCATATCTACTCGGAAAACAAGTTTTGTGTAAATCCGACAACTTTGACGTTTTCGACAAATTTCCCGTCAAAATCGCGTAACCAGGAAGTTGATCGAAACAAAATTTTTTGCGTGATGAATCATGACCAGGAGTCTAGCAACATTTTCCCCACTTCAGATTTTTGATAACGGTTACGATTTCTGAGTTTATCTGAACACAAGGTTTTTGGGTTTGGGGCAGATAACTCTGTTACTAAAAACATATTTGTTTCGCAGGGTGACTCAGGTCGAGCCCAGGTAGTGTCGATTAAGTTTGCCAAGTTTCAAAGCGATACGTCAAGACACTTTTTTGACATCTGCAGCGGAAAAGAAGAAGAATAATAATAATAATTAAATGTCAATACATTTGTTCAAAGAACAAATGTGAGGTCTTTCCCGGCATTTTGGTAGTGTTATGTCTAGGTATATGGTTGATAATGACTTTAAATCGAAGGGCTTGACATATCGGTCACAAAAAACTTATATGTTTACTATATAATCTGTAACGATTTAAAAGTTATTGACAAATAACGCAGTTTACGATATGTTTTTGGCCACCATTTTGAAACCACTCAACCGAATATGTACTTCTTGGGATCAAATTGTAGGAATTTTAATTCTCTTTCAAATGAACCATATGTTTTCTTCATCATCTGTAACGTTTAAAATGTTATAAAGCAAAAACCATTTTCAAAATATGAATGAAGGGCAATAACTCAAAAAACAACAAGTTTTACGCTTTCATATATGAAACATTTTTTGTACATTTCGATGTGACGAACATTTTTCCTTTGTATTGTCTGCTCCAATTTTGTACGGTTCAAGTATCATTTTATAAAAACTGTTTACGGTGTCGGCCATTTTGAAATTGGCTGTCTGTAACCATTTGACTTTGGTCTTAAACTGAAGGGCTTGTTATGGCAGTCATAAAACACCATATGTTCACTATATTATTTCTGAAGGTTTAAAAGTTATTAGCCAAAAACTGATTAGCCGAAACGTGTCAAGGGCCATAACTCGAAAACGGTTTGCCGCACAGTTTTCAATCCTTTAAATCAAATGTAGATCTCAATGAGTTCTGATATATTGTCTGCTTCAATTTTTTATGGTTTTTGAGTTATATTGAAAACAAAATTTAGTCGAAACGTGTCAAGGGCCATAACCTCGAAAACGGTTTGTCGCACAGTTTTCGACACTATATATCAAATGTAGATCTAAATGAGAGGAACATTTTTCTGATATATTGTCTGCTTCAAATTTTTATGGTTTTTGAGTTATATTGAAAACAAAATTTAGCCGAAACGTGTCAAGGGCCATAACCTCGAAAACGGTTTGTCGCACAGTTTTCGACACCATATATCAAATGTAGATCTAAATGAGAGGAATATTTTTTTATATATTGTCTGCTTCAAATTCTGATGGTTTTTGAGTTATATTGAAAAAAAATTTAGGCGAAACGTGTCAAGGGCCATAACCTCGAAAACGTTTTGTCGCACAGTTTTCGACACTATATATCAAATGTAGATCTCGATGAGAGGAACATTTTTTTATATATTGTCTGCTTCAAATTCTGATGGTTTTTGAGTTATATTGAAAACAAAATTTAGCCAAAACCTGTCAAGGGCCATAACCTTGAAAACGGTTTGTCACACAGTTTTCAACTATTATATCAAATGTAGATCTCAATGAGAGGAACAGTTTTCTGATATATTGTCTGCTTCATTTTTTTATGGTTTTTGAGTTATATTGAAAACAAAATTTAGCCGAAACGTGTCAAGGGCCATAACCTCGAAAACGGTTTGTCGCACAGTTTTCGACACTATATATCAAATGTAGATCTCGATGAGAGGAACATATTTCTGATATATTGTCTGCTTCAATTTTGTATGGTTTTTGAGTTATATTGAAAACAACATTTCAATGTCGGCCATTTTGAAAATGGTGGACCGAAAAATTTTTTTGATCCGATATATGTAATTAGGACCCTCATATCTACTTTGAAACCAAGTTTTGTGTAAATCCGACAACTTTGACGTTTTCGACAAATTTCGCGTCAAAAACACGTAAACAGGAAGTGGATTGAAGAATTTTTTTTGCATGACAAATCATGGCCATAAGTCAGACAACATTTTCCCCACTTTAGATTTTGGATATTTGTCATGGTTTGTGAGTTTATCTGAACACAAGGGTTTTGGGTTTGGGGCAGATAACTCCGTTACTAAAAATAGATCGGTTTCGCAGGGTGACTCAGATCGAGCCCAAGTAGTGTCGGTTAAGTGTGCCAAGTTTCAAAGCGATACGTCAAGACACTTTTTTCCTTTTGGCGTTGGAAGATTAAAAGAATAATAATAATAATAATCAGACGAAATACAATAAGGTCTTTCCACTGTAATGGGAAAGACCTTAATAAAAAAATAATCAGAAGAAATACAGTAAGGTCTTTCCCTTGGAAAGGGGAAAGACCTTAATAATACTGTTTATAGCATTCTGTTTATACCGTTCTACTATAATCATCAATGTACTTGTCTTCTTTATGATTAAAACACGTTACTGTGAGTGTATTATAATAATGTTCTTTTCTTGAATAGTATATTATTATTATCGGGGTCTCGGTTGGCTAGAGGTTAAGGCTGTAAAATCTTCTACTTGATCACGTGGTGTGTCAACACAGGTTGCGGGACGAGTCTCACTTAGGTCATTGTGTACTCGACTCCAATCTTAATTGGCAATGATTGACAGTTTTCCTACCGAAGGTCGGGGTTTTCTCCGGTACTCCGGCTTCCTCCCCCAATACAAACTGGACGACGTGATATATCTGAAAAATTGCTGCAAATGACGTCAAACACTTTTCAAACAAAAACCAAATTATTATTTTTATTATTATACAACAGCTGCTATGTCGTTGGTTTCTAGAAATCAGCCCGGGAAAAACTTCCCTGCCTCCTTCCAACGGACGGAACGCATTCGACTCGATGCTGTGCTTGTCTTGAAATTGTATAGGCTATATCTAGGAACCAGTTATGTTTTCTGTGCCGGAGAGTGAAATACTGCTTCCTCAGTCAGAAACCTATCTATCAGTATGTTTATTGTTAATGTACCCTTACCTATAACTTTGAATACTGGTACCCTAGACAGGACCATATCTGTTAATTTATATAATGTTTTAAACTTTAAATTATTCACTGTTATCTGTAACCTCAAATACTGGTACCCTAGTCATTAGCAAACAGTTCATTTACCTCAAATACTGGTACCCTAGTCATTAGCAAACAGTTCATTTACCTTAAATACTGGTGCCCTAGTCATTAGCAAAGAGTTTATTTACTGTAACCTTTAACCTAAAATACTGGTACCCTGGTAATTAAACACACTTCATTTACTGTTACCTATAAATAATGGTATCTATACCTGTAAATTTCGACATACAAAGGAGAATCGCTACCATCTAAGTTAAGTACTCAGTCACCATAGACAAACATAATTATAGGTGAACTCTGTAAATAAGAAAGATCAATTAATCAAAGCAAAAAGCGAAAAAAAATATACAACAATCAATAAAAATACACCGAGACCAGCAACACGTGACGTACATGACGTCATATAAATCGGAAAAATGACGTCATGTGCAAAACTTGCAAGTATTAAGGGATGCAGAACTCCAACCGCCATTTTTGTTTTTTTTTTTTTTTTTTTGGGGGGGGATATCTGAAAACATACACATCACATTTATGGTAAAAAAATTAAACTCATTAAATTACTACAATTTACTAACTGTCAAAGTACAACGTTTTAGCATCAACGAGTTCGTTATAAATAAATATTAATGAAAATTAAAATTATATAACAAATACAGAAAATTCCAATGAAAAAATGTTGTAATCTATTATTTTAGTGCTTTTTCATTCTCTTCTCTGTTTAATACATTAGAAAAATTAGAAAAAACTAACTACATGACAAGTTTAAAGAAAATTCAATTAAACATTGTTTTCCGTGTAAATGTCCCGAACCTTCTTAAATAGTCCTGTCGATATATCCTCAAAGTTAAACATAAAGCTGGAAAATATCATTAATTTTATTATTCAAAAGTCTATATTTCACTTTTACACGGAGTTTTCATGAATCCTTTTGAAATCGACAATTTTAATATTGAACACAGCAATCTGTGAATATAACTCTGATTACATTACTACAAAGCCTTTCACATGGAAAATCTAACACAGACATTCTCTGTACCATGGTTTCTCAAACTAAGTCAATATTGTCAAGCCAGATTAAACTCTCTTGGGATGTCAGATAACATAGTTACATACTACACTGACTTCTGTTACAATATTGATCCTGCGAAAATTTTATTAAGCACACTTTCAGATTTGACGTCACATCAAGTCATCAATTAACTTCTAGATTAACGTTTCATCATGTCATGAATATGCAAAAAAAAGAGAGAACTAAAACACACTAACCTGAATTTTAGAAATGACTCTATTCACCTTATCTTTTAAATTAAAATTCCAGACAACATATCGCTTAAAATCCCAGAAACATTGTTGACATGAAGTTACCAGTTTGACATTTGACATTTTCTACAGATTGCATTCAAATGAAGATTAAGACATTTATATCTTTATAGATTAACATTAAAAATTTTAAATCTATATGAAGCAATCGTCCATGCATAGAACATAAAATGTGTAAAGTCTATGATAAGCGACCAGGCATAACGTATATATCGAACTACAAAACATGACTTCTCATCAAATTAGTTTTAATGCCAAATCAGCGTATATGTCGATAACAATTTGCAAAGAATATTGTATGGCTCAACAGCAGTGTTTATGAAATCTATCTGGAATGCAGTCAGCCGTGTACGGCACATACGTACATGTTTGTTACACCAACTAAGATCGTTAGTTCCTGGATCGACAGTATTACAGTATGAAATGCAGTCAGCCGTGTTCGGCACATACGTTCATGTTTGTTAAACAAGCTGAGATTGTTAGTTATTGCGGTATGAAATGCAGTCAACTGTATACGGCACAAACGTTCATGTTTGATAAACAATCGAAGATTGTTAGTTCCTGTATTGACAGTATCGCAGTATGAAATGCAATCAACTGTATACGGCATATACGTACATGTTTGTTAAACCAACTAAGATCGTTAGTTCCTGGTTCGACAGTATTACAGTATGAAATGCAGTCAGTCGTGTACGGCACAAATGTTCATGTTTGTTATACAAGCTAAGATTGTTAGTTCCTGTATCGACAGTATCGCAGTATGAAATGCAATCAACTGTATACGGCATATACGTGCATGTTTGTTAATCAAGCTAACATTGTTAGCTCCTGGATCGACAATATTTCTGTATGAAATGCAGTCAACTTTATACGGCATATACGGGCATGTTTGTTAAACAAGCTAAGATTGTTAGTTCCTGGATCGACAGTATCGCAGTATGAAATGCAATCGACTGTATACGGCATATACGTGCATGTTTGTTAAACAAGCTAAGATTGTTAGTTCCTGGATCGACAGTATTTCTGTATGAAATGCAGTCATACGTGTACGAAACATACGTTCGTGTTTGTTAAACAAGCTAAGATTGTTATTTCCTGTATCGATAGTATTGCGGTAAAAAATGCAGTCAACTTTATACAGCATATACTTCTTGTTTGTTAAACAAACTAACATTATCTCGTGTGTGATATTTTATGCCATTGTCACGTAATTATATCGTAAGATAGAAGTGTGATTATCGTAAAGGCCGCTCCATCGATTTACAGTATGTCTGAGTACTTTTGTTATACATATAAATGATTCAATTACTGCTGACAGAATGCAGGAAGAAAAAATCAATGGTGGGGGTTAATATTTTTCAAACTCTTTTTTCACTTTTCAAATAATTAATACTGCCATTAAATCAATGGTTATTTTAATCGCTTTATTCGTTTATTATTATTTGTTTTCAGGGTCCTTTATCATGTGTTGTTTTGTTGTTTTTGATGTGAATGGTATTTTTATGCCACTTTCATCAATTTTTCATTTGTAAGATAAAGCTGAAGATCTGTCAAGAATACCAAACATTCCACAGGAATACGGCAATCCTTGACAGCACACAAACTTACATGCACAATATTAACACGCATGTGGTCACAAACTAGTAACTCATTATCCAACCACACAAACTTCCATACACAGTATTCACACGCATGTGGTCACAAACCAGTAACTCACCGATTGTGACCCATTTATTCTTCAAAAACAAATTTGTGTAATCGAAGCACCAGTCCTTCCCATTCGGGCATAATACCCAGAATCATTTGTGTAAATGAAGCACCAGGCCTTCCAATTCAAGCACAATACCCAGAATCCTTTGTGTAATCGAAGCACCAGGTCTTCCAATTCAAGCATCATGCCCAGAATCCTTTGTGTAATCGAAGCACCAGGCCTTCCAATTCAAGCATAATACCTAGAATACTTTGTGTAATCGAAGCACCAGGCCTTCCAATTCAAACAAAATACCCAGTATCCTTTGTTTAATCGAATCACCAGGCCTTCCAATTCAAACATAATACCCAGAATCTTTAGTGTAATCGAAGCACCAGGCCTTCCAATTCAAGCATAATACCCAGAATCCTTTGTGTAATCGAATCACCAGCCATTCCAATTCAAGCATAATACTCAGAACCCTTTGTGTAATCGAATCACCAGGCCTTCCAATTCAATCATAATACCCAGAAACCTTTGTGTAATCGAAGAACCAGGCCTTCTTTTTCAAGCATAATACCCAGAATCCTTTGTCTGATCGAAGCACCATGAATTCCAATTCAAGCATAATACCCAGAATCATTTGTTAATCGAAGGATCAGGCCTTCCAATTCAAGAATCATGCCCAGAATCCTTTGTGTAATCGAAGAACCAGGCCTTCTTTTTCAAGCATAATACCCAGAATCCTTTGTCTGATCGAAGCACCATGAATTCCAATTCAAGCATAATACCCAGAATCATTTGTTAATCGAAGGATCAGGCCTTCCAATTCAAGAATCATGCCCAGAATCCTTTGTGTAATCAAAGCACCAGGCCTTTCAATTCAAACATAATGTAATAGTGTTTCCTGGGCTCAAAACAAAGCCATGTATCATATAGGGTTCTTTATGCAGATTTTGTAGAATACATTTAAAATACACTGTAATAACAATTGCAACATTTAACTTATAATCTATATTTAACAATATAAAGATAAAATATTATACAGACACAATTAAGGAAAGTTTATACTTCTCATTAGGCTTTTAAAATAACGTTCACGATATAGCTGCCTTATTAATACAAATATCTCATATTAAATCTTAGTTCAATATAAATGTTATTATATACAAAGTTTAGATTCCTTATATATGCACTTTTCAAATATGCATATAATAAATGCATTCACAACTATTTGGCTGTGTAATACAATATTAATCAAAGGGAAGTAAATAAAACAATTGCAAGCAATATTATAAATGCTCACAAGCCATTACATGTTATTATACATTAACAATCTAATAGACGCTACAATTAAGCAAAACAAACAAACATATCTCACATGTAATGTAAAGGCTTTTTCTACTCAGTCTACTTCAGTTATTCTAAATTAATCAATACCTGTAGTATAATATTTACTTTCATTAATATTTAAGATATATATATATATAAAGTAAAAATACGTAGTGCTGCTACAAAATGCAAATAGTTATCTCCCTTTAATTAGCGATAATTTCAATATGTTTTACCATTGACTCTATTTAACTTTAAAATCACACTCTTGCACTTTTAAAATACGATCTTTACATAAATTGATATTTTAACTGTTTATATCATTTCAGCAGTATTTTATGCAAATAAACTTAATTTAGTTCACTTCTACATATTAAACTGATATTATACGTTTAAATGAAAATTACCAACATTTACAAAACATTCATATCGATCACACACTAATTAAACTCTATCATTCATTTACGCACTAATGTAACAATCACACATCTCTGTCATTCTAAAATGCTATTTAATGAAATATTGATGTAATGAAGTAAATTAGTACGAAACTGACCTTTGAAATAGAAACGGGATTTTCCCCAACAAACAGGTAAATTTACTTCAAAGTTGAAAATATGACCAAGACCATAAATATGTCTGCCAACATGAAGAACAACTAGTCAAACATATCCAAAGAACAACAGATTCCCGCCAAAGATACTGACCAATTAAATGATAACAGAAATGACCAATAGTATAAATAAGATACAGTTACGCCTGAGGAAACTAGCGGACTACAAATATACTGTTAATACAATATATTAGTCAGGTACTAAAAACAAATATATGCATTTTATTACACTGAAAATAGAACTTGAGTAAAATTATCAATACTGTAAATAGATAAACTAATTATCATAAAAATATAACTCTACAACAATAATACCCAGAATCCTTTGTGTAATCGAATCAACAGGCCTTCCAATTCAAGCATAATACCCAGATTCCTTTGTGTAATCGAAGCACCAGGCCTTCCAATTCAAGCATAATACCCAGAATCATTTGTGTAATTTAACAACGGGCCTTCCAATTCAAGCATAATACCCAGAATCCTTTGTGAAATCGAAGCACCAGGCCTTCCAATTCAAGCATAATACCCCGAATTCTTTGTGTAATCGAAGCACCAGGTTTTCTTATTCAAGCATAATAACCAGAATCCTGTGTGTAATCGAAGCACCAGGGTGCCGTTTCATAAAACGATCTCTTATTAACGTGATCGTTATGCCATGCAATTTAAATGGAATAGCGTGCACGTTAAGCTAACGATCGCTTTATGAAACGTCACCCATGTCTTCCAATTCAAGCATAATACCCAGGCTCCTTTGTGTAATCAAAGCACCAGTTCAAGCATAATACCCAGAATCCTTTGTGTAATCGAAGCACCAGGCCTTCCAATTCAAGCATAATACCCAGAATCCTTTGTGTAATCGAAGCACCAGGCCTTCCAATTCAAGCATAATACCCAGAATCCTTTGTGTAATCGAATCACCAGGCCTTCCAATTCAAGCATAGTACCCAGAATCCTTTGACATAATGTGTAATCGAATCACCAGGCCTTCCCTTTCAAGCATAATACCCAGAATCCTTTATGTATTCAAAGCACCAGGCCTTCCAATTCAAGCATAATACCCAGAATCATTTGTGTAATCGAAGCACCAGGCCTTCCAATTCAAGCATCATGCCCAGAATCCTTTGTGTAATCAAAGCACCAGGCCTTCCAATTCAAACATAATGTAATAGTGTTTCCTGGGCTCAAAACAAAGCCATGTATCATATAGGGTTCTTTATGCAGATGTTGTAGAATACATTTAAAATACACTGTAATAACAATTGCAACATTTACTTATAATCTATATTTAACAATATTAAAGTTAAAATATTATAGACACAATTAAGGAAGTTTATACTTCTCATTAGGCTTTTAAAATAATGTACACGATATAGCTGCCTTATTAATACAAATATCTCATATTAAATCTTAGTTCAATATAAATGTTATTATATACAAAGTTTAGATTCCTTATATAATTATGCACTTTTAAAATATGCAGATACTAAATGCATTCACAACTATTCGGCTGTGTAATACAATATTAATCAAAGGGAAGTAAATAAAACAATTGCAAGCAATATTATTAATGCGCAGAAGCCATTACATGTTATTATACATTAACAATCTAATAAACGCTACAATTAAGCAAAACAAACATAAACATATCTCACATGTAATGTAAAAGCTTTTTTGTACTCAGTCTACTTCAGTTATTCTAAATTAATCAATACCTGTAGTATAATATTTACTTTCATTAATATTTAAGATATATATATATAAAGTAAAAATACGTAGTGCTGCTACAAAATGCAAATAGTTATCTCCCGTTAATTAGCGATATTTTCAATATGTTTTACCATTGACTCTATTTAACTTTAAAATCACACTCTTGCACTTTTAAAATACGATCTTTACATTAAATCGATATTTTAACTGTTTATATCATTTCAGCGGTATTTTATGCAAACCAACTTAATTTAGTTCACTTCTACATATTAAACTGATATTATAAGTTTAAATGAAAATTACCAACATTTACAAAACATTCATATCGATCACACACTAATTAAACTCTATCATTCATTTACGCTCTAATGTAACAATCACACATCTCTGTCATTCTAAAATGCTATTTAATGAAATATTGATGTAATGAAGTAAATTAGTACGAAACTGACCTTTGAAATAGAAACGGGATTTTCCCCAACAAACAGGTAAATTTACTTCAAAGTTGAAAATATGACCAAGACCATAAATATGTCTGCCAACATGAAGAACAACTAGTCAAACATATCCAAAGAACAACAGATTCCCGCCAAAGATACTGACCAATTAAATGATAACAGAAATGACCAATAGTATAAATAAGATACAGTTACGCCTGAGGAAACTAGCGGACTACAAATATACTGTTAATACAATATATTAGTCAGGTACTAAAAACAAATAAATGCATTTTATTACACTGAAAATAGAACTTGAGTAAAATTATCAATACTGTAAATAGATAAACTAATTATCATAAAAATATAGCTCTACAACAATAATACCCAGAATCCTTTGTGTAATCGAATCAACAGGCCTTCCAATTCAAGCATAATACCCAGAATCCTTTGTGTAGTCGAAGCACCAGGCCTTCCGATTCAAGCATAATACCCAGAATCATTTGTGTAATTTAACAACGGGCCTTCCAATTCAAGCATAATACCCAAAATCCTTTGTGTAATCGAAGCACCAGGCCTTCCAATTCAAACATAATACCCAGAATCCTTTGTGTAATCGAAGCACCAGGTCTTCTAATTCAAGCATAATAACCAGAATCCTATGTGTAATCGAAGCACCAGGGTGCCGTTTCATAAAACGATCTCTTATTAACGTGATCGTTATGCCATGCAATTTAAATGGGATAGCGTGGACGTTAAGCTAACGATCGCATTATGAAACGGCACCCAGATCTTCCAATTCAAGCATAATACCCAGAATTTTTTGTGTAATCGAAGCACCAGGCCTTCCAATTCAAGCATAATACCCAGAATCCTTTGTGTAATCGTAGCACCAGGCCTTCCAATTCAAGCACAATACCCAGAATCCTTTGTGTACTCGAATCACCAGGCCTTCCAATTCAAGCATAATACCCAGAATCCTTTGTGTAATCGAAACACCAGGCCTTCCGATTCAAGCACAATACCCAGAATCCTTTGTGTAATCGAAGCACCAGGCCTTCCAATTCAAGCATAATACCCAGAATCCTTTGTGTAATCGAAGCACCAGACCTTCCAATTCAAGCATATTCTTTGATATTAATATATTCATATTTTTTAATGAATAAACAATAAAGTTTTTTTTTCGGAAAGACTCTGGTCATATTAAAAGTTTCTTCGATCGGTTGTTTCTACATGTTTGTCATAATGAACACAATGCAACATTAAATGATCTGATGACAGATATATCTTCTTTGGAGTAAATTTATGAATGATTTTGTAAGTTGCTTATGGTTAAAACACAAACTGGCATGATATTAATTGCATTTCATTTAAGATTTATATAATCATAGTCTCAATTATCTGTGATTGGACATGTTCTTTAGAAATAGGGTTTAAATACAGCTCATGGTGTGGTGTATTATTCTTTTACAAATCATCAATGAGGTCTTTAGCTTTCAAATAGCATAAAGGGTGTTTATTTAAAAAAAAGAAATTGCATTTTATTGCATTTTTCCATGTAAACTTCATCTGTAATCATTTATTTTATAATACAGCAAAAAATAATTTACATTTATTCGCTTTACAAATATATATACAAAAAAAATTCACATCATAAACACTAAATACTAAGGTTTTATAAAATGTATACATTTGCACAATTTCGGGAAAGTTTCCGAAACAAGTCAAAATCCAACAATTTGCTTACTCGTATAAATCCTACCATTTAAAATGTTTCGGGATGTATCCCGGAAAAAATCCTATCAAATATATCACTAAATTTCTACCAATTTTAAGAATACAATGTTTCAGGAAAGAACTAAAAACAAGTCATAATCCAACACATAGACTACTCTTGACAATCTTACCATTTAAAATGTTTCGGGAAATATACCGCAAAATTGTATCAAATATTTTACTGAATAAACTTTTATGACAAAAACGTTTCGGGAAAGTTGCCGAAACAAGTCATAATCCGACGTGAACAATTTCATTTATTGATATCGTTCAAAAGTAAGAAGCAACTCTGTTACTCTGTTGAATTGTAATAAAACTGCAATCTCACACTATAGTATGAGAGTATATAAAAATAAAAAATGATAAAATATGAAACTACATGGTATTTGGATGAATATATTGTATTGTATACATTTATTTCCTTTAAGAACTTTAGAATTTTGTCGTCAGCGGCAGTTGTAAACAAACTAAAATAAGAATCCACAGTATAAAAACGTTCCTGAATGTGGGCAACGTCAATACAATCTATCAATACATGCTTGATTGTATACGGACTGTTACATGGCACACACTCGGGTCGTGATTCACCATTTAAAATATAATTATGTATCGTCTTGGTATTGGTATGACCAAGAGGACACCGTGTTAAAACTACTTGGTCTCTACGACATGTAAAATTTTTAAAATTTGTATGACGAATTTGTGGTTGGACCTCGTGAAGTTTATTATGAACTTCGAGATCCCAACCCCTCTGCCACAAGCTTTAATATATTTTAAAATAAAAGACTTAAAATCGGTTAAAGGCAGTTTACAGTTGATGATGTCGTTATTTAAGGCTTTCCTAGCTTCTCTATCCACGAATGTTCCCTTGGATTCCCTCATGACTGGGAAAGTTGATAAAGACCTGTAAATTTGAATAATTTAAAAAATAAATGGATTTTTAACTTTGTTGTTTTCAATGGCAAAGAAGGCACGATAAATAATCAGAGCATACCAGAAATTTATCATTCACTGACGAGGCAATAATTTTGAGTGCAAGAAGAATGGCATAGGCTTCTGCACTAAATATGGAAGTAGCAGAAAGAAGACGGCGAGTTTCAACTCGCTCTCCGAAGACAGCGGCTGAAGCGAATTTATCACCGTCCTTCGATCCATCCTTATAAATAGAGCTGTGATCAGGATAGCAAGAATTAATCTCTGCAAAATGTTGCTGAATAATCAAGGGTTTGTGTAAGATTTTTTTATATTTTCGCAAATCATAAATAAATTCTGGTTTAGTATTTAACCATGGAGGATTTTGGGGGAATTTCAGTTGGGGCAATTTCATCTATATAGATACCAGATATTTCCAAATAAGATTAAATTCTTAGGCCAAAAGGTTTAATTTTGTTTGGATGATTTATCAAAAATTTGTTTATAAAACGGTTTGAAAACACAGTCATGCGCAGGATTAATAGGATAAGCCTTACGTTTTGTTGCATATTGCAAACTGAGCTTAATTCTTCGATACAAAAACGGCTCGTCTGCTTCTACATATAAACTTTTAACAGATGTAGTTCTAAAAGTACCAAGACATAGTCGCAATCCTTGATGGTGGACGGTATCAAGGATTTTTACATACGACAAAACAACCATAATCTAATTTTGATCGAACCAGCGATCTATATAGATTCAATAATGTATCGCGGTCCGCACCCCAGTCAGAGCTGGATACGACGTTTGAAATATCAAGGGCTTAAAGGCACTTGGATTTCAACATTTTGATATGGGGAGAAAAGTGAGTCTAGAGTCGAATATCAAACCAAGATAAGTAGTTTCTTTCACAATTTGTATAGGGTTGTTATACAATGTAAGTTCGGGATCAGGAGGCATTTTTCTTTTGGTACAATAATGCATACCGACAGTTTTGGAAGTAGAAAATTTAAATCAATTTTCCATTGCCCATTTCTCTTTTAATAATATTAAGAAACTATGTGAATTTGAATTCCAAGGAATACACCATTCACAATGTTTTTATAACTTTGAGACGATTTATAACCGATATTGAAAATTGGTTGATTGATTATTTGTTGTTTAACGTCCAGCAAGCAATATTTCAGCTATATTCAGGATGTGAATATTATAATTTTTAAATTATTAATATTTTTAAATTAGTAGTACTTCATGCTTCCCTTTTATACTCAAACGTGATCTCATACAATAATATGATAATATATACAGATAAAAATGACAGTTAAAACAATAAAAAGTATGAATCTTCACAATTAATAGTGAAACTAAATTTTATTTAAATTAATTAATTTCTTTTAAGCGCTTTAAAATTGTGTTGCCTGTGACAGTTTTAAATTGAGAAACGTATCTACAGAATAGAAACGTTCCCGAATGTGGGCAACGTCCAGATTGATTGATTAATGGTGTTTAACGCCCGAGCAGCATTATTCAGCTATATTCGGGCGATGATACATGAAATGGATGATAAAATGAACATGAAATGATGATGAATGAAAATGGGATGGGACACAAGGAAAAATAGGGTTAACGGATTTTAGATTGCCACTGGCAAATGGGATGATGGATAGGGTCGGGCAATTCAGCCTCCTGTAGCGGGATCGAAATCCCTACTCATAGCGAATGCTACAGCAGCGTTCTTTAACGTGCGAGGAACGTGGCATTTTTCCCAACACGGTGCACCAATATGGTTTGTGGTCAGGTTTTCCGTATTAGGGCCTGATAACCCCAGCTTGCCAGGGGTACCCCACTCAACCACCTGGGGCACACATCCCAGTCGGTCATTAGGCAAACCGACCTGACACGCCGGTCAGGGTACTGGGCGCTATTTAGTCGCCTTTTACGACAAGCTAGCTCGACTGCGGTCTATTCTTTTGGCCACCCGGTCAAAAAGTCCATCGCCACGTCCAGAAAGTCCATCAACACATGCTTAATGGTGTATGGACTGTTGCATGCCACACATTCGGGTCGTGGCTCATTTTTTTAAATATAACTATGTGTCGTCCTGGTATGACCAAGACGACACCGTGTTAAAACAACTTGGTCTCAGCGACCTATAAAATTTTTAAAATTACTAATGTGCAGTATGGCTAGATGAAGTTTATTTTGAACTTGGAGGTCTCAACCACTCTGCCACAAATAAGAAATATATTTAAAAATCAACGCTTTAAAATCGGTAAAAGGAATATTACAGTTAAGGATAGTATTATTTTTGGCATTTTAGACTCCCGATCCACGACTGTTTCCGCGGATTCCGACATGACTTGGAATCCAGAGGAAGATAACCGCTTTTCCCAAAGCAACAAAAGAGTTGTAAATTTGAATAATTTTTTAAAATATTATTTTTTTTATTTTGAAATTCCATAGCCAGTAGACAAAAAATTTGCATTCGTCTGACGAAGCAACTATTTTCATCGCAAGAAGAATAGCTTGCGCCTATGCTGTAAATACAGATGAGGCAGACGGAAAGCGGCGAGTTTCTCTCCGACGACAGCGGCCGAGGCGACTTTATCACCGTCTTTTGACCCGAATGTGTAAATAGTACCATAGTCAGGGTAACAAGGTATTAATTTCTGCATAATGTTGTTGTGTTACTAAATGGTTTCTGTCGGACTTTTTATGTTTTCTTAGATCATAAATAAATATCGCTTTGGGGTTTTACCACGGGGGATTATGTGGAATTTCGATTGCAGCAATTTCATCTAAATTTATACCGGAATTGTCCTAATGAGATTTAATTGAGAGGCCACAAGGTTTAATTTTGTTTGGTTGTTTTGATGTTTTTATAAAGAGGTTTGCCATTATATGCCTTTAATTTGGTTGCATATTGCAAAGCGAGCTTTATTCTTCTTTGATACAAAGAAGGCTCGCCTGCTTCTTCATATGAACTCTCAACAGGTGTGGTTCTGAAAGCTCCAAGGCATAGTCGCAATCCTTGATGGTGTATAGAATCGAGGATTTTGACTTATGACTTGCGAGTAGAATCATAAATAAAGCAACCGTAATCCAATTTACGTATTAAGTAAAACATCACACTCAGCACCCCGGTCGGTGCTGGCTACGACTTTTAAAATACCTAATGCTTTAATGCATTTATTTTTTAACATATTGATATGGGGTAGAAAGGTTAGCCTAGAATCAAATACGAGACCAAGAAAAGTAGTTTCCTTTACAATTTTGATAGGATTATTTAGTAACCATTCTCCATTGCTCATCCCATTTCTCTATTCTATTTAAATATAACTGATCTTCCAAAGATAAAGGTTTATTATAATCTTCTAGATTTTTTGACTGGAAATTAAGTTTAGATATTTCTTTTTGAGGTTTCATACGCTGAACATCGGGATGACAATTTTCAAAAGAGTGTTTTGCAAATGTTTCAGCTAATTTGTTAGATATATCTGATGTTTACAAGTCTTGTTTATCCTTTAAACGATGGACATTTGCTTTACCGTTTTTACCTTTAATATTACGAATCATGTTCCAAATTTTATTTATAGGTGTATGGTTATATAGTTTGGACACAAAGTTTCGCCAAGAAGTGCGTTTTCTTGGTTTCGTTACCCTACGAGCTTTCGCTCGAAAAATTCGGAATTCGTTAAGATTATTTTGAGTTGGGTGTTTATTAAAGCGTCGTTCGGCCTTTTTCCGGTCTTTAATGGCGTCCTCACAGCTGTAATCGATATAATTTTGTTAGAAGTTTCCACTGGTAGTCTAACAGAATCTTTTTGATCAATAGTCCAGGTGATCATTGTTTGCCTCCCGGTTGTAGCATACACACGTTTGGTCACACTGGCATATGAAGTTGTAGCAGTAGAGGAATTCCGCGCCGAACTGAACAGACGACGAGGTTAAGAGATGTTTTTCTGTCTTCAATTTCTGAATTTCTTTCTCATTTTTATAATGTTGACATTCTTTGGATGATGACATGTAGGCTTCACCACAATTGGCACATTTTGGATTGTTTGTGCAGGTAAATCCCTCATGCTCTTCTTCCGCACACTTAAAACAGATCAGTGTACCTCTGATGAAATTTCGGTTTTACATACTTCTGGCATATTCGTTTGCAGTCTTATAATTCCCACACTTTCGCCTCGCGCTCTCCATTTCAATCGTGTTTAAAGCTGGGCGATTTTTAATTCGGATCGAAAGTTCTCTTACTACAAGGAATTGTGCTGTTATCGAATCTTTACAACTTATTCGTCTTCAACACAAAATGTCGAAACGAAATCAAGGTAAGTTATTTTATAGACACTAATGAAAAGTGGAATAAGTGTACGTGTCACAACCTCCATAAACCAACGACAATTTATAAATCCACAATGGAAAACAGACGTAAATGTGACCAGTGGCAGTGGTCGCTCTCTTAGTCTTGCAATTTGCCCTAGATTGTTTCATTTTCACAAAAAATATGGGCAGCCATGAATTTTTTCTTAATTTTACATTTAGTTTCTTAATATTTCATTTCCAGAATTTATCCCAAAGACCAAAGATTTATAACAAATCATTCAGATTGATGTCAGAAGTAAGAGGTTCAGCAGCAGCTTCATTTTGTTCTAATAATAGAAGTTCTTCTAGAGATGAATTAGCAGAAGGCTATTTTCATACTCTTTACATATTCTGTGTGATCTCTTGGAAGAGAGTTACTATATCCAGTATGCAGCATTTGTTCAGGCTATATACATTTTGAACACAAACCGCATTTCTGATACTTGTGTTTTTTTTTGTCATGACATTTAGGGATTTATATGGAGAAAGATATCAAAAACGTAATATACGCCAGCTTCTTTATACGCTTGCTGCAAGGTTTCCATAAATTTGCGGCAACTGTATAGCTTGGTAAGGACTCTTTTAACAAAAACTTGTAAGTGAAAAACACATCGATAGTGCTGACCTCACAGTGAATTTTTTTTATCTTCCAACACATATGATAGATTTTACACTTACAACTTTATTTGAAATCGACTTCGGGCGAGACTGGGTCTAGTTCAGATTAAAACTCGTTCAATCTTTTCAGACTGGTCGCAACTATTTTGAACAATAACGAACGTTGAGTACAAAGAATATCTCCGACTTTTCAGTCAAGTCGAGACTGATGTCAAGTCAAGACCAAGTCGGGCTGGTCAAGTAAAAGACAGTTTGTGCAATCGAATCAAGTCAAGTCGCCCAAAGAGAACTCACCAACTGTTCGAGAAAAGGCTCCCACTATGTTTGGTTGTTGTTAATATTATATGGATTTTTTTTTATTAGTGTGCATTTTTTAAATTAATTTTTAATTTTAAATAAGTTCAACTAGTTTGGTTTATTTGTACATGTGATGGTTTAACGTTATGGAACTAAACATAAGATGCACTAACTAACATTTCCATTTATATTATTCGGCCACAAAGGATGCCACGTGCTGTATGAAAAATACAATGCGGTCCAGTAACTCAAAGCGATATTGCTGGGAATAATTAAGCATTATTAATAAACTACTATAATATTTACTTAATAGCAGATTAACTGACAATATGATATATTTTGCTGAACCAGTCCAATATTTAATTAACTAATCCAATATTGGTATTGGCCTGATTGATTTTTTGTACTAGTTGATCAATAAAAATTTATCATTAGGCTACATGATGATTTCTGTATTGGCCTAGTTTTGGTCCTTGGCCACCCTTTCGCTGTGGCCTGGCGAATACAGCAAGCCTTGGATCATTGATAAAAAATAGGGCATCAAATGATACCCCGCCACCATATTCGTCAATAAAGTTATAATATATATTTAAAAGTTTGTTATTGCGATCCGCACGCTATGATTATATAATAAAAAACTAATAAAATAAATTCAGTTTCTGAGCAACAATGCTGTAAACACCATATATTAAAATCATTTAACATTTGCAGTGGAAATAAAATTTTCATTCAGTCATGGAATAAAAAAAAGTATCCGACCGACGGACCGACACCGAACAAAACGGAGGGTAAAATAGGATTCAAGTCCGTTGACCCCGTTGGGAACAATTTATTTATTTATATATTGTATATGAGAGAGAGAAATCAGGTATCTTTCTTAGACCATTAAATTTCAGCATTGTAAAGTTTTTAAAGTGGCAAAACTATAATTAATATTTGTCGGATCATCCTGAGAATGGAACCGCCTTTATTTTATTGTTCTAAATAGCTGTGTAAAATATTATTTAAATCCGTTGAGGCGTTTCCAAATTATCATCTGGAAACCTTCGTGTGGCGGGGTATAAATATCATCACCTAATAATTTCATTATAAACTATTTGCCACATTTCGCAATTTTTTATGCCATATGCTAAAATTAAAAAAGGGCATCTAAAGGACATTAAATGATACCCCACCACCATAATTGTCAATAAAGTTATAAATAAATATATATTTAAAAGTTTGTTATTGCGATCCGCACGCTATGATTATATAATAAAACTAATGAAATAAATTCAGTTTCTGAGCAACAAGGCTGTAAACACCATATATTAAAATCATTTAATTTCAGCCTTGTAAAATTTTTAAAGTGGCAAAACTATTATTACTATTTTTCGGATCATCCTGAAAATTGAACTTGATCTTTATTTTATTGTTCTAAATAGCTGTTTAAAATATCATTCAAATTCGTTGACGCGTTTCCAAGTTATCATCTGGAAACCTTAGGGGAAGTACGGACGGACAGACACCGAACAAAACGGAGGGTATAACATAATACCTCGCCACTTCGTGTGTCGGGGTATAAAAGCCATACGGTCAGATGCATATCATCGATAAATATCGATGTTTGCCTATTGGCGTATTGCTGGCATTCACAAAATCAATATTTCAATGTCAATCAACATTAAAATAATATTAATTCAATCTATAAAATGACATCACTTACCATTTATCGTCAACATCTACTATTTGTCGCAAAATACTCGCGATATCATATAGACTGATTGTCGATTTCCATAAATGGGCGCAGAGAAATCGCGACTATTGCTGGTGATGAAAACTTGTCATCTCTGAAACTCTTTATAATTTTAGTATAAATTAACTTGAGAGAAATTCATTTAATCATACGCAATTCAAATGACACTGTTCTGGATTCATGTAAAATTGACTTTGCTAGAATATAACTATAGACGCTAAACGTTCATCGGCCGCCATATTGTGCGTAGTCAGACGTCGCAAAAGGGGAATAACTCCAACTTAAAAACGGGACTTAAATTGTCTTAAAATCGCTGCGCAGTTTGTCAAAGATTTTGGTACTGATAGAACTAAGACTGCTCCTTACAGACCACAAGGTGACGGTCTTGCAGACAGATTCAATAAAACTTTACAAATTATACTGTCCGCATATGAAAACTAGAGTAAAAACACCTGTGAGCAATGCTCACCATTGATACCCCCCGCTTCACAATTACTTTGAAAATTCAGGTGTTCTTAATAATGAAATTGAAACTTTATCTAGTTAAACGTGAAGGCGAAATTGCAGATAATACATGTAACCCTCCCCAATCCCCCAAAGAATGGCATCCCCTATGTCAATGACAAAGTCCATGTTTTTCTATGGCAAACCTCCAATAATATTCTGATAAAAATGTTTAATATCCAATGCACAATGGCAATATGTGACCAAGATTCTGTATAAGTTTCAACAAATTCCATTCAGTGGTGTAGGAGGAATTGTAAATAAAAGATGGGTATCCCATTATGTCCATTACCAACTCCATGTTTTTCTATGGGAAACCCCAAATATCATTCCGATCAAAATGTTAAATATCTCCTGCACAATGGCACTATGTGACATGGATTCTGTGTAAGTTTCAACAAATTCCATTCAGTGGTGTAGGAATGAGTTGCACATAAGAGATGGGTATCCCTTATGTCCATGACAAAGTCCATGTTTTTCTATGGGAAACCCCAAATATCATTCCAATCGAAATGTTATATATCTAGTGCACAGTGGCAATATGTGACAACATTCTGTGTAAGTTTCATCAAATTCCATTTAGTGGTGTAGGAGGAGTCGCACATAAGAAATGGGTATCCCCTTTTGTCAATGACATTCCATGTTGTTCTATGGGAAACCCCAAATATCATTCCGATCAAAATAATAAATATCTCATGCACAATGGCACTATGTGACAAGGATTCTTTGTAAGTTGCAACAAATTCCATTCAGTGGTGTAGGAGGAGTTGCACATAAGACATGAGGACCCCCTAAGGTCAATGACAATGTCCATGTTTTTCTATGGGAAACCCCCAAATATCGATCCGATCAAAATGTTTAATATCTCCTGCACAATGGCACTATGTGACAAGGATGCTGTGTAAGTTTCTTTAAATTCCATTCAGTGGTGTAGGAGGAGTTGCACATAAGAGATGAGGCCCCCCCCTTAGGTCAATGACAATGTCCATGTTTTTCTATGGGAAACCCCAAATATCGATCCGATCAAAATGTTTAATATCTCCTGCACAATGGCACTATGTGACAAGCATTCTGTGTAAGTTTCATTAAATTCCATTCAGTGGTGTAGGAGGAGTTGCACATAAGAGATAGGGACCCCCTTAGGTCAATGACAAAGTCCATGTTTTTCTATGGGAAACCCCAAATATCATTCCGATCAAAATGTTAAATATCTCCTGCACAATGGCACTATGAGACAAAGATTCTGTGTAAGTTTCATCAAATTCCTTTCAGTGGTGTAGGAGGAGTTGCAAATAATAGAAAGTGTAACGGACGGACGGACGGACGGACACCATATACCCCCCGCTTTTCAAGCGGGGGGTATAATAACAATAGGAATGACCATTTACCTTATTTTTGATGGCATATAGGGTTTGAGAAAATGACAGTACTAGCACAAGTCCATTCAAAATGATGTCCGGCAAAAAAACGTCTTATCCTTATAATGGCTGGAAATCCAAAATCAGGTCGAACACCCAATACATGCGACACTGGATGCGACTCCATAAACAAGTACCGAAGGACAGGACGGAGAATTTGTGCTTGTGGCAGTGGCCAGAAAAGACTTCGGACTTACGATTTCGATTTAAAAGATTTTTATTTCACGGACTTTGTTCTTTTTGCATTATTATTGATGTAATGAATTAATGATGTATTTTTGATTAATTGGATGTTTGCTTTACGTCCAGCGAGCAATATTTCAGATATATTCAGGACGGGAACAAGTAAACAAACAATACATCAATTGAAAAAGGGGTGGGATGGGACACAGGAAATAAAATTTTGACTGCCACTCGAAAAGTACGGAGTACTGGGTAGGGTCGATGAATTTTGCCTTTTGTAGCAGCTACAATGAGCCTACTCTTTTTTGAAATCTACAAAAGGAATCTTTATAGTGCAATGAGCGTGGCACTTTCCAAACGTTTGTCCACTATTGTCCGCTACCAGGCTTTCCATATTATGGCTTGCCACTGGGAACCGTCCCTGTGATGTATTTTAAAACCCATGGCTCGCTGGAGGCAATTAAATTTCTTTGAAGCGTCAACAGCCAATAACGCATATACCGAAGCGTCTTGGGTTGTTATAAACGACCCCAAATTTATAGCGCATGGAAATGTGTAACTTTCCATGAAAACTCATCAGGTTGTTTCTGACCAGCTGGATCTCATCAAACAACACACCCAGAGTATAATGCTCAAAAAAGGTGAATACAAATAACAAGTTGGGGAATAAGTTACAAGGGATGTAGATATCCAAATGAGGAAAGGACCGGACGAAGAACTTGTTTGTGGCAATGTCCAGAATAGACTTCAGGCTTTCGATATCATTTCACGGACTATGTTCTTTTTTGCTTATTAATGCTGTAATTAATTTATGATGTATTTTGATTGATAGGATGTTAGCTTTACGTCCTGCGAGCAGTATTTCAGCTATTTTAGAGTCGGGAACAAGTTAACAAACAATACATCAATTGAAAAAGGAGTGGGATGGGACACAGGAAACAATATTTCGACTGCCACTGAAAAAGTACGGAGTATTGGGTAGGGTCGGAGAATTTAGCCTTTTGTAGCGACTACAATGAGCCTACCCTTTTTTCGAAATCTACAAAAGGAATCTTTATAGTGCAATAAGCGTGGCACTTTCCAATCGTTTGCCCACTATGTTCCGCGGCCAGGCTTTCCGTATTATGACCTGCAACCGCCCCCCCCCCCCCCCTTTAAAAAAAACGAGACGGTCTCCCCTATCCGCCATCCGGGACGCGCTGGGCTGCTCTGTGGGTCGAGCACTGGGAACCGTCCCAGTGATGTATTTAAGACCAATTATAAATTATTGGTTTTAAGGTGGGGGAAGTGACGGTAATTACTTTTTTTTTCACTTCGGTGAAATATTTTATAATAAAATATTTTATCATTAACTAAGTGATTTTAGAACCGTTATTTATTTCTGTAAAGAGAAACTCGACCCTTCATGAAGTCCATGCCGTCCCACATTAACTGTTACCCTGTTTAATTAGGGAAAATCCAGTCGTCAGTGCTCAGAGCTTTTCCAAACTTTTGGGTTTTATTCTTTATTTTGAAAGGCGGGTCCTGAGCAGTGAATATTATCTAAACCGAGACATAACATGTTTGTCTCACAAAAATTATTGGCCGTTCTTTTATTAAAACCTTTTCTATTCGACTCCAAATCAGAATAGATTGCTGCTATATTTTACCTGTATAAGGCTTTGATTTCCATTCAAAAAGGTTTTTTTTTCCCTTAAGAGCCATAGTCTTTTTAGACTGTGTAAGGTGGGCGAAGTATACTGCGTTAACATACAGTATCCAGGATTCTAGATGTAAAAAGGGGTGGGGGGGGGAATTTTCATTTTAATTGTTCTATTTCACTGCTCTGCTCACATGGTTAGGCGTTTTTTTTTTTGGGGGGGGGGTGTGATTTTTGTCCAAATTAAAAAAAAATGTCCCAATAAATCGAGCTAATTAAAGTTATTAAAATGAAGGATTTCTGTGGATAGGATATATTATTGCTTAATGTAGGAATTTTTTTAACCGTCACATTTTTACCTCTATGTAAATAGGTCTAATTCGTTACAATTGTTACAACTAGATGTTATTATGTAATTTTTGTTTGTAAATTAAAATATGTATATTTGCCACGTCTTCTTCATTAAAGTTAGTAGAGACACAGGTTTTGTGAACGAACTCAACTCGAATTACAAGTAAAAAGGAGAACTTTCAGTCTTAAGCAAGTTAATTCCACGTCTTGGACTACAATAGCTGAGGTTTGTTAAGCTTCCTTCCAGTCATTCCAATTAATTCAGTGGCACTTGGGCATACACGTGTTGGACTCCCGCTAAAATCTCTTTGCAAGTTAGGAACATAAAAACACAGAAAGCCGACTTCCGGTAAAAACATAACTGAGAGCCCCTCCTGTTACACAACGAAACATGTCTAGTTTAATACAACACTCACAAATTTTGATTGAGTAGCACTCGTCTATATAGATTAAAGTTTACAATTACATTGAACAACTAAAATATTTCTTTGTAGCATAATGTACACTAAACAACTAAAATAATTGATTAAGTTACAGACGCGCAATTAATACGTCGTTTTCAAGTTACTTTACTGCTATTAAAAAGGGGCGTTTGGTGAGTTCAGCTGGCGAGACTGTATGAAACATTACAACTAAAACTTATACACAATGTATTCTGCTGTAACAAGGGCAAGTTGCTACACGTAGTAAAATGTCCCCCACCGCTACAGTATCGTATAGCATAAGACTGAGAAGAGGTGAGGGAAAATAAAATGGAAATTTTTGTATAGTGATACATTTGATGTCGGGATAAAATAATAAGCATGTAACATTGAGCTAAGCAACTACATGGAAAAAAAACTATATCAGAATGGACAAGCTTTAGTAGAGTGCTTGATAAAGTAGCTTTAAATATTGCTAAACTGATCAGTCCCATAACTCCTAAAAACAATGACAAATCAAAATGATGTTGGAGTATGCTCATCTACCTATCATAACAATTAATCCTACTAATTATCAAAGCAATCCGTCAAGAGGTTTCAGTGAAGTTGTGTCCACTAAAGTGTGACGGACGGACGCAGAACATTACTGGGTTATGGTGCTGCGATGACAAAAAAATGTACAAGCTGAATCAAAATCTTATTAAAACACTACATTTGAAAACAATCAAAATTGTGTACCATAAACAAGTGTTATACTCCACAGCCGCCAATGGAGAAGAGTTTACTACCCATGCAAATAGTAGACCGCCTCAATCAGTTCCAATATTCTTTAAACTAGTAAGTAATGGAATTCTTATATATCGACGGTAAGAATTAGAATTACATAACCTAATGTTTTGTATCAAGCTATCTATATACCCCAAAGGATGTGCTGCATGCTGCAGTAGCAGCGCAAAATGCGAAAACTGTGAGGTTTGTATTATATATTTGGTGAACTCCTAAAATGAAACAAATTATTTACGAGAGATTGGCTGTCCATCCTTGTAATAAAACAATAAATCATGTAATTTACCTATTAATAAAAAATACTGTTTGAATTTTTGAAATGGGCATAAAGAATTATGTTTGGCTACATAATTAAACAAATAATGTTTTCTTTAACAAATTATGTTTAAAATGTTTTATATTGATATGAATTGTTTTGAAACTTTTCGTCTTTTATAAATATTATATCATCATTCCCCAATATATTTGTGGCATCATTATCTCTTACTGTCATTTTATGTCAAAATTCATGACAGGGTGTGAAAGAAATCATTGCCTGAAAAAAAGACATTTTGATTAAAGATGAACAAATATGTTGTCATGCTTGCATCATTATTTTTCAAAACTGATAAAGTAATAGGTAGTCTTGCATCTAAACAGGCTGCTGGAATACTCGCCCCTTCTAACATTTTGGTAACTTTTAAATTAATTTTCAAATTTTGGAAACCTGCTAATATGAAATAATAAGACAACTAAATATGTAACTATTGCATAAGGTGATCTGTCTTTATCGAATAAAAAGGCCACAACATGACCATATGTTTGATTGACATGTCCCTAATATCCGAATTAGGATCATTGTTTGCCGGTACCCTAACAAACTAAAACCAAACTGAAAACCTTGGACTAAGACAATTTCAGATCGGAATAATATCCCTCTAAAAACAAAGCAAGAATTCTATAACAAACTGAGTTGTAACCGTATAACTGTGTTTTTTTAGATTAGAATTCATATCCTCAACCTAAACATTTGTGGATAAATATGGACTATGCAATTGAATGCCCAGCAATAACCTCTGGTATGCCAGAATGTAAGTCCACAATAAAACACCCACGATAACCCCCACATCTATGAAGATAACTCTAACCATATTCTAGCCATGCATTGCCTATACTGTTAGAGGATAAGCTTAAGTTTAAGCCTTACTTGGTCAGGAAATTTTCTGAGTAAATTGCTATATATCCAAGAAATTCAATAGTACACTGATCTATTTTATAAAGCCTATACCTAGGTTTATTAGGAATAACTGCCTGCTTTACCTAGAATTATTAGGAATAACTACCTGCTTTGAATTTTTTACTATTTGAAATTGCATTTCTTTTAGTACTGGAAGAATGTTTAGGTAAAAGAACTGCCAAATCTATATATTTTTCCTGCCAAATTTGTTGTTTATTTGTCGAGTCTACCATAGCAGATAATGGGGTTGTCATATAGCTTGTGCTTATAATATTTTCAATATTACTTAATTGTCTGGTTCACCTAGCTCTTCTTCACTTTCAGCATTTTCTAATAAGCCGTCTTCCATTAAAGAATTATTATTTTGTGGCATATCGATTGGTGTATTATGAAGGGCAGCACATTACCCGCGTCCGCACTGAGGTCCTAATTCGTACAAATAAAACACTCTTTTTCGTCAGTAACCAATTTTCCTGTCATTCTGGGTACTGTCACCCTGTTTCACTATCAATGTCGGGTCATTCATGTGGACCAGCTTTGTTCTTCAAAGAAGGAGACTCTTCTGGCTTAAATTTCCGCATATTTACTTAAATGGAAAAACTACAATAAAAATAGTAATATAGTTCACGTATTGAACTATAAAAGTATTATAGAGCTCGAAATAAATTACACCTTAAACAATATGACTTGTGACGTTTTGGGCATTGGCCCTGGTTTTTACAATGATGTCAGTCTTGATTAATGGCAAGTGGTTCAATAGTTATGTGGTCAGGATTGACACACATAATTTGGCGACAAATATGGCTGCATTCAACCTTATTATTGTTTTACAACCTGTATACCATAACAAGTTTTTCCCTTTTTTCCTCCAACCCATTCTATACATCCCTTCGCATTTCCAATAAAACAGCTTTTAAACAACTTTTTTTCAAGGTCATTCCAGAAGGCCTCCATTTTGCACTCAGGCGGTTAAGAGGGGCATTAAGAATATATGCATTTTGAAAGTAAAAGTACAATAACAGTACAGGTTACAAATGCGCAATTATGGTGTTTCATAATTCATATCTTCAATGGTGAGCACATTAGAAAAAAATGGGTAGCATTTCCCGTAACTAGAGATATAAGCACTTATATTGTCTGATTCACCTAGCTTTTCTTCACTTTCAGCATTTTCTGATAAGCCGTCTTCCAATTAATTAATTAATTATTATTTTTTGTGGCATATCGATTGGTGTTGTATGAAGGGCAGCACATTCAAGGAACTCGCCACTGAGGTCATAATTCATTCAATCAAAAAACTCTCTTTTGTCAGTAACCAATTTTCCTGTTATTCTGGGTGCTGGCCCCCTGTTTTACTCTCAATGTCGGGTCATTCATGTGGACCAGCTTTGTTCTTCCCAGAACCAGAATATGTCTGTGCTTAAGTATTACGTTGTAAATGTACAGTGTTTACCCATCGAACTATAAATGTTCACTTTTCACCTTTTTTTAATATGCACTGAATACATATACGAGGTACATGAGACAGTAGACCAATGTATTAGGACGTATTAGTAACCAACAATATATAAACCAGATACATCAGCCATATTTGTTCACAATCTACAAGTATAATAGGTGTATAATCCAATCATAACGGGTATACCCATACACAGTTCATAAAACGATTAACAATCTTGAGTTACAAATCAAGTTTATATTTCCCGTTCGACGTTTTGGCCTTTAGAAATCAATTAAGAAAATTAAAAATAGCAGTTTTCCTGATGTTGTTTCTAAACGATTGCAGATACTTAGCTGATATTTGCCTAATATTACAAAAAATCATTTTATCTTACAGTACTCAATCCTCACAGCAGTTCAGTGGGTGTCGATAGGCGGGACCCTCTATTTGTGGTGTTGTCGAGTCATAATACGTAAAGCCTGCCCCGAAACCAGAGTTCGTAACAATTACACTTTTTGTAAATTTAGAAAAAAGTAGGCGCATTGTAGACGCTACAAAAGGCCCAGTACTCCATACTTTTTAGTGACAGTCGAAATGTGGTTCATTATGTCCTCTTTCCTGTTGATTTATTGTTTTTTTTTAACTTGTTCTCGTCTATAAATATAGCTAAAATACAAATAATAAAATATGTAATTAATCAAATGTACAATCAATCAATCTATTCCTGAGAGAGGCTTCATCTGTCAGTTTATAATATATGTTTACACAGCGATGTTAATATAACTCGTCTATTGTTTGACTGTAAGCTGCTTCCTGAGCTCTAATACTATCATTTCCAATACTTTCATAAATATTTAGCAGTTCACTAGCTTATTTTGAACTTTGCTAATTCCAAACCAATAATGGTTGGGGCATTTTCCACCGAGACAGATTTTACTCAATGGTTTTTCCATTTCGATTTTTTAAACTAAACTGTAGGCAACTTCTCTTACTCTGTAAGTTGGTGGAGGAGGATGTACAGAAAATATATCTAATATCTGAAACACAACTATTGTCTTCCCTACAGAACCAATTTAATTTTTGTTTTTTTATTACTTTCCGAGTTTTCTAAATCCTGGTCATTACTTGGATCAATGTCTTGACGAATTTTAGCTAACAGTTAACTATTGTCTGATAATTCGAACAAAGAATGAGCTTCATTTCCACTGTGATCTTATGTGTATTACGATTAAACAGATTAAAAGAAGTGCCAAGACTCTTTTTCATAGTAATGAAATGAATCTTACAATCTGCCTTTTCTTCTACAGACTGGGCATTATCAACAAGAGAATCCCTAAACAATTATGCTTAAAGTCAAATGGGATTTTAAAATTACATGTTTGAAAAATGAAAATCGGACAGTCATACTGAAAATCTATCTTAGTTATCAGAAATCCTCAAAAAGCCACCACTATTCACATCTAGCCGTTGCCACGCTTCAGATTTAAGCAAGCATGAACACAGAAATGGGAATGAAAGATATAGTTTTTTCTATAAAATCTGTCAGTGGAATCGCCTTTTAACTTTCTTGCTACAATAAAATGTCAGTTCTTATCATTACCATGAAAGACAAATCCGGGATTAATAACCAGGTAATTGTAAACAAACAAATAAATTGTACAACAACATCAACATCACTTCTAAGTACTATGTCGAGACTGATGTCAGTTACAACAATAGAATAAAACTGGGCTCTAAGGCTGTCACTCATTTTCACATTTGAAACACCTGTATTAACTGAAATGTATAATTTTGCAATTAACCTTAATTCATGACCAAACTAGCCGCACCGTTTAAAAAGTAATGAATCAGTCTATTCCTACAGAAGCAGCATAAGATCCAACAATGTCTTCTTCTTGACACCGTTGAAGAGATGTAAAATCTGTGCAATTCGTACAGAATCACCATAAGAAAGAAAAATGCAAGAAAAGCAGATAAGATTCCAACTCCGCAAAACAATTGGCTGTAATAAAAAAGGACGACAAAGAGCATCTGGAATACAATAATTTCCATTACTTGCATAAAGTTTTCACGAAACTAACTGCTGTATTTCGAGACATGTAAATTCTAAATCCACATAACCAATAATGGTTGGGACTTTTTCACTAAAATTAGAGTTTTTTCAATCATTTTTACATTAAGATTTTTCACTAAGCTGTTTTCAACTTCTCACTCAAAAAGTTGGCAGACAGGCATGTAATCAAAAGAAATCTAAAATTTTAAAGGCAACTAATTTCGTCCAAGTGAGCCATAGTAATGAAACGTTTCTGGAGAGTCTGCCTTTTCTTGTTTGCAAAAAATTAGATTTGGAAGGTCATACCGAAACAAAACAGAAGCCACCCTACTCAACTGTCGTCACGTTTCAGTTATAAATTAATACAGACATTGTACGGATTACATTGGTTGTCCTACATGCAGTGATGAGATATACACTTTTATTAAATGGTATATTACTGTTAGAAATAACTTTTATTGATTCCTAATGAGTTTACCTGACATGTTTTTTTAATTGTTGTACCGATTACCTTGGTTGCTCCACATGCTGTGAGGCTGACAGAACTTTTTATAAATTGTCTATTACTGTTGAAAATAACATTCTGTAATTTCTAATTAGTTTACCTGACAGGATTATAATTGTTTCACAGATTGTCTTGGTTGTTCCACATGCTGTGAGGGTTACACAATTTTTTTGTAAATTGTTGATTACTGTTAGTAATAACATCCAGTAACTCCTACTGAGTTTTTACATGACAGGTTCTTAATTGTCGCTACACCCTTAGGGTGGTCTTGAGTTTGTTTTTGCCAACTGTTTGGGTTGTGTCTCTTTGTAACATTCGCCATTTCAATTATCCTTTTAATTGTGATATTTCACACAAAAAAACCAGATAAATACGAAACTAAAATATTCTTTAAATTGACTCTTTATTTTGCTTAGGCAATGTTTCTTTCATAGTTGACCAAAAGTGGGGCGGGGCAGCACCGCTAGTCCGACACTCTAATTTTTTGAAATACACTTTATCAAGCCTTAAATATTGTTTGAAATAAAACGGATAACAACTGAACATTTTGCCTTTTCAGCATACATCCCTGTATTTCTTATGTTGTACAATTTGAAAATCCATCATGCCTAAAGCATTTATGGTTCTTAAAACAGCATTTACTAAAGCTGGCTCGTAGCTCAGATGTTGAACATTTATACAAGGTTTTACATTGCATTGATGACTTGCATGTATATGTGGATCCAGACGAACCGCACCGTTAAACAAGTAATAAACCAGTATATGCACACCGATGTAAATTCTTCCTTCCCCACATAGTTACACGAAGTGACGCATATCCATTAATTATGTCACCTTGCCAAATATGACAGTTTTTATAAATGTTCAACTTATGAAAATAAAAAAAATTATCATCCAATGATAAACTTGGTTTTAATAAGTTGATTAATAATGATTTGTACAGACTTTACAAGCTATATATCCTAAGGTAGCCTGAAAAAAACATGCATAATGAAGTCATTTGTTCAGAGAACCAATGTGGGGTCTTTCCCTGCATTTTATAGTGTTATGTCTAGGTATATAATTGATAATGATTTTACGGTCAGTTACCATGGTTATAGTGTACAAAGCAAGTGGTCCTAAGTCAGAAAATATATGGTTGCTAAGGACATTTATTGGTTGCTATGGACAAAATGTCACTGCCGGTCATACAATATGATATTTAAATTTAGTTAGTGATCCCGGTTCAGTTTCCCATGTATTGTCTGCTTCAATTTTTTATGGTTATTGAGTTATTTCGAAAACAAAATTGAGCCGAAACCTGTCAAGGGCCATAACCTCTAAAACGGTTTGTTGGACAGTTTTTGAATCTTATATCAAATGTAGATCTCAATGAGAGGAACATTTTTCTCATATATTGTCTGCTTCAATTTTGTATGGTTTTTGAGTTATTTCGAAAACAATATTTAGCCGAAACCTGTCAAGGGCCATAACCTCTAAAACGGTTTGTCGCACAGGTTTTGAAATGTTATATCAAATGTAGATCTCAATGAGAGGAACATTTTTCTCATATATTGTCTGCTTCAATTTTGTATGGTTTTTGAGTTATTTTGAAAACTAAATTTAGCCGAAACCTGTCAAGGGCCATAACCTCTAAAACGGTTTGTCGCACAGTTTTACAACCTGTATATCAAATATAGATCTCAATAAGAGGAACATTTTTCTCATATATTGTCTGCTTGAATTTTGTACGGTTTTTGAGTTATTTCGAAAACAAAATTTAGCTGAAACCTGTCAAGGGCCATAACCTCTAAAACGGTTTGTCGCACAGTTTTTGAACTGTTGTATCAAATGTAGATCTCAATGAGAGGAACATTTTTCTCATATATTGTCTGCTTCAGTTTTGTATGGTTTTTGAGCTATTTCGAAAACAAAATTTAGCCGAAACCTGTCAAGGGCCATAACCTCTAAAACGGTTTGTCGCACAGTTTTCGAACCTGTATATCAAATGTAGATCTCAATGAGAGGAACATTTTTCTCATATATTGTCTGCTTCAATTTGTTATGGTTTTCGAGTTATGGCGAAACCAAAATTTCAATGGCGGCCATTTTGAAAATGGTGGACCGAAAACATTTTTTGATCCGATATATGTAATTAGCACGCTCATATCTACTTAGAAACTAAGTTTTGTGCAAATCCGCCAACTTTGACGTTTTCTGTCATGTTTCTGAGTTTATCTGAACACAAGGGTAAACAGTGTTTGGGGAGATAACTCTGTTACTAAAAATTGATCGGTCTCGCAGGGTGACTCAGGTCGAGCCTAGGTAGTGTCGGTTAAGTGTGCCAAGTTTCAAAGTGATACGTCAAGACACTTTTTTGACATCTGTGGCAGAAGAAAAAAAAAAATAAAAATAATTAAAGATCAACTGTTCGGTTGAACATTTGAGGGTCTTTCCACGTTAATTTTAATTTTGAATTACGTGATGAAATTCAAAATAATCAACTTTTTGCGAAATGTTATTTTGCAATACATATTTAAAAAAGATATTATTTTGTATTATTTGCTACAGATTGGCATTCTAAGAGAGATAACTCTTCTATAATTATGATGCAACTTTCATCAGTTACATATATGATGGGAGATAACTCCTAAAAATGAAGTCTAATCCTTTTCCTGTAAATGTTACAAAGTTGCTCCTTTAAAAGACCAACATTTTGCACTCTTTACTTTCCCTTTATCACTAATAGTTAATGAGTACCATGTGAAAAATCAGCTACATATATAATGGCAGATAACTCCGATACAATGAAGTCAAATCCTTTCCTAGTAAATGTAACAAAGTTGCTCCCTTAAAAGACCAACATTTTGCACTCTTTAGTTTCCCTTTATCATTAATAGGTAATGAGTTACATGTGAAAAACCAATCACTTACATATATAATGGGAGATAACTCCTATAAAATGAAGTCAAGTCCTTTCCTTGTAAATGTAGCAAAGTTGCGCCTTTAAAGGACCAACATTTTGCAATCTTTTTTTTCCCTTTATCATTAAAAGTTAATGAGTTACATGTGAAACACCAATCAGTTACATATATAATGGGAGATAACTCTTATAAAATGTAGAATAACAAGTAGAGGTTGTACTATTCAATAGACCGGTTCCCTGTTGCCTAATATAGAATTTAAACCGCACATGATACTGGAATAAATTTGATATTTTTTGAAAGCTAAATATTACAGGCAACTTGAAAGGAAAGTTGTATTATTTTTAAATGAATATAAAACTGTTGAGAGTCAATAAGGTATATGCACTATTTTCGGACTGAAATAGAAAGTGATTTCAAAGTAGATTTTTAGACCTTGTGTACTTCCGGTTGAGCGTGTATTCTATATGCAATGAAGCATATATTATGAAATGTTGCCAGAATATTGACCCGTTGCATTTTTATGTGTGACAGAGGTGTCACTTGATTTGAAATTAAGGTAAATTTCCCTGAATAAGTCAAAAAGTCAAAAAAATCATCAAATTTAATATAGGTCAAGAGTCCAAAAACAATGGTGGTCCTACACCTTAAGGCAAGTCTCATGCGTTCACAGAAAAGCTTCCGACTGGGTTGCGTCGTAAAAGATAAACAAAAGTATTGAGAAACGCAAACGTTTTAATAAGCTGAAGATTAATACCGTTCGGGCGCTAGGCCTCGATTTTGTTTAACACGGAGAAGAAAAAGAAGGATTTGATAAGTGAAAATTTAAATTGTCAACTTTCACTATCATTATTGACGGCAGTGGTACTGGACGTATTTGAAAACCAGGCTATACCTTTAGCACCAATCAAATCAAAGGAAAATGTCCCGTTTTTTTGATAAGGTTGTTTATGTTAATGACGTTGAAAGTACCGAAAATAACTTTGTATATAATTTATGACTAATCGTGTATCTGGGACGCGTGTCAATAATTTTGAAGGTTTATATAGTGCAAAACGTTAAGCTCTATGATTGGCATAATATAAAATAATGCCTTCTGAAAAACCAAGTGCATTTTTCTTTTATCTCGTGTCATTTTCCACCATTTTTTACACACTTTCACTCTTAGCAACGAATTTCATCAGTTCTCGTTATTAAAAGTCTGGCTACTTTTATCGTCGACCACAGTTCCCGGAAGCCATTTCAGTGTTTTGCAAAAGCCTCATCATGTGTCTTGAAGAGCTAACTTTGGAATAAATCGCACGAGAAGACAGGAAAATGATCACCGTTAATGCTCATTTCAAGTTAAGAGGGTCAGGATCTTAATGGCATTTGTGTGCATTCATTTCAAGACCGGATAATTTTTTTTTTTTTTAATTTTCTAAAGTCTATTTTTCTTAGTTTTTGAGACCCACTAAATACAAACAGTGGTATCTCACTTACAATTAATGCTCCGAAGTGTAAAATATATGATTTACAACAAGGTTATGTAAATAAAATTCCCTGCAGATATTTTTCTCATGCTCAATTAATGACGTTTTCACATTATACAGCCTCAAATTGTCGCCTACTACGTCATCACATAAGTCATCGAAAACATCTCTCGTTTATTTGTAACACAGTACTTAATATTTAACACATTGTTTGAACTAATTAAAACCAAACTGAAGCAGATAATCAATTTATTCCAGTATCCAACTCGCCAGATAAAGTTTGACTCAAGACACACAGATGACCCAGGGACAGTCTAGACTGTCCCTGGATGACCATAATTTCTGATATGGACAGTAAATTATTGGTCCTTGAAAAGTCTACGTGACAGGATATATGTCCTAAAAGAGGTAAAAGTATCATCACAGGTCACGGTTAACCCTGACTAACTTGCATGTAGCTAGGAAATTCCCGGACTAGGTTTTCTTATCACGTTACACCTTTAAAATATCAACTAATGAAATAGTTTAAATTGAATTTATTCAAACTCCATTGTAGACAAAAAAAATCCCTGCGTTTGGGATAATCATGATAATAAATACATGAGACTTACAAGTAGCAAATTGTAAAGAAGAACGTGTTTAATTTGGACGTAGAATATACAGCGTGGTGGCAGATGGATTGATCGATAAACAAAACAAATAACTATCACAATGATAACCAACTTTCAAGATTTTTGTACAAAACACACCGATTTTCATCCTCAAAAGCCAATCAAAAAATAGTGACTTCTAGCAGGGGAATTTCCTAGCTAATTATAGGTGTATCAGGATTTCGTGGACACATTTTGACACAGAAACCCTGACCTGTGAGGATGATGGTCTTTTAAACGCATCCATTTGTTTATTTACATTCCGAATCTACATCGGAATATCCAAAACAAAGTAATGTTTAAAGCTTGTTTTTGATTGGCCACATGCACGTGTTGTGTAGCAAAATACTCAAGTGACTTCTTGCTCCTGAATTTTCCTGCCAAGATTGTTCAGTAGCACTCTTGATATTTATTAATTTTTAAAACATATATTCCTGGCTAAACTGTTTGCTAAAACGATAGTCATATGACGATATGATAGCCTTATGGACACTTTTTAACTGTAATATATTGCACGCCTTCTATTGATTGCCGATTAACATCAACGTACTCTGTGTTGTAAGTATCGTGAGATTTCCTTCCCATATTTGGTCCACATTTATAAATAGATGACTGACGGTTTGTTACAGTTTACAGTTAAGTTTGTTTTGATGTTTTTCAATATCTACGAACGTGTCTTTATCGTGCAAGGAGCGTGGCACTCTTCAAACATGTTACCCACTATGGTCCGCGGTCAGGCTTTCCGTATTACATTGTATTTTGACCTGACAACCCCGCAACGAGAGGGTCTCCCCTATCTGCCAACCGGCGACGCGCTGGGCTGCTGTGTGGTCGAGCACTGGGAACCCTCCCAGTATGGTTCCAGCCTCGACCACATAAGCTTCTAAACAAATATGAAATGATTTCGCCACCCAAGGTACATCAATACACAAGTTTAAGAAAGTACTCATTACTTATCATTTCACTTGGCACATGTTGATGATTTTGCCGAAAGTCTTTTTGTGAAACATTGCTAACAATATCTTAGATTCATATCAGGAAGTGAAATTTCACACTGATGTTGAACCCATTTTTGGAAGATGGAAACGAAGCAAGTTTTCAATGAAGATAATAAGGAGCAAAAATTACTGCATCTTTTTGTTGGATGTTTTTTTTAGTACTAGTAATAACATAAATTTAACATTGCATCTCAGTTCTGGCACTGGAAGTGGCACTGGAAATGGAACTAAAAATAAAAAAGAGTTATTAAAATATATACTCAGTTAGTTATTGACTTATTTTTTAATTCTGTATTTAATATAAATATAAAAAAAAATATATTAAATTTAAGAACACCACATTTTATGTCCTGAATATAGCTGAAATATTGCTTGTTGGACATTAAACACTAATCAATCAAGAACATCTGTTTAAATGAGTATCCCCTTGACAAATAGGAATGACTCCAAATAAGTAAAAATTGGGTGGTATATGCTCTTTCTCTTTCACACAGTCCCACTGTTAGAAATTGATGAAGATTTGGTGATTTACATTGAACAGCAAACAATAGAGCAGAAGTTCATGCAGGAAGACTGACAAGCTCTTTGTGTGCTGGTGCTTTAAGTGTTACAGAAAAAACCGTCTAATTAGAACAATAACTGAAGGATCTAGTCTTGACAGGTCAGTAAAGAGTTTATTGCACTCTACTAATTAAAAACAAAACCTTATATTTTACGCATAATTATATTGCAATTTAGTTGAGTAGTATATTAATATATTAAATTATAATACAAGGGGGATAATTCACTTTTCGTGCATGTTTACAAACACTATTTTATAAAAAAAAGCCTCAGAATCGAAGTATTTTACATAACATATATATATATATATAGTGATACAAAATCGTTCATGATTAGTTAGACCGTTGTCACTAATGGATATAAACTACATTAAGATTACTGTCATTTTTGTTAGATTTTTTTTCTTTGCTTAAATGGTATGTAGATTCAATAAAATGAGCATTTATGTCTATATTTTACTTTTAACATGTTTTGGGATATATCTTATTAGTTTCAAAACTCAATCAATATTATCATTCAAGATGTTCTTATAGAGCCATTTCAAAATTTAAAAGGATTTGTTCGACATATTACAATAAAAATAGATTATTGAAATTGGGCTCTTAATTTGGAAATTTAAAAATGATCAATCATCAGACATTAAATTTGTATTAAATTTTATAGTTCTCTATTGCTCTGTATAAAATATTTACATATGCATTGTCTGCCCATTTTCTAATTTAAATCGCGTTCACAACCTTTCTTGAATCAAATTTTGCAAATGGTTTAGTAATGCAATTTCAACAATTATGGCCCCGTTCGGGATCCGGGTGGCTAAAAGAATAGACCGCAGTCGCGCTAGCTTGTCGTAAAAGGCGACTAAATAGCGCCCAGTACCCTGACCGGCGTGTCAGGTCGGTTTGCCTAAAGACCGACTGGGATGTGTGCCCCAGGTTGTTGAATGGTGTACCCCTGGCAAGCTGGGGTTGTCAGGTCATAATACGGAAAACCTGACCGCAAACCATATTGGTGCACCGTGTTGGGAAAATGCCACGTTCCTCGCACGTTAAAGAACGCTGCTGTAGTATTCGCTATGAGTAGGGATTTCGATCCCGCTACAGGAGGCTAAATTGCCCGACCCTATCCATCCTCCCATTTGCAAGTGGCAATCTAAAATCCGTTACCCCTATTTTTCCTTGTGTCCCATCCCATTTTCATTCATCATCATTTCATGTTCATCGCCTGAATATAGCTGAAATATTGCAGCTCGGGCGTTAAACACCATTAATCAATCAATCAACAATTATGTCCATTATAAATTAACCAATTGATATTTGAAAATATATTGTACCTTTAAATATCCTCTTCTTCCTGAACGCTGTAAAAGATATAAAAAGAAAACCTTTTAAAGATTTGTGCATGTATTGTGTTTCTTTTCAAGATCAAAATTTTTATAAATTTCCTTTATACACAGATTTTTTATCGTGAGAATCTTTATGTTCAAACTGCAGAATCTGATTGTAGAGATTAATAATGTTACTTTTTGTAGAATTGTTCTGTGTCATTGTCTTCTTGTTTTATAGTTTTCATATATATATTGACCGAGTGGTTAAGATAGTTCGTCTACTATTGATCACGTGGTATGTCAACACTGAGATTGCGGGTTCGATTCTCACTGCAGGCAGGGTGTACTCGACTCCTTTCTTAATCGACAAGGATTCTCTCTGGGTTCTCCGGCTTCCTACCCCAATAAAAACTGGACGCCATGATATAGCTGAAAAATTGCTTAATTTGGTGTTAAACACCATCAAACAAATATGCCATTTCTTTTTTGACAGATTACCAACATTAAATAAACTTACACTTCAGCCTCTACTATGGTTTCTCCTCTCACTTCCACCCTAGCCTTTTTTGTAGAAAACCTCCCATTTTCAAATACCTTTCTCATTATTTCATTTGTCGTTTCGTAAATGTTTTCATTGATTTCCAAATATTGTCTGTAAAAAAAGTTTATGCACTATATAAAGTGTAGATGTGACAAGTGAAAATGATTTAAATAAAAAAATCAAGCTTTTAGTAATGCCACATTAATATAAATATAGATGTGCAGCCTAAGTAAGAGTATCGCACATTGTGCATTTTATGACAAATTCAGAGCACACTAACAGTGTGCCTGCATTCTATTAGTTATGGGACATCTTTCTGTAATGGTGACATGACAAAAATTTTCATTTCAAAAACATTTCAAAAACATTCAGAGTTGGAAACAAATTTGTCTCGTATATTTGTTATTTAAAAAATTAATACATTGATGTGAAAATTATTTGTCAGCTATTGAGGAATGCAGGACACCATCCCCCATTTTTTTGTGAAAATTTCACAAATAGATAGATTTATGGCAAATATAATAATTTATGTTATTATTAATTCTTAATTTCCATAAAATGTAATATAATGAAAGTCATATATATATATATATATATATATATATACAAACGTCAAAGTATTGTGACAACCATATAATATATCTATCCAGCGGATCTCTGAAACATCAGAAATACAGGGTTAATATCAAATTTTTATATATACTAATACAAATTAAGCCCAACACTGTTTGAATTAGATAGTTAACACTGTCAAATTTTTGTTTACCCTCAGCGGGATTCGAACTCTCACCGTTGTGACACTGTGGCACCAAATCGCCTGCACTATGTCCAGCGGTCTAGACCCCTCGGCTAAATCCGCTATATAAAAATATAGCTTCATTAACCGGGGTGAATCATAGACATAGTACATGTGTACTAGCGTGTGGCGATGGAATTTTCGTAACCAATACATATTAATTTGACAGTAATCTAATTCAGCATTTTTGTATATATTATATAGGATGACAAAGTTACTTGTCATTCAGTCACAGTAAGTAAATTATATACAAACGTCTAAGTATTGTGACAACCATATAATATATCTATCCAGCGGATCTCTGAAACATCAGAAATACAGGGTTAATATCAAATTTTTATATATACTTCTACAAATTAAGCCCAACACTGTTTGAATTAGATTTTTAACACTGTCAAATTTTTGTTTACCCTCAGCGGGATTCGAACTCACACCGTTGTGACACTGTGGCACCAAATCGCCTGCACTATGTCCAGCGGTCTAGACCCCTCGGCCAAATCCGCTATATAAAAATATAGCTTCATTAACCGGGGTGAATCGTAGACATAGACATAGTACATGTGTACTAGCGTGTGACGATGGAATTTTCGTAACCAATACATATTAATTTGACAGTAATCTAATTCAGCATTTTTGTATATATTATATAGGATGACAAAGTTACTTGTCATTCAGTCACAGTAAGTAAATTATATACAAACGTCTAAGTATTGTGACAACCATATAATATATCTATCCAGCGGATCTCTGAAACATCGGAAATACAGGGTTAATATCAAATTTTTATATATACTTCTACAAATTAAGCCCAACACTGTTTGAATTAGATTTTTAACACTGTCAAATTTTTGTTTACCCTCAGCGGGATTCGAACTCACTCCGTTGTGACACTGTGGCACCAAATCGCCTGCACTATGTCCAGCGGTCTAGACCCCTCGGCCAATGAAGCTTATATTTTTATATAGCGGATTTGGCCGAGGGGTCTAGACCGCTGGACATAGTGCAGGCGATTGGGTGCCACAGTGTCACAACGGTGTGAGTTCGAATCCCGCTGAGGGTAAACAAAAATTTGACAGTGTTAAAAATCTAATTCAAACAGTGTTGGGCTTAATTTGTAGAAGTATATATAAAAATTTGATATTAACCCTGTATTTCTGATGTTTCAGAGATCCGCTGGATAGATATATTATATGGTTGTCACAATACTTAGACGTTTGTATATAATTTACTTACTGTGACTGAATGACAAGTAACTTTGTCATCCTATATAATATATACAAAAATGCTGAATTAGATTACTGTCAAATTAATATGTATTGGTTACGAAAATTCCATCGTCACACGCTAGTACACATGTACTATGTCTATGATTCACCCCGGTTAATGAAGCTATATTTTTATATAGCGGATTTGGCCGAGGGGTCTAGACCGCTGGACATAGTGCAGGCGATTTGGTGCCACAGTGTCACAACGGTGTGAGTTCGAATCCCGCTGAGGGTAAACAAAAATTTGACAGTGTTAAAAATCTAATTCAAACAGTGTTGGGCTTAATTTGTAGAAGTATATATATATATATATACTAGTAATATTACTCCCAATTTATTAATGTTGAAATATAGCTTTTGCATAAACGAGTTCTGTATTGGCAAAAATAATGACAATGAAATTTGTAACATAGGAAGCAATTATGAATAAAAAATACCATTGTTAGCATTTTTTTTCCCAGTGGAAAAGAATTTAACTGCAATCCGTATTTTTCTGTCCACCACTAAAATGTATATAAATTGCTTGACATTGTATCAAAAATTAAGAAAAAATCATTGGCAGGATCTTATTTTAGTGCTTTATTAAATCTCTTGTCTGAATTATATAAGAAAATGCAAAATTGCAAATTGCTCAACCCATCACAAATAAGCTCTGAAACAAATATTATATTTTTATTTTGAATTATGATAACCTGTAAAAAAGCCAACTATATGGTGAATTTATGGAAAAATCATTGATGAATTATTTGCAGTAAAGTTTCCTGTATTTTAGTAGTCTTTTACAATAATTTTTTAGGATGGTTCAGCTACTTTGTTCATATTGATCACGTGACCTTTTACACTAACACACACTGTTAAGCTCGTATATGCTGGGGCGGAGTGGTTGCGCAGTGGAAGTATCTTTTTATCTTTTTGGGAACTAGACACGACAGTGATTTCTCTCATTGATACATCTTATATTTATTCCATTAGGCTTGATTAAAAATGATTATTTCTAAAACTACATTTACTATACACTATATTACAATGGTACATGTTATATACTCAAACGTCAAAACATTTCTCCTCAATTTCAAAGTTACAGATCCTAACTATAAACCGAAACTGATCAAATTACATGGAAAATTCCCTAAATTACAGATCTGAACTTTTATCACCCCAGTCTGTCTGGTACAAAACCATTAAATATGTGTGAAGAACGAGATAATTAATTACTTTACTAGCTTTGCAAGAAATGTCAAAATGACCAGACAAACACCGTTATCTATAACTGAAAACTAGACCAAGGTTAATTACGTAAAATTGAACATAAAATTCTATTTTCTAACTTGCTAATAAAAAGTGAAAACAACTATCTAAAAAACTAAGAAAACTACCAAAACCTAAAATTTTAGAACTAAAAATAAAGAAGTCTTCTGATCATTCTCCCCTTCTTGATTGCTTTCAATCAACTAATTTAAAACTACAATCAGAAATGCGGTTGTGTTACTTAAAGCTTAATAATCATCACAGTTTATCGTATTGTTAAAGTTTCATGATTCAGTTATCTCAGGACAAACGGAAGTCAATCATTCACTTCTAATGGACACAGTTTTGTAATAGGTCGCACTAATAAATTTTGACCAATTTTTACTTTTGCTACGCGCACATGTTTGTCCTTTCCAGGAAACACATCAACGATTCTGCCTAAAGGCCAATGTCCTCTTTGTAGGTTAGGATTCATCACAAGTACAATGTCATTTATTTTTAAGTCCTTCTCGGTTTTAGTCCACTTATTTCTACGATTAAGTCCTGGTAACCACTCTTTAATCCATCTTTGCCAAAAGTGTCTTATTAGTTCTTGAATTCGTCGCCATCGTTTGTGTGGATTAAAATCCGTCGTATCCACTGTTTCAGGTGCAAATGTCCCTCCGACTAGTCCATGTAAGAAATGGTTCGGTGTTAACGGTACGACATCTCTGGAATCTGCAGACTGGTATGTCAACGGTCGCGAATTAATGAGTGCTTCGGCACCGATAAATGCAGTTAACAACTCTTCGTCTGTAATATCCGCATTTCCTTATATAGCATAAATCGCTTTCTTTGCTGCTTTAATCATTGTTTCGTGTACACCTCCGAAGTGTGGTGCGAGAGGAGGATTAAAATGCCACTTGACACCTCGATTCGATGTATTGTCATATATTTTGTCCTTGTCTAAGAATGAAACGAGCTGCTGTAGTTCCTTGTTTGCACCCACAAAGTTCGTACCATTATCAGATATTACTTCCTGTGGCATACCACGTCTACTCGCCATTCTATAAAACGCATTAAGAAAAGAGTCCGTATCTAATCCAAAGGCAATTTCTATGTGTACTGCTCGGGTGAGCAAACACGTAAATAAGCACAAGTACCTCTTTTCTCGTCGTTTACCACGTCCCTGAACTGTTATAAACGGTCCACCGAAGTCTACTGCGGTACGTGCAAACGCATGTAACGGAGTTCTAAAACGAATGTTTGGTAAAGGAGCCATCACTTGCTCTGCCGCTTTTGCTTTCCTCTTTCGACAGATATAGCACTCATTTTCACACTCGCGAATTTCTTCTCTAGCCGATATAATCCAATATTTAGCTGATAACATAGATAATGTTTGATTCGTTCCGCACACATGTCTACCTTTTTCATGGTAATATTTCACTATCAGTTTCGTTACGCGATTTTTTCGTGGTAAGATAACTGGGTATTTCGTATCAAATGGTAAAAAGTCCGCATATTGGAGACGCCCATCACTTCGCAATAGTCCATATTCATCGATTTTCGGTTTTAAACTCAGTAGTCTACTACCCAACGGTAACTGTTGTCCTTTCATCAACGCAATATAATCCTCACGAAAATCACTTATTTGTGCATCGCGCACAATTTGAATCTCTGCCTCTTCTATTTCATCGACACTAAGTCCTCCTTTTCTACGTAAGTCACTTTTTAGTCTACAATTTTCAACGAATCTGTTGATCCAAGACCGAACTCGAATTAATCTTAACCAACTCGAGAAATGTTCTGGATTCAATCGCCAGTCCGATACATCAATGTTCTTCATTGTCACTAAAGTAATGTCTTGACCAGTCTCTGATGTAACTTTTGTACTTAATTTCGTCGCGTGTTTAACTTCTTTGTCGCAAGAAAGTCCTTTGCTAATTTGACAAACAGGCCATTCATGTTCTTCTCGCAATAAAAAGTCTGGACCATTCCACCATATCAAGTCAAATTTTAACTGAGCTACGGTTCGTCCCCGCGACACAAGATCTGCTGGATTCAACTTCGTTGGTACGTAGCGCCACTGTGTCGGACTAGAATTTCAGTGGATTTCACCAACACGATTCGCAACAAACGGTTTAAAGTCCCTTCTCTTACCACGTATCCACCACAACACGTTCATAGAATCTGACCAAAACACAAGTCGTTCACTTGGAATATCCAACGGTTTTGCAATAGAAAGTGCAAGTTTTAATCCTAAAACTGCAGCCATTAACTCCAACCTCGGAATACTGACTGACGTAATCGGTGCTACTTTCGATTTTGCGGCAATGAACCTTGTCGAAACTAATCCACTTTTGTATACATTTCTCATATAAGACACCGCACCAAAACCCTCTACAGACGAATCGACAAATGTGTGTATACTAGAATCTAAAATCTCATTACTTTTATCCGTAAGCCTCAAACACTTTGTACTTCGATTTGCTTCAGATCATTTAACTCATTAAACCAAGACTTTGCCTTGCACATAATACTATTATCCAATAAATCATCCCAATTATATCCATCTAACCACATCTCTTGTAACAACATTTTAGCTCTCACTATATACGGTGCAATAAATCCGAGAGGATCGAATAACATAGCCACTTTTCTCAAGAAGTTTCGCTTTGTATACACAAAATCCTCATCTGGAGGATTAGCATTAAACGTAAACATATCCACGTTTGACTTCCACATAACTCCTAGGGTTTTCATAGTAGGCAAATTGCCATCATCTAAATTCACCTCGGATGCACGATCCTCCTTAGGAATACATTCTAACACTGCTTCTGAATTTGACAACCATTTACGCGCGTACATCCCAGCTTTACTCCATAAATCAGACAATTGTTCATACAATAATATTCCCTCATTATCACTTATCACTGAATCCATACTATCATCCATGTATGTCGAATATAACACAGTTTCCGCAGCCCTAGGGTGTGAATTTTGTAACTTTTCGGCATGCTTCTGCGCGACATATTGCGCCTGAAAAGGTGAAGAATTTACCCCGAATACAACACTATTGAACTCATATTCATCGGGTTTTCGATTTGATTCCATTGATCGCCACAGAAATCTATGAAATGGTCGATCTTGCGGAGCGATATTAATTCTGAGATACATTTCTGCGATGTCACAAACTAACGCAACTGGATTCTTTCTGAATCGTAACAACACGTCGAATAAATCCTTCTGCAATTTCGGCCCTTGATGAATAACACTATTTAACGAAATATTTTCATACTTTGCAGACGCATCGAATACAATTCTAGTTTTTGAAGTTTCCTTGTCCGGTCTGATAACTGGAAAGTGTGGCAAGTACCACTTTCCCGATTTCGATTCTTCTTCCACCGTCACTTTTCGAATATATCCTTTCTCAACATATTTATCAATAATTTGCACATAATCGTTCCCCACGTTTGTGTCCTTAATTAACCTTTTCTCAGTATTTTCAAGCCTGCGATAAGCCATATTATAATTGTTGGGCAATTCACCTGGGTCACTCTTCCAAGGTACGGCTACTTCATAACGACCATTGTTGTAACGCATTGATGCTTCAACGATTTTGACAGCTTCTTTATCCTCGACACTTAAAATCTCATCATCACCAATCGATTTGACATGCTCAATATCCCAAAATTTCTTTAACAGTACGTCACATTCACTAGTGTCATTCGCTTTCCCGACGAAATATGTGTAATTAAAATGCGTTAAGTTATTGTCATTATCCGGATTTCCTATACAAGTCCATCCAAGGGGGGTTAATCTCGCTATTGGCTCTCCTGGTTTTCCACGAACATCCTTGAAAGAATAGTGTAGATCTGAATAATCTAATCCAATAAGCATATCCACTTTCGGTCTCTCTCCTATATTCGGAAACTCAATGTCCCTCAGATGAGCCCATTTATCTTGATGCTGTCGCCAGTCTATTGGTTTCATATTACCGGTCACCTTATGTGTCGTAAAGGCTACGATTCTATTCCTTGTTCTGCCATTTAAACTTTCTAAGTCAAACTCAACTGGCATTGTGTCGAATGATTCACATTCATCGTTCAAAACATTAACTGTCATAGTTTGTAAACGTCCCTCGAGACCTAGCTCTGCGGCTACATCAGAATTAATGTATGTTCTGGTACTAGCGTCATCAAGTAATGCATTAACTGTTAGACTTCGATTTCCATTTCTAACTATCACTGGCACAGTCCTCAATGTCACATGATTAACCACGTTTCGGTCTTTCGCTATCATCGTTCTGTTGTTAACCTCCCCTTCGTTTAGCGGTTCAATCTCGGTTTTCTCGGGCTTCTCTTGAATACAATTCTTATGTGCACTGCTGTTTTCGACTTGTCTATGCTGACCACAATTACTCACTCTGTCCTTATGTAACATACGATTATGCAGTTCTTTACAAACGTTGATTCCACACTTTCTACTCCGCGGACATCTTAATCCGATGTGATCATCGCCCAAACAACGATAACAGAGTCTATTTTCCTTCGCCACCGACCACCTTTTTGGTACATCCATTTTCCGTAACATGTCACAGTTCCACACGCCATGCTGCCCATTGCATACCTTGCACAGTCACACACGAATATTTTTGCCTATACCTTCTGCGTTACTAATGAATGTCCTGTTTATTCCTGGTTTGTGTCGCCTAGCGTCATTGCTATCTAATCCGCGGACAGTTTCACTCGCGATAGTTTGAAATTCTGCTTCCTGAATGATCCACTCTTTTAACGATTCCACTGATTCTGATTTACTTTTCTCAAATATCCATCTGTGATACTGTGCTAACATCGACTCTGGTAGCTTTTGTTGTAACTTATTATACAAAGATCCGTTCCCAAGCTCTTCTGTCCTACCCGCATCTTTAAGATTGACCACAGTTATGTCAATTAAATCAGCAAATTTATCTATGTCTCTTGAATTTCCGAGTCTAATAGGCTTAAAGTTCTCAAGTTCGTCCATATAACGTGCGATCTGTCTACGCTTTCCGCCATATTTCCTTTCCAATCTTTCCTTTGCAGCCACATATGCCGATTCTGAATATCCTAGATTTTCTACCACTTTTAATGCTTCTCCCGACAAATACTGCCTCAACTGCAAAAGTTTATATTCCGCTGTAGCTGGCGCTTTGTCAACACAAGACATGAAGGCCGCCCTCCATGCTTCATAACTACGCTTATCTCCCGAAAACACTGGAATAGCTATTCGTTTAAGTTGTTTCCACATGTCATGTCCAAGTGCGTTACTTTCACTTTCCGATTTGTCATTTATATTTCCACCTAACGAATGTGCATTATCAGCATAAGAGTTCGGTTGATAAACGGGACCAACGGACTCGCCACTATTTTCTGCTATGACGGTAGCCACTTGATTGTCCTCATTGCGATCCTCGCTATAAGCACTACAACTGTCCTTTGTACTAACCATAAAGCTCTGACACTCGTTTTCTGCTTCAGTAAATTCCGTTTCCAACTGTTCCAACTCTTTTGCTGTTTTTCGCACATTTATTATCTCGCCTCTCTTCTTGTATTCGTCGTATAAATGTCCCATTATGTCCATTGCGTGCTCCTCCGCGATTTCAAGCCTCTTTCTTAATTCCTTCACAGTGTCTCGATTCGGCATCTCATCACTTTCGTCGATTACCTGTAGTAATTTATGTCTCGCTTTGGTGAAAGCCGATTTCGCTCTCGCTTTGTCCCTTTTTAAGTCCTCGATAGCCTCATTATCACGATTAATCATTGTTTTATTCATAAAGTCCTCACGTAAGTCTAGTTCCCAGTTACTCATTGTGTTAAACGATTAAACACAATTGTCCATATGATTATCCAGAATCAATTCCGATGATGAATTAATTACGATTACGATCAGTCAATTAGGTCCATAACCACGCTCTGCTACCAGAAAATGTGGCGGAGTGGTTGCGCAGTGGAAGTATCTTTTTATCTTTTTGGGAACTAGACACGACAGTGATTTCTCTCATTGATACATCTTATATTTATTCCATTAGGCTTGATTAAAAACGATTATTTCTAAAACTACATTTACTATACACTATATTACAATGGTACATGTTATATACTCAAACGTCAAAACATTTCTCCTCAATTTCAAAGTTACAGATCCTAACTATAAACCGAAACTGATCAAATTACATGGAAAATTCCCTAAATTACAGATCTGAACTTTTATCACCCCAGTCTGTCTGGTACAAAACCATTAAATATGTGTGAAGAACGAGATAATTAATTACTTTACTAGCTTTGGAAGAAATGTCAAAATGACCAGACAAACACCGTTATCTATAACTGAAAACTAGACCAAGGTTAATTACGTAAAATTGAACATAAAATTCTATTTTCTAACTTGCTAATAAAAAGTGAAAACAACTATCTAAAAAACTAAGAAAACTACCAAAACCTAAAATTTTAGAACTAAAAATAAAGAAGTCTTCTGATCATATGCGATGCTCGGTATTAGTTCGACCCATATTTTCGAGTATACCTCGGAGCTTTAGCTGGCTGATGTTGAGGTAACCCAGAGCAACCGAGGAGTACAGCTTCCGAGAAGTTCCCGCTTAAAGAAGGCGTGGATGGAAGCCGTGCCACGAATGATGACAATAGACTATTGAATAGTAGGCAGAGAGGTAGTTCATGGTTCAAGCCCACAGTAATCGAGATTACATTTTACAGAATTGGCGATGATGATTGTTATTTTGCATAGCTTGTATAAACTGTACAAATTGTGGGTTCTACAACGTAACATACACAAGTTGGGTCAAGAAATATGCAGACAGTAAGTATGCACACTATTTGCTTTTGGTTTAAAAACGGCATGCCGACTTTTTTCCGGCACCCATTTCATATTTGATCTGGAAATGACCTTTTTCTTTGCCTTGATTGGCTTGAAGTTGAATCGTCATGCATCCGATCTCATTTTCCTACTACATCTTTACCGTACTTGTTAGAGAAAGACCAGTTTCAGTTTATTAAACTTTATGTCCAAGTTAAAATTCATACAGGATTTCTGGATCTAGCTTCTAGTTGTATATAGGAACCCCGTTGTATCGATCTACTTAATTTTAACATGGCCGAAAAAAATTGAATTTTAGAAACATGATAAAATATGATAATAATCAGAATTGGCGAAATAGAGACTAGTAATATCAGTGGATATAACAAAGAAGGAAACCGAGATAAGTGTGTTTATTTATGTTGTTTATGTTTGACGAAAATAATTGGATTAATAAATAGATAGATACCGTGAGATCCTTCTATACGTTATTTTAGCCGCTTATCATTTATTAATATTATTATCATTATTACTTATTTTTGGCATGCCAACGGTCATCCATAGTGCAGCCTTTTCTAGGCCTATACATGATTTTACACCCCAAGGGTATGTGACTACTAGTTTGATATGAAGACCTGTTCTATCAAGAAATGTAAAGGGGGAAACGGTGTTGTGTAAAATTTACAAAATTGATGTTAATGTTGATAGAAATATTCCAAAATAGATATGCTACAAAATTCAAGGGCCATTATTCTCACAAAAGTTATTGTTTTAGTGTTAATATTAATTTGTATGCTAGTATATATATATATACTAAAAAATAATGTAAACTTTATACAAATCTGACAAAAAATGGGTCATCAGGTAGGATTGTTTTGAGAATGAATGTGTCGTGCTGGCTAATGGTAGTCCAGTTTTTAAAAGTATTTTCTTTTGGTTGCAATTGTCTTTGGGACTCAACAAAATTTTAGTCCAAACTAAACTTTGGTCCAAAACAAAATATGCCTGAAATCTTTGGAAGAATATATATATATTTTAAATTGACATTTTTTCTTAACTGAGTTATATTGCTTAATAATGTAATAATAATTTAATTTAGTATATAATGAAACTATGTTAATACCTTTCAAAGTTTGCAGAAGATATTGTCCCAACTACTGTTTGTATTTCTTCAATGTTCTGAAATAAGGATTGGATAGTTAGACAATACTGTTTGCAAGGTAGTTTTATTTTTAAATTACATAACAGCTGTTTCAAATATGTGAGAGGGTATTAACTTTTTTTACTTGGATTGCCCAAAGTGTCAGGTGAGCTATTGTTATCAGTTTGCATAGTTTTTGTCGTGTGTATAAACATTTTATATTTTAATCTTCTCTTAAACTACATGACATTTGAAACCACACTTGCAAGGTCACCACACACTAAAAATTAGGAAGAAGTGACTTGTCAAGTCTGGGTTTGTTGGTCCACATGTGTTCAGGAAACCCTGGCAAACTTAGCTAAGAAATTCCAGGGCGAGAAGGTTTCCATGACAAGCTATAAATACAGATTTCCTGTGGTCTATGAAACACATCCAGTTGATTATTTACAATCGACATTGGGAAATCCCCTAACTAAGTCGTGTACGAAAGCAAGTTTTCGATTGGCTACATGTAGCTAATCAAAATAGTGACTGCTGGCCTGGGAATTCCCTAGCTTAGTTTGTCAGTGTTTTATGGACGCAGGAACATCGTCTAGTGAGGACAGCCATGTTTATCTGGACAAAAAATTCAAGAAAATATAAATAGAATAACATTAGTCAACCCGGTATATAGTTTCTGATCAGTACATATTTACTTGCGCAAAGCCTGTGCCAAGACCAAACTGCTTCTTGGGACACCTATTTACAGAAACTGTTTGAAAAAAAATGTAAAATGTGCAAATTCTTCCCAGTTTTTGCCCACGGGTGACCGGGACAACAAAATTGGCTTTCACGTGCTGAGAAATCAATTTCCACGGGTGACGGGAAATGGGAATCCTAGAACACTGATTGATGGGATGGTTCTCTACATTTTTTTTTATAATAGCAAGATGGTAAAAGTGGCCACCATTCTTTTTAATACCAAGTTTAACAGGACATTAAAAGCCATCTTGAAACTGCAAAGGCGATTCAAGCCGTATTGTTTGTATATCGGATGATTCTCTTAAAAGTTTATTTTCTTATTTGATAACAAAATTTGTGATGGATGTAATTGTGAGAATTTAATTGATAGAAAACTACTGGTTAATATATAAATGTGATGTGAATGAAGGATTATTTTTCTTGGCACAAATGTGTGTGCATTTTAAAAAAAAATTGACAGTTTTGAAGGCAGATTTGTTTTGGGTAATACAGATCTAAATAAAAAAAATCTATTTTGTAGTATCCATATTTTTTTTATGGCCAAGATAAAGTTGGCAAAACATAAAGATCACAATTTCTGTTAATTTGTTGTTGTAAAATTTTTATTGTGAACTTTTTTTAACTTTGTCAAGTGGTTGTTTGTACATGTAAATGATAAATAATTTATTTAACATTTATATTACCTCAAATTCTGTCAACATGCTTTCGTGAAAACCCTTGGACTCCTGATAGCTCGACACCACCAAACAAGTGATTCGATGCGGTTGAGTGGTTGTGGGGAGAAGCATATTGGCCTTAACTCCCCACAAAGTGATTGTTGAGGTCTGGGTTTTATCTATGTTTGAAATGAGCAGAGTCCTCCAGGTTTTTTTTCCTACAGTACACACATCTTCAATCTACAATTATTCATGATCTTTTTTTATTGTGCAACATAGTAATGTAAAGGTTAGGTTGGTTCTCGTATTTAAAATGGTTATGTGTTGCATTGTTCCTTTTTTTATCTTGATTATTCTAAATGATGGAAGGAATAATCATAGCTTTTTGTGCAAGGGTATGCATTTAGTTCCATTACTTGTAATGTAGCAGAGCGGGAGTGAATCACTTCCTGCACTTTGTCAAAAAGTAGTTGCATACTTATCAGCCACGGTCAATCTTCATGTTTCAACTGTCACCATTTTTTTTATCGGTTTCGTGTTCAAGATCGATCATTATTGATACCTTATAATTATGGCTGTTCTAAATAACCTGGTGTGTGTTGTGTATATACATAGACATTTGTGTCTCAGTTTAATTCATGAAAAACATTTAGAACCTTGAAAATTATGTGTTGCATTTTGCGAAGTGCTACATGTACATTATTGGGTTCTTTCTACTGAATTGTTGTTGCTTTTTTCACATGCATTTTCAAAGATGAAAAAAGAAATTCTTGAATGAAAGATGGTTTCTCATTTGTTTTGTAATGTTTGAAGTTTTAATAACGTAAAAAGATATCTTTGAATTTTGTACAAATAGATCTGCTACATTGCGAGTAATGCCACTAAATTCTGGTGTTAATCCAACATTAAAACATAGGATTATAAAGGCAGCAAAAATATGCATACCTACATGTAAAAGAGGGCATTAAGTTAGCGATTGCCCGGGAAACGTTGAAATGTCAGTCAGCCAAGGAAAACTTGAGTCTCTTGACAAGTAATAACAAAATTGTCTCTACGGAAATATCGTAAAATTTAAGTTTTTCTTGAAAGTGTCAAGTGAATACAGGTTGACCTGAATTTTTTTTTTGCAAAAAATATGTGTAATTATTTTTAGACCCCGTATGGGACCCGGGGCACAGGAGAATAGGCCCACGGCTTCCTCAGCCTGCAGTAAGAGTCTGCTAACAGAGGCAACACTTGCCGTGTGTTGCGACCCGTGTCGATTACAGGACGGGATTTCAGTAGGCCGGGTAAACGGTCCCGATAACCTACTGAACCCTTACTTTTTCTAGACGGGAAATCGAGTTAGCCCTGACTTCGATGAATCGGCATGTCACGTCTTGCCCTTTGTGAATCCTTCTCATTTTAGCTTTTCTATTACATTTATTTCTTTTCAAACTATTCCATGAAATGTATTAACCAGTTGATAGACAGCTTCCTTTAAGGATTTACAAAGAAGGCGGTGGCTGAAGGGCAAAGCTTCCTCAGCTGTATAGAGGCGACATGTTTGCCGTGTGTTGCAACCCGTGTCGGTGGAGGAAGGGATCCTGGTGGTTGAGAGATCACTCTCTGCTGCATCCATTAGTGCGGGTCAGCGGGTTTCGATTTTCAATACACCACTTTGGCCCTGACTTCAACTAGACTGGAGGCCGGATGGACCCGGTTCGGTCAATCGGCTGGTCACGCCGAGCCCTTAACAAGCTTGACTTCATCTTTCGTATTACTTGATTGTGTCTTGTAAATCTTACAAACAAAATTGTTCAGTAACAGGCTGTTAAGAAGGCGGTGGCTCATGGGTCAATCAAGTAGACCGAGTTTCGAACGGTTGTATCGCCAGGTAACCCCGGGCACGAGGCATGCGTTCATTAAGAAATTCGTCTGTTTGAGTATACCACCCTTGGAACACCTGATGCTTTCTGCTGGTGATCCGCAGACACCAAGCATCGCCCCTGTTGGCACTCCGTGGCGGGTGGGTGACAAGGGTGGTGAACCATATTCTTTCATCATGGCTTCAGAAATTCAAATAAAAATGGTACAAAAAAAGAAAAAAATGACTTTCCTCTTGAAGAATTGGTTGTTGAAGAAAATTGGCCTAAATTTATTGTTTTATCTAGCAAAGACCCAACTAAACCTTTGGCAAAAGTATCTCCTTTCATCATCATTGAAAAAGCTATTAAAGGGTGTGCAGGAGACGTTAAAAACGTCACAAAAATGAAATCCGGTTCCCTCCTTATTGAATGTAATAGAAAACACCAGTCTACAAATTTACTAAAACTTTCAAAAATTGTTGACTTAGAAATATCTAGCTCTCCCCACAGAACTCTAAACTCGAGTCAAGGGATTATTCGTTACCGAGGCGAAGATCTCTCGGAATTATCAGACGATGAAATCTGTTCAGAACTAGAGCCTCAGGGTGTTACAAAAGTTAAAAGATTTATTGCTAACAGACAGGGTGTTCAGGTAAAACTGAACACCTTTCTGTTAAATTTCAACTCACCTACTGTCCCCGAATCCATCAAGATTGGTCTGTACAAAGCTAAAGTCAGCGCATACATCTCCAACACTGTGCGCTGCTTTAAATGTCAAAAGTTCGGCCACGGAAAAGGACAGTGCAGAGGTCATCAGATTTGTTTCAAGTGTGCAGAGGAAGGACATGAGGGCTTCACCTGCACTAAAACTCCAAAGTGTGCTAATTGTGGTGAAGCCCACATGTCCTCATCTAAGGACTGTCAGCATTTTAAAAAGGAAAAAGAAATTCAAAAAATAAAAACTGAAAAAAACAAACACACTGTATAAATTTAAAACAAACTTGTTGACATACATTGATTATACAGATATATGTTGCCTGATACAGTCTTAGAATTTTTTGTTTGTTTGAATCCTGTGGATTTATAAAAATTGATTTACATGGGTCTATCTTTGATAGTGTGTATGACTCGATACAAAATCGACACAGTATCATTCTAAAGCACATGTAAAGCGATTTGCACAGATCCCTGTGTTGTAATTGTTTCATGCAACTTACACTATATTTGTGCGTCCTTATTGGAGGAGAAAGCCAAATTGTAGGAGGCTTTTAATAATTGTCAATTAAGATTGAAGTGTAGCACACCCTGGCAGCAGTAAGATTCAAAGAAGTGCTGACAGGCAATCGATAATAGATGAATAGTACCTTAACCACTCTGCAACTGAAGCCCTGGAGTATTACAGCAATAAATTATTTTAGTTTTGAATACTTAAGAAGCTTATACCATCACTTACATTTATAGGGAGACATTTACCCCGGGACATTTACATATAGGTACATGTATTTGATGCAAGTTATATTCCAATCATAGAACAGGTGCGATATTTATGTCTGAAATGGGCAGCAGCAATTTTGTCTTATTTATTAATATATTTATACAAGTTATAATAAAAACATATTCAATTGTATTGTTGAACTGAATGGATTTTGATGCAATTTTGATGGACTCTTTGTCACATAGTGCTATTGTAACCTGATATTTTATATTTTGATTGGATAATATTTAGCATTTCCCATAGCAAACATTGACTAGCTATTCTTTGATGTAGGGATACCTATCTCTTATCTACAACTACTTGCACCACTGAGTGGGACTTGATGAAACTTCTGCAGAATCCTTTGTGGTGGAATTGTGCACGTAATGTTTTTAGAGTAAAACAGCAAAGCCCTCAACATTGCTATTCAAGACATAGGGGAGCTGGGCTATCAATTATGAGGATTGCAAAGTTTTTTCCAATTTTTAATTAAAATCTAATGTGTTTCTAATTTTACCCGATTTTTTTTACATTTTGGTTCGTTTCATTGCCTTTCAAACATGAGGCAGCAATTTCATTTCATACTTGCAAAGCAACCTTTCATTCGGTGCAGTCTGCACTTTGATTATGACCTTACTGCAGTAAAATTATATTTATTATTTTACTACATGTACAAACATTACATTTAGATAACCATATGTAACACACTTAAGGTACTAAGTGGATGACACTTTTCCAAGATGCAGTACATCATTCGTCGATTCAGGTATTAAAATCAACACATAACCCATAGAAGCTGATTGTAAAAAGCTATTATTATAATCAAAAAGTGATAATAAGCAATCTTAAACATGAAAACTGAAAAACAATGGTGACACTATCTTACAATATCAAAAGTTTATGTGGCCGATTTCATATGCAAATGCATCCTCACAAGTCAGTGTTTCTGTGTCCACAAAACCCTGACAAACATAGCTAGGAAATTCCCGTGCTAGAAGATTTTCATATGATGTCAAACCTTCAAAATATCAACTAATAAAATGCTTGAAAGAAGCAAGTGTTTGGCAGTAGTTATTCTTACTCATTCTTGAGTGTGTGGAAAACGTAACGCAACTAATAAATAACACGGTAATAACAAACTATTAACACGACTGTACAAAAACATGATTTTCACATGGTCTATGAAACACATCTTATTTGGTTTATTTACAATTGACATTGGAATATCCCCTAACCAACTCGTGAATGAAAGCAAGCTTTTGATTGGCTACATTAAAATATGATGTACCCAATGAAATAGTGACTTGTAGCCCAGGAATTTCCTAGCGAAGTTTGTTAGGGTTTCGTGGACACAGAAACCCTGATTTGTGAGGATGATGCAAATGCTTTTTGACAACAAAGTGTTATGTGACTTGTACTGTACTAGTACATTACTACATTACAAGTAGAGGGACTTAATTTAAACCCCTACCCTAAAACAATTGAAAAGAGGGGGGGTCATGATAGTTACAAGTGTTTTGACAATTTCCTGTGTTTATATTTTAGATTCTAATCACACTACAAAATGGAAATGTAGACGAAAGTTGAAGAGAAAACAAGAAGCTCTAGACATTGTAGACCAACAATTTATGTAAGTAACTGTTGGATAACTTTTGTTGTCAAAGTTCAAATTTTAAAAATGTTTGGGTTTACAATTCACCTGTAACAGAAATAAGGCGTCATATTTTGCAGAATATAAAAGCACATACCTTTGAGGTCTTGGTCATGTTTAAACCATAAGTGGTTTCTGCCATATCTGTTATTTTGTAAACCATGTCTTTCTGTAGTTCGTTGACCTTGTGTGTGATGTATATTGGGCTTGATATGTTTTGAGCTATGTTCTTTTCAAGATTGTATACCGCTGCCTGATGAAGAACAAACCTCTGTTGTTTTAGAGCCGAAATGAATTCTCTCTCTTGGGAAGGCTCCAACATATAGACTTTGTAATTCTGTAAAATATTTGAATGAACATTTGAAACAAATGTGCAAGCATTTTCATTATGGAGATTTAAGAAGTAAATGTTATTATATGATTGTTGCAACTTGAGTTTATTAGCTTTATAAAAAAAGAAATGTGCATCTTATCCCACTCAATCCAAAAGTTCAGGTGATTTATTTGGTTTGGTCTGTCTGTAAACTTCAAAAATGTTCTCTGAAACCAGAAGAGATTGCTTTGAAAATTTGCCCACATCATTAAAATGTTCTCTCCCAAGTTGGCAAACTTTATACCTAGTGTCATTTAAAACGGAGGAATGTAAAAAGTTTTGGCTAAATTGTAATAAAACCGCATTGGCCTCCTTTATGCTGTACGAAACTCCATTTCTTACCCGTTGTTGCCACCTTGTTCATAGAAATATTTTTATGCCACCGCGACGACATGTCGGGGGGGGGGGCATTAAGTTTTACTGATGTCCGTCGGTCCGTCTGTACGTCCGTACGAATTTCCGTAAAGCTTTTCTCAGAAACCGTACATCAGAACAATTTGAAATTTGGCAGGGTGGTTCAGTATTACAAGTTGTACGTCCTAAGCGACTTTCAGACCTGTCGCACAACTACTTCCTATTTGCGATTGGGCCGATATGAAAATGTGTTAACACGAGTATGAAGATTTCTGTCGAGCTTTTATCAGAAACCGTACATGAGAACAATTTGAAATTTGGCAGGGTGGTTCACTATCACAAGTTGAACATCCTAAGCGACTTTCAGACCTATCGGACAACTACATCCTGTTTGGGACTGGGCCGATATGAAAATGTGTTAACAGGAGTATGAAAATTTCCGTCAAGCTTAACTCAGAAACCGTACAATAGAACAATTTGAAATTTGGCAGGGTGGTTAAGTATCACAAGTTGTACGTCCAGACCTGTTGGACAACTACTTCCAGTTTGGGACTTCCTTTAGCGGGGGCATCCGTGTCCCATGGACACATTCTTCAATTTTTCAAGTTTGCATTTATATGGTCAAATATGTTTGGAAATGTGGCCCCTTGTGTTTTTCATCAAATTTTGACCTTTCTTAACAACCACTGAATGGATTGCTTTGAAAACTCTCACAATTTTTTTTTGGATTGTATGTTTGATGTTTATGCCACTTTAAACAATGTTTCAGCTGTATCATAGCATCCAGTTTTTATTGTGAAGAAAGATTAAGTACCCAGGTAAAGCCACCAAAACTTTGGCAGGAAAACTGTCAGTCCTTGTCAAGAAAGATTGGAGTTCAATACAACTTGCCCACAGTATACGAACTTCCTTAAGTAAAATTTTCGAATACGCACAGTAACTCCTATAATGTGCCATTTGGCAATGTTTGAAAACATATATTTGACTGCCTTGTTCTTTAGGTGAATTTAGTATTTTACAGTTTCACTCTACTTAAATATGTAAATCAAAGACTGAAAGTTGTCTGAATTAGTGATAAGGGGCAATAAATAAGATGTTCTCAAACAATATTGTGCAAGTGATTTCATTCGGTTGGTGTAATGATTTACTAGGTAGAAAAAATTCCGTACTGAAAAACTTCATTCACAAATAAACACCAGGATATAAAGTCCATGTCTTAGAGAAATCATTTGCAAATACCAAAAGGTGTTTAATATTGACTGATTGAGTGGATGTTTACTTTACGTTGTCAGCAGTATTTCAGCTATATTCAGGATGGGAACAAGTTAACAAACAATACATCAATTGCAAGTCAACCATGATGATTTACTGTGAAAGTAATCAATGCTCGACCCACAAAACTGGTCAGCGCATATCCCGGTAGCGGATAGGGATGCCTTTCTATAAAGTTTGTTGGGTCATCATACGAAAAGCCTGACCTAAGACCACATAACTTAATCTCAAGTATGAATGTAGGACGTCTCGGTACTGAAAATTTAGTTTTTACAACGTCTTTAAATTTGATAATTACAATGCTATTTTTTCATAAAATTCAAGATTTGCTGTTTCAAATACTGGTTATTATACCCCTCGCAAACTAGTTTGGGGAGGGGTATATAGGAATCGCCCTGTCTGTCCGTCTGTCCAAAACCCTTGTAAACGCAACTCCTCCTAAACCACTTGATGAAATTTACTGAAACTAAGCATACTTAGTAAAGGAAGTACATTATATGTAGATGTGCATGAAGGATTTTTATTGACCTCGGATATCATTGCCTGTTGGATTAAAAGAAAATTGTACAATTGTGCCTATTGAGATGATTTAATTGTCATCTGTCTCGTTTCCACAAAAATTAACTTTTCGGCTATAATATGGCGTTGAGTGTAATACAGTACAGGTTAAAACTTAGATTTTGTTAAACCTTGCCGATAGTTTACAGAAATATGGATGTTGGTATAATCGAACTGTTTGAAGACGAGGGAACTTTTTGAACAAACGTTACATAATGGCAAGTTATAGAAGACGCATTTTGTTTAACTTCTTTAGTCTTAAAAGTTCATAAAAAATGTACATAGCATGCTATTACGAGTCGCTTCAAACCTAAATTTTAAACAAGTCTTCGTTTATTAAATCGTGTGCTTCGCAACCCGCTCGTTTCAGATTTCTGCGATCGTTTAAGGGGTTAATCGTAGTCGGTTTGATTTATTGATTGATTGATTAGATGTCTGCTTAACGTGCAGCGAGCAGCATTTCAGCTATATTCAGGACGGGTAAAAATATGGAACGTTTCACGAATTTGCGTGTCATCCTTGCGCAGGGGCCATGCTAATCTTCTCTGTATCGTTCCAGTTTTAATATATGTACTGCCGAAGCGAGTACAGTCGGTTCGTCTACTTTTGTTGACGTGGTCCGTCAACAAAGATTCTGGGTTCGAGTCTCACTTCTGGCATTGTGCACTCGATTTCAATCTTGAAAATTTTCATGGATTTACAGTTTTCCCTACCTCATGTCGTAGTGTTGCTCCGGCTTCTTGAGCAATGAAAAAACGACGCCACGATATATCTTAAGAATTTCTGAATTTTTAACAACAATGAACATTCAAACATAAAAATTAAAAATCGGTCCGTTATTTACTATTTTCAAATCTAAACGAATTTATTGTCCTATAGATCATTTAAATTTGTGAGACAGAAAACATGTAAACTATTGAGCAAAAAGTCTCAAAATATCAAAGTTATAAAAAAAATAAAACTTGTGACTTGCATTAGGAATCGGTATTTTCTGCTTTAGTGTTGATATAGTCTTCAAATACTGAATTTTCGAGCTCACCAGATGATAATTTATCATAATTTATCAAAATTAATACATTTATTATCTTTCTTCTTCTTCTTCTGCCATATATGGAGATTATTCCCATGGAACGTTAAACTCTTTTCCATAAATAAATGATTCTATGTCCGCTTGTTTATGACATTCTAAAAAAAAGTGGTCTTCATTTTCTATCTTAAACTACATCTATTAAAGAACTTAATTTAAACGAAAAAAAAATTAAAAACTTACTACATGGTTCTTAGCCATTTTTACAAGTAGTATCTCTGAAATTTTCGCAAAGAAGACCGCGTGCTTATCGTCGTCGCTTTATATACGAAAGCTTTTTAATCTGGGAGGAGCTATGTTGGGAGAACTTACTGTATGACTGGTTGAAATTTACCACAGTTGGATTGTAAAAAAAACTTGGTACCAGTTTAATAGTAATAAAATGATTTCTCCGACCAGTCGCGCACCTAGCGTCAACTGAAATGGCTATCAATATACGGTATGACAAGTGTGCAGCACGATTTTTCTTTTCTTTAAGGTTTGTTAGACTTGCCAATATTCGGTTTTCTCGACTGCTTATAACGTGATTTGTTATTAATGTAAATGGTTATTCAATAATAATTAAAATGATAGATCTTTATAAATTATCTATAATTGTTAAAATTAACTTTAGCAACGTAACAATTATATAAATTAACGCTTTTTGCAAAATAATCTGTAGACTTGTTTGCTTTGCAACTTGATGTTAATTTTATGGGTTTGTTTTAATTTTCAATTCAAAGTTGAAATTTTATATAACAGCACACTATTCAATTTTTTACTATTTATTTTTCTCTAATGTGGCATTGATACAATCTAGTTAGTGTTCTTATTGCTCGACCTACAGAGCTACGTAGCGCGGCCGAGTGGCGGATATGGGTGGGGACAACTTTTTGGAAAGGGGTGGGGGTTGTGAGGTAATAATACGGAAAAAGCCTGACCGCGGACCACTGTGTCTAACTAGATTGGGAAGTGTCCCGCTGCGTTCACCATTGACTATTTAAAAAAAATCCCAAATTCAGCCACTCATAAAGAACGACCAGGTGACAGGGGTTATATCAATTATTTAATTGTAATAAGTATGCATTGATACAATCTAGTTAGTGTTCTTATTGCTCGACCTACAGAGCTACGTAGCGCGGCCGAGTGGCGGATATGGGTGGGGACAACTTTTTGGAAAGGGGTGGGGGTTGTGAGGTAATAATACGGAAAAAGCCTGACCGCGGACCACTGTGTCTAACTAGATTTGGAAGTGTCCCGCTGCGTTCACCATTGACTATTTAAAAAAAATCCCAAATTCAGCCACTCATAAAGAACGACCAGGTGACAGGGGTTATATCAATTATTTAATTGTAATAAGTATGCTTTGCTTGTTAAGTCTCCCAAACGAAGTTTGGAGACTGTTTCTTCTTTTTCTTCTTTCTCGAGCCGCCAGCATTATCAGGGGCACTTTTGTACTTTATACAACACCGATTTTGTTCAAAATTTTGCACAATGATAGACCCCTATGAGATGTGGGACCTTACCATTTTTCAAGTGTAGGGGCCCCCAGGGGCAATGCCAGGCCTCTCCAAATACCTTAAAAATTGATATTTTTTTAATGTCAAAAATAGTTAACATTATTACCCTATAACTGGATATATATTGTAACTCCTTATGATTAGACGAAACATTTGGTTTATTTACAATTGACATTGGAATATCCCCTAACCAACTCGTGAATGAAAGCAAGCTTTTGATTGGCTACATTAAAATATGATGTACCCAATGAAATAGTGACTTGTAGCCCAGGAATTTCCTAGCGAAGTTTGTTAGGGTTTCGTGGACACAGAATCCCTGATTTGTGAGGATGATGCAAATGCTTTTTGACAACAAAGTGTTATGTGACTTGTACTGTACTAGTACATTACTACATTACAAGTAGAGGGACTTAATTTAAACCCCTACCCTAAAACAATTGAAAAGAGGGGGGTCATGATAGTTACAAGTGTTTTGACAATTTCCTGTGTTTATATTTTAGATTCTAATCACACTACAAAATGGAAATGTAGACGAAAGTTGAAGAGAAAACAAGAAGCTCTAGACATTGTAGACCAACAATTTATGTAAGTAACTGTTGGATAACTTTTGTTGTCAAAGTTCACATTTTAAAAATGTTTGGGTTTACAATTCACCTGTAACAGAAATGAGGCGTCATATTTTGCAGAATATAAAAGCACATACCTTTGAGGTCTTGGTCATGTTTAAACCATAAGTGGTTTCTGCCATATCTGTTATTTTGTAAACCATGTCTTTCTGTAGTTCGTTGACCTTGTGTGTGATGTATATTGGGCTTGATATGTTTTGAGCTATGTTCTTTTCAAGATTGTATACCGCTGCCTGATGAAGAACAAACCTCTGTTGTTTTAGAGCCGAAATGAATTCTCTCTCTTGGGAAGGCTCCAACATATAGACTTTGTAATTCTGTAAAATATTTGAATGAACATTTGAAACAAATGTGCAAGCATTTTCATTATGGAGATTTAAGAAGTAAATGTTATTATATGATTGTTGCAACTTGAGTTTATTAGCTTTATAAAAAAAGAAATGTGCATCTTATCCCACTCAATCCAAAAGTTCAGGTGATTTATTTGGTTTGGTCTGTCTGTAAACTTCAAAAATGTTCTCTGAAACCAGAAGAGATTGCTTTGAAAATTTGCCCACATCATTAAAATGTTCTCTCCCAAGTTGGCAAACTTTATACCTAGTGTCATTTAAAACGGAGGAATGTAAAAAGTTTTGGCTAAATTGTAATAAAACCGCATTGGCCTCCTTTATGCTGTACGAAACTCCATTTCTTACCCGTTGTTGCCACCTTGTTCATAGAAATATTTTTATGCCACCGCGACGACATGTCGGGGGGGGGGCATTAAGTTTTACTGATGTCCGTCGGTCCGTCTGTACGTCCGTACGAATTTCCGTAAAGCTTTTCTCAGAAACCGTACATCAGAACAATTTGAAATTTGGCAGGGTGGTTCAGTATTACAAGTTGTACGTCCTAAGCGACTTTCAGACCTGTCGCACAACTACTTCCTATTTGCGATTGGGCCGATATGAAAATGTGTTAACACGAGTATGAAGATTTCTGTCGAGCTTTTATCAGAAACCGTACATGAGAACAATTTGAAATTTGGCAGGGTGGTTCACTATCACAAGTTGAACATCCTAAGCGACTTTCAGACCTATCGGACAACTACATCCTGTTTGGGACTGGGCCGATATGAAAATGTGTTAACAGGAGTATGAAAATTTCCGTCAAGCTTAACTCAGGAACCGTACAATAGAACAATTTGAAATTTGGCAGGGTGGTTAAGTATCACAAGTTGTACGTCCTAAGCGACTTTCAGACCTGTTGGACAACTACTTCCAGTTTGGGACTTCCTTTAGCGGGGGCATCCGTGTCCCATGGACACATTCTTCAATTTTTCAAGTTTGCATTTATATGGTCAAATATGTTTGGAAATGTGGCCCCTTGTGTTTTTCATCAAATTTTGACCTTTCTTAACAACCACTGAATGGATTGCTTTGAAAACTCTCACAATTTTTTTTTTGGATTGTATGTTTGATGTTTATGCCACTTTAAACAATGTTTCAGCTGTATCATAGCATCCAGTTTTTATTGTGAAGAAAGATGAAGTACCCAGGTAAAGCCACCAAAACTTTGGCAGGAAAACTGTCAGTCCTTGTCAAGAAAGATTGGAGTTCAATACAACTTGCCCACAGTATACGAACTTCCTTAAGTAAAATTTTCGAATACGCACAGTAACTCCTATAATGTGCCATTTGGCAATGTTTGAAAACATATATTTGACTGCCTTGTTCTTTAGGTGAATTTAGTATTTTACAGTTTCACTCTACTTAAATATGTAAATCAAAGACTGAAAGTTGTCTGAATTAGTGATAAGGGGCAATAAATAAGATGTTCTCAAACAATATTGTGCAAGTGATTTCATTCGGTTGGTGTAATGATTTACTAGGTAGAAAAAATTCCGTACTGAAAAACTTCATTCACAAATAAACACCAGGATATAAAGTCCATGTCTTAGAGAAATCATTTGCAAATACCAAAAGGTGTTTAATATTGACTGATTGAGTGGATGTTTACTTTACGTTGTCAGCAGTATTTCAGCTATATTCAGGATGGGAACAAGTTAACAAACAATACATCAATTGCAAGTCAACCATGATGATTTACTGTGAAAGTAATCAATGCTCGACCCACAAAACTGGTCAGCGCATATCCCGGTAGCGGATAGGGATGCCTTTCTATAAAGTTTGTTGGGTCATCATACGAAAAGCCTGACCTAAGACCACATAACTTAATCTCAAGTATGAATGTAGGACGTCTCGGTACTGAAAATTTAGTTTTTACAACGTCTTTAAATTTGATAATTACAATGCTATTTTTTCATAAAATTCAAGATTTGCTGTTTCAAATACTGGTTATTATACCCCTCGCAAACTAGTTTGGGGAGGGGTATATAGGAATCGCCCTGTCTGTCCGTCTGTCCAAAACCCTTGTAAACGCAACTCCTCCTAAACCACTTGATGAAATTTACTGAAACTAAGCATACTTAGTAAAGGAAGTACATTATATGTAGATGTGCATGAAGGATTTTTATTGACCTCGGATATCATTGCCTGTTGGATTAAAAGAAAATTGTACAATTGTGCCTATTGAGATGATTTAATTGTCATCTGTCTCGTTTCCACAAAAATTAACTTTTCGGCTATAATATGGCGTTGAGTGTAATACAGTACAGGTTAAAACTTAGATTTTGTTAAACCTTGCCGATAGTTTACAGAAATATGGATGTTGGTATAATCGAACTGTTTGAAGACGAGGGAACTTTTTGAACAAACGTTACATAATGGCAAGTTATAGAAGACGCATTTTGTTTAACTTCTTTAGTCTTAAAAGTTCATAAAAAATGTACATATCATGCTATTACGAGTCGCTTCAAACATAAATTTTAAACAAGTCTTCGTTTATTAAATCGTGTGCTTCGCAACCCGCTCGTTTCAGATTTCTGCGATCGTTTAAGGGGTTAATCGTAGTCGGTTTGATTTATTGATTGATTGATTAGATGTCTGCTTAACGTGCAGCGAGCAGCATTTCAGCTATATTCAGGACGGGTAAAAATATGGAACGTTTCACGAATTTGCGTGTCATCCTTGCGCAGGGGCCATGCTAATCTTCTCTGTATCGTTCCAGTTTTAATATATGTACTGCCGAAGCGAGTACAGTCGGTTCGTCTACTTTTGTTGACGTGGTCCGTCAACAAAGATTCTGGGTTCGAGTCTCACTGCTGGCATTGTACACTCGATTTCAATCTTGAAAATTTTCATGGATTTACAGTTTTCCCTACCTCATGTCGTAGTGTTGCTCCGGCTTCTTGAGCAATAAAAAAACGACGCCACGATATATCTTAAGAATTTCTGAATTTTTAACAACAATGAACATTCAAACATAAAAATTAAAAATCGGTCCGTTATTTACTATTTTCAAATCTAAACGAATTTATTGTCCTATAGATCATTTAAATTTGTGAGACAGAAAACATGTAAACTATTGAGCAAAAAGTCTCAAAATATCAAAGTTATAAAAAAAATAAAACTTGTGACTTGCATTAGGAATCGGTATTTTCTGCTTTAGTGTTGATATAGTCTTCAAATACTGAATTTTCGAGCTCACCAGATGATAATTTATCATAATTTATCAAAATTAATACATTTATTATCTTTCTTCTTCTTCTTCTGCCATATATGGAGATTATTCCCATGGAACGTTAAACTCTTTTCCATAAATAAATGATTCTATGTCCGCTTGTTTATGACATTCTAAAAAAAAGTGGTCTTCATTTTCTATCTTAAACTACATCTATTAAAGAACTTAATTTAAACGAAAAAAAAATTAAAAACTTACTACATGGTTCTTAGCCATTTTTACAAGTAGTATCTCTGAAATTTTCGCAAAGAAGACCGCGTGCTTATCGTCGTCGCTTTATATACGAAAGCTTTTTAATCTGGGATGAGCTATGTTGGGAGAACTTACTGTATGACTGGTTGAAATTTACCACAGTTGGATTGTAAAAAAAACTTGGTACCAGTTTAATAGTAATATAATAATTTCTCCGCCCAGTCGCGCACCTAGCGTCAACTGAAATGGCTATCAATATACGGTATGACAAGTGTGCAGCACGATTTTTCTTTTCTTTAAGGTTTGTTAGACTTGCCAATATTCGGTTTTCTCGACTGCTTATAACGTGATTTGTTATTAATGTAAATGGTTATTCAATAATAATTAAAATGATAGATCTTTATAAATTATCTATAATTGTTAAAATTAACTTTAGCAACGTAACAATTATATAAATTAACGCTTTTTGCAAAATAATCTGTAGACTTGTTTGCTTTGCAACTTGATGTTAATTTTATGGGTTTGTTTTAATTTTCAATTCAAAGTTGAAATTTTAAATAACAGCATACTATTCAATTTTTTACTATTTATTTTTCTCTAATGTGGCATTGATACAATCTAGTTAGTGTTCTTATTGCTCGACCTACAGAGCTACGTAGCGCGGCCGAGTGGCGGATATGGGTGGGGACAACTTTTTGGAAAGGGGTGGGGGTTGTGAGGTAATAATACGAAAAAGCCTGACCGCGGACCACTGTGTCTAACTAGATTGGGAAGTGTCCCGCTGCGTTCACCATTGACTATTTAAAAAAAATCCCAAATTCAGCCACTCATAAAGAACGACCAGGTGACAGGGGTTATATCAATTATTTAATTGTAATAAGTATGCTTTGCTTGTTAAGTCTCCCAAACGAAGTTTGGAGACTGTTTCTTCTTTTTCTTCTTTCTCGAGCCGCCAGCATTATCAGGGGCACTTTTGTACTTTATACAACACCGATTTTGTTCAAAATTTTGCACAATGATAGACCCCTATGAGATGTGGGACCTTACCATTTTTCAAGTGTAGGGGCCCCCAGGGGCAATGCCAGGCCTCTCCAAATACCTTAAAAATTGATATTTTTTTAATGTCAAAAATAGTTAACATTATTACCCTATAACTGGATATATATTGTAACTCCTTATGATTAGACGAAACATTTGGTACCAGGTCCGAGGGGGTCATGCCCCCCACTGAGAAATTTCTTAATATCTTAATAACCGTTAGGATCCCCACCCTATAACCATATATATTCTTTCTCGTTATAATAAAACGAATCATGTAGTAGGAGGGGATCTTGCCCTCCCCCCTCAAATGACAGAATATGTCAAAAATAGTTAACAATCCTACCATATAACCATATATATTGGAATTCCTTATTAGACGAAACTAAAATTTGGTACCATAGGGAGGTCCGAAAGGGTCATGCCCCGCCCCCTCAAATGACAAGTTATTTAATATCTTGAAAACCTTTGGGATCCCCACCCTATAACCATATGTATTCTTATTTATTACGATAAGACAAATCATTAAAAAATAGAATATGTAAATCTGCAAGACGAAGCAGTAGCAAATAAGAAGAAAATGAATCTATTTATAATGAGTCTGAAAGGATGTTATAGATTTAAACCTATTGATGTAAAAAAAATTGCAAATGATATTCAGCTACTTTGTAGAATAAAGATCGTATATGAAGTCTTTAAAACGAATAAGCATATCCACTAGCCGGGGACGCGCTGGGCTGCTCTTTGGGTCGAGCACTGGGAACCGTTATAGTATGATCCCAGTAGTAGAAATATAAAAAAGTTATTTATTTCATAAATTGTTTTGCCCAAATAAGGCTCTTCTTACTGCATTTGTCAGTTTATTTTAAACTGAGATTGGATTTATGAAAAAGGGTAGGTTCATTGGCGCAATGAAAGCCTTAATTATTTGTAACTTCATACTTTTTCCCACTATAGTTACAATTGTGTTCTAGTTCGTTCCCGTTTCCCTTGTAAAGTTTTATGTCATCAAGTCACTTGTGACGTACTGCAATTTGATTGGACAAAATCCTTTTCTACCTTGAACTCAACGCTTCTGTACGAATACACGACTACATTTCTTAGATTCGAATTGGAATGTAAGCTTTAGCTCTATTGAAGACATATATTAAGATGTTATTTGAATATTGTCGTTGACAAATCTCGTCCTTCTTCAACAGTGTCAATTTAGGTAATTTCCACGCACTGTGTTTTTTCTGCGTATCGTGTTCCAATTTCATACATCGATTAAATTGTAATATAATACGTAGTCTGGAACGGAGCGACCTATTATACGAATTAAATTGTTTTTTGAGTTGTTGATTATAAGCACGTTTTTTTCGCAACAAGATACAACAGTTTGTAAAAAATCAGTAAGAAGTGGCTCTTTTTTAAATATACATTGTAAGTACAAATTGTTATAAGCACAAATATATGGTAAAGTACACAACATTTAAAAACATCCTTTACATTATATTAATTATACTCCTCCCCCCGCAAACTTGTTTGGGTGGTGTATAAGAATCACCTTGTCTGTCTGTCTGTCTGTCTGTTGACATCTCTTATAATCTTATTACTCCTAAACCGCTTGATGTTAATGAAACTTAAGTACATTATATGTTGATGTGCATGAAGGATTTTTATTCACCTCGGATGTTATTAAGGGGAGATAATTGGATTTTGAAAGCGAAGTGGGGTGTATTGCTTTGTGAACGTGCTCACAGTCAACACTTACAAAATATATTATAATTATATATAATGTATTATATTATATGCAAATAATACAACCAATTAAGATGATGATTTATATGACATATCTTTTTCTTAATTCAAAACATTCTAAAACGTTAATAGTATGGTAAAGTCGGGCGTCTGAGAAAATGGTACCTATTTTGTGTAGTCAAATCCTACAGTTTTCAACCTAGATCTCAGAAACTTTACAGAAAGATTGAAGTATTGAAGTTGAGCACCTCTAAGTATGGAATTGTTCCAGGATTTTTTTATTAATTTGCCAGACATGGGAACTTGGTCATTTTTCAGAGCATTTGCAGAAGACGTTACCTATTTTGTGTAATCAACTCGTCCTACATTTTTTTTACTCAAACCTCAAAACTGAAACTTTACAGAAAGATTGCACATTTATTGAAGTTGCGCACCTGCTATTATGGAATTGTTTCACGATTTTTTTTCTTATTTTCCAGACATGGGAACTTAGTCATTTAGAACATTTGCAGAAGAATACCTATATTGTGTAATAAACTCGTCCTATATTTCTTACACCTGACCTAAAACCATCCATGAAATTACAAACATTACCTATTTATTACTGCACTTGGATTTGCAACCAGACCATTTAAGACTTTTGCGATTTTTATGATTTCTTGTGATCTTGCTTTGTAGCTCACCTGACTCAAAGGGCATGTGAGATATTTTTATCACTTTGCATCTGTTGGCGTTGTTGTTGTTGTTGTTGTTGTTGTCTAAATCTGTAAATTTTAAAAGGCTTCTTTTCTGAAACCGGTTAGACAAACACAACAAAACATACTAGCAATATTGTTTGGATGGTCCTTTATGAATTTTTCTATTCAAATTGAAAATTCTAAATGGCCGCCACCACAGGACATAGTTTAAAAAAGGACCCAATGGGGAAAAAGTTTTAAAAGGCTTTCTCTCTGAAACCAGTTAAAATGGCGTCTCTGAAACTGGTTAACCAATCAAAACAATACTTTCTACCAATATTGTTTGGATGGCTCTTTTTAAAGTTAATATGTTTTATGTCGATTGGAAAATCAAAATGGCCTTTACTGCAGGACTTGTTTAACATAAGACCATATGGGGAAAAGTTTTAAAAGGCTTCTCACAAGTTAACCAATCGAAACAAAACTTACAAGCAATATTGTCTGGTTGGTCCTCTATAAAGTTCTTTTTTTTATCTCAATTTTCTATTCTTGGTGTAGTATTTCAACCAAAAACTGCTATCAAAATATTAACTTTAAATAAAATAAAAGAATTATCTAAATATGGACCCCCTTAATTAAACATTTTGCAAAAAGTAATTAAAAAAATACTGTTTTAAGTGAGAAAAAAATTTAATCTACCGATAAGTATGTGCCTTACAGTGTGCTCTAGTGAATGATGCTAAAGTAAGTAATCCCACCCAGTTGTTGGTAAAAGTTAAGGTACAGAACTTTTCAATGTGTTGAACTGTATCTAAAAAGTGAATTATAATTGAAATTATATATATTGCTTTTACTTGACTTTTAGACTCGACTACATCCAAATGTTGATTAACACACTTTGCAAAATAAAAAAATATATTAAGTATTTAAAACTATTAGGTTATACAAAAAAGTGTTATTTGTTATTAGTGCCAATGTTAATAGTAGCCTTGTATTTATGTCTGTTATCATTTGTTATGTATGCAAATAATTTAACAGGAACATAAATTCAGACAAATATTATTACCGCTTTCTCATTTATTACTTTTGTATGTATTAAATTAAACAATGTTACCCCTCTGTAAAGATAAGACAAACAGAAAAATGCATGTGATGCATGAAATGTACAAAACATGCCAAATGGGACTATTTGTAAATAAAACAACGCAGTACTAGTCCTTCGCAAATTTCCTGGGGAGAACCCTGTATTTCATGTACTATGTATATTGGTTTCGAACTTTCTACTGGGGCCATACTGGGAGGATTCCTAGTGCTCAACCCACATAGCAGCCCAGCTTCATATTTTTCCATTTGCCATCAAAATTGTATTCCCTGTAACTCATTCCACCCTCATTTTCCGTTGATTTATTGTTTGTTAACTTGTTCCCATTCTGAATATAGCTGAAATACTGTTTACTGGACGTAAAGCAGACATACAGTCAATCAATCAATCGAACTTTCTACAGTGTTTGTATTGTAGCATGGGATATTTCATCAATTATTTTTGCTTCTATATCCATTCAAATAAATTGACAATAGATTAATAAATGTTGTTTGTAAACTTTCAGTTCTAATCCACTAAATAAACAATACAGATTGTTATGTACCAGTAATTGAAAAAAGCTCGCAAGTCATCTAAAATAACACAGTCTTTAAACAAACAAAGCAAAACCACATAAATCATTGATAAGATCTAGGAAATTTTCAATTATTTTTAATTAATCATAATGCATGTACTGTTCTCATATTAAAATTCATTTTATTAATATACCAATTCAAATTGTAACTGCTTATCAAAAATGGTGTTTAACTGTTTGTTTTACAGTATAAGTATAAAAAAAACATGCTCTAATTAAGTAACAATACAAATAAAATTGTTAGTTTCTACCTATGTTATGTATGTGACAACCGAGATCCGAACACCTGAGATAGGAATTCATTGTAGATATGGGAGCTATGCCTGGACTTGAAAATTATATTGACATTGCAGAGGTGTCGAGTGAACCAAGTTTAAGACAAGGTTCAACTGTAGTATGTTTTATAATAATGCCAATAAATAACTTTTATAAGTGGAGTGTTATAATGAATAACCTCTTTTTGACTTGTCACGATCTGTAATTCATGAAAAAAGACATTGCAGTGTACATGGTTCAAATAACGAAAAATGGTTAAAAATAGAATTTTTAGCCACTTTGCTCTAATTTTTACTAAAAATTTAGCTGTTTAGGTATACCAGTGTGTTTTAACTTAATTTAATCTGTAACAAAGCACAGACTCGTGTACCAGTAGATGATTTTTGAAGTTGTAATGTGTATTTATATCACACATTTAATGTATGTACCATTCTACAAAACATTAATAAGGGACGGGTGACAATATTTATTAATGCACTTATCTGGTTAAAAAACATTGAGATGTTTAGTGATTAGTTAAAGGTCACAATATTGCACAAAGTCATTTCATGCAGGGGAAGCAACTCTCAACTAATGCTGGTTATGTCTGCTAGAGTCTTTTTCAAAATTTATTTGACAACGGCTCTGTAAATGAACTTTGACTGAGGGAGAGGAAAATAGTTCTTATTTTGATATTTGACTGCGCCAAACTGTAGCATAGACAGTAGTAGTGTTGTAATAGGCATACAAAATTAGCAATAGCAATAAACTGGAATGTTTGGAATGTAGAGAATGCCATAAGCAAAGGAATGTGAAACGTCATCATTGACAATGGCAATAAAATGCAAAGAATGTAGAGAATGCAATGAGCGAAGGAATGTGACACGTCATCATTGGCAATAGCAATAAAATGTTTGAAATAATATATAAATGATTTGAAACTACTTTTTAACAGCATCATTGACAATGGCAATAAAATGCAAAGAATGTAGAGAATGCAATAAGCGAAGGAATGTGACACGTCATCATTGGCAATAGCAATAAAATGTTTGAAATTATATATAAATGATTTGAAACTACTTTTTAACAGCATCATTGACAATGGCAATAAAATGCAAAGAATGTAGAGAATGCAATAAGCGAAGGAATGTGACACGTCATCATTGGCAATAGCAATAAAATGTTTGAAATTATATATAAATGATTTGAAACTACTTTTTAACAGCATCATTGACAATGGCAATAAAATGCAAAGAATGTAGAGAATGCAATAAGCGAAGGAATGTGACACGTCATCATTGGCAATAGCAATAAAATGTTTGAAATTATATATAAATGATTTGAAACTACTTTTTAACAGTATACAAAGGTCCATAGACAAGACATGACATCCAACATGCATTCTAATGATTCAGAGGAAGATATTGATGGCAGTCCTGCAAGAATTACTTTTAGAACTTCTCGACTCCATTCAAGTTTGAGTTCTTTGTACCAGAATTTGGATTTCCACTTGGACATCACAAAAATCATAGGACTTACAGTGCTGCTTTCTTTAATGAGTGCCACTCTCATTGTTACAAATAATTTACATGTTTGTCAATCTAGACAAAATGTTTCTGACTGCATTAAACTTCATGCCACAAATATGAACTCATCGAAATCCAGTTTATGCGACTACATTCAACAATTTGACCTTTCACAGCAATACTATGCAAGTGTGTGCTTATATAACAAAGAAGTACGAGTTGATTTCAGACAATTCGTTAATGGACACCCAACAATAAAGGGACTATACTTAAGTTCAAGACAATGGGAATATTTGAAGCGATTAGTGCCACACATTGACAGATCCATAAGCAATGCCATACTTTCTAATTTAAATAAAACTTAATAAAATTCCATGTGTCCTTGTTATTTATCCAGCAACTTAGAATTTCTGAAATGTTTAATGATCACGCCTTGGAAAGGTTAAATACATCACGTCTCTCATCAATCACTTTGACCATCATTACACCCCCCCCCCCATCATATTTTTCATGCAGGTTTACTATTTTAGGTTTAAATGTTATCTCAATGTTACCAAACAACCATATTTGAAACTTCCTTAATCACTTAAACCCCACATCATCTTTGGATATGTTTACTAGAGTTCATGGAAAGGTCAACTTCAAGTCCATCACGTCTCTCATCAATTACTTAACCAAGATTAAATTTTATAACAAATTTATTATAACAATAAAATATCTACAATAAAAACAATAAAATTTAACAGTTGGCACCATTAAAGCTTTGCATATAACAGAGTATTACAAAATAATATTTCAAATTGTTTTAATTTGCGAAAGAAAAAAAAACTTAAAGAGTTAAAAAATTGAAACACAGAGATGTATGATTTAAGAGAAAACAATAAAATCTCAAGACAATGAATGATTATATTATGTAAGAATGTCAGCACCAAAAATAAAAAAACACCATATTTACATATATGCATTTTATGCTAAGTTTTTATAGTAAATGAACTTAAAATTATTAAATATTTCCTGAGATGTTGAAGATAAATGTCATATAAAAAATCTAAAAACATAAACTAGATATATAAAAATCACAGATATTAACACCCAATAAAAACAGTGTAACAATTAGTATGACATCATCAAGGCTAAGCACCAAAAAACAAAAAAGCACCATATTTACATATATATACATTTTATTGTAAATGAACCTTAAATTATTAAAGTTTTCCTGATATGTTGAAGATAAATGTCGTATGAAAAATCTAAAAACATGAACTAGGTATATACAATCACATGGCATCATCAAGGCTAAAATATATGGAGTATTATGGAATGTTTATATTATGCAACAACCATCAGCCATTGGAAAACAGAGGTGGAAGTCACTCACATAAAAAAATTAATAAAACATCAACGATATAAAATTCAGTTATGAGTACGTATGAATGTTGAAAAAAAATGTTCATCACAACCAATAAACCACTAATGAAAAAAAGGGAGACATTTTAAAATATAAGTATGCAGAAAAATATTTTAATCTAAAAATTTAAATTCAGAAAGCATTTACATATAGAGTCAAAATAGAAAAATTATATTTAAGAAGAGAAAAAAAAAAGTAGAATGAGACATTTTAAATATAAGTAATGTGGAAAAGATTTCAATATAAAATTTTAAATTCAAAAAGCATTTACTTATAGTGTGAAAATAGAAAAATCATATTTAAGAAGTGTGAGAAAAAAAAATAAATAACCAAATACCAATAATACACTTTATACCTAATATTTTCAAAGTTGGTAATAGTAAACTAAATGTTTCTTAAGTACATTACAGACACATTCCAACAAACCCAACTATCTATCAATTTACAGAAAAAATGAATATTCATGAGATAAACAACATTTAACAACCAATGGGGATATAGTACCCCACCATAAAAATGGCATCGTTCATAAAACCTATTTAAACTGAGTTTACTGAAAGCTTTCACATTTACAAAAATAGATTTTATATCAGAGAAAATGGAGTTGATGTCAAAAATTAATATGGAGTTGGACAAAATGCCATGGTTAAGACTGGTGGATCCCAGACAAATACCATGCAAATTTTGCATAACAGATGAACCGGCACGAAGGGAATTGTTACAAGTGAATAATTTCCTGAAGAACAACCAGTTTTCCAGGGAGGTGCTTGGGATTTATCACGCATTGCTGCATATGGATGTACCAGCAGGATTCGCAATGTTATACTTTCAAGATATAAAGACTTTGATTGCCCTTCAGCTTATTGCAAAGCAGTTAGTAGGGATAGAACGCGAAGAAAACCTGGTCTTCAACATGGTATCGGACATTATCACAAAAAGGTGAGTTTACATTTGCCATTCTCCATAACATTGGGGTTGTTTTCTGTTCCTTTGAGGACGTCAAATTTGGTTTCCTCTAATATTTTGGATGGGATTTTGTAAAACAGGAGGATTTCTGTTTACGACATTGGGATTCTGTTGAACATTTCTATTGTTTAATAAGGTGTGTAAATCGTGGCGAAACCTAATTAAAATACCAACCAAGGTTAAAAGAACACCCGCCATTACTTGAAGTTCATCTAAAAAAGAAGACAAAAAATTTTTTAATGTGTCAGTAATGTACTTATGAAAAATTGTTTAAACAACTTCTTCAATTCCGGATTGTCCTTTTTCCCTCATTCTCTCTGAAATCAATATACTAGTAAGTCGATATTGGGTTGCTCTATTCCGCCTTTTCCTTATTTTCATTATCAAGCACCCAATACTGCATCCAACAGATCCTACACAATAAAAAGAAAATCTAATGTATGCACTGACTAAAATTATTATCTCCTCATGTTTTTCTTGACATGATATTTATATATACTTTTAAGCATTCACATAGAGTTGCTGAACAAATCATAATCAAATTCAGAAAATATATTCATGTTAACACTAAATTATTTAAATAATATAATAGACATGTACATTATTTTTAAACTGATTTGTGAAACAGTATATACATACCAACTGAAGAGAGGGCAAAGCTTACAATCCATCCCAAACTTGTCAACTCCCCGGTTTCTTTAACCTGAAATTAAATTCATGTATGTTTATTATAGAAATAGCATGGCAAAGATTGTGATGGTCCAACCTCCATGGGGTTACATGGTCGAGAATGAAACCGATTTAGATGAAAGAACCCCAGGCAGTCCTGTACCTGATTCAGATTTCCTGACAAGTACTAGTAGCGACACAGAAACAGAAAAGGAATCAGAAACAGAAAATGGGATGGGAGCAGAGGGTGGAAATTAGGTAATTATCTTATGAAGACTTTACATCTTTGAAATTGTCTACACTTTTAATCATTTTCATTTTTCTCATGAATAAATTTTAATCAAGACGCATTCTTCAAAACTATGTTGCATTATGGAATCAATGTCTTCAATTTTAAAAGTATATACTAGTATAGTCAACATCAAAGAAGTTTTCAAAATTATAAATTGATTACATTTAGGACATGTATTCATGCGTTGTATTTTTTTTTCAGAACTTACATTATTTGATGGGATAGGTCCATGAATCGAATGGAAATTAGCAGTGGTAGTCTCCCTGGTGGCAGTGATGGGAGTCTCTTTATCAGTGATGATAGTGACAATCGATTTATGAAAAAATAATAAAACAATATTGATAATTAAAAGATTGTTGTGCATTAGTACACATGAAACTCAGCAACTGAAGTATATAAAAATGGTTGCAATCAATTTATATTTTGAAGAGTTGGTACACATTAGCAATCATATATTACAAGCATGATGTTTATTGTTTAGAATATTTTGTTAAACAATGAATGAAAAATCATTCTATACTGGTTCATAAATTCATAAATTCCAAATCAATTCTAAGTCGATTGCTCTATATCATGAATGTTATCATGGTTCTTGATTTTTCAGTTATTTTGTGTATTTACACATGTATGTAGTAACTTACGCAAGCTACTCCACCAATGATGATTTCCGTCACCATGCTGCTCCCCACCAGTACATTATCACATGTAGCCGTTCCACATTCAATTTTCACATGTTTTATATCGGTATTTAAATACAGATAACTAAAACTATCCCAAGAATCCAAAGTAAGATAGTCCATGGAGGGATCCTCCAACATGTATAACCCACGTCCTAAATACTCACACAATATATCCTTCCAGTTTGAATTCGATGTCATACATCGGTCTACACACATCCTTTGTTGGTTTTACACCACTGGTGCACACTAAAATGGCAAGATGTATAAAAAGACACACAAGAAACAACATGACCACGAATTTCTTTTATTTTCGGAGTAATGGCATTGTAAAATTGCATCATGGGATGTGTTTGTAAAACCGATAACAGACAAAGGGAGGTAAATAGTACAATTTTAATACAGTAGAGTAAGCGCGAAACTTGATTTTCACGCACAGAACCGTGTAAGAGTAAATCATTATACAATCTTTATTACAACATCAACCACTGAGATTTTATAGAAAAAATCCACAAGACTAACCAATATACAATTTAATACAGTATAGTAAGCGCGAAACTTGATTTCCACGCACAGAACCGTGTAAGAGTAAATCATTATACAATCTTGATTACAACATCAACCACTGAGATTTTATAGAAAAAATCCACAAGACTAACCAATATACAATTTAATACAGTATAGTAAGCGCGAAACTTGATTTCCACGCACAGAACCGTGTAAGAGTAAATCATTATACAATCTTGATTACAACATCAACCACTGAGATTTTATAGAAAAAAAATCCACAAGACTAACCAATATACAAACACAAAATATGGGTAAAGTAAAGAAAACATTAAAATATAGACAAGCAATAATACTGAACATTTAGCTGAACTCTGTCATTTTCATGGTTATGATTAATCTATAGTTTAGTTGGAATAGTATTTATAGTATCGGTACAGCTGCGATTACAACTTATCCAATATGCTCGCTCGTTTCATTATGTCTTCACTCTGAACCTTTACCCATTGTGACTAGAGTCTGGTTCCATAGTTTGTTTGTGACACACCGAATGTCTAACAGTGCATTAGCCATACTTTGAACAAAGATAAAATCCTTTAGAATCAGCAGTATTAATACAAATTTTTTGTGAAAAGTGTTCGCTTTGTGTAATTGAAATTTATTAATAATTGAGGATTCTCATTAACTCATACAATAATTTTGCCTGTGATTTACCTATAATTAATAGTTTAATTACTATAAAAACATCTATTGTATTCTGCATGTTGACATTCCTTGAATAGAAATTTTTAAAATGTCGACATAGGTTGAAGACACCATTCATTTGATAGGTTAATTAGTGATCAGGCTTTTTTGTCTAATCATAACATCTCATCAATCACCCCACATCATCTTTGGATATGTTTACTAGAGTTCATGGTTAGGCCAACTACATCATGTCTCTCATCAATCACTTTGACAACAAAGAATTTTCCAAATGTTTACTAGAGTTCATGGTCATATAAGTCCATGACATCTCATCAATCACCCCACTTCATCTTTGGATATGTTTACTAGAGTTCATGGTTAGGCCAACTACATCATGTCTCTCATCAATCACTTTGACAACAAAGAATTTTCCAAATGTTTACTAGAGTTCATAGATAGACCAACCACAAGTCCATGACATCTCATCAATCACTCTAACCCCCACTTCATCTTTGGATATGTTTACTAGAGTTCATGGAAAGGTCATATAAGTCCATAACATCTCATCAATCACTTTAACAACATAGAATTTCCCGAATGTTCAATGGTTAACCTTTAAGTCACCTAATATCTTATGCTCAGTGGTATAAATAGGGTAGATAAAGCCAGCATACACCACCACCGACAGACCAGATTCAGCCCTACGGAAATGAACCAGTACGCATTTTGCAGTAAAAAGAGCAAACGAGGAAACGCAGAAATGCGAACCATGTTTGGTCGTAACATGGCGATAGTCATAACAAAGGTTGAGGGATTTGTATACCTCAACCTTTATAACAACAACCCGCGAAATCCCGGGCGTTGCTCCATGGGGTGGGATGAATACCAAGAATTAATCAATATGAAGACGGCTCTGGAGGCGTTGATTACTCAATTTGAGGTAAGTTTCTTTCTTTTGGTGGATTTAAATCACTAGGATCTGATGCATACAATCGTCGATAATTTCTCAAAACACAATATAAAATATGATTTAAAAAAGTCATTTATAGGTTTTAATTTATTTCGCGAGAAACTAATGCATAAAGTTGGTAATAATTTGTCAAAAATCAATATAAAATATGATTCTTTATAATAAATTAATACTTTTTAATTTACTTTATTTCTTCACCATCATTATTATTTTTTAAATATCACCACAAGTGGAAATAATTGGGGTTTTTTTAGGAACAACAACAAAAAACAGCCGCAACAACAATATGTGCAACAACAACAGGTGCAACAACAACAACAGCTGCAACAACAACAGCCGCAACAAAAACAACAGCTGCAGCAATGTATTGAAAAGAAACTGAAGGAGATAAGGGCGGAGACAGAGATGCCACCCCCACCTCCATACAGCGCTATTCCAGTGTTGGGCGTGAAAAGAATGAACACCCAACTTAATCGTGGGGAAGAGCCTCCAACAAAAAAACAGAGAACAGGAGAGGAAAACTTCGATCCTCTGGATTTCTTTAGTGAATTGATGTGAACATGTAGTTTGTTTATTAAACTGACTATTGACAATATAAAGTTAAAAGGATTTTTATGGCAAATTCAATGAAAAGAGGTAATATACAAAAAAAAATTTATTTTAAAATTCACATGTATACATTACACCATTTTTGATGATTAGATATTTTATAATGTCCAAAAGCACAACTGTGAATTGAATTTTTCCAATACCTTTTATCGTCAAAATTACATAAACCAACTTTGCAAACTGTATTGATGTACAAGATATGATTTTCACTTCTTATTAAGTTCATCTCATTTAATGTCATTTTATTGTCAAATAAACAACGTTTGTAATGTAAATGTCTTATTTGTTTATCGATGGCACATTTTGCAATCCCTTTAGCAGTTCGTTTTTCTTCTTGCACTCCATCTTTGTTGTAAATCAGACTGTACATCTTTGGACGTAACCCAACAAATTCTTTCATGAGTACACCTGAAAGTTAAAAAACATTTTAGGTGATTTGATGATTTTCAACATGAAATTGTTAATTAATTTTGATCTGATTCTATCAAATATTTAATTATTTCTATACTGTCTCCAGTTTTGTCTATGGATCTACATACAATTTGTAAACAAAATAGCAAGTTAACATATATACCTGCTAATTCATCTTTCATTTTGCCCGGTTCTTTTTTAAATCTCGTTGAAAACAATGGGTTGTCTTTTGGATAATTGGAGGTATCGAAATATTCGTGAAACTGCCTCATGTCCTCGTATATATCACCAGTCAAAATTTCATAACATAAACTATCCGTATCAGTAAACAGCAGGTTCAAGCTGCTTCCATATCTCTTTTGCATGACGTTGTAATGAAAATCATACATGACTATTTTGGAGAGTTCTAAAATCACACATCCAACATACACAGGTTTGTTGAGTAAAAGATTTGTCTTTTTATTTTCCACCCCTACCAAATCCTCGTTGAAAATTTGGAATCTCTGAAATGATGGTTTCGATACTACTTTTTTCAAACTGGATTCTTTGTTTACTAGTTTTATGTCTACTCTATTTCTTAAATTCTCCATCGTCTTTCCAAATACGGAATTGCACATGAGTTTAAAGAAGTTTCTTTCGAAATCATTCTTTGCCTCTTGTCTTTTTGATGTGTTGAATTTGATATATTTAGCAAGCCATTCACTTTGATGAAATTGTAAAATTCGATGTATTTTGGTTACTCTCATTCCTAAACTCGTGTATAATTGTAAATTTCTATAGTGGGTAATATATTTAGTCTTATTTTCCAAGGTCGGTATCAATTTTTCGGTTTTTGATCGAACTCGTTCATCCCCGTGTAAATCTCTGTATAAGGATTGACTGTAAGTTGAAAGTTCCTCATCCAAAACTCGTTTGTGAGCAGGTGCAAGAGGATATGAATTATGCACATCATGTAAATTCGCTGGATATTCTAAATCAACCTCCATCATATACCCAAACTCATCTTCTGGTGACTTCTTGTTTAAATCAAACATTTCAATTTCTCGTTCATCCAACCATCGCATTAATCCGGTAGGGAGTGGCTGCGACATAGCCCATCCATAAAGGTTGTTGGCGTCATAATACATTAAGTAAGAGTTGGGTTTATTTTTATCATATCCCTCCACGTATTTGTTATTGGCTTCTTAGATATCATACTTAGTCCCCCAATTCAAAGAAATTATACATGTCGGGGTTTGTTAATTAATTCTAGACGAATCCTTGTCATTTTTAATGCTGCTTGCCACCCAAGTCCTGGAGCTGTATAAAAATGAGCGGCATCAAGTCCATAATAGTCAACGGTCATGTTTCTAAATCGTTCAAAGACATCGGCAAGCAAGAGTACATCTGTTAACAGATATAAATCATGGTACTCTCCTAGGGTCTTCATATTAAATGTATTCCATACATTTTTCGCATGTAAGTAGTCTTGATCGGAAATGTTGTCTCGTTTTACGCGGTTGTAAAACGCTTCCTTTGGTGGTAGAACTGCATCGGTTTACGGATAGATTGTTTCTGTTTTTCAAATTTCTCGACCTTTGAGAGGGGGACTGGGAAGTCAATGTCAGTCATGTTAATTGTATGTTCATATTCCTTGTAATGACAAACGTATGAAGAATTAACATCGACTGCATGGAGAGCAATTATTATGCTCCAAAGAAAATACTTCTGATCATCGTTTTTGATGTTAACTACTCCTCGAGAAGAGCGCAATTTGGGGCGGAAGTTCCATGTAGCTCGATCCAGAAACAGGTGAATACTTTACAGTGTGCACTTCCAAACAAACAACTTTATTGACAACCCAGTTGGATCCCTTATGAATAAATTCTTCTAAGCTTGCATTCATTTTTTGAAAAGCTTCATTTATGTTGTGATCGTTGTCATCATTTTGTAAGGAAATACTCGTTTTGCTACGGAAATGGGTGATCGTTTTTTCTTTTGTCCCATCATCGATGTTACGAATCATTTCTACTTGAACATTTAAATACCATTTCAAATCACGAACTTGTTCACGCCTATAATCTAATTCACGTCCAACATCATCCTTAGCTGCTGCAAAAAACTCTAGAATATCATACATTTCTGCTCTTCCGGGAATTAGGTCTATTTTGTTGACGGTATCATTTAAAGCACCGATTCGTTTGAAACGACCTTTGTCCCTGGATTTGTTTTTTCTTCTGGAGTTGGTGTTAATTGTGGTATTATCTGTCATAACCCCCCCCCCCCCACCACGCTGTACGATTTCTCCTTGTTTTATTGGGTGGTTCTGTACAACATGTTCAAACAAAGATTCATATGTGTCATATGATGCACTACAGTGTCTACATTGCAATGCATCAATTAAATCTGTATTTAACACAACACTTGAACATCCTCGCTCGTGCTTTTTTCTGTAGTTATCTCGATAAAAAGTCTTTCCACACTTCCTACATGCATAGGATGTGCAATGAGATTTCATATGTTGAACTTTGTTGTATTTTTGTCGAAAAAACTTTACACAAATGTCACACTTATATTCCAATTTAGGTCTTTTACAATTTTGCGCTTCGATTTTATCGAGTTCCATACAAAGATTTTCATCATCTGAATCACTAAATTCACAAATGTTAAGTTTTCTTTTAAAGTGTTTACTTCATTAACTAGGCGTTCACTTTCAAGTGGATATTTTTTGGTGAGCTCATCGAGAAAGAGGTGTGCTGCATTTGAATGCGCCATTTCATGTGTTTGCTCCTTGGATATACGAACCTTTTTATACTGAGGTAAAGCTACTGAGTTTCTAATTGGTAATATATGATATATTCAAAACTATATGGTAACTATTCAACCATACATAACCTATAAATTATATTGAATTTTTTAAATACCATCAAAATTCCTTGTGTCAACCATACATAACCTATAAACATTTCACCACATGTCAGATAATGCAATTATGACGACGGAAATATATTGAATTTTTTAAATACCATCAAAATTCCTTGTGTCGACCATACATAACCTATAAACATTTCACCTCAGGTCAGATAAGGCTATTAAGACGATGGAAATATATAGAATTTTTTAAGTGTCCTTTAAGTGATGTATATAAATGTTGTGAATAATATAAATCAGAGTAACTAAATACTTTATTTAATAAATATTTAATTTATTTATGAATGATTCGTGAATAGTCCATTTTAAAAGTAATTCAGATCTTGTAAGAGGTCTGTTTTATACATTTAAAAGGCAGTTCTAAATTTTGAACGATAACCACTTGGTTTTTATGTCATCACCATCCTCTTCCATAGATTCCAACTGGTTTATCTGTTCTTTCACCATTATCCTTGACTTGTTTTTCTTCTTCGTTGCGTCTTTTTTCTTTTGTTTTAAGAACAGTTTTGGACTCATTTTGACATACGACTCATTTCCATTTCCGACCTGTTTCACACTCCTTAGTTGCTTTTCTTTCGGTTGGTTGGAGTCAAAAGTTAAACCCATATTTGTTCTTTCTGAATAGGCTAATTTGTTTGTTTTGTCTTTATTCAAAGTCCTTTCGTTAAGACCATTTGCCATTAACTGGTCATACGTTTGTTTTGGAATCAGCACAAGTTCACGCGCCATAGTTCAAAAAAGCTTGAAAAAATATCTGTAATAATTTTCTTATTTTGTACAACCGATGAATCCTCTGCTGTCGTGATATCCGTTTAATAAGTACTACACGAATGAGTCGTTTACGTTTCATCAAAGTCGTTTTATTCTCATCGGAAAGTGGAATGATTCCTTTCACCACGTTTAGAATGTTTTCAACAATACATTGAAGTTGATTGGGTGTTAGTGTCTTTAATACATAGTCATATTGTTGTCGTGATGATATTAAAAGAAATTGAATGAATACTTGACGTTGTTTGTCATTCATTTTCCAGGTTGGTAAACTATCGTGTTCTCTCCAGGAAGAATGTTCGTGCGTAACTGGTAAGTTTTATCGGTTCTTGGATGTATATCTACTACCAGATATCCATATGGTTTTGATGTTGCTTTTTTGTAAGCATCCATGAAATACTTTGTTTCTCCAGGAAATATCTGCCGACCCAATGCCTGTATTGCAAGCAGATCTCTTTTTGCAGACATTATCAGATAGTAATGTGCGTTCAGGGATGCTGTGCGCATCGATTTACCTTTTTGAAAAACATTCTGAATTTAAAAAATTACAGTCAGAGAGGAATGATGGGATCCTATGCACATAAGATATACTAGTTCTTCAGAATCCGCACCTTCCATCATTAAATCATCCAGGACGAGAATTTTATGTCCTTCCACCAATCCCCATTCGTTTAGTTGGTCCATGGTGGGTAAACCTTGATAAAAATGTATATTTTTGATCTCTTATTGCATTTCGTTGTACAAAGATTGCCATACTGAATAACAGAAAAATATTTTTGAGGGGGGTGTATTAAAAACTCCATCTGCATGCTTTAGAAGGTTCTTGACTAAAACTGTTTTTCCAGAACCACTAGGAGCGGCAACAAATATCGATGTTGGTGATTCAAACTTGATCAAACTCTCGGTCTTCCACCATGTAGACATGATGTTGATATGATAATAAATGAGTATAAACCTCAAATTTATGATAAATAATACAACAAAATATGCAAATTAGCAACTTTTATTGATACAAATACATGATTGACAGTGTGATTTCGAAGTTTGCATGCAACAGCAAAATCGATCATTAACAAAATCATAAACAAATTGGTCATTGGTTTCCAGGTTGCTACTGAATACATCCACAATGTTTTTCAAAGAATATTCCCGACAACGGTTCATCAAATAAAATAAGCAGTATTGTCCACATACTCTCGAATTCAAACTCTGTAGCCTCTTTTTATTAGTGACATAACTTTTAAAAGAGTTTGAAAACTCCATTATGTATGGTGATAGCTTGTCTGGGTGGTTTCCATATGAGTCGAAAACTTCTAGCACTCCATTTTCGTTAATGAAACAGGCAATCCAATGCTTTCCTGGAAGAAAGTGGGGATCTGTATTAACGATGAAACCGCAAGGTATATTGGACAATACTCTCGGTGTTTCGTCTGCCTCATATACTCCGATTACTTTGTTTTTTATCTCTCGATCACACTTAATGGCGCAATATAACTGACTGGTATTCATCTTTCTAAAATGATGTCTCTAGCTGCGTTTATTTCAAAATATCCAGGATACTCAGCATAGACGATGCAACTGGTGGCGTCTTGAAGGGCGACACCGAATTGAACTTCTAAGCGAACGTTTCCTTGTTTAAGTAATCGCAGATAAAATCCATCATCACCGAAATGTGGTTCAATTTCAAAACAATACAAAACATATCCACCGGCAAAATCATTCCTATTCAATTGGTTCCCTGAGTCTCGCAACCATTTATCTGTCACTTCAAAGATGTTGGTGAATGCTGGGATGATAGTACGACCGCTAGAGGCATCAAAATTTAACCTCATCACGTTTCCGGATACTGGTACATTGTCGACAAATAATCCGATTTGATTGAGATTAAAATGTTGGAAGTTGTATGGATTTTTTGTATAGTCACCAGCTGCAGCGATTGCATTACAAACCCAACCACAACTCTACTCGGACGTATATTCTGAAATAGTTGATCTTGTGCAAAATTTACTGTTCCCGCTGCAACAGCAATTTGTTTGACCTCCGTCTTTGTAAATGGATATTTAGCATTAATTGACTTTAGAATTTCTGCCTGCCCATAAATTACTGCTGGATTGATTTGTATTTTGCACGCCTTCAAAACTATATCATCAATCAATACTTTGTAATCGGGTTTCTGTTCCTTTGTCATGAGACAAAACTCTGGCCTTGCTTTCGTCAATCTAACATTGATTGCCACTTGATTTAAAATGTATCTATCTATGTGAAATAAGTCGTGGTATATGGGCCCTTCCATGTCAATTGTTTTTGATTGTGCTACATATTGTTTACGCAATAATAAACCTCTATTAATTCCAGCGTTTGCATCCTCGTCGTCCAAGTGTCCAGGTGTATCTTTCTCCCATATCTGAGATGATAGTTGGGATGTTTTTGAATCGTCTCCATAAGACAACAAAGTTTGAATGATGGCTTTGTATGGATAGTGACTGCTGGTGGATGAAACCAGTTTGCCTTGCAAAGTCACTTCTACTTGTGAAAACAAAGACTGTAAAAAGAGGTTGATGGGTCCTACGTGCTCTGTTGCGGTTAATGCTTTTCCATCCCCTTTAACAATTTTAACCTTTGCGTATAGTTTTGACCGCTTCAAGTCAACATATTCCATTCCATGTTTTCCAGTTATTTCCATGTCTATAATGTTTCCTGTGAGTTGTGAATTTGGACGCACTTCCTGGAAATAGACTCGCTCTACAGCTGATTGATATGGTGGGATACTGAAAAGGTTCAACCCACTTGGTTGTGCTTCTTGAAAGTCTGTCGTGTTGAGAGTTGCCATTTTTACTTATTAAATATGTCCTCGAAATTAGTAGATTTTGGCGGTTTTTTTTGGACTTTTTTTCCTCTATGGTTTTACTGTCTTACGATGATACTTTTTCCCAACTTTTGACTTTCTCTTTCGTAATTGTTTCAAACGATGTGTAGCAGTTGTCTTTTTTAAACTCCGAGACGTCTTCACTTTTCGAGCTCTTTCGCTTGATTTGACGGTACTTAGAACCAATTTTCTTTTTATACCCTTTTTAGGAGTCTTTATAATTTCGGATTTAGCTTGTTCAACTACTTGTTGGGCGGGTGATACAAGTTTTATTGCTAAAGATGGGTTCTTCGAATCGTGACTATTTGCATGAGTGACATTTCCCACAGGCATCATAAATGTTCCTTGACTACATACAAGCGAACCTCCAATCTGCCTTCTTTTTCTCAAGACCAGTCTGACTGTTGTATACTGGGTTATTACCTTTAGCCATATTTTCATAGTACTGAACCCATTTTTGAGCGTTTGGAATGTACATTCTATCCATGTTAGAAAAATGGGAACGATTTAAAGTGAAGTGTTAACGTTGAAGGTTTGTCTAAAAATGAAGCTTGAACGTCATGTCTGTTCGTTATAAGAATATCGATATTATACAACTCTTTTATATTTATAGGAATGTAATAGGGATTCTCGAGGACGGAGGACCAATCCCCCGGTTGACTGCACAAGATTCGTCGAAGTAATGGTTTTTTCTCCCCCTCAACAATTGATTCCTGACAAATACTCGAGTTGATGTATAAAGTATCTTCCTTTGATAATGTGCTCTGAATTTCAGTTTCTAATAAAGCCACTTTCCACATCCCTTCTAAAATTATTGGTGCATTAAAGTGTGATTTAAAGCAATATGGTGTGTTATTTTGATAATATCTGGATGATTTATCACTACTGAGGACAACGTAAATACTCATGACTTCACTTTTCCGATGCTGTAACGTCAGTGATGTCTTTCTCGGATATCCACTGATTATATTTATTTGGCCAACCATCAAATTTGACGAGCCATTGAATTTCACCATTACGCTTGCGTTTCCTCAATTTTTTTTTCTATGAACCAAAGTGCATCTTCATCCTTACTAACCTTCTGTAATTCGCTCTCATAAAAATTTCCTTTAATATGCTCATCCTGAAAATCTTTTATCTTATACATCGGAATACTTTGCATTTTCATTCGTCGATGGATTTTGAAGAGTTCTCTGGTATAGTGTTCATCGTATGACCGATCAAATATCATGTTTTTGTGAGAAATTCTCACCAAATCTCCAAGTTTGAAATGGTATGGTGTCACTCCTATCTTTCTTGTTTTATCGTGTCGTAAATACATATGGGCCCAAATATCGGCTTCGTTGGTTGCATTGACTTCATTAGGGGGTATATTGTTCAGACTTCTATGTGGTGTTTTGCTGTAACTTGTGACGATGTTTTGCAAAACATCGATAAAACGATGAGTTCTCTGTTTAGTAAAATATCTATGCATCATATTACGTATCGTTTGAATACAGCGCTCGGCAACGTTTGCTTTTGTTGAAGAATTCTGCGTAGTAAAATGGTAGATCCTTTCCTTTTTTAAATATGTTTGTGTACTTTTTGATGTAAATTCTGTTCCATTATCAGTTCGTAGTTTTTTACATTTTCTACCTTGTTCAAATATTTGACGAAATCCGTTAACGACTTCTTTTGCTGTTTTATTTTTCAAGGGTTCGACCCAAAGATACTTTGAAAAGATGTCTATTACAAACAAAAGAAACTTCACCCCATCGTTTTCTTCTGAATATTTGGAAACATCGAGTGAGTTTATATACTAACTAAAAATTCCTCAAATGTTTTAGATTTCTTTTACATACCGTTGTTGGAATGTTGATTCATCGGGGGACACGTCAAGTTGGCAATATCTGTTTGTAACCATCTTAGCAAATAGGCAATTGGGTTCCCATTTTAGATGCTCAGTCTCAATACAATCATCGCTTTGCCATTGTTTCAATGAAATGTTACAATAGAAGCATGTTACCTTATCTCCCATACCAGTGTAAAAAAAACCATTCCGAATAAAGTCTTTTGGCTTTTGTACTATCTGCGTTGGCCAGTTCTCAAACGTTTGCTCTCGCGCAATATAAAAAAGTTTTGTTGGATGCCAGGGTTTAAAGGTAAATAACCGTGCACAGAATGAATCAGTTTCTATATCCATGTTTTCGAACATATCTTATAAATGAAGCACTCCACACTAAGTTTTATTATCAAACTGAAAATCGTGCTTCTCGTCTTTACAATAAACCTTAATTCATGCACATTCCGTGATGATGTACCACATTCAATTGCTAATCAATCATGTGTAAATTAAAAAAAATGTTCGACTTTTTCTACATTCTAAACATTCCAGACATTTTATTAACAATTGTAACAAGCTTTAGACTCTGGCTTTATTGGTGTGACAATTATAAATTCTATTCCACTGGCTTCTGCAAAATCTTCAATAATACTCGATATGTTTCCCAATCACCTCCAGCAAGCCCACACCCAATATGATTGGGTAATCCGACTGAACGAATGTTTAATGCTTTCAGTTGATCTAAACACTGTCGAAACCAAACTAGTCTATTTTAATTCGTATCTTTATATGGTGGAATATTTCTAAAATGATGATTAGGTAATCCAAAATCCCACTGACTTAAAAAACAAACTATATGCGGGCCTTGCGGGGATTTAAAAATTCTAACCGTGCCTGGTATACCTCGGTCTTCAACAATAGCCAAATTTCTACTACCTTCTGCACGACGTTTCGAATAAATATCCACCCAAGGAAACCTATCTGCTATCTTTTTTCACAATCCGTGTGACTTCACGCAAAGACAGTTTACTTGATGAACAATGACATCTACCCCCTTAACGTTCAACAAATCACCAGAAATATATTTAATTTTCATCTTCAATAAAAAGTACGTTTAAGCATTGAGTGAATTTAAATTAATATAGATTCAAATTCACTTTCCACATTCCAAACACTCCAGACATTTTTATTGCTATTGCCAATGATGACGTGTCACATTCCTTCGCTCATTGCATTCTCTACATTCTTTGCATTTTATTGCCATTGTCAATGATGACGTTTCACATTCCTTTGCTTATGGCATTCTCTACATTCCAAACATTCCAGACATTTTTATTGCTATTGCTAATTTTGTATGCCTATTACAACACTACTGACAGTGGATTTATTATTCAATGGAATTTTAATATTGGAGCTGTATTTAAAAAGCAGTTTCATATAGAATTGATAAATAAATTTATTCAGATTATTTATTAAATGTATTTGGTATTTTTTTATCTGATTGTTCAAAGCCTATTTCTGGACAATTTTATGGGTGTAAGGGAGTTTCCATGAGTACCCTTCGGATTTTCTAAATTTGCTAAAATTTTTATCTGACATGGCACCCCGAAAATTTAATGTGATATACGTGAAATTATTCCGGTCGTTTTGAGGGGTCTCTCATTACTCAACGAAACTTGGTGCCTAAGTGAGAGCATAAAATGTCAATAGTTTCCCCTATACAAAAATAATTAAGAGGCCGTTGTCATTTATTGTACATTTTTATGCAAATGGACCTCAGACATTCTAAAAAATTAAGAATTTATTTCTTTTTCTGTTAAAAAAGAATTAAATGCTGTATGATTGTACATGCAATATATTTGAAAATTATAAATCATTTTATTTGTTTTTGGAATTGTGTTTCTAACATAGGAATCTTGTGTGTATAACTATCTTCAGTACATATTTTATTTGAAGAAGCAACCAAAGCTGAAATGCTCAGTCATTTTGCTCTATTAATTTTGTTGTTGAAGTGCAAAACTACCTTCTTCATTTTTGTAATTTCCAGATACCAGTACATTGTGGGTGGCACAAATTTCATTTTGTTTTCATATGGAATGTAATATTTTTATCAATAAATAAGCTAAGTACATTTATATTGAAATTGTAGTTCTTAATAAAAAAGATTAGTACTTTATTTTTATAATTTTTTTCTTTTTTTTCAGATTGATAAAAAAAAGTTGATTGAGGAATACTAGAGATAGTTGTTAACTTATATAACAAGTTAGGTAAGTGTGTGTTTGTAAGATGATTTAAAATTATGAATATTTAATAAGCATGCACATTTCTTATGCTTCCCAAATGGGGGGCATATAGTCAAAACTTTGTTCGTCCGTCCTTCGATGCATATTAATTTCAATCTACTTAAAATTAAATCATTCACAAGCTCCCCCTTTTTGTTATTGTCAGCTTGAACATCTAACAACATCCCTTTACAGGTCATCGCAGGATGAACGTCTGTTTTGACCGATCAAAAACTGTGTTCACCAACCTTTAATCTTGGGGAATCCTCTGTCATTATTTGGAATCTCTCTGGTATTATTGTACCTTTTTCATCAGTAAACCAAAACTTAAGAGCTTACGTTTGATTAGTTAATTTTTTGGGGATACCCAAATTTTTCATCGGATAATATTTATATCAAAAGTTCAATCTGAAATGACATGTAATGGGATGTTGTTAGATATTCACAAAGATAATAACAAAAAGGGGGAGCTTGTGAAAGATTTAATTTTAAATTGATAATAATTGTAAAAATTTTCCCCCTTATTTTTTTTGTCATGTTTCCTGGTTATCTTCATTTCTTGGTAATAACGAGATAATTACAGCTGATATGAGTAAAAGTGCACTGCACAAGAGCCATCACTCTCTCAGCAGTTAGCTCACGTGGACCGAAGTTCTGTATAAGCTTTTGCTATCACTTGACATCTGTCTGAAACTTTTGCAAAAATCTTCTCCCCTGAAACTGAGACAATTTTTTTCGAACTTGGCCACATTCACCCTTACGGTCATTGCTCACGCTAGATCAAAATTATTATCAGAAGTCACTTAATTTAGACTGGCAGGCAGATGCAGGTGAACAACAAGGATAAGTTACTTTAAAGGTCTAGTTAATTAAAAAAAAATATTACATTTGTCATTAGTACACAAATTGATTGAATTATAAATGAAATAAAACTAGGGGTAGAAAATATGTATTCTTTTGCTGTGAACTGTTTTCCAGCCATATTTTTATACTACACTATATTCTATACTATATGTACAAAACGAAAGTCACTCAGGAACCAGCATACACTGCGCGAACATGATAAACATGACTGGTAAGAAAACGATTAATCAAAATGGGAATTAAACTGAAAGGCAACATAGGCAATTCTTAAAAATGGCAGGGCGATATTTACTTGATCTGGGATGAAGTAGGACTACTAATATGCCAGAGTAGCCCAACACGATCAATGGACAAAGATGGTCGCTGTTACTACAACAGTTGCTATGAGAGTTGAGGCCCTTTCATTATGATTTTTGACAAAATTTTCAATTTTTACAATATATTTTGAAAACTATAAGAGCTATATGTAGGTTGATATAGAAAAATTGCTTAAATGATCAGAACAACAATGCTTACAAAACACTCAAAATTTGTCAAACCTGTCCTGTAAGTTATTAGCATTTCATTGTGTAAATAACAATTTTTTAGCCTATATTCTATTTTTTGTCCTAAAACGAAAAAAACTATAAAGAGTAAAACTGTAAAATGGAAAAGTGATCAGCAGTACAAGTCCTAAAATTAACTAAATTGGTGTAAATTCGTCTGAGGCCTAAATTAAAACGTTTGTTTCCCTGTTCCCGACCGACCCAGAAATTGCCGCAGACTCAAACATTTTTTGGTCCAAGTTCGGGATTTTTTTTAGCAGTTTTTTTTCTGAAACTGATTAAAGTTTGTTTTCAATACTTTTGTTAAAAATTTCATGAGGGTATGGAGTCTATTCAATTGTGGTTACTGACTGCCTAAAGCTTATTATAACCCCCATGCTGTGTCAGAACCGATATTATATATGCATTAGAAAATTACCCCCCCCCCCCCACAAAAAAAGCAAAACAAACCTACCTACCTACCCATCTTGAAAAATGTGGGTAGGGCAGTGGGGAATCAAACATTTTTGTAATTGTGGCCTGATGTCTCCTCATAATTGCCCTTAAATGGTGATTGTTTTATGAAATTTTTCGTTTTTGTCCTGTAACTTAAAAACTATAACAGGTTGAGTGAAAATTTAAACTTAAATAATCAGCATCAATTAAATTATACAATTCACTTAATTTGTCAGAAATTTTCATATCCCTTCTAGAACGAATTATCGTACCCTCGCCCCTTTTTTTTTTTGGTAGAGGATACTAATTTAGTCTCATTACTCGTACAGTGTGTAGCTAACTGTTTAGCAGCTCTAGCCCAAAGTAAGATGAAAGATGTAAAAAAATGGGATCAAAAGTACTTGGACAGTGTTTTAATGAACGGTAATGAGATTTATAGCTTGATTCATGGCACCAATCATCATCTATTGGTATCAGATCTTCCTACAAGCTTAGAAATATCAGGTGTGGTCATGAATTTCCAGCTAAAGGATACTATTGATACAGTAATTGATACATCTGGAAGTATTGATTTTAGTGACTTTGGTAATTCCTTACCATTAGATGAGGCTTTACAAGAACCTCTCATTGAAACTGATGGATGTTTTATTTGTATAAAGGATACGACTTTTATGGTTCTTAAGCATAATCAGCTGTTATATCTGATTCTCATGCAAGAAATGAGTTTGCTTTACCAGACATAAATGGCAAAAGTAATTTAAACAATGAATGTTATAGTTCTGGATGTAGAGAGGACATTGAAAATAACAACCAAGAGTCTTTTGAAGTAAATGAAATGTTTGAGAAACTTTCCGATTTTGAAGAAATTTCAAATGCACATACTCATGGGTATATTGACAATAAGTTACATGATGATGTTGTATCTATTAAAACAGAAAACATTCATGCTGCTAACCCATGTGAAGATGTAATCATGACTAAAAGTATGTCTGATGTAGAAATTTCCTCTGAAAACCAGCCCATTGTCACCTACGATTTTAAAGCACTCAGTATTGCCAGCAAAAGAAATCTCTGTTCTATTCTTAAATATTCATGCCAAACATATATATCTAGAACACATTCGTCAAATGTTTCTAAAATTGGACCTCCGAAAGAAATAAAATCAATAACAGGGGATCAATTTCGTATGCTGTTTCAAATAGACAAGAACATTATCACAAAGTGAGAACAGCCATAGTAAACCACATGTTGATAAATTCAGAATCCTTTCTTTCATTTTTGAGGCCTCAATTTAAAACTGTAAAGGAACATATTGAAAGTTTGAAAATGATAGAAAATGACTCATGGGCAACTGAATTAGAAATTCTAGCTTCTTCAGATCTTTTGAAAACAAATATATATACATTTTACAATGGGTCCTGGATAAAGTATTCACCATTACAGAGAAATAATCAAAACACATGTAATGATCAGTCAATTTACCTCAAGAATATTGGAAATCATTACGAGGTCTGTAGAAATGAATTGCAGTGACGGACAACAAAAACATAGTACCACGATGGGTTTGAAGAGGAAAACAAAGAGTCATCCAAAAGTAAGGAAATGTGAAAACAAGAACAAAATATTCATATCAAAGCTGTAAAGGAAAGAATAAAATACCAAACAAATAAGGACTTTAGACTTAACAAATTGTTTAAACAAAGAAAAAAATATCACTCAGACACAGCTTATAAAGAGCAGTCGATCCAGACGGTTAAAAATAAATATAAAAATAACTGTATGTACAAGGATGTCTCTAAAGTACAAAAGAAAAAAGCATATAGGTGAAAATGACAAAAATAGATTCATGAAAAGACAAAAGTATAAAACTGATAGCAAATACAGAGAAAACTTGAAATTAACACTTGTTCACAAGTATAGGTTCAATAAAGAATACAGAGAAAATAAAAAAAACAAGCAAGTGTTATGAAGTATAAACTAAGATGATCCACATTTCAAAACAAAGGTTAAATTAGCAAGTATTCGAAAATACAGAGATAATGAAGCCCAAAGAAGTAAGGTAAAATTAGCAAGTATTTTAAAATACAGGGATAATGAAGAACAAAGAAGTAAGGTAAAATTAGCAAGTATTTTAAAATACAGGGATAATGAAGAACAAAGAAGTAAGGTAAAATTAGCAAGTATTCAGAAATACAGAGACAACCAAGAACAAAAAAGTAAGGTAAAATTAGCAAGTATTCGAAAATACAGAGACAACCAAGAACAAAAAAGTAAGGTAAAATTAGCAAGTATTCAGAAATACAGAGACAACCAAGAACAAAAAAGTAAGGTAAAATTAGCAAGTATTCGAAAATACAGAGATAATGAAGCCCAAAGAAGTAAGGTAAAATTAGCAAGTATTTTAAAATACAGGGATAATGAAGAACAAAGAAGTAAGGTAAAATTAGCAAGTATTCAGAAATACAGAGACAACCAAGAACAAAAAAGTAAGGTAAAATTAGCAAGTATTCAGAAAAACAGAGACAACGAAGACCACAGAAATAAGCTGAAATTGGCAAGTATTGTGAAATATAGAGAACACGATGATGTCAAGAATAAAATAAAACATCAGACTCAAGATAGAAGAATGAAGTCGAAAGAGAAATGTAAAAGCATTGAGTACGTGATTAAAACGTTTAGAGAAGATGTTAAGAAAGGGCCAGAATATGTTTGTGCTTGTTGCTATAAACTGTTCTTTGAATCGCAGGTACTGGCATGTAAAAGAGATATATATGAGAAGACAACTAACAAGGCACAATCTATATTTGAGAAATGCATCTCTGAAAAATATTTGCACAAATGTCAAGACAGATGTCAGTTAATGTGTGAATTTTTATGAACAAGCAGGACAAGTTTATGGGTTTGTTTCACTTGATTGATTGATTGATTAATGGTGTTTAACGCCCGGGCAGCAATATTTCAGCTATATTCAGGCGATGAACATGAAATGGATGATATAATGAACATAAAATGATGATGAATGAAAATGGGATGGGACACAAGGAAAAATAGGGGTAACGGATTTTAGATTGCCACTGGCAAATGGGAGGATGGATAGGGTCGGGCAATTCAGCCTCCTGTAGCGGGATCGAAATCCCTACTCATAGCGAATACTACAGCAGCGTTCTTTACCGTGCGAAGAACGTGGCATTTTTCCCAACACGGTGCACTAATATGGTTTGCGGTCAGGTTTTCCGTATTATGGCCTGACAACCCCAGTTTGCCAGGGTACCCCATTCAACCACCTGGAGCACAATCCCAGTCGGTCTTTAGGCAAACCGACCTGACACGCCGGTCAGGGTACTGGGCGCTATTTAGTCGCCTTTTACGACAAGCTAGCGCGACTGCGGTCTATTCCTTTAGCCACTCGGATCCCGCACGGGGCTTGTTTCACTTGTCATAGAAAGATATTAAAGGGTAAAGTTCCAGCAGATTCATTTTCCAATATGTTAGATTTAGAAACAGTTCCAAAAGAATTAGATTGTTTAAATACATTAGAGCAGCACTTAATAGCTCTTCACATACCTTGTATGAAATTACTATGCTTACCAAAAGGTGGACAAAAGGGAGTTCATGGACCTGTAGTTTGTGTTCCTTCAGATGTAAATAAAACTATATCCACTTTGCCAAGATCAGATGACGATAATCAAATGTTAAAAGTAAAACTAAAAAGAAAACTCAGTTATAAAGGATATGAAGAATATCAATTTGTGAATACAAAACGCTTGGAAGAAGCATTACAGCTTTTGAAAAAAAATGGTATTCAGATATTAATATAAACAAAACATGGTTGAATCCGATTCCCGAGATCAATGATGAGCGCCATCTTGTTGATAATAACGTGGAAAATTCAGAATCAAAATCTAGTGATGTCAATATTATAGACGAGGAAAATGGCTCGAGTGTTGACGCTGGTGAACTGCATAATGAACCAGAAAGTTACCTTGACGATGGGTTGCAGGGAATTCAATTAGATACATGTTTGCAGCCAGCTGATATTGGACAGGAAACACTTGACTTGTCCTTTGACCAAGTGTTTAATCTTTCTCCTGCAGAAGGAAACAATCCTAGTATATTAAGAACAGAAGGTGTTGAAGGAAAAACATTTCCCGTACATTATCCTAGTGGTAAAAACACATTTGACGAGGAAAGAGAAGAAAACCTCTCTTTGGGCAGGTATTTTAACCTTCGGTTAATTAATGTAGACAACAGATTTGCGAAAGATGCATCGTACATATTTTTCATCCAATATGTAACTGAACTGAACAGAGTTATTTCAAATGTCCAGATATCACTTCGGAAAGAATCAGCATTTTCTGTTGATGGAAAGAAGGTTACAGGAAAAATCTTGCGTGATAAGGAAACGCTAAAAAGTTTGTTTAAAAAAGATGAAGCAATTAAATACTTGAGACCAGTTCGCGGAACACCGCCTTATTGGCAGAGTACACAGAAAGATGTTTTTGCGATGATTCGCCAACTTGGTATTCCTACGTTTTTTTGTTCATTTTCCTCTGCAGATTTTAGATGGACCGAAATAGGAGAAACTATTCTTAAACAACAAGGTGATTTAAGAAAGTTTGATGAATTGTCTTGGATAGAAAAGTGCAACATTCTCTGCAGCAACCCAGTTACTGTAGCAAGAATGTTCGATCATAGATTTCATACGTTTCTAAAAAAAGTTATTATGTCAGAAGCTGAACCTATTGGGAAAGTGAAAGATTATTTTTACAGGGTAGAATTTCAACAGAGAGGTTCTCCGCACACACACTGCTTGTTTTGGATAGAGAATGCGCCTAAATTTGGTGAAGATAATGACGAAGCTGTCACAGCCTTCATTGACAAATATATCACTTGTAAAATACCAGAAAAAGATCTTGAACTTCGTGACATTGTTTTGAGTGTACACCAACACAGCAAAAATCATTCAAAAACTTGTAAAAAAAGAGGGACTATCTGTCGGTTTAATTTTCCTAGACCTCCATCTAATCAGACGTTTATATCAAAACCAAAGGAATGCGTTGAGGCTGAAACAAATGAGGAAACGGACAAGCAGAAATTAACTGTTCTATGGGACATAATAAAAACAGCCAGGATGAAAATATTACTACTTGTGACCTGTTTCAGAAAGCAGGACTTTCTCAAGAAGAATTTGAGAAGTGCTTTAGGTCTGTCACAAAAAGAAATACTGTTGTACTTCAGAGAAAGCCAAATGAGGTTTACATCAACCAATACAACCCACATTTGTTGAGAGCGTGTAGTGCAAATACGGATATACAGTTTGTTCTGGATGCATTTGCATGTGTTGTTTACATTATTAGTTATATCAGCAAAACAGAGCGTGAGCTTGGATTGTTGTTACAACAGACTAAAACGAAGCTTCTGAGGGGAATTTAAATGCTCAGCAAATGATGAGAAAAATTAGTACTGCGTATCTACACCATAGAGAGATAAGTGCCCAAGAAGCTGTGTTCAGAGTTTTTGGGTTAAAATTAAAAGAATGTTCTAGAAAAGTCGAATATATCCCAGTTGGCGAAAACCCATACAGACTTAGTGTTCCATTGAAGGAACTTGAAAAGAAGCAAGCATCTTTGGCTGTAAAGAAGCGAATACACTTGAAAGAAAATGATGATGAAACTAATGAAAACATATGGATGACGAGTAAAGTTGACCGCTACAAAGGCCGTCCTTTAGAACAAATGTTTCAGAAAATGTGTTTGGCACAATTTTGTTCTGAATTCAGTGTAGTCGTAGTATCCCAATTACCAAAGAAACTAAATAAGGAAACAACATTTAAACTTGATGGCAATCTTGGGTACATTTGTAAGCGAACGATAACATCACCTGCTGTTGTAAGATTTCCAAGGTTCAACGTTGAAACTTCAGCCGAAAAGTACTATCACAGCATATTGCAGTTGTTTTTGCCGTATCGAAGTGATGACCAGCTAAAACCACCACAGTTTGTGACGTACGAAGATTTTTACAAAACTGGTTGTATAAAGTTTCCAGGGCATGAATCTCTTTTATCTGTAAAACAGATTGTTGACAGCAGCATGTCAGATTATGTTAAGAATGGAAGCTCATTAGATGCAGCAGAAAAACCGTTTGAACAACAAGGACCACAGGAAGATGCATGGGGACAGCTTTGTCCAGAAACAGAGGTTGAAAGAAGAGAATGTATTGAAGAAGGCACAATTTCAACAGTTGTAGAAGATCAGCAGCCCGAAGAAGCAATTCCAGACTTGAAAATCTCAAAAAATACCCCCAGTGTAGGTTCAAATTTACTTTGTAGAACTGCTTTTCAGCGGAATGAAATTGTCCCACTTCTGAGAAATTTGAATACAAAACAAAGACAAGTTTTTTATAAAGCACGAGAATGGTGCATCAAAAAGGTATATGGCCACGACGTGAAACCTTTTCATGTTTTTATCACAGGCGGTGCTGGCACTGGAAAAAGTCATTTGATAAAATGCATACAGTATGAAGCATCCAGAATCTTAGAACGTATTTCTGATAGCCCTGATGATATTAATGTTTTATTAACTGCTCCAACAGGAACGGCAGCTTTTAATATAAATGGTATAACCATTCATAGTGCTATGGGCATTTTTAGATCCCTCTCAGCTGATCATGCAACACTTAGTGAAGATAAAATACATTCATTGCGATCGAAACTTGAAAATCTTCACATTCTCATTATAGATGCAATTTCAATGGTAAGCAAACGACTTATGTTTTTTATTCATGAAAGACTTAGACAAATTAAAAAAATGCCAGAAACATGTTTCTTTGGTGGAGTCTCTGTTATAGCTGTAGGTGATTTTTACCAGTTGCCACCAGTAAGAACAAAGAGATCAGATAAACTGTATATTTTTGATTTGTCTAATCCTTTAAATTATTTATGGAATGGTCTGTTTACAAACGTAGAATTAAATAAAGTAATGCGACAGCGAGAAAATGGATTATTTGCAATGCTACTTAACCGCTTACGAGTAAAGCAAAGAAATCAAAAATTGGAACCCGCAGATTTGGAATCACTAAGACAATGCATAAATGATGGACCAGATGATGCACTTCATATTTTTACCACCAACGAAGAACTTCATAGGCACAATAACGAAATGATAATGAAAGTCTGCTCAAATAAAAAATTGGTTGAAGCTGAAGATTTTGACAAGGACAAGACATCAGGTAAATTGATTAGAAGACAAATAAGTTTCACAGCATCTGATATCTGTCTTCCACGTTCCATTCTATTAGCAGAAGGGGCACGAGTCATGTTGATAAAAAATGAAGATGTCAACGATGGTTTGGTGAATGGAGTTATGGGGACAGTTGCAGAAATTCCTTATTTTTCTTCCAGGACACTACCTGGTGTAATCTACATTCATTTTGATAAAGAAAAGGTTGGCAAAAATTCCAAGTTTCAAAAAGTTGTCAATGGAAAAAGATGTGTTTGTTTAAAGCCTTCAACTGAGGAAGTACCAATAAAAAATGGTATAAGAAAACAATATCCCTTACAACTAGCATGGGCATGTACCATTCACAAAGTTCAGGGTCTTACTGTGAACGAATGTGTTGTTGACTTGAAAAAGTGTTTCGCATGTGGTCAGTCATATGTTGCCCTCAGTCGTGTCACTTCAAAAAATGGACTTCATTTAACAAACATAGACGACAAGACATTGGACAAAAAAAATTTGGAAGGGGTTGCAGCAATACCACATTTCTTACCTGAACAGTCTAAAAGTACAAAAGTAGGAACAGAATTTCTTAAAATAATTTATCACAATATTCAGGGTTTACATCAACACATAGAAGACTTGAAATGCAATGAGGACTTTCAAGATGCCGATTTTATCTGTTTATCTGAAACCTGGCTTAAAAATGTTTCAGATTTGGAAGTACTCAGCTATTAAAAACTTCGACATGTGCCAAGATCAGCTGCCTTCAGTGCTACTGATTCTTGTTATTCATTCATAAAAGAAATGCAGCATGGGGGAGTTGGTGTATTTTTCAAACCCGAATCGGAATTTGAAGAGATACAAAATATATCTAGTAATCTCGAGTGCATTGTTTTTAAAATTCCATCGTGAATATTGTTGTAGCTACTGTTTACAGAAGTCAGAAATATACAGTGGAAAGATTTATGGACAATTTTAGAACTCTTGTCTTAAGATTAGAAATGTTGACTGATAAAATTATCATTGTGGGCGATTTTAATCAGGATATACTTAAGGGTAATAGTTCAGTTCTTACTTTCATGGAGTCGAAAGGTTTTCAACAACTCGTAAAAGAAGCAACCACAGAATTTGGCACCTTGATTGATCATGTTTATGTGAGAGGATGCTCTGAAGTTGAAATTTCAGTATTGCCCACGTACTACAGTTACCACGAAGCACTAAAAATTTGTTTAAAGCACAAAAACAATTGAAATAAGCATAAATCATCAATTGAAAATTGTGTATACTAACTTTAAGCAAAGGCAAAAATGTAAGGATAGTTTTGAGTGAAAACTATTATTGTTTGGTGACATAATAGGGAAATAAATAATATTATGAATAAACCAGTGACCATGATTTATACAAAAATATGCCTCCTAAAGTCCAACCCTACGTCTTCGTCGTGGGAGGTGGATTACAGCGTAAGTCATTTTGTGCTGTTTGCTGACAGGGCTCTGGCAAGTTGTTTTCAGGTCTGGACAAAACGTTTGATATTAGTCCTAGAATCCTCTGCCGTCCAACGCTTTTTTTGCGTCCCACGCAAAAAAAAAATATTAAAATTAAAAAAGCGTTGGACGGCAGAGGATTCTCGGACTAGTTTGATATTTAATATGTACGCGTGCTGAACATTTTACAAATTTAAAGATTGCGAAAATTATTGTAACTTGTCAAATTACATGTGTATTATACTCTTTAATTACAACTAACATACATGAAAAATAAGTAACATAATCGTACGTATAAAATCGTACGAGTTTCAATTTGTTATTAATGTAAAAGACGCGGGACTTTTTAGTTCATAAAGTCTCAAACGATAACCTTTATATTTGCGAAAATAAAATGGTATACAAATGGCCGTCCGTCGTCAACATTTCATACTGTATCTTTGAAAGACTTCAAATATTTTCTTCAAACTGCACACATTTATTCATTATATGAGCAGGGGCCTCGGTGGCCGAGGGGTCAAGGTAGTTCGTTTACTATTGATTACGTGGTCTGTCAACACTGAGATTGCGGGTTCGATTCTCACTGCAGGCAGGGTGTACTCGACTACAATCTTAATTGACAAGGATTGCCAGTTTTCCTACCGCAGGTAGGGGGTTTTCTCCGGGTACTCCGGCTTCCTACCCCAATAAAAACTGGACGCCATGATATAGCTGAAAGTGGCGTTAAACACCATCAAACAAACATTATATGAGCATTAGTCTGTTTACTTTAAGTATTCTAATTTTTCGTTATAAGGACTTTGTTTATGAAAAGGGGTAGGAGATATTTTAGTTTTCAGACTATAACTCGTTCAAACTCTTCTGTCAATTTTCTTCAAATCTTAGGTGGAGGCCTCGGCGGCCGAGTGGTCAAGGTAGTTCGTCTACTATTGATCACGTGGTCTGTCAACACTGAGATTGCGGGTTCGATTCTCAATGCAGGCAGGGTGTACTCGACTCCAATCTTAATTGACAAGGATTGCCAGTTTTCCTACCGCAGGTCGGGGGTTCTCTCCGGGTACTCCGGCTTCCTCCCCCAATAAAAACTGGACGCCATGAAATAGCTGAAAAATTGCTGAAAGTGGCGTTAAAACACAATTCAAACAAACAAACCAAGTGTACAAATTAAAATTTCTTATGTGGAGTGTAAACAAAGTTTGCTTTGACAATTTATTGATTGGTGTAATATCCTCAGGTACTGACTGGTAAGTAAAAACAAATGGTAATGCAAAACTTCCTTGCTTTGTTCAATCATTTTAATCATTGTTCATTTTATGTTGTTAATCTCTAAAATCTATTTCGTACATTGGTTTGAGTCTTTACCATTCCTGGCCCCATTTTCCAACCTAGAATTTCTAATGTGGATAACCAGTTTTCCTACCGAAATTCATGGGTACTCCGACTTCCTCCCCAATAAAACTTGACGCCATGTTATGGCTGAAAGTGGCGTTAAACATTCAAACAAAACAAACCAATGTGGATAGTATTATACACCGTTGTTTATAGAATGTTTAACCAAATAATGCAAAGAGCATAAAAGCTATTATAGCTTCATAAGATATGAATCCAAGATGAAACGCCTCGCGACCGTCACAAATAATGGAACAAGCCGATTACTTGTATGTATAAGTTGTCATATTTATTGAAAAAGTGTCCAAAGCTATCTAATAAAGTTGTCAATTGATCGGTTTTGGGGAAATTAAAGAATAATACACCAGCTGGAGAAAGGGCCTTTTAAGGGTTAATGGAATGTTACATTATGTATTACTGGCATAATTTCAAAGCCAAACCATGTGCTGGCCCCATTTCTTGTATTAAGATACTGCGGCCATCGGTGTTTTAAATTTGCCTATTGGTTTCACAGAATAGAAATTAAGTTGACTACGATTAACTGTTCGCATGTGTGTAAAATCGGGTATTTATGTTTGTCCGATATGTATTAACACGGTATAATGAAGATGTAGAATCTTCATTGCTATATGTACTATGTTGCAAATGGATGACATAAATTAACTTATATTATTTATTTATTATCGCATTTTTAAAACAATGAGATATACTTGACCATTTTGACTTAAAAAGTTCATATATTGTGGTTTTGTTCCTTTCATTCAATGGAGAATGTGTGTTTGCAATGAATGACTTATATCATTGCACAAGTGAAACGAAATGACATATATGGTTATAAATAATCAACAATCAGTAGATTTATATTCCTATTGTCTTATTGTCTTAAATTTTATGAAGAAACTCATTTCAATATCTTTAAAAATAAGTTACATATATAATAGGAGATAACTCCTATAAAATGAAGTGAAATCCGTTTACTGCAAATTTTAAAAAGTTGCTACTTTGAAAGACCAACATTTTGCACTCTTTAGATTCCCTTTACCATTAATAGTTAATGAGTAACATGTGACTAACCAATAAGTTACATATATAATGGGAGATAACTCCTACAAAACGAAGTCAAATCATTTCCCTGTAAATGTAACAAAGTTGCTCCTATAAGAGATCACCATTTTGCACTCTTTAGTTTCCCTCTATCATTAATAGTTAATGAGTTACATGTGCAAAAACCAGTAAGTTACATATATAATGGGAGATAACTCCTATAAATGACTTCCTTATCCTGTAAATGTGACAAAGTTGCTCCATTTAGATATCAACATTTTGCACTCTTTCGTTTCCCTGTATTATTAATAGTGAATGAGTTACATGTGAAAAACCAATAATTACATATATAATGGGAGATAACTCATATTAAATGAAGTCAAATCCTTGCCCTGTAAATGTAACAAAGTTGCTCCTTTAAGAGATCAACATTTTGCACTCGTTAGTTTCCCTCTGTCATTAATAGTTTATGAGTACCATGTGAACAACCAATCAGTTACATATATAATGGGAGATAACTCCTATAAAATGAAGTAAAATCCGTTTACTGCAAATGTAAAAAAGTTGCTTCTTAAAAAGACAACATTTTGCACTCTTTATTTTCCCTTTATCATTAATAGTTAATGAGTAACATGTAAAAAAACCAATAAAATACATATATAATGGGAGATAACTCCTATAAAATGAAGTCAAATCCTTTCCCTGTTAATGTAACAAAGTTGCTCTTATAAGAGATCACCATTTTGCACTGTTTATTTTCCCTCTATCATTAATAGTTAATGAGTACCATGTGAAAAACCAATCAGTTACATATATAATGGGAGATAACTCCTATAAAATGAAGTCAATACCTTTCCATGTAAATGTATCAAAGTTGCTCCTTTAAGAGATCAACATTTTGCACTCTTTACTTTCCCTCAATCATTAATAGTTAATGAGTACCATGTGAAAAACCAATAATTTTCATATATAATGGGAGAAAACTCCTATAACATGAAGTCAAATCCTTTCCCTGTAAATGTAAGAAAGTTGCTCCTTTTTAGAGATCAACAATTTGCACTCTTTACTTTCCCTTTATCCTTAATAGTTAATGAGCTACTTGTGAAAAACCAATCAGTTACATATATAATGGGAGATAACTCCTATAAAATGAAGTTAAATTAGTTCGCTCCAAATGTGACAAAGTTGCGTCTTAATAGGACGAACATTTTACTCTCAATAAGTGTTTATCTATCTTTTACCGTTTCAGAGGAGTAGCGCAAACAAGCAAAGGTCAACATTTAGAAGGTGTCCATTTTCAAGGTCAAAGGTCAAGATGATCTATGGTGAAGACCCCAGGCCTCTATCTCTTTTAGTTGTTGAGATTTGTTTGAATATCACTTACTACTTTTATTTAAAGGGAGATAACTCGTATAAGATGTCGTCAGAACCCTTCAATCAATCTGTCCCAAAGTTGCGCAAGGATATAGGACACATTTTGGTAAAGGTTTGGTATTGATATCTTTTTTGGTTCAGGAGGAGTAGCAGGAACAAGCTTTTTAGTAAATGGGACATAACTCCATAAAGAAAAAGGGTGCGGTCAGTCAGGGTGAACTGCGAAAGCGCAATGGGTCACCGATATCAGATATAAAATATCAAAGCGACATGTCGCGAAATGAAAAACCCCACATAAGTTTGCGCAAGAAGTGGGAGAATAATAATAATAATAATCAGAACAATAACTATAGGTCTTTCCACAGAAAGGTGGAAAAACCTAATAATCAGAACAATAACTATAGGTCTTTCCACAGAAAGGTGGAAAGACCTAATGAAAGGCCATTTGTTCAAAGAACAAATGAGAAGGTCTTTCCTAGTGTTCCTGTGGCGTTAAACGTTAAACAAGAGGCCCCAGAGGGTGAAAATCTATCATTTTACATCGTAATATACCCGTATAACCACCCCTCCCCCCGGGTTTCTGTTCCAGTGTTTCTAGAACGTTCTAATTACAAAATTGAAGGAAAAAAAAGGGCCCGGCCCCTCCACCCCAGGGCCAGCATGATATATTGTTTTTGACATGCTGTCCCTGGGTGGAGAGTTGGGCCCTTTTGGGGTTCATAGTTTTATATGCAACTATGCTTATATAAAAACCGGGAACCAGTTTTTTTGTTTATTTGTTTGCTTGTTTATTTTTCTGTTTGAACTGTATGTTTTATATTTTAATGCGTTTTCTTTACTTGTAGGAGAAGAGAAAGAGATTTATTGTAAAAGGCAAAGAAATGAACTAGCTGTAGTCACGTGACATTGTTATATAATATCACGGAGATAGTTTTATTTTGTCACAACAGGGAGTTACGATGGTCTGAACAGACCTATATATGACATGATGCACAATCTTTAATCTCAGTGATTGTTTATTTCAGGACGACACGGATTAATATCAACGGACCATGCCGACAATTAATAAAAGACTTTTTTACTTTATTTCAGAGGAATTAAATAATTACACGAGGCACGTAGCAGACGATGGAATACACAAAAAAGTGACGTCGGAAATTGTTTCAATTTGTTATTGTTTCAGGTAAAATGCACTTCGGACAGTTAGAACAACTTGTTGACACACAATTTACACTGTCATTCACTGACGATGGCTGAAACGGACATCACGACAGACGAAATTTACGTGGCTGGGGGGAGGGTTGGTCACGTGTTTCAATGTGGGATTTTAAGGATTTATTGACTCGTACACCTTACGGGGAGACATTTTTAGACTGAAATCGACATTCTAAAGCGAATGGCGTGGGTTTCAAACAGCTGGGATGCATCGTTTTTCGGGAAATTACGATTTTTACATAAAAAGTGGTGTTGGACTTGCACGACCGGTAACTTTTTACTGGTTGCGCCCAGCGATTTTCAACATATCGACAATTCGAGGACATTGATCCCAGATGGAATCGGCGTCCATTTTATTGTATCATTTTGTGTGCCTTAGGAGGAGATGTGTTAACAACGTTTTCATGGGGGTCCCTGCCACGCCCTCATTTTTGACGGGGCGTGCTAACAGGGTGAATGGCAGAAAGCCCACGGGGTATCCATCACACCGCCAAATTTTCAGCTCGATCGGATAAGAAACTTTTTGGCAGCACGAAATTGAATTTTAGATCGGAAGAAAAGTAATAATAATATGAAAAGTCATTTGTTCAAAGAACAAATGTGAGGTCTTTCCCGGCATATTCTTAGTGTTATGTCTAGGTATATGGTTGCTTATTTTGAAAATTGCTGCCTGTAACCATTGGACTTTGGTCTTAAATCGAAGGGCTCGTTGAGACAGTCACAAAAGACCTATGTTCACTATGTTATCTCTGACGTCTCAAAAGTTATAAGCCATAAACTGATTAGCCGAAAAATGTCAAAGGCCATAACTTGAAAACGATTTGTCGCACAGTTTTCAATTATTTATTTCAAATGTAGATCTCAATGAGAGGAACATTTTTCTGTTATATTGTCTGCTTCAAATTTTTATGGTTTTCGAGTAATATTGAAAACACAATTTAGCCGAAAGCTGTCAAAGGCCATAACCTTGAAAACGGTTTGTCGCACAGTTTTTGAACCTGAATATCAAATGTAGACCTCAATGAGAGAAACATTTTTCTGATATAGTGTCTGCTTCAATTTTTTATGGTTTTTGAGTTATTTCAAAAACAAAATGTAGCCGAAACCTGTCCAGGGCCATAACCTCTAAACGGTTTGTCGCACAGTTTTCGAACCTGATATCAAATGTAGATCTTAATGAGAGAAACATTTTTCTGATATATTGTCTGCTTCAATTTTTTATTGTTTTCGAGTTATTTCGAAAACAAAATTTAGCCGAAACCTGTCAGGGGCCATAACCTCTAAAACGGTTTGTCGCACAGTTTTCGAACCTTATATCACATGTAGATCTCACTGAGAGGAACATTTTTCTGATATATTGTCTGCTTCAATTTTGTATGGTTTTCGAGTTATATTAAAAACAAAATTTCAATGGCGGCCATTTTTAAAATGGTGGACCGAAAAAAATTTTTTGATCCGATACATGTAATTATGACCCAAATATCTACTTGGAAACCAAGTTTTGTGTAAATCCGACAACTTTGACGTTTTCGACAAACTTCGCGTCAAAACCGCGTAAACAGGAAGTGGATCGAAGAATGTTTTTTTTTGCATAAAAAATCATGGCCATAAGTCAGACAAAATTTTCCCCACTTTAGATTTTTGATATTTGTCATGGTTTCTGAGTTTATCTGAACACAAGGATTTTGGGTTTGGGGCAGATAACTCTGTTACTAAAAATAGATCAGTTTCGCAGGGTGACTCAGGCCGAGCCCAGGTAGTGTCGGTTAAGTGTGCCAAGTTTCAAAGCGATACGTCAAGACACTTTTTTGACATCTGCAGCGGAAAAGAAGAAGAATAATAAAAAAATTAATAATAATAATAATCAGAAGAAATACAGTAAGGTCTTTCCCTTGGAAAGGGGAAAGACCTTAATAATCATACGAAATATAGTAAGGTCTTTCCCTTGGAGAGGGGAAAGACCTTAATAATGTCATTAAAATAGTCCGATTAACCCATGTTTTGTACTATCATTTTTGAGGTTAGAACAGTAGTTGAAGCCACTAAAGGACAAGCGCTCTAAACAGAGATTGCTCATCTTTTTAAAACACTCGAAGGCATTCAAAAACATGGTACACATTTCTGCTTGTCCATTGTCAGGATTTCCAGTGGCAGCCAACATTTTGTTCGCTGTATCCCATTACACCCCTTTTCCTCTTTTTAATGAAACGCCTGCCGTCGACTTTAACATCAGTACATTCTGTACACGAGTTAATTCGAGAAGTTTTATCACACAATGTTTGACTGTGTAACTCAGAAAAATCTCAAAATAATTGGCTGTCACCAAAAATGACAACAAAAAGCTGCTTTCTGAGCTTGAATACTATAATTTCAAATACTTACATACATATTCAAGAAAGTAAACTGGCTTATTTTAAACTCTGCTAATTCCAACCAATAATGGTTGGGACATTTTCCATCGAGACAGATTTTACTCAATGGTTTTTGCATTTCGATTTTTAACTAAACTGTTGTCAACGTCTCTTACTTTGTAAGTTGGTGGAGGAGGATGTAAAGAAAATATATATATCTTCCCTATAGAGCCAATTTAATTTTTCTTTTCTATGACTTCCCGAGTTTTCTGAATCCTGGTCATTACTTGGATCAATGTCCTCACGAATTTTAGCTAACAGTAAACCAATGTCTGATAATTCAAAGAAAGAATGAGCTTAATTTCCAGTGTTATCTTATGTGTATTACGATCAAACAGATTCAACGAAGTGCTAAGATTCTTTTTCATAGTAATGAAACGATTCTTAGAATCTGCCTTTTCTTCTACAGATTGGGTATCATCTGCAGGAGGACCCCTAAAGAATTATGCATAAAGTCAAATGGGATTTTAAAATCACTTGTTTAAAAAATGAAATTTGGACGGTCATACCGAAAATCTATCTTAGTTATCACAAATCCTCCAAAAAACCAACCTTATTCACATCTAGCCGTTGCCACGCTTCAGATTAAAGAATGCAGGGGAAAAAGAGAATAAAAGATAGTTTCTTCTATAAACTCTGTCAGTGAAACCGCCTTTTAACTTCTTTAAAACAATAAAATGTCGGGGCCTCGGTGACCTAGTGGTTAAGGTAGTTCGGGGGTTTTCTCCGGGTACTCCGGCTTCCTCCCCCAATAAAAACTGGACGCCATGATATAGCTGAAAAATTGCTGAAAGTGACGTTAAAAAATATTCAAACAAACAAACAATAAAATGTCAGTTCTAATCATTACCATGAAAGACAAATCCAGGATTAATAACCAGGAAATTGTAAAACAAACAAATAACCTGTACACCAACAACAATATCAATTCTAAGTACTATGTCGAGACTGATGTCGGTTCCACCAATAGAATACAACTGGGCTCTAAGGCTGTCACACATTTTTACAGATGAAACAGTTGTATTGACTGAAATGTATAATTTTGCAATTAACCTTAAATTATGACCAATCGAGCCGCACCGTTCAAAAGTAATAAATCAGTATATTCCTACAGAAGCAGCATGAGATCCAATAATGTCATCTTGTTGACACCGTTGAAGAGATGTAAAAACTGCCATTCCTACAGAAGCACCATAAGAAAGAGAAATGCAAGAAAGGCGGCTAAGATTCCAACTCCTCAAAACAACTGGCTGTCATCAAAAATGACGACAAAAAGCAGCTTGAATACAATAATTTCCATTACTTGCATCAAGTTTTCACGAAGCTAACTGCTGTATTTCGAAACCTGTAAATTCTAAATCTACATAGTCAATAATGCTTGGGACTTTTTTCACTAAATCTATTGTTTTTTCAATCATTTTTGCATTAAGATTTTTCACTAAACTGTTTTCAACTTCTCACTCTAAAAGTTGGTAGACAGGGATGTAATGAAAATTAGTCTATAATTTTAAAGGCATCTAATTTCGTCCAAGTGAGCCATAGTAATGAAACGTTTCTGTAGAATCTGCCTTTTCTTATTCAGACTATACCTAAAGTCAAATGGGAAATTAAAATCACATGTTTGAAAAATGAGATTCGGACGGTCATACCGAAATAAAACGGAGAAGGCACCCTACCCAGCCGTCGTCACGCTTCAGTTATAAATTAATACATGAATACATTGTACATATTGCATATTACTGTTGGAAATAACATTCTGTAATTCTTAATGAGTTTACCTGACAATTTTTTTAATTCTTGGTTGCTCCACATGCTGTGAGGCTGACAGAAATTTTTATAAATTGTATATTACTGTTGAAAATAACATTCTGCAATTCCTTATGAGTTTACCTGACAGGTTTTTAATTCTTTTACAGATTGTCTTCGTTGCTCCACTTGCTGTGAGGCTGACATATTTTTTTTTAAATTGTTGATTACTGTTAGTAATAACATCCAGTAATTCATACTGAGTTTACAAGACAGGTTTTTAATTTTCGCTACACCCTTATGGTGTACTTGGGTTTGTTTTTGCCATCTGGTTGGGTTGTGTCTTTCAATGTGATATTGCACAGACAACTATTTCACAGACAACAGATAAATACGAAACTAAAATTTTCTTTATAATTGACTTTATATGTTTCTAAGACAATGTTTCTTTCATAGTTGACCAAAAGTTGGGCGGGGAAGCCGCTAGTCCGACACCTCATTAGTTCGAGGCTCCAATAGTCCGACACTCCGTTTTTCAAATACACTTTCTCAAGCCTTAAATATTTTTTGAAATAAAACGGATAACAACTGAACATTTTGCCTGTTCAGCATACTTGCCTGTATTTGTTATATTGTACAATTTGAAAATACATCGTGTCTAAAGCATTTATGGTTGTTAACACAAGCATTTCTTTGAGCATTTACTAAAGCTGGCTCGTAGCTCAGATGTTGGATATTTATACACGGTTTTACATTGCATTGATGGCTTGCATGTATATGTGGATCCAGACGAACCGCATTGTTTAACAAGTAATAAATCAGTATGTGCGCACGGATGTAGTTCCTCTTTCCCCACATAGTAACGCGAAGTGACGCATAGCCATTAACTATGTCACCTTGCCAAATCTGACAGTTTTTGTCATTTTATATATATAAATGTTCAACTTTTGAAAAAAAACTGATCATCTAATGATAAACTTTGTTTAAGTTGCTAATAATGATTAGTACAGACTATCTAAGCTTATGTAGCCTAAAAAACCATGTATAATAATGCCATTAAAATAAGTCCGATTAACCCATATTTTTACTATCTAGTTAGCTTGGAACAGTAGTTGAAGCCAGTAAAAGACAAACGCTATGAAGGGATCGCTTATCTTTTTAAAACACTTGTAGCCAGTAAAGGACAAACGCTATGAAGGGATCACTTATCTTTTTAAAACACTTGTAGCCGGTAAAGGACAAGCGCTATGAAGGGATCGCTTATCTTTTGTAAACACTTGTAGCCAGTAAAGGACAAGCGCTATGAAGGGATCGCTTATCTTTTTAAAACACTTGTAGCCAGTAAAGGACAAGCGCTATGAAGGGATCACTTATCTTTTTAAAACACTTGTAGCCGGTAAAGGACAAGCGCTATGAAGGGATCGCTTATCTTTTTAAAACACTTGTAGCCAGTAAAGGACAAGCACTATGAAGGGATCGCTTATCTTTTTAAAACACTTGTAGCCGGTAAAGGACAAGCGCTATGAAGGGATCACTTATCTTTTTAAAACACTTGTAGCCAGTAAAGGACAAGCGCTATGAAGGGATCGCTTATCTTTTTAAAACACTTGTAGCCGGTAAAGGACAAGCGCTATGAAGGGATCACTTATCTTTTTAAAACACTTGTAGCCGGTAAAGGACAAGCGCTAAGAAGGGATCACTTATCTTTTTAAAACACTTGTAGCCAGTAAAGGACAAGCGCTATGAAGGGATCGCTTATCTTTTTAAAACACTTGTAGCCGGTAAAGGACAAGCGCTATGAAGGGATCACTTATCTTTTTAAAACACTTGTAGCCAGTTAAGGACAAGCGCTATGAAGGGATCGCTTATCTTTTTAAAACACTTGTAGCCGGTAAAGGACAAGCGCTATGAAGGGATCGCTTATCTTTTTAAAACACTTGTAGCCAGTAAAGGACAAGCGCTATGAAGGCATCACTTATCTTTTTAAAACACTTGTAGCCAGTAAAGGACGAGCGCTATGAAGGGATCACTAATCTTTTTAAAACACTTGTAGCCAGTAGAGGACGAGCGCTATGAAGGGATCACTTATCTTTTTAAAACACTTGTAGCCAGTAAAGGACAAGCGCTATGAAGGCATCACTTATCTTTTTAAAACACTTGTAGCCAGTAAAGGACAAGCGCTATGAAGGGATCGCTTATCTTTTTAAAACACTTGTAGCCAGTAAAGGACAAGCGCTGTGAAGGGATCACTTATCTTTTTAAAACACTTGTAGCCAGTAAAGGACAAGCGCTATGAAGGGATCGCTTATCTTTTTAAAACACTTGTAGCCAGTAAAGGACAAGCGCTATGAAGGGATCGCTTATCTTTTTAAAACACTCATTGAAAAACATGGTACAAATGACTGCTGGTCCATTTTCAGGATTTCCAGTGGCAGTCAACATTTTGCTCGATGTGTCCCATTCCACACATTTTCCGTAGATTTATTGTCTGGTTTATTCGTCCAGAATATAGCTGAATTACTGCTCGCTAGACGTAAAGAAAACATTCAATTAACCATCAAGTCCTGCATCACTGTAAATAATGACTTTTCTGCTGCGGCAGTTGTACATGACTGCAAGCTACCTTCTGACCTCTTTTAAGGAAACACCTGCCATCGTCTTTCACATCAGTACATTCTGTACATGAGTTAATTTGAGAAGTTTCATTGCACAATGATTGGCTGGGTAACTCAGAAAAATATCAAAATAATTGGCTGTCATAAAAAATGACAACAAACAGCTGCTTTCTGAGCTTAAATGCTATAATTTCCAATACTTACATAAATATTTAACAAAATTAACTGGCTTATTTTGAACTCTGCTTATACCAACCAATAATGTTTGGGGCATTTTCCATCGAGACAGATTTTACTCAATGGTTTTTCCATTACGATTTTTAACTAAACTGTTGTCAACTTCTCTTACTCTGTAAGTTGGTGTAGGAGGATGTAAAGAAAATATATCTAAAATCTTAAACACAACTATTGACTTCCCTATAGAGCCAATTTAATTTTTCTTTTTTAGGACTTCCCGAGTTTTCTGAATCCTGGTTATTACTTGGATCAATGTCTTCACGAATTTTAGAATTTTAGTAAACTAATGTCTGACCATTCAAAGAAAGAAAGAGCTTCATTTCCACTGTTATCTTATGTGTATTACGATCAAACAGATTCAAAGAAGTGCTAAGGTTCTTTTTCATAGTAAAGAAACGATTCTTAGAATCTGCCTTTTCTTCTACAGACTGGGTATCATCAGCAGGAGGACCCTCAACAATTATGCCTAAAGTCAAATGGGATTTTAAAATAACATGTTTTAAAAATGAAATTTGGACGGTCATACCGAAAATCTATCTTTGTTATCACAAATCCTCAAAAAGCCACCCCTATTCACATCTAGTAATTGCCACGCTTCAGATTTAAGCATGCATGAAAACAAAATGGGAATGAAAGGTATATTTTTTTTCTATAAACTCTATCGGTGGAACCGTCTTTTAACTTCTTTACTACAATAAAATATCAGTTCTAATCATTACCATGAAAGACAAATCCAGGATTAATAACCAGGAAATTGTAAAACAAACAAATAAACTGTACAACAACAACATCAATTTTAAGTACTATGTCGAGACTGATGTCAGTTACAACAACAGAATACAACAATTCTTTCTAAGTACTGACCCCGTGTGGGACCCAGGGCACAGGATAATAGGCCCACGGCTTCCTCAGCCTGCATTAAGAGTCGGGTAACAGAGGTAACACTTGCCGTGTGTTGCGACCCGTGTCCATTACAGGACGGGATTTCAGTAGGCCAAGTAAACCGTCCCGATAACTTACTGAAACCCTTACTTTGTATAGACGGGATATCGAGTTAGCCCTTACTTCGATGAATTGGCATGTCACGTCTTACCCTTTGTGAATCCTTCTGATTTAAGCTACTCTATTACATTATTTTCCTTCAAACTATTCCATGAAATACATTTACCATTTGATAGACAGCTTCCTTACAGGATTTGCAAAGAAGGCGGTGGCTGAAGGGCAAAAAATTCCTCAGCTTTATAGAGGCGACACGTTTGCCGTGTGTTGCAACCCATGATGGTGGAGGAAGGCATCCTGGTGGTTGAGAGATCACTCTCTGCTGCATCCATTATGTAGGATAAGTGGGTTTCGAACACACCACTTTGGCCCTGACTTCAGCTAGACGGGAGACCGGATGGACCCGATTCGGTCAATCGGCTGGTCATTCCGAGCCCTTAAAAGCTTGTCGTTATTCTTTATCACTTGATCAATTCTTGTGAATCGTATTACCAAAGTTGTTCAGTTACAGGCTGTTAAGAAGGCGGTGGCTTAAGGGTCAATCAAGTTGACAATTTCGAACGGATGTTTCGCGAGGTAACACCGGGCACGAGGCTTGCGTTCACTGTGAAATTCGTCTGTTTGAGTATACCACCCTTGAAACACCTGGTGCTTTCTGCTGGAGATCCGAAGAGTCTAAGCATCGCCCCTGTTGGCACTCTGTGGCGGGTGGGGGGCAAGGGTGGTGAATCACATTCTTCTCATCATGGCTTCTAAAAACCCCCGTTTACGCAAAAAGGTTCAAAAAAAAAAAGAAAAATGACATTTAGCTTGAAGAAATAGTTGCTGAGGATCAATTTTCACGATTTATTGTTTTGTCTAGTAAAGATTACAACAAACCTTTATAAAAAATTTCCCCATTCGTCATTGAAAAAACCATTAAAGGCTGTGCAGGAGATGTTAAAAACGTCACAAAAATGAAATCCGGTTCAATGCTTACTGAAGTGTCGAAAAAACAACAATCTTTAAATTTACTTCAGCTCAATAAACTTCTTTCTCGATTTAGACATATTTCACTCCTCACAGAACATTAAATTCTTGTCAAGGGATCATTCATTACAGAGACGATGATCTCTCTGAACTAACGGACGAGGAAATTTGTGAAGAACTCAAACCTCAGGGTGTAACAAAGGGAAAAAGATTCATTGCCAAGAGAGAGGGTATTCAGTAAAACTGAATACCTTTCTACTCAATTTCAATTTACCATCTGTCCCAGAGTCAATCAAAATTGGACTATATAAAATTTAAGTCAGCGCATATATTCCAAATCCTGTGCGCTGCTTTAAATGTCAAAAGTTTGGTCATGGCAAGGGACAATGTAGAGGCTCCTTGGTATGCTTTAAATGTGCAGAGGTAGGGCATGAGGTCTTTATCTGCACAAACAATCCTAAATTGTGCCAATTGTTGTGAAGCCCACATGTCGTCCTCTAAAGACTGTCACCATTTAAAAAAAAAAATGAAAACAGAAAAGAACATTATCTACACTGAGGCTCGACGCCTGTTTAGTTCACAGAATAATCCCTCGTCTTCTGCAATATCATATGCCAGTGTGACGAAACGCGATTATGCAACATCTGAAACGCAAACCATAATCACCTGGCCTTCAAGACTTCTGGACAAAACAACAGACAAAATCATTCAATCTTCACGAAAAACCTTCATCTTCTCAAACTGCTACGTCTTCAGCACCCTCTCAGTCCCCAACCAATTCTTCAAGCAGCCAAAAAAAATTCAAAAAACAACAACTCCAATTTCAATTCTTCTAACTCAAATAAAAACTCAAACGAAAAAAGAGATCTTACTCCAAAACTGCTTCGGGGTCCCATTAAGGTCCACAACAGGTTTGGAAGTCTAGATCATCTAGACAGTACTAACTGGGGCGATCCTATGGATACATTACCCCCAGATGCTGGATCTAAAAGTAGATCCCCAGCAGAAACCGGCGGAACTATTCCCCTATTCGCAGACCGTTATGGGTACAATAATACAATGGAATTGTCGAGGTCTTAAGATTAATTTTCTTGAAATTACATTATTAGTTCAAGCCTTTCTTCCTGTTGCATTTTCCCTCCAAGAATCCCACCTAAAACGAAGTGATAACATATCTTTGAAAACTACTCTATATACAGCACATATGTAGACGAGAATGATAGAGCTGCTGGCGGCTCTACCATTCTTGTAAAAGATCAAGTTTTGCTTAGCCCTGTAGATCTCAACACTGATCTTCAGGCGGTTGCTGTTAGAATATCTTTAGACAAAATAATTACTTTATGCTCTGTGTATATCCCTCCGAATTCTTCATTAAACTTAAAACAGTTGAAACATCTTACTGATCAGCTTCCGCCCCTTTATATATTACTTGGGGACTTCAATGGACACAACCCTCTATGGGACAGTAACACAATAAACGGAAAAGGTAAACTTATTGAAGGAAGATCTGTGCGTTTTTAATGATGGAACTAATACATATTTACATCTTGGGAATGGATCATATTCAGCTATTGATCTTGCAACAGCAGGTCCTTCTCTGCTACCCGATTTCTCATGGAAAGTCCATGACGATCTCTGTGGTAGTGATCACTTTCCCATTATATTGGAATCTTTGCACTCCTCCGTCACAGAACGAGCCGCTCGATATAAATTTAACAAAGCCAATTGGCCTCTATTTGAACACCTCTGTGTAGAGAGACCTAACTCAGATACTTTTGAAACTATTTCTGATCCTATTTTAAAATTCAATGAGACACTTATTTCAATTGCTGATGAAACAATTCCTGAGACCTCGACAAATCCAAAACATCCTAGTAAACCATGGCTCGGTGACAGCTGTGAGGACGCTATTAAAGACCGGAAAAAAGCCGAACGACGATTTAATAAACACCTAATCGAAATAATCTTAACCATTTCCAAATTTTTCGAGCGAAAGCTCGCAGGGTAACAAAACATAGACGTCGCACCTCTTGGCGTAACTTTGTTTCTAAATTAAATAACCATACCCCTATGAATAAAATTTGGAACATGATTCGTAAAATTAAAGGTAAAAACAGTAAAGCTAATGTCCATCATTTAAAGCATGGACAAGACTTGTTAACATCAGAGGCAGATATGTCTAACAAATTGGCCGAAACATTTGCAAAACACTCGTCCGCTGAAAATTATTTTCAGCGCATCAAAACTCAAAAAGAAAAATCAAAACTTAATTTCCAGTCAAAAAATCTAGAAGATTACTATACACATTTTTCTTTGGATGAGCTTAAAACTTCTTTGAATAAATCTCACGATACGGCATGTGGTCCAGATGACATCCATTATCAACTTCTCAAACATCTGCCACAATGGTCTCTCCATAGCCTTCTGAATCTTCTTAACAACATTTGGGAAACAGGTGACTTACCGCCTTCTGAATCTTCTTAACAACATTTGGGAAACAGGTGACTTACCATCTATTTGGAAAATTGGCCACTGTTGTGCCTATTCCAAAACCAGGAAAAGATCACTCGGAAGCGTCCAACTATCGGCCTATAGCCCTCACAAGCTGTCTTTGTAAAACCATGGAAAGGATGATCAACGATCGCCTTGTCTGGTTTTTAGAATCCAACAATCTACTTTCTAATATTCAATGTGGTTTCAGACAAGGGCGAAGTACCCTAGATCATCTGGTGCGGTTTGAAACATACATTAGAAACGCATTTGCCAAAAATGAACATGTTGTGTCTATCTTTTTTTTTATTTAGAAAAAGCATATGACACAACATGAAAATATGGTATTTTAAAAGATCTTTTTGATATGGGGTTGAAAGGTATACTTCCTACCTTTATTTCAAACGTTTTATCTGACAGATAATTTAAAGTTAGGGTCAATTCTACTCTATCTAACCCTTTTGAACAGGAAATGGGTGTTCCCCAGGGAAGCATCCTTTCTGTCACTTTATTTAGTATCAAAATTAATAGCCTTGCTCAAGTTTTAAAAAATAATATTGATGGTTCTTTATATGTTGACGACTTCCTCATATGTTACCGAGGAAAAAACATGAATAATATTGAACGTCAACTACAGTTATGTTTAAATAGAATAGAGAAATGGGCAATGGAGATTGATTTTAAATTCTCCACTGCAAAAACCGTGGAGATGCATTTTTCTAATAAGAGAAAGATGCATACTTATCCCGAATTAAAATTACATGATAATCCTATAAAAATTGTAAAGGAAACTACTTTTCTTGGTCTCATATTTGATTCAAGGCTAACCTTTCTACCCCATATCAAAATGTTAAAAAATAAATGTATTAAAGCATTAGATATTTTAAAGGTCGTATCCAGCACCGACTGGGGTGCTGAATGCGATGTTTTACTTAATCTATATAGATCGCTGGTTCGATCTAAATTGGATTACGGTTGCTCTATTTATGGTTCTGCTCGCAAGTCATATGTCAAAATCCTTGATACTATAAACCATCAAGGATTGCGACTATGCCTTGGAGCTTTCAGAACCACACCTGTTGAGAGTTTATATGTAGAAGCAGGCGAGCTTTCTTTCTGTCAAAGAAGAATAAAGCTCGCTTTGCAATATGCAACCAAATTAAAGGCATATCCTGGCAACCCCGCCCACGACTGCGTTTTCAAACCTCTATATCAAAACATTTTCGATGAAACAAATTCAACATTTTAGCCTCCGAATTAAATCTTATTTGGAAAATTCAGGCATACATTTAGATGAAATTCCTGCAATCGAAATTCCACATAATCCTCCGTGGTTAAACCTCAAACCGATATTTGTTTATGATCTAAGAAAACATAAAAAGTCCGACACAATACTTTTAATAATACAGCAACATTATGCAGAAAATAAATCTTGTTACTCTGACCATGGCACTATTTATACAGACGGGTCAAAAGACTGTTTCAAAAGTCGCCTCGGCGGCTGTCTACGGAGAGCGTGCTGACACTCGCCGCCTTCCGTCTGCCTCGTCTGTATTTACAGCAGAGGCGCAAGCTATTCTTCTTGCGATGAAAATAGTTGTTTCGTCAGACGAATGCAAATTTATTGTCTTCTCTGATTCCCTGTCTTGTCTACTGCTAATGAAAATTTCAAAATTAAAAATTCTTATATTTTATAATTATTCAAATTTACAAATCTCTTGTTGCTTTGGGGAAAGAGGTTTTCTTCTTCTAGATTCCCAGTCATGTTCTAATTCGTGGCAACAGTCGTAGATCAGGAGGCTACAAATGCCCTAAAGGATGCTATCATTTACTGTAATATTCCTTTTACCGATTTTTAAATATATTAATAATTTGTGGCAAAGTGGTTGGGATCTCCAAGTTCATAATAAACTTCATGAGATACAGCCACTACTGCACACAAGTAATTTTAAAAGTTTTAGAAGTCGCAGAGACCAAGTTGTTTTAACACGCTGTCGTCTTAGTCATACCAGGACGACACATGGTTATATTTTAAAAAATGAGCCATGACCCGAATGTGTGCCATGCAACAGTCCATACACAATTAAGCATGTCTGGATGGACTGTGTGGACGTGGCCAACATTCGGGAGCGTTTCTATTCTGTAGATACATATTTTAAATTATTTAAAACTGTCGCAGGCGACACAATTTTAAAGTTTTTAAAGGAAATTAATTTATTTAACAAAATTTAATTTCACTATTGTGATGCTTCATACCTTTTATTGTTTTAACTACCAATTTTATCTGTGTATATTCTCATATTATTGTATGAGATCTCGTTTTAGTATAAAAGGGAGGCATGACGTTGTAATAATTTATAAATTATAATTTTCACTTACTGAATATAGCTGAAATTTTGCTTGCTGGACGTTAAACATCAATCAATCAATCTTTTGTTGGCTACATTTAAAGGTTATTTCTACCTGCAACACTTGCACGAACTGAAAACGGAAAATTTAGCATAACTTCTCGTCTATGGAACAGGTTATAGCAGACTGGCTCTAAAAATGACATCCCGAGAAGGGGTGAGCTCGCATTACGACTCTTGTTTAAGATCGCTATATTTGAATCAATTATTTACGGACTCTAATTGTTGCCGCTAAAGCCATTGCAGTCGGAAACACTGGATAGAGAAGAATCAGCTCGCAGACATGTCGTAATATCTTTCGAGAATGTGACATTAAATACAGATGCTCGTATTTTGGAGCGGTTCTCATATTATTACACAGACAAGTCCGATGGTGCAACAGATTGAGGGCGGAACACTTCACAACTGGCGTAAAATCTGGTAAGCGACGAATAACTTTTTCTGCTAGAGAAGCTTGACTGGAGAATCCGTGTACACCAGTGAATGAATAAATGTTTCCTTTCCTCTGTGTCCTGGAATTGGATAGCTTCGGTGGAGTTGGCGTCATGCTGTGGGCGATGATCTCTAATGACAGCAACACAGAACTTGCTAATGTCCCAGGCAATGCAGCGACTCAGTGGTACGTAGACGAAATTCTGCGCCTAATTTACTGAAAAGGAAGTTGTTCTAAAAGGAAAATACCAGGGTTCAAGTAGGGCGCTCAACAAAGAATTATCTTTAGCAGAACAACATTAATGTGCTACCAAATCAGGTAAACCTATGCACCAGTGACAACAATATTAATGGATTTATAAAATGTTAACCTCATAAAGGCAGTCGGAGTGAAGGCTCTTGCATTGCTAGCCATTAAACATATAAGTATTCTGTCCTTAGTAGGATATTAAAAGTACGATTTGACACTATCATTAACTGCTTAAAGACAAATCCTACTATTGTTTCTGCGCATTTTGTTTTTAAACATTATTATTTCGTCATCGTCGTCGTCAAAATTGGGCGAAATTTTCATTGCAGTAACCGTAAGCTTCAAAGATAAACTCAAAGGCCAGTTTAACAGCGACAAAGTCTCGAGTCATTGGGAAAAAACAATCACTTAGCAACAGCAAACATACACAAAAAGATCTGTTTTACTTCGTGTTTATATTCCGTGCTACAAATATTGAAAAGATATTGCAGTTTGTTTGAGAAAAAAGCGCGCCCTTTTCTTCCCAATATATTTGGCATTTACACACTTTTCAAAAATATTTGTCCATGATTAGGTGACCATTTTTTATTTCTTCAATTCAAGAATTTGTTGTCCTCTATCTTCCGTGTAAATATAGTTTTATTATCATAGGTCACATGGCGGGAACGTATTAATTCCACACTATGCTCGAAATTAACAATTTATTTAAGTAAATTATGGTATAGTATATTTTACATGCGATGACGCCTTCAAAATAATTTAATTCTAGCAGAAAACTGAGGGAAAATTCATGTCGAATAACATTTAATCCCGGTGCCATCACAACAGACAATAGATGACGTTATAACTTTAAAATAGGTCAGTCATCACTATTTTTTTTAATTATGTTTCAAGATTTTGTCAAATGGAAAGTGAAGATAAAATATGAAGATAATATCATATGGAGATCGAATAGTAGGATATGTCCTTAAGTAGTAGGATTTGTCCTTAAGTAGTGTTCGAATATCTTTACTGTGATAATTTAGAAGAACGTTTACAATGCAAAACAGACAACTTTATTTACACAGGTTCTCAATATTACAAAATGTGTTACTGTGAACCTCAGGGACAGGCTGTTTACTGTACAGCTTTCAACATAGACGTGACGTTTATGCGGCATACATCAGGTTTATGAAGATCCGTGATGGTTACCTAGCACCTTCAGCCTTGAGAAAAGTTGTCATCATTGGCAGAAAGTTTCAGTGTGGTTTCATGACATAACTCCTTACAATATCACACCTATAAATCTTAAGGACAGTCATTATCATAGGCAGAAAGTTTCAGTGTGGTTTCATGAAATAACTCCTAACAATATCACACCTATAAATCTTAAGGACAGTCATCATCATAGGCAGAAAGTTTCAGTGTGGTTTCATGACATAACTCCTTACAATATCACACCTATAGATCTGAAGGACGGTCATCATCATAGGCAGAAAGTTTCAGTGTGGTTTCATGATATAACTCCTTACAATATCATACCTATAGATCTGAAGGAGAGTCATCATCATAGGCAGAAAGTTTCAGTGTTTCATGACATAACTCCTTACAATGTAATACCTATAGATCTGAAGGACAGTCATCATCATAGGCAGAAAGTTTTAGTGTTTCATGACATAACTCCTTATAATATCACACCTATAGATCTGAACGACAGTCATCATCATAGGCAGAAAGTTTTAGTTTTCATGACATAACTCCTTATAATATCACACCTATAGATCTGAAGGACAGTCATCATCATAGGCAGAAAGTTTCAGTGTTTCATGACATAACTCCTTACAATATCATACTTATAGATCTGAAGAACAGTCATCATCATCATAAACAGAAAGTTTCAGTGTGGTTAGTTTAAACGTATTTTATTTGCAAAAAATCAGCAAAAGGTATAAGACACAAGTAAAACAAACTTATGAAGTCTATTTTATAATAATGATTCAGTGTGGTTTCATGACATAACTCCTTACAATATCGCACCTATAGATCTGAAGGACAGTCATCCTCATAGGCAGAAAGTGTCAGTGTGATTTCATGACATAACTCCTTACAATATCACACCTATAGATCTGCAGGGCAGTCATCATCGGCAGAAAGTTTCAGTGTGGTTTCATGACATAACTCCTTACAATATCACACCTATAGATCTGAAGGACAGTCATCATCATAGACAGAAAGTTTCAGTGTGGTTTCATGACTTAACTCCTTACAATATCGCACCTATAGATCTGAAGAAAATGTGTAAAATGTCTATTAAAGAACTATTAGAAATCACATTTATTTGTTATTCCAGTTTATTTTCAACATATCGAAAGAATAAAACTCGAAATGACTTCTGAAAGGCAAACAATATTGATATGTCTTAAACATTTGTCTCGACGTTTTCTTGATAGTCGTCATGCAACATTTTAAATGATGGATAAGTCATAAGTACTATAAAATCTTGTATAAGGACGGAAATCATACTTCCCGTTAACAAATCTGAATTGCGGTTAATTACAAGTACCTTCATGACTAACTTTATACGGGGTTTACATAAAAGTTTCCGTGCTGTACAATTATGTTTAGGATTTATACTGTATAACTAAAAATGGAAAATACTAAGACGAACTATTCGGTGTAAATAGAATAATATAGGCATGCAACACAGTACAACATTGCGATACCACAAGCAACTGTTTGTCTCCATTGTGCTACCGTGAAAAGACCGATTAATGTAGACTAATATACAGGTAAGTTTTATTACAAATTTATTCATTGCGACATGTAAACACTATATTGCTTGATTATCATATCAGAAAGTATTGGCCACACATCTGAATCAGTGCAATTATGACACCAACCCATTATGCTTTCATTTCACTACAGTAATTGAAGCGGTAGGTTTGGCATACCATAAACCTGCTTTAGGCCACCATTTATTTTGATATGCCTGTATCATGTCATGCCCATTGCTGTAGTTGCTATATTTATGGTTGTTTTTTTTTGTTCAGTTTTCCAGGTTTTTTAATTTGTGGATTGTCTTTTTTACAGTTTTCTTGGTGTTCCGTATTTTGTTATTATCGCTATTTGGCAGACACGTGACGTCAGAATGTTACAAAACAGCGTTAAACAGAATACGTACACATTTGAAACTAACATTTGATGAGATACGGATGAGAAAATGCATCTCGTTTCGACAAATGTAAATAATTTATAATTATCACCATTCATATCTTAAGAAATGATTAAATCAGAAAATATGTCGGTTTTTCTTATGCCAAAGTTGACCTTGTCTGTTAAACGTCAAGATAAATGCTTGATCTTCTAAATCAACGTTGTATGAATGTACAACTGCATGCTTGATTGGTCCGGGATTTTGCAATGTTCTAGCCTGTGGAAATTGTCCGATAAAGATTTATTTAATCTCCGTTAAAGAATGTAATAATCTTAATTACAGTAGACTATAATGTGTATGCACGAAGAGTACTGTATTATTTCACTTTATTACAATTGCATGCCATTTTTGTAAATTTGAGAGTATTTAAACTTTGTCTTTGACTATATGACTTTTGTTTATTTCACACGCATTCATATTAAACTATTGGATTGCACGATGTCAGCGTTGGGCTTAGTGTTTGCACTACTGTTTGGTACTGATCCTTTCAGTTTACACTATTATTTGATACTGATCCTTTCTGCTTTCGTTGAAGGTCGATACTGATCCTTTCTGCTTTCGTTGTAGGTCGATACTGATCCTTTCTGTTTACACTGTTAATTGATACTGATCCATTCTGTTTACACGGTTAATTGATACTGATCCATTCTGTTTACACTGTTAATTTATACTGATCCTTTCTGTTTACACTGTTAATTGATACTGATCCATTCTGTTTACACTGTTAATTGATACCGTTCTTTCTGTTTACGCTGTTAATTAATAATGATCCTTTCTGTTTACACTGTTAATTGATACTGATCCTTTCTGTTTACACTGTTAATTGATACTGATCCATTCTGTTTACACTGTTAATTGATACCGTTCTTTCTGTTTATGCTGTTAATTAATAATGATCCTTTCTGTTTACACTGTTAATTGATACTGATCCTTTCTGTTTACACTGTTAATTGATACTGATCCTTCCTGTTTACACTGTCTACTGATACTGATCTTTCTGTTTATACTGTTAATTGAAACTGATCCTTTCTGTTTACACTGTTAATTGGTACCGATCCTTTTATTTGTACTGTTATTTGACACCGGTCCTTTTTATTTACACTAATAATTGATACCAATCCTTTTTATTTACATTTATTTGATACTGATCCTGTCTGTTTACACTGTTAATTGATACCGATCTTTCTGTTTAAGCTGTAAATTAATAATGATCCTTTCTGTTTACACTGTTAATTGATACTGATCCTTTCTGTTTACACTGTTAATTGGTACCGATCCTTTTATTTGTACTGTTATTTGACACCGGTCCTTTTTATTTACACTGTTAATTGATACCAATCCTGTTTATTTACACTTATTTGATACTGATCCTGTTTATTCACACTGTTATTTGATACTGATCTTTTTATTTACAATGTTAATTAATTGTGATCCTTTTTACATACACCTGTTGATACTGATCCTTTTTATTTACAATGTTAATTGACACTGATCCTTTCTGTTTACACTGTTAATTGATACCGATCTTTTTATTTAAACTGTTATGTGATAACGATCCTTTTTATTTACAATGTTAATTAATTGTGATCCTTTTTACATACACCTGTTGATACTGATCCTTTTTATTTACAATGTTAATTGACACTGATCCTTTCGGTTTACACTGTTAATTGATACCGATCTTTTTATTTAAACTGTTATGTGATAACGATCCTTTTTATTTACACTGTTAATTGATATTATTACCTGATACCTTATATAAATGTAATTTGGTATTTTTTACTGTTTTCTGAATTTCTAAAAACGTCAACGTTCGCGAACTGTTGACCGGTCAATAGTTTCGACTGTTTCCCTCGCGTGCTCTGACGTCATTTTGTCAGTTTAAAATAGCAAAATGACTGTTTCTTTAATTTTTTTGACGAAATAACAGAGAAAACCAATACGAAAACATACAGACATATAAAATGTTAGCGGTGTGACATAGTTAAAAGATTGTTAAATTGAGAAAGTTTAATTATTAACATATTTGCAAAGCTATTTTCTTGTTCCTTTTTTTCTGAACGTACTGTTAAAACAGTAATTGATCAGGTAATAAAACAGTTATTTCATATGTGATTTGGGAACAGTCAAACAGTTGTCCCTCGGTGTCAGGGATAGTGTTTTGAACTGTTGCCCTCGGCCTACGGCCTCGGGCAACAGTTCAAAACACTATCCCCTCCACCTCGGGCCAACAGTTTTACTGTTCCCAAATCACATATGAAATAACTGTATACTGATCTTTTTATTTAAACTGTTATGTGATACAGATCCTTTTTATTTTCAATGTTAATTGATAGTGATTCTTTTTTGTTTACACTGTAGATTGATACCGATCCTTTCTGTTTACACTGTTAATTGATACCGATCCTTTCTGTTTACACTGTTATTAGATACTGATCCTGTTTATTCACACTGTTATTTGATACCGATCTTTTTATTTACAATGTTAATTAATTGTGATCCTTTTTACATACACCTGTTGATACTGATCCTTTTTATTTACAATGTTAATTGACACTGATCCTTTCGGTTTACACTGTTAATTGATACCGATATTTTTATTTAAACTGTTATGTGATAACGATCCTTTTTATTTACACTGTTAATTGATACTGATCTTTTTATTTAAACTGTTATGTGATACAGATCCTTTTTATTTTCAATGTTAATTGATAGTGATCCTTTTTATTTACAATGTTAATTGATACTGATCCTTTTTTGTTTACACTGTAGATTGATACCGATCCTTTCTGTTTACACTATTAATTGATACCGATCCTTTCTGTTTACACTGTTATTAGATACTGATCCTGTTTATTCACACTGTTATTTGATACTGATCTTTTTATTTACAATGTTAATTAATTGTGATCCTTTTTACATACACCTGTTGATACTGATCCTTTTTATTTACAATGTTAATTGACACTGATCCTTTCGGTTTACACTGTTAATTGATACCTATCTTTTTATTTAAACTGTTATGTGATAACGATCCTTTTTATTTACACTGTTAATTGATACTGATCTTTTTATTTAAACTGTTATGTGATACAGATCCTTTTTATTTTCAATGTTAATTGATAGTGATCCTTTTTATTTACAATGTTAATTGATACTGATCCTTTTTTGTTTACACTGTAGATTGATACCGATCCTTTCTGTTTACAATGTTAATTGATACCGATCCTTTCTGTTTACACTGTTATTAGATACTGATCCTGTTTATTCACACTGTTATTTGATACTGATCTTTTTATTTACAATGTTAATTAATTGTGATCCTTTTTACATACACCTGTTGATACTGATCCTTTTTATTTACAATGTTAATTGACACTGATCCTTTCTGTTTACACTGTTAATTGATACCGATCTTTTTATTTAAACTGTTATGTTATAACGATCCTTTTTATTTACAATGTTAATTAATTGTGATCCTTTTTACATACACCTGTTGATACTGATCCTTTTTATTTACAATGTTAATTGACACTGATCCTTTCTGTTTACACTGTTAATTGATACCGATCTTTTTATTTAAACTGTTATGTGATAACGATCCTTTTTATTTACACTGTTAATTGATACTGATCTTTTTATTTAAACTGTTATGTGATACAGATCTTTTTATTTTCAATGTTAATTGATAGTGATCCTTTTTATTTACAATGTTAATTGATACTGATCCTTTTTTTGTTTACACTGTAGATTGATACCGATCCTTTCTGTTTACACTGTTAATTGATACCGATCCTTTCTGTTTACACTGTTATTAGATACTGATCCTTTCTGTTTACACTGTATATTGATACTGATCCCTTCTGTTTACACTGTTATTAGATACTGATCCTTTACGTTTACACTGTTATTAGATACTAATCCTTTCTGTTTACACTGTATGTTGATACTGATCCTTTCTGTTTACACTGTATGTTGATATCGATCCCTTCTGTTTACACTGTTATTAGATACTGATCCTTTTTGTTTACACTGTATGATGATACTGATCCTTTCTGTTTACACTGTTTTTTGATACTGATCCTTTCTGTTTACACTGTTATTTGATACTGAACCTTTCTGTTTACACTGTTATTTGATACTGATACTTTATGTTTACACTGTATGTTGATATCGATCCCTTCTGTTTACACTGTTATTAGATACTGATCCTTTTTGTTTACACTGTATGATGATACTGATCCTTTCTGTTTGCACTGTTTTTTGATACTGATCCTTTTTGTTTACACTGTATGATGATACTAATCCTTTCTGTTTACACTGTATGTTGATACTGATCCTTTCTGTTTACACTGTATGTTGATATCGATCCCTTCTGTTTACACTGTTATTAGATACTGATCCTTTTTGTTTACACTGTATGTTGATATCGATCCCTTCTGTTTACACTGTTATTAGATACTGATCCTTTCTGTTTACACTGTTATTAGATACTGATCCTCTCTCTTTACACTGTATGATGATACTGATCCTTTCTGTTTAAACTGTTTTTTGATACTGATCCTTTCTGTTTACACTGTTATTTGATACTGAACCTTTCTGTTTACACTGTTATTAGATACTGATCCTTTCTGTTTACACTGTTATTAGATACCAATCCTTTCTGTTTACACTGTTATTTGATACTGATACTTTCTGTTTACACTGCTGTTTGATACTGATACTTTCTGTTTACACTGCTATTTGATACTGATCCTTTCTGTTTACACTGTTATTTGATACTGATCCTTTCTGTTTACACTGTATGTTGATACTGATCCTTTCTGTTTACACTGTTAATTGATACTGATCCATTCTGTTTACACTGTTAATTGATACCGTTCTTTCTGTTTATGCTGTTAATTAATAATGATCCTTTCTGTTTACACTGTTAATTGATACTGATCCTTTCTGTTTACACTGTTAATTGATACTGATCCATTCTGTTTACACTGTTAATTGATACCGTTCTTTCTATTTATGTTGTTAATTAATAATGACCCTTTCTGTTTACACTGTTAATTGATCCTGATCCTTTCTGTTTACACTGTTAATTGATACTGATCCTTTCTGTTTACACTGTCTACTGATACTGATCTTTCTGTTTATACTGTTAATTGAAACTGATCCTTTCTGTTTACACTGTTAATTGATACCGATCCTTTTATTTGTACTGTTATTTGACACCGGTCCTTTTTATTTACACTAATAATTGATACCAATCCTTTTTATTTACACTTATTTGATACTGATCCTGTCTGTTTACACTGTTAATTGATTCCGATCTTTCTGTTTAAGATGTAAATTAATAATGATCCTTTCTGTTTACACTGTTAATTGATACTGATCCTTTTTTGTTTACACTGTAGATTGATACCTATCTTTTTATTTAAACTGTTATGTGATAACGATCCTTTTTATTTGCACTGTTAATTGATACTGATCTTTTTATTTAAACTGTTATGTGATACAGATCCTTTTTATTTTCAATGTTAATTGATAGTGATCCTTTTTATTTACAATGTTAATTGATACTGATCCTTTTTTGTTTACACTGTAGATTGATACCGATCCTTTCTGTTTACACTGTTAATTGATACCGATCCTTTCTGTTTACACTGTTATTAGATACTGATCCTGTTTATTCACACTGTTATTTGATACTGATCTTTTTATTTACAATGTTAATTAATTGTGATCCTTTTTACATACACCTGTTGATACTGATCCTTTTTATTTACAATGTTAATTGACACTGATCCTTTCTGTTTACACTGTTAATTGATACCGATCTTTTTATTTAAACTGTTATGTTATAACGATCCTTTTTATTTACAATGTTAATTAATTGTGATCCTTTTTACATACACCTGTTGATACTGATCCTTTTTATTTACAATGTTAATTGACACTGATCCTTTCTGTTTACACTGTTAATTGATACCGATCTTTTTATTTAAACTGTTATGTGATAACGATCCTTTTTATTTACACTGTTAATTGATACTGATCTTTTTATTTAAACTGTTATGTGATACAGGTCTTTTTATTTTCAATGTTAATTGATAGTGATCCTTTTTTTGTTTACACTGTAGATTGATACCGATCCTTTCTGTTTACACTGTTATTAGATACTGATCCTTTCTGTTTACACTGTATATTGATACTGATCCCTTCTGTTTACACTGTTATTAGATACTGATCCTTTATGTTTACACTGTTATTAGATACTAATCCTTTCTGTTTACACTGTATGTTGATACTGATCCTTTCTGTTTACACTGTATGTTGATATCGATCCCTTCTGTTTACACTGTTATTAGATACTGATCCTTTTTGTTTACACTGTATGATGATACTGATCCTTTCTGTTTACACTGTTTTTTGATACTGATCCTTTCTGTTTACACTGTTATTTGATACTGAACCTTTCTGTTTACACTGTTATTTGATACTGATACTTTATGTTTACACTGTATGTTGATATCGATCCCTTCTGTTTACACTGTTATTAGATACTGATCCTTTTTGTTTACACTGTATGATGATACTGATCCTTTCTGTTTGCACTGTTTTTTGATACTGATCCTTTTTGTTTACACTGTATGATGATACTAATCCTTTCTGTTTACACTGTATGTTGATACTGATCCTTTCTGTTTACACTGTATGTTGATATCGATCACTTCTGTTTACACTGTTATTAGATACTGATCCTTTTTGTTTACACTGTATGTTGATATCGATCCCTTCTGTTTACACTGTTATTAGATACTGATCCTTTCTGTTTACACTGTTATTAGATACTGATCCTTTCTCTTTACACTGTATGATGATACTGATCCTTTCTGTTTAAACTGTTTTTTGATACTGATCCTTTCTGTTTACACTGTTATTTGATACTGAACCTTTCTGTTTACACTGTTATTAGATACTGATCCTTTCTGTTTACACTGTTATTAGATACCAATCCTTTCTGTTTACACTGTTATTTGATACTGATACTTTCTGTTTACACTGCTGTTTGATACTGATACTTTCTGTTTACACTGCTATTTGATACTGATCCTTTCTGTTTACACTGTTATTTGATACTGATCCTTTCTGTTTACACTGTATGTTGATACTGATCCTTTCTGTTTACACTGTTAATTGATACTGATCCATTCTGTTTACACTGTTAATTGATACCGTTCTTTCTGTTTATGCTGTTAATTAATAATGATCCTTTCTGTTTACACTGTTAATTGATACTGATCCTTTCTGTTTACACTGTTAATTGATACTGATCCATTCTGTTTACACTGTTAATTGATACCGTTCTTTCTATTTATGCTGTTAATTAATAATGACCCTTTCTGTTTACACTGTTAATTGATACTGATCCTTTCTGTTTACACTGTTAATTGATACTGATCCTTTCTGTTTACACTGTCTACTGATACTGATCTTTCTGTTTATACTGTTAATTGAAACTGATCCTTTCTGTTTACACTGTTAATTGATACCGATCCTTTTATTTGTACTGTTATTTGACACCGGTCCTTTTTATTTACACTAATAATTGATACCAATCCTTTTTATTTACACTTATTTGATACTGATCCTGTCTGTTTACACTGTTAATTGATTCCGATCTTTCTGTTTAAGCTGTAAATTAATAATGATCCTTTCTGTTTACACTGTTATTAGATACTGATCCTGTTTATTCACACTGTTATTTGATACTGATCTTTTTATTTACAATGTTAATTAATTGTGATCCTTTTTACATACACCTGTTGATACTGATCCTTTTTATTTACAATGTTAATTGACACTGATCCTTTCTGTTTACACTGTTAATTGATACCGATCTTTTTATTTAAACTGTTATGTTATAACGATCCTTTTTATTTACAATGTTAATTAATTGTGATCCTTTTTACATACACCTGTTGATACTGATCCTTTCTGTTTACACTGTTAATTGACACTGATCCTTTCTGTTTACACTGTTAATTGATACCGATCTTTTTATTTAAACTGTTATGTGATAACGATCCTTTTTATTTACACTGTTAATTGATACTGATCTTTTTATTTAAACTGTTATGTGATACAGATCTTTTTATTTTCAATGTTAATTGATAGTGATCCTTTTTATTTACAATGTTAATTGATACTGATCCTTTTTTTGTTTACACTGTAGATTGATACCGATCCTTTCTGTTTACACTGTTAATTGATACCGATCCTTTCTGTTTACACTGTTATTAGATACTGATCCTTTCTGTTTACACTGTATATTGATACTGATCCCTTCTGTTTACACTGTTATTAGATACTGATCCTTTATGTTTACACTGTTATTAGATACTAATCCTTTCTGTTTACACTGTATGTTGATACTGATCCTTTCTGTTTACACTGTATGTTGATATCGATCCCTTCTGTTTACACTGTTATTAGATACTGATCCTTTTTGTTTACACTGTATGATGATACTGATCCCTTCTGTTTACACTGTTTTTTGATACTGATCCTTTCTGTTTACACTGTTATTTGATACTGAACCTTTCTGTTTACACTGTTATTTGATACTGATACTTTATGTTTACACTGTATGTTGATATCGATCCCTTCTGTTTACACTGTTATTAGATACTGATCCTTTTTGTTTACACTGTATGATGATACTGATCCTTTCTGTTTGCACTGTTTTTTGATACTGATCCTTTTTGTTTACACTGTATGATGATACTAATCCTTTCTGTTTACACTGTATGTTGATACTGATCCTTTCTGTTTACACTGTATGTTGATATCGATCCCTTCTGTTTACACTGTTATTAGATACTGATCCTTTTTGTTTACACTGTATGTTGATATCGATCCCTTCTGTTTACACTGTTATTAGATACTGATCCTTTCTGTTTACACTGTTATTAGATACTGATCCTTTCTCTTTACACTGTATGATGATACTGATCCTTTCTGTTTAAACTGTTTTTTGATACTGATCCTTTCTGTTTACACTGTTATTTGATACTGAACCTTTCTGTTTACACTGTTATTAGATACTGATCCTTTCTGTTTACACTGTTATTAGATACCAATCCTTTCTGTTTACACTGTTATTTGATACTGATACTTTCTGTTTACACTGCTGTTTGATACTGATACTTTCTGTTTACACTGCTATTTGGTACTGATCCTTTCTGTTTACACTGTTATTTGATACTGATCCTTTCTGTTTACACTGTATGTTGATACTGATCCTTTCTGTTTACACTGTTAATTGATACTGATCCATTCTGTTTACACTGTTAATTGATACCGTTCTTTCTGTTTATGCTGTTAATTAATAATGATCCTTTCTGTTTACACTGTTAATTGATACTGATCCTTTCTGTTTACACTGTTAATTGATACTGATCCATTCTGTTTACACTGTTAATTGATACCGTTCTTTCTATTTATGCTGTTAATTAATAATGACCCTTTCTGTTTACACTGTTAATTGATACTGATCCTTTCTGTTTACACTGTTAATTGATACTGATCCTTTCTGTTTACACTGTCTACTGATACTGATCTTTCTGTTTATACTGTTAATTGAAACTGATCCTTTCTGTTTACACTGTTAATTGATACGGATCCTTTTATTTGTACTGTTATTTGACACGGGTCCTTTTTATTTACACTAATAATTGATACCAATCCTTTTTATTTACACTTATTTGATACTGATCCTGTCTGTTTACACTGTTAATTGATTCCGATCTTTCTGTTTAAGCTGTAAATTAATAATGATCCTTTCTGTTTACACTGTTAATTGATACTGATCCTTTTTTGTTTACACTGTAGATTGATACCGATCCTTTCTGTTTACACTGTTAATTGATATCGATCCTTTCTGTTTACACTGTTATTAGATACTGATCCTTTCTGTTTACACTGTATGTTGATACTGCTCCCTTCTGTTTACACTGTTATTAGATACTGATCCTTTATGTTTACACTGTTATTAGATACTAATCCTTTCTGTTTACACTGTATGTTGATACTGATCCTTTCTGTTTACACTGTATGTTGATATCGATCCCTTCTGTTTACACTGTTATTAGATACTGATCCTTTCTGTTTACACTGTTATTAGATACTGATCCTTTCTCTTTACACTGTATGATGATTCTGATCCTTTCTGTTTAAACTGTTTTTTGATACTGATCCTTTCTGTTTACACTGTTATTTGATACTGAACCTTTCTGTTTACACTGTTATTAGATACTGATCCTTTCTGTTTACACTGTTATTAGATACCAATCCTTTCGGTTTACACTGTTATTTGATACTGATACTTTCTGTTTACACTGCTGTTTGATACTGATACTTTCTGTTTACACTGCTATTTGATACTGATCCTTTCTGTTTACACTGTTATTTGATACTGATCCTTTCTGTTTACACTGTATGTTGATACTTATCCTTTCTGTTTACACTGTTAATTGATACTGATCCATTCTGTTTACACTGTTAATTGATACCGTTCTTTCTGTTTATGCTGTTAATTAATAATGATCCTTTCTGTTTACACTGTTAATTGATACTGATCCTTTCTGTTTACACTGTTAATTGATACTGATCCTTCCTGTTTACACTGTCTACTGATACTGATCTTTCTGTTTATACTGTTAATTGAAACTGATCCTTTCTGTTTACACTGTTAATTGGTACCGATCCTTTTATTTGTACTGTTATTTGACACCGGTCCTTTTTATTTACACTAATAATTGATACCAATCCTTTTTATTTACACTTATTTGATACTGATCCTGTCTGTTTACACTGTTAATTGATACCGATCTTTCTGTTTAAGCTGTAAATTAATAATGATCCTTTCTGTTTACACTGTTAATTGATACTGATCCTTTCTGTTTACACTGTTAATTGGTACCGATCCTTTTATTTGTACTGTTATTTGACACCGGTCCTTTTTATTTACACTGTTAATTGATACCAATCCTTTTTATTTACACTTATTTGATACTGATCCTGTTTATTCACACTGTTATTTGATACTGATCTTTTTATTTACAATGTTAATTAATTGTGATCCTTTTTACATACACCTGTTGATACTGATCCTTTTTATTTACAATGTTAATTGACACTGACCCTTTCTGTTTACACTGTTAATTGATACCGATCTTTTTATTTAAACTGTTGTGTGATAACGATCCTTTTTATTTACAATCTTAATTAATTGTGATCCTTTTTACATACACCTGTTGATACTGATCCTTTTTATTTACAATGTTAATTGACACTGATCCTTTCTGTTTACACTGTTAATTGATACCGATCTTTTTATTTAAACTGTTATGTGATACAGATCCTTTTTATTTTCAATGTTAATTGATAGTAATCCTTTTAATTTACAATGTTAATTGATACTGATCCTTTTTTGTTTACACTGTAGATTGATACCGATCCTTTCTGTTCACACTGTTAATTGATACCGATCCTTTCTGTTTACACTGTTATTAGATACTGATCCTGTTTATTCACACTGTTATTTGATACTGATCTTTTTATTTACAATGTTAATTAATTGTGATCCCTTTAACATACACCTGTTGATACTGATCCTTTTTATTTACAATGTTAATTGACAATGATCCTTTCTGTTTACACTGTTAATTGATACCGATCTTTTTATTTAAACTGTTATGTGATAACGATCCTTTTTATTTACAATGTTTATTAATTGTTATCCTTTTTACATACACCTGTTGATACTGATCCTTTTTATTTACAATGTTAATTGACACTGACCCTTTCTGTTTACACTGTTAAATGATACCGATCTTTTTATTTAAACTGTTGTGTGATAACGATCCTTTTTATTTACAATGTTAATTAATTGTGATCCTTTTTACATACAACTGTTGATACTGATCCTTTTTATTTACAATGTTAATTGACACTGACCCTTTCTGTTTACACTGTTAATTGATACCGATCTTTTTATTTAAACTGTTATGTGATAACGATCCTTTTTATTTACACTGTTAATTGAGACTGATCTTTTTTATTTAAACTGTTATGTGATACAGATCCTTTTTATTTTCAATGTTAATTGATAGTAATCCTTTTTATTTACAATGTTAATTGATACTGATCCTTTTTTGTTTACACTGTAGATTGATACCGATCCTTTCTGTTCACACTGTTAATTGATACCGATCCTTTCTGTTTACACTGTTATTAGATACTGATCCTGTTTATTCACACTGTCATTTGATACTGATCTTTTTATTTACAATGTTAATTAATTGTGATCCTTTTAACATACACCTGTTGATACTGATCCTTTTTATTTACAATGTTAATTGACACTGATCCTTTCTGTTTACACTGTTAATTGATACCGATCTTTTTATTTAAACTGTTATGTGATAACGATCCTTTTTATTTACAATGTTTATTAATTGTGATCCTTTTTACATACACCTGTTGATACTGATCCTTTTTATTTACAATGTTAATTGACACTGATCCTTTCTGTTTACACTGTTAATTGATACCGATCTTTTTATTTAAACTGTTATGTGATAACGATCCTTTTTATGTACACTGTTAATTGATACTGATCTTTTTATTTACAATGTTAATTAATTGTGATCCTTTTTACATACACCTGTTGATACTGATCCTTTTTATTTACAATGTTAATTGACACTGATCCTTTCGGTTTACACTGTTAATTGATACCGATCTTTTTATTTAAACTGTTATGTGATAACGATCCTTTTTATTTACACTGTTAATTGATACTGATCTTTTTATTTAAACTGTTATGTGATACAGATCCTTTTTATTTTCAATGTTAATTGATAGTGATCCTTTTTATTTACAATGTTAATTGATACTGATCCTTTTTTGTTTACACTGTAGATTGATACCGATCCTTTCTGTTTACACTGTTAATTGATACCGATCCTTTCTGTTTACACTGTTATTAGATACTGATCCTGTTTATTCACACTGTCATTTGATACTGATCTTTTTATTTACAATGTTAATTAATTGTGATCCTTTTTACATACACCTGTTGATACTGATCCTTTTTATTTACAATGTTAATTGACACTGATCCTTTCTGTTTACACTGTTAATTGATACCGATCTTTTTATTTAAACTGTTATGTGATAACGATCCTTTTTATTTACACTGTTAATTGATACTGATCTTTTTATTTAAACTGTTATGTGATACAGATCCTTTTTATTTTCAATGTTAATTGATAGTGATCCTTTTTATTTACAATGTTAATTGATACTGATCCTTTTTTGTTTACACTGTAGATTGATACCGATCCTTTCTGTTTACACTGTTAATTGATACCGATCCTTTCTGTTTACACTGTTATTAGATACTGATCCTTTCTGTTTACACTGTATATTGATACTGATCCCTTCTGTTTACACTGTTATTAGATACTGATCCTTTATGTTTACACTGTTATTAGATACTAATCCTTTCTGTTTACACTGTATGTTGATACTGATCCTTTCTGTTTACACTGTATGTTGATATCGATCCCTTCTGTTTACACTGTTATTAGATACTAATCCTTTCTGTTTACACTGTATGATGATACTGATCCTTTCTGTTTACACTGTTTTTTGATACTGATCCTTTCTGTTTACACTATTATTTGATACTGAACCTTTCTGTTTACACTGTTATTTGATACTGATACTTTCTGTTTACACTGTTATTAGATACTGATCCTGTTTATTCACACTGTCATTTGATACTGATCTTTTTATTTACAATGTTAATTAATTGTGATCCTTTTAACATACACCTGTTGATACTGATCCTTTTTATTTACAATGTTAATTGACACTGATCCTTTCTGTTTACACTGTTAATTGATACCGATCTTTTTATTTAAACTGTTATGTGATAACGATCCTTTTTATTTACAATGTTTATTAATTGTGATCCTTTTTACATACACCTGTTGATACTGATCCTTTTTATTTACAATGTTAATTGACACTGATCCTTTCTGTTTACACTGTTAATTGATACCGATCTTTTTATTTAAACTGTTATGTGATAACGATCCTTTTTATGTACACTGTTAATTGATACTGATCTTTTTATTTACAATGTTAATTAATTGTGATCCTTTTTACATACACCTGTTGATGCTGATCCTTTTTATTTACAATGTTAATTGACACTGATCCTTTCGGTTTACACTGTTAATTGATACCGATCTTTTTATTTAAACTGTTATGTGATAACGATCCTTTTTATTTACACTGTTAATTGATACTGATCTTTTTATTTAAACTGTTATGTGATACAGATCCTTTTTATTTTCAATGTTAATTGATAGTGATCCTTTTTATTTACAATGTTAATTGATACTGATCCTTTTTTGTTTACACTGTAGATTGATACCGATCCTTTCTGTTTACACTGTTAATTGATACCGATCCTTTCTGTTTACACTGTTATTAGATACTGATCCTGTTTATTCACACTGTCATTTGATACTGATCTTTTTATTTACAATGTTAATTAATTGTGATCCTTTTTACATACACCTGTTGATACTGATCCTTTTTATTTACAATGTTAATTGACACTGATCCTTTCTGTTTACACTGTTAATTGATACCGATCTTTTTATTTAAACTGTTATGTGATAACGATCCTTTTTATTTACACTGTTAATTGATACTGATCTTTTTATTTAAACTGTTATGTGATACAGATCCTTTTTATTTTCAATGTTAATTGATAGTGATCCTTTTTATTTACAATGTTAATTGATACTGATCCTTTTTTGTTTACACTGTAGATTGATACCGATCCTTTCTGTTTACACTGTTAATTGATACCGATCCTTTCTGTTTACACTGTTATTAGATACTGATCCTTTCTGTTTACACTGTATATTGATACTGATCCCTTCTGTTTACACTGTTATTAGATACTGATCCTTTATGTTTACACTGTTATTAGATACTAATCCTTTCTGTTTACACTGTATGTTGATACTGATCCTTTCTGTTTACACTGTATGTTGATATCGATCCCTTCTGTTTACACTGTTATTAGATACTAATCCTTTCTGTTTACACTGTATGATGATACTGATCCTTTCTGTTTACACTGTTTTTTGATACTGATCCTTTCTGTTTACACTATTATTTGATACTGAACCTTTCTGTTTACACTGTTATTTGATACTGATACTTTCTGTTTACACTGTTATTTGATACTGATCCTTTCTGTTTACACTGTTATTAGATACTGATCCTTTCTGTTTACACTGTTATTAGATACTAATCCTTTCTGTTTACACTGTTATTTGATACTGATACTTTCTGTTTACACTGCTGTTTGATACTGATACTTTCTGTTTACACTGCTATTTGATACTGATCCTTTCTGTTTACACTGTTATTTGATACTGATCCTTTCTGTTTACACTGTATGTTGATACTGATCCTTTCTGTTTACACTGTTAATTGATACTGATCCATTCTGTTTACACTGTTAATTGATACCGTTCTTTCTGTTTATGCTGTTAATTAATAAGGATCCTTTCTGTTTACACTGTTAATTGATACTGATCCTTTCTGTTTACACTGTTAATTGATACTGATCCATTCTGTTTACACTGTTAATTGATACCGTTCTTTCTATTTATGCTGTTAATTAATAATGACCCTTTCTGTTTACACTGTTAATTGATACTGATCCTTTCTGTTTACACTGTTAATTGATACTGATCCTTTCTGTTTACACTGTCTACTGATACTGATCTTTCTGTTTATACTGTTAATTGAAACTGATCCTTTCTGTTTACACTGTTAATTGGTACCGATCCTTTTATTTGTACTGTTATTTGACACCGGTCCTTTTTATTTACACTAATAATTGATACCAATCCTTTTTATTTACACTTATTTGATACTGATCCATTCTGTTTACACTGTTAATTGATACCGTTCTTTCTGTTTATGCTGTTAATTAATAATGATCCTTTCTGTTTACACTGTTAATTGATACTGATCCTTTCTGTTTACACTGTTAATTGATACTGATCCATTCTGTTTACACTGTTAATTGATACCGTTCTTTCTATTGATGCTGTTAATTAATAATGACCCTTTCTGTTTACACTGTTAATTGATACTGATCCTTTCTGTTTACACTGTTAATTGATACTGATCTTTTCTATTTACACTGTCTACTGATACTGATCTTTCTGTTTATACTGTTAATTGAAACTGATCCTTTCTGTTTACACTGTTAATTGGTACCGATCCTTTTATTTGTACTGTTATTTGACACCGGTCCTTTTTATTTACACTAATAATTGATACCAATCCTTTTTATTTACACTTATTTGATACTGATCCTGTCTGTTTACACTGTTAATTGATTCCGATCTTTATGTTTAAGCTGTAAATTAATAATGATCCTTTCTGTTTACACTGTTAATTGATACTGATCCTTTTTTGTTTACACTGTAGATTGATACCGATCCTTTCTGTTTACACTGTTAATTGATACCGATCCTTTCTGTTTACAGTGTTATTAGATACTGATCCTTTCTGTTTACACTGTATGTTGATACTGCTCCCTTCTGTTTACACTGTTATTAGATACTGATCCTTTATGTTTACACTGTTATTAGATACTAATCCTTTCTGTTTACACTGTATGTTGATACTGATCCTTTCTGTTTACACTGTATGTTGATATCGATCACTTCTGTTTACACTGTTATTAGATACTGATCCTTTCTGTTTACACTGTTATTAGATACTGATCCTTTCTCTTTACACTGTATGATGGTACTGATCCTTTCTGTTTAAACTGTTTTTTGATACTGATCCTTTCTGTTTACACTGTTATTTGATACTGAACCTTTCTGTTTACACTGTTATTAGATACTGATCCTTTCTGTTTACACTGTTATTAGATACCAATCCTTTCTGTTTACACTGTTATTTGATACTGATACTTTCTGTTTACACTGCTGTTTGATACTGATACTTTCTGTTTACACTGCTATTTGATACTGATCCTTTCTGTTTACACTGTTATTTGATACTGATCCTTTCTGTTTACACTGTATGTTGATACTGTTCCTTTCTGTTTACACTGTTAATTGATACTGATCCATTCTGTTTACACTGTTAATTGATACCGTTCTTTCTGTTTATGCTGTTAATTAATAACGATCCTTTCTGTTTACACTGTTAATTGATACTGATCCTTTCTGTTTACACTGTTAATTGATACTGATCCATTCTGTTTCCACTGTTAATTGATACCGTTCTTTCTATTTATGCTGTTAATTAATAATGACCCTTTCTGTTTACACTGTTAATTGATACTGATCCTTTCTGTTTACACTGTTAATTGATACTGATCCTTCCTGTTTACACTGTCTACTGATACTGATCTTTCTGTTTATACTGTTAATTGAAACTGATCCTTTCTGTTTACACTGTTAATTGGTACCGATCCTTTTATTTGTACTGTTATTTGACACCGGTCCTTTTTATTTACACTAATAATTGATACCAATCCTTTTTATTTACACTTATTTGATACTGATCCTGTCTGTTTACACTGTTAATTGATACCGATCTTTCTGTTTAAGCTGTAAATTAATAATGATCCTTTCTGTTTACACTGTTAATTGATACTGATCCTTTCTGTTTACACTGTTAATTGGTACCGATCCTTTTATTTGTACTGTTATTTGACACCGGTCCTTTTTATTTACACTGTTAATTGATACCAATCCATTTTATTTACACTTATTTGATACTGATCCTGTTTATTCACACTGTTATTTGATACTGATCTTTTTATTTACAATGTTAATTAATTGTGATCCTTTTTACATACACCTGTTGATACTGATCCTTTTTATTTACAATGTTAATTGACACTGACCCTTTCTGTTTACACTGTTAATTGATACCGATCTTTTTATTTAAACTGTTATGTGATAACGATCCTTTTTATTTACAATGTTAATTAATTGTGATCCTTTTTACATACAACTGTTGATACTGATCCTTTTTATTTACAATGTTAATTGACACTGATCCTTTCTGTTTACACTGTTAATTGATACCGATCTTTTTATTTAAACTGTTATGTGATAACGATCCTTTTTATTTACACTGTTAATTGAGACTGATCTTTTTTATTTAAACTGTTATGTGATACAGATCCTTTTTATTTTCAATGTTAATTGATAGTAATCCTTTTTATTTACAATGTTAATTGATACTGATCCTTTTTTGTTTACACTGTAGATTGATACCGATCCTTTCTGTTCACACTGTTAATTGATACCGATCCTTTCTGTTTACACTGTTATTAGATACTGATCCTGTTTATTCACACTGTTATTTGATACTGATCTTTTTATTTACAATGTTAATTAATTGTGATCCTTTTAACATACACCTGTTGATACTGATCCTTTTTATTTACAATGTTAATTGACACTGATCCTTTCTGTTTACACTGTTAATTGATACCGATCTTTTTATTTAAACTGTTATGTGATAACGATCCTTTTTATTTACAATGTTTATTAATTGTGATCCTTTTTACATACACCTGTTGATACTGATCCTTTTTATTTACAATGTTAATTGACACTGATCCTTTCTGTTTACACTGTTAATTGATACCGATCTTTTTATTTAAACTGTTATGTGATAACGATCCTTTTTATGTACACTGTTAATTGATACTGATCTTTTTATTTAAACTGTTATGTGATACAGATCCTTTTTATTTTCAATGTTAATTGATAGTGATCCTTTTTATTTACAATGTTAATTGATACTGATCCTTTTTTGTTTACACTGTAGATTGATACCGATCCTTTCTGTTTACACTGTTAATTGATACCGATCCTTTCTGTTTACACTGTTATTAGATACTGATCCTTTCTGTTTACACTGTATGTTGATACTGATCCCTTCTTTTTACACTGTTATTAGATACTGATCCTTTATGTTTACACTGTTATTAGATACTTATTCTTTCTGTTTACACTGTATGTTGATACTGATCCTTTCTGTTTACACTGTATGTTGATACTGATCCCTTCTGTTTACACTGTTATTAGATACTGATCCTTTCTGTTTACACTGTTATTAGATACTGATCCTTTCTGTTTACACTGTATGATGATACTGATCCTTTCTGTTTACACTGTTTTTTGATACTGATCCTTTCTGTTTACACTGTTATTTGATACTGATCCTTTCTGTTTACACTGTTATTAGATACTGATCCTTTCTGTTTACACTGTTATTAGATAATAATCCTTTCTGTTTACACTGTTATTTGATACTGATACTTTCTGTTTAAACTGCTGTTTGATACTGATACTTTCTGTTTACACTGCTATTTGATACTGATCCTTTCTGTTTACACTGTTATTTGATACTGATCCTTTCAGTTTACACTGTATGTTGATACTGATCCTTTCTGTTTACACTGTTATTTGATACTGATCCTTTCTGTTTACACTGTTATTTGATACTGATACTTTCTGTTTACACTGCTATTTGATACTGATCCTTTCTGTTTACACTGTTATTTGATACTGATCCCTTCTGTTTACACTGCTATTTGATACTGATCCTTTCTGTTTACACTGCTATTTGATACTGATACTTTCTGTATACGCTGCTATTTGATACTGACCCTTTCTGTTTACTGTTATTTGATACTGATCCCTTCTGTTTACACTGCTATTTGATACTGATCCTTTCTGTTTACACTGCTATTTGATACTGATCTTTTCTATTTTCTCTGCTATTTGATACTGATCCTTTCTGTTTACACTGCTATTTGATACTGATCCCTTCTGTTTACACTGTTATTTGATACTGCTCCTGTCTGCTTACACTGTTTTTTGATACTGATCCTGTCTGTTTACACTGTTAATTGATACCGATCTTTCTGTTTAAGCTGTAAATTAATAATGATCCTTTCTGTTTACACTGTTAATTGATACTGATCCTTTCTGTTTACACTGTTAATTGGTACCGATCCTTTTATTTGTACTGTTATTTGACACCGGTCCTTTTTATTTACACTGTTAATTGATACCAATCCTTTTTATTTACACTTATTTGATACTGATCCTGTTTATTCACACTGTTATTTGATACTGATCTTTTTATTTACAATGTTAATTAATTGTGATCCTTTTTACATACACCTGTTGATACTGATCCTTTTTATTTACAATGTTAATTGACACTGACCCTTTCTGTTTACACTGTTAAATGATACCGATCTTTTTATTTAAACTGTTGTGTGATAACGATCCTTTTTATTTACAATGTTAATTAATTGTGATCCTTTTTACATACAACTTTTGGTACTGATCCTTTTTATTTACAATGTTAATTGACACTGACCCTTTCTGTTTACACTGTTAATTGATACCGATCTTTTTATTTAAACTGTTATGTGATAACGATCCTTTTTATTTACACTGTTAATTGAGACTGATCTTTTTTATTTAAACTGTTATGTGATAACGATCCTTTTTATTTACACTGTTAATTGAGACTGATCTTTTTTATTTAAACTGTTATGTGATACAGATCCTTTTTATTTTCAATGTTAATTGATAGTAATCCTTTTTATTTACAATGTTAATTGATACTGATCCTTTTTTGTTTACACTGTAGATTGATACCGATCCTTTCTGTTCACACTGTTAATTGATACCGATCCTTTCTGTTTACACTGTTATTAGATACTGATCCTGTTTATTCACACTGTCATTTGATACTGATCTTTTTATTTACAATGTTAATTAATTGTGATCCTTTTAACATACACCTGTTGATACTGATCCTTTTTATTTACAATGTTAATTGACACTGATCCTTTCTGTTTACACTGTTAATTGATACCGATCTTTTTATTTAAACTGTTATGTGATAACGATCCTTTTTATTTACAATGTTTATTAATTGTGATCCTTTTTACATACACCTGTTGATACTGATCCTTTTTATTTACAATGTTAATTGACACTGATCCTTTCTGTTTACACTGTTAATTGATACCGATCTTTTTATTTAAACTGTTATGTGATAACGATCCTTTTTATGTACACTGTTAATTGATACTGATCTTTTTATTTACAATGTTAATTAATTGTGATCCTTTTTACATACACCTGTTGATACTGATCCTTTTTATTTACAATGTTAATTGACACTGATCCTTTCGGTTTACACTGTTAATTGATACCGATCTTTTTATTTAAACTGTTATGTGATAACGATCCTTTTTATTTACACTGTTAATTGATACTGATCTTTTTATTTAAACTGTTATGTGATACAGATCCTTTTTATTTTCAATGTTAATTGATAGTGATCCTTTTTATTTACAATGTTAATTGATACTGATCCTTTTTTGTTTACACTGTAGATTGATACCGATCCTTTCTGTTTACACTGTTAATTGATACCGATCCTTTCTGTTTACACTGTTATTAGATACTGATCCTGTTTATTCACACTGTCATTTGATACTGATCTTTTTATTTACAATGTTAATTAATTGTGATCCTTTTTACATACACCTGTTGATACTGATCCTTTTTATTTACAATGTTAATTGACACTGATCCTTTCTGTTTACACTGTTAATTGATACCGATCTTTTTATTTAAACTGTTATGTGATAACGATCCTTTTTATTTACACTGTTAATTGATACTGATCTTTTTATTTAAACTGTTATGTGATACAGATCCTTTTTATTTTCAATGTTAATTGATAGTGATCCTTTTTATTTACAATGTTAATTGATACTGATCCTTTTTTGTTTACACTGTAGATTGATACCGATCCTTTCTGTTTACACTGTTAATTGATACCGATCCTTTCTGTTTACACTGTTATTAGATACTGATCCTTTCTGTTTACACTGTATATTGATACTGATCCCTTCTGTTTACACTGTTATTAGATACTGATCCTTTATGTTTACACTGTTATTAGATACTAATCCTTTCTGTTTACACTGTATGTTGATACTGATCCTTTCTGTTTACACTGTATGTTGATATCGATCCCTTCTGTTTACACTGTTATTAGATACTGATCCTTTCTGTTTACACTGTATGATGATACTGATCCTTTCTGTTTACACTGTTTTTTGATACTGATCCTTTCTGTTTACACTGTTATTTGATACTGAACCTTTCTGTTTACACTGTTATTTGATACTGATACTTTCTGTTTACACTGTTATTTGATACTGATCCTTTCTGTTTACACTGTTATTAGATACTGATCCTTTCTGTTTACACTGTTATTAGATACTAATCCTTTCTGTTTACACTGTTATTTGATACTGATACTTTCTGTTTACACTGCTGTTTGATACTGCTACTTTCTGTTTACACTGCTATTTGATACTGATCCTTTCTGTTTACACTGTTATTTGATACTGATCCTTTCTGTTTACACTGTATGTTGATACTGATCCTTTCTGTTTACACTGTTAATTGATACTGATCCATTCTGTTTACACTGTTAATTGATACCGTTCTTTCTGTTTATGCTGTTAATTAATAAGGATCCTTTCTGTTTACACTGTTAATTGATACTGATCCTTTCTGTTTACACTGTTAATTGATACTGATCCATTCTGTTTACACTGTTAATTGATACCGTTCTTTCTATTTATGCTGTTAATTAATAATGACCCTTTCTGTTTACACTGTTAATTGATACTGATCCTTTCTGTTTACACTGTTAATTGATACTGATCCTTTCTGTTTACACTGTCTACTGATACTGATCTTTCTGTTTACACTGTTAATTGAAACTGATCCTTTCTGTTTACACTGTTAATTGGTACCGATCCTTTTATTTGTACTGTTATTTGACACCGGTCCTTTTTATTTACACTAATAATTGATACCAATCCTTTTTATTTACACTTATTTGATACTGATCCATTCTGTTTACACTGTTAATTGATACCGTTCTTTCTGTTTATGCTGTTAATTAATAATGATCCTTTCTGTTTACACTGTTAATTGATACTGATCCTTTCTGTTTACACTGTTAATTGATACTGATCCATTCTGTTTACACTGTTAATTGATACCGTTCTTTCTATTTATGCTGTTAATTAATAATGACCCTTTCTGTTTACACTGTTAATTGATACTGATCCTTTCTGTTTACACTGTTAATTGATACTGATCTTTTCTATTTACACTGTCTACTGATACTGATCTTTCTGTTTATACTGTTAATTGAAACTGATCCTTTCTGTTTACACTGTTAATTGGTACCGATCCTTTTATTTGTACTGTTATTTGACACCGGTCCTTTTTATTTACACTAATAATTGATACCAATCCTTTTTATTTACACTTATTTGATACTGATCCTGTCTGTTTACACTGTTAATTGATTCCGATCTTTCTGTTTAAGCTGTAAATTAATAATGATCCTTTCTGTTTACACTGTTAATTGATACTGATCCTTTTTTGTTTACACTGTAGATTGATACCGATCCTTTCTGTTTACACTGTTAATTGATACCGATCCTTTCTGTTTACAGTGTTATTAGATACTGATCCTTTCTGTTTACACTGTATGTTGATACTGCTCCCTTCTGTTTACACTGTTATTAGATACTGATCCTTTATGTTTACACTGTTATTAGATACTAATCCTTTCTGTTTACACTGTATGTTGATACTGATCCTTTCTGTTTACACTGTATGTTGATATCGATCACTTCTGTTTACACTGTTATTAGATACTGATCCTTTCTGTTTACACTGTTATTAGATACTGATCCTTTCTCTTTACACTGTATGATGGTACTGATCCTTTCTGTTTAAACTGTTTTTTGATACTGATCCTTTCTGTTTACACTGTTATTTGATACTGAACCTTTCTGTTTACACTGTTATTAGATACTGATCCTTTCTGTTTACACTGTTATTAGATACCAATCCTTTCTGTTTACACTGTTATTTGATACTGATACTTTCTGTTTACACTGCTGTTTGATACTGATACTTTCTGTTTACACTGCTATTTGATACTGATCCTTTCTGTTTACACTGTTATTTGATACTGATCCTTTCTGTTTACACTGTATGTTGATACTGTTCCTTTCTGTTTACACTGTTAATTGATACTGATCCATTCTGTTTACACTGTTAATTGATACCGTTCTTTCTGTTTATGCTGTTAATTAATAACGATCCTTTCTGTTTACACTGTTAATTGATACTGATCCTTTCTGTTTACACTGTTAATTGATACTGATCCATTCTGTTTCCACTGTTAATTGATACCGTTCTTTCTATTTATGCTGTTAATTAATAATGACCCTTTCTGTTTACACTGTTAATTGATACTGATCCTTTCTGTTTACACTGTTAATTGATACTGATCCTTCCTGTTTACACTGTCTACTGATACTGATCTTTCTGTTTATACTGTTAATTGAAACTGATCCTTTCTGTTTACACTGTTAATTGGTACCGATCCTTTTATTTGTACTGTTATTTGACACCGGTCCTTTTTATTTACACTAATAATTGATACCAATCCTTTTTATTTACACTTATTTGATACTGATCCTGTCTGTTTACACTGTTAATTGATACCGATCTTTCTGTTTAAGCTGTAAATTAATAATGATCCTTTCTGTTTACACTGTTAATTGATACTGATCCTTTCTGTTTACACTGTTAATTGGTACCGATCCTTTTATTTGTACTGTTATTTGACACCGGTCCTTTTTATTTACACTGTTAATTGATACCAATCCATTTTATTTACACTTATTTGATACTGATCCTGTTTATTCACACTGTTATTTGATACTGATCTTTTTATTTACAATGTTAATTAATTGTGATCCTTTTTACATACACCTGTTGATACTGATCCTTTTTATTTACAATGTTAATTGACACTGACCCTTTCTGTTTACACTGTTAATTGATACCGATCTTTTTATTTAAACTGTTATGTGATAACGATCCTTTTTATTTACAATGTTAATTAATTGTGATCCTTTTTACATACAACTGTTGATACTGATCCTTTTTATTTACAATGTTAATTGACACTGATCCTTTCTGTTTACACTGTTAATTGATACCGATCTTTTTATTTAAACTGTTATGTGATAACGATCCTTTTTATTTACACTGTTAATTGAGACTGATCTTTTTTATTTAAACTGTTATGTGATACAGATCCTTTTTATTTTCAATGTTAATTGATAGTAATCCTTTTTATTTACAATGTTAATTGATACTGATCCTTTTTTGTTTACACTGTAGATTGATACCGATCCTTTCTGTTCACACTGTTAATTGATACCGATCCTTTCTGTTTACACTGTTATTAGATACTGATCCTGTTTATTCACACTGTTATTTGATACTGATCTTTTTATTTACAATGTTAATTAATTGTGATCCTTTTAACATACACCTGTTGATACTGATCCTTTTTATTTACAATGTTAATTGACACTGATCCTTTCTGTTTACACTGTTAATTGATACCGATCTTTTTATTTAAACTGTTATGTGATAACGATCCTTTTTATTTACAATGTTTATTAATTGTGATCCTTTTTACATACACCTGTTGATACTGATCCTTTTTATTTACAATGTTAATTGACACTGATCCTTTCTGTTTACACTGTTAATTGATACCGATCTTTTTATTTAAACTGTTATGTGATAACGATCCTTTTTATGTACACTGTTAATTGATACTGATCTTTTTATTTAAACTGTTATGTGATACAGATCCTTTTTATTTTCAATGTTAATTGATAGTGATCCTTTTTATTTACAATGTTAATTGATACTGATCCTTTTTTGTTTACACTGTAGATTGATACCGATCCTTTCTGTTTACACTGTTAATTGATACCGATCCTTTCTGTTTACACTGTTATTAGATACTGATCCTTTCTGTTTACACTGTATGTTGATACTGATCCCTTCTTTTTACACTGTTATTAGATACTGATCCTTTATGTTTACACTGTTATTAGATACTTATTCTTTCTGTTTACACTGTATGTTGATACTGATCCTTTCTGTTTACACTGTATGTTGATACTGATCCCTTCTGTTTACACTGTTATTAGATACTGATCCTTTCTGTTTACACTGTTATTAGATACTGATCCTTTCTGTTTACACTGTATGATGATACTGATCCTTTCTGTTTACACTGTTTTTTGATACTGATCCTTTCTGTTTACACTGTTATTTGATACTGAACCTTTTTGTTTACACTGATATTTGATACTGATACTTTCTGTTTACACTGTTATTTGATACTGATCCTTTCTGTTTACACTGTTATTAGATACTGATCCTTTCTGTTTACACTGTTATTAGATAATAATCCTTTCTGTTTACACTGTTATTTGATACTGATACTTTCTGTTTAAACTGCTGTTTGATACTGATACTTTCTGTTTACACTGCTATTTGATACTGATCCTTTCTGTTTACACTGTTATTTGATACTGATCCTTTCAGTTTACACTGTATGTTGATACTGATCCTTTCTGTTTACACTGTTATTTGATACTGATCCTTTCTGTTTACACTGTTATTTGATACTGATACTTTCTGTTTACACTGCTATTTGATACTGATCCTTTCTGTTTACACTGTTATTTGATACTGATCCCTTCTGTTTACACTGCTATTTGATACTGATCCTTTCTGTTTACACTGCTATTTGATACTGATACTTTCTGTATACGCTGCTATTTGATACTGACCCTTTCTGTTTACTGTTATTTGATACTGATCCCTTCTGTTTACACTGCTATTTGATACTGATCCTTTCTGTTTACACTGCTATTTGATACTGATCTTTTCTATTTTCTCTGCTATTTGATACTGATCCTTTCTGTTTACACTGCTATTTGATACTGATCCCTTCTGTTTACACTGTTATTTGATACTGCTCCTGTCTGCTTACACTGTTTTTTGATACTGATTCTTTCTGTTTACACTGTTATTTGATACTGATCCCTTCTGTTTACACTGTTATTTGATACTGCTCCTGTCTGCTTACACTGCTATTTGATACTGATCCTTTCTGTTTACACTTTTATTTGATACTGATCCTTTCTGTTTACACTGCTATTTGATACTGATCCTTTCTGTTTACACTGCTATTTGATACTGATCCCTTCTGTTTACACTGTTATTTGATACTGCTCCTGTCTGCTTACACTGTTTTTTTATACTGATTCTTTCTGTTTACACTGTTATTTGATACTGATCCTTTCTATTTTCACTGTATGTTGATACTGATCTTTTCTGTTTACACTGTTATTTGATACTGATCCTGTATACAGCTGTATTATCCTTGTACAATCGGCGTGGGCTCGTCGAGTTTTAATTTTCACAGCAATCTGAATCCTTAGAGATATTTTAAAATGTTTATATTCATATATATATATATAATTTAATAAACCGCATGTGCAATCGATAATCATTTAATATTAAACCTCTGCCTTCTTAATATTTAGATGTTTTTGGATATTCTATAATATATACTGTTGATGTGAGTATGCATTAGTGTTTGCATATAGCGACAGAGTTATGATAACGAAAACTTTTGTGGAACATGATTTGTACGATTGTCCGGCTATGCTTTTTAAATCTGAATACCGGAGACAAAGTTTGAATTATTTACTTATAATAAATATGCAAACATGACATTTAAACACTATATTTGTCTTACAAATATAAATATTATGTCTGTCATTTTGTAATATTTTAAATATTTCTTTTTAATATTTATATTTTATTCTAAGACGATTGTAAATATCGATACTGTATACCGAGCGATAGCTCAAGGGGAAATGAACTATCTAGACTCTAGTGTCTAATGCTTTACAATTTGGAAGATGCTATATAAGGACGCTTTCAATTATCATGTTGGTTTTCAAACAAAATTAGATTAGAAAAACAGCACTTCGAGCAGATAAATTGACAATATATATTGAATATTCGTTACTCTTAAATATAAAACTAATGAAATCAACAAAACTCGTGTTGTTCTAGTTTGGACATGTTTTCATTTGAGTTTATGACTTCAGAGAGCTTCACCCTCATTATAATCTAGTGAGCACCTAAAGCGTATGAAGGACGCAATAATAGTTATCCATTAAAACGCATAGATTCTTAAAAATTGCACATTGCACAACTGATTCTATCAAATAGCTTCTTTCCTGCTGCACTAAATTAAATAATGAAAACTTGTATTTACCCTTTTTATATTTAAGAAAAGTTATGCTATGATCTATCGCGTCCTCCTGACCTCTCGCAGACTCAATATCGCGTGATATACTGACAGTTTGTGATGTTGTTAGCAATCTTAATCACCTTCTGCGTCACTTACATCTGTTTGACAGCCCATTATCTACGCGAAGAACTAGCATGGAAGATAATTTTCATTTCTTTGTATTTCCATCTTTGTACGACAATTTCTTCACCTTGAAAACCTTAGAAAATGTAATAACATATTAGACTTCATGTGAAAAAAGATACTGCATCTTTCTGTAGATGACAAAAATTACTCTGGAGGTTTTAGATTTAATTAAAACGGCGTGTAATTTGTTAGAAACTGTATATCTTCATATTCATGTTAAAATAAACAGATGTATATTGCTTTGTTTTATCATTGTTTTTCTACAGCAGATTTGCTGTAAATTTTACCTATTGTGGCTATTTCCCTCAATTATTTTTATTTTTGTTTCACAATAATAAATCTTTAGATTCATGTATTATTTCCCTTGGTGTATTACTTAAAAATACTACAAAATGTGTTGGAATAATAAATATTACAAAATGTGTTAGTAATAAAATGTCGTCAAAGATACCAAGGTTAACAAAAAAAATTTTCTGTGGATAAACTCTATTGATTCTAAGCGGTAGGAATTCTACTTCTATCATCAGCACTGACTTTTTATAGTTCTTACTCTTGTCATTATTGTCGTCGCTGCCTCCTCAAATAGACAAGACCATTGTTTTCACTCTTGTCACTTTTGCCGCCGCTGTCACCTCATATAGACCAGACCATTGTTCTTACTCTTGTCACTTTTTCCGCCGCTGTCACCTCATATAGACCAGACCATTGTTTTTACTCTTGTCACTTTTGCCGGCGCCGTCACCTCGTATAGACCAGACCATTGTATTTACTCTTGTCACTTTTGCCGCCGCTGTCACCTCATATAGACCAGACCATTGTTCTTACTCTTGTCAATTTTGTCGCCGCACCACCTTATATAGATCAGACCATTGCTCTTACTCTTGTTACTTTTGTAAGACCGAGTTGGTTGAATTAGTATGGTGTATGAACCACCTTGCAAACCTTTAAATACAGATTTTGTTATCTATTGACAAATATAACATTTTGATCGTTAAATCTTTAAGTAGTACAAAGATGTGTACATGTATATGTATTTCTATTTTAGCAAAAGTAGAAGAAAAAAAATGGAAGCTTTAAACAAGGTAAATACACACGCCTAAATTGTCGGGAGTTTTACAGGACACTCGGGTTTGTCGCCACAATACAAATTATACCTGCAAAAATCGCTAAAAACTGAGTGATACCCTTTACAACAAACGTCGGAACATGTCGGTTGCCTTGTGGATCTTAACTCTTCTAAGATTAGCCTCCCTAAATGTCAATGCTGTATTCACCTATGATCTCCCCTACCATGCCTGTCCTCGTAATTGTTTAAATATTTATACCACACATTGCTTAACATCACTGTCGCTGTGCATTGTAGTGAAAGTAACTAGATGTATGTTTTAGGCGTATATGACAGAGCTTTGTTTGAATGCATGAAACTCAGCCTTCTACGCGTGCATGTCACGTAGTGGTGGACACATTTGTGAGGACAAAAACATCGAACTGTTGTTAATACGGATTGGTATTCAAGGTTTTAGCTTTGCTTATCACAAAAAAGTCATAAATGTAAAATACATCGTAAGTGCTGACGTGCTCCTTTGATCTCCCAACACTTACGATGTGCCTATGGATGAAACAAGGATATTATGTACTCACGTAACATATCACTGACCTACTAGACAAATAACCAGGACAATAAAGCAACGCTATCCAATTAAGTCTGTAATTTACGTGACCTGTCAACACTGAGATTGCGGGTTCGAATTTCTCACCTCAGACAGGGTGTAATTGACTCCAATCTTTATTGACAAGGATTGCCAGTTTTCCTACCGAAGGTTGGTAGTTGTCTGAAGATACTCCGGCTCCCTTTCCCAATAAAAACTCCATTATTTCCGAAAGTGGCGTTCAACAATATTCATACAAACAGACAAATTCGAGCTACAATTCGAGATGAACGTCTGGGTTAACTTCGAGCAAGACTTCGATCGAGTTAGAAATAATTCTGAAAACGAGTTGTTCGGGTCTAATTAAAAACTTGTCTTTAAAATAAACATATGTTCGGTTAAACTTAGCAAAATTGAGTGTAAGAATCGGTTAGGATCATTTGGCCTCAATTTTTTGTACATTTGTCTGCGTAAGCTCTAACTATTTTTGGGTCAAAAGTTAGAATTTCGGTATTTTCGGTGGAAAAAATTGGTATCTTCAGCGTCATAGATTGTATGACTGATCCAAAAAATTGGGTGTGTATGGAGGATGTATTTTGTACCAGATATTCTTGGGTATATTAAAACAAATGGCATTATTAGGGTATTCCCTGGAACGTACCTACATGAGAACCAGTTTATGAGTATCCCGCCATCAAGCTTCTATTTTTTAACCTTATACAAATATATCAAAAAGTATTAAAAAACTAAGTATAAAATTATTTCACGACTTGGTCGTTAGGTCTGGCGGCTATTGATCTAACGCTATAAACGGTTTCCCTAATTTTCTCTCATAAATAACAACCTTAAGTGTGTTTAATTGTGAAGAGCAAGGTTTGCGAGTGCTGAGAAATACCATGCATAAGTTTTCCCCAAAATATCAAAAATATCGAAACTAGCCGCATGGTTATCGTCAACATGTATCAGATTTATTATTTGCACTGATGAAACGGACATTATAATACTGCATGGGGGAGGGGTAACTGAGAGTTCTTTCAGGTCTGCGGACGAAGTTTTGAAAACCCACCCATTCATATATTTTTGGACGTTATAAAATGGGACATAATCAAATATTGTTTAAACTAGACCTATTAATATTATTTTCTGATTGTACATCCACATTTAAACTACCAAGCAATACCTAAAAATTAAAGTGACATCTTAGGGCATTAGATATATTTGTGTTCTGGTTTTAGAACTTCTCCCATTGTTTTTTCCTCTCTTGGCGGTACAATGACAAAGAATCGCTCCTAATTCTAATATATGTGTTCATTATTATCCATTTATAATCACTGCATGACAACATATAGACATGTCGTTTGATCAAGTGATGAAGCAGTCTTAATTTGTTATGTTACCGAAGTTTACTCAGCTTTAAGCGAGAATTAAGGGCATTGATATATGTACTAGATACATATCAACTACTCAATGATATATTTTCAATGTAAGGAGCAACCTTTTCATATATCAATAGTAGACGAACTACCTTAACCACTCGGCCACCAAAGCCCCTCATATATTTTGGACAGATAAAAAGGAGAAACCCTTTCGGGCTGCATATCCGTATTACCCCATATACTAAGTTACACCCCCACCCCACCTAGTAATACTGCAGAGATTTTGAACTGATAAAAATCATGAATAGGCACATGTCTTTTCACGAATTTGAATAGTGGTTAATTGCAGCTTTAACCAGACCTTTATCAAGATGTTATGCCATTTTTGTAGGATCTATACCCGAAACATTTTTAGCAATCATTTTTTCTGAATCTTTTCTGATTTTTTTTTTGCAATAAGAGAGATACACCTTTATTATTGACATTTTCTACGATTGGAGTCGAGTCGAGTACATCCTGATCGCAGTGAGACTCTAACCCGCAATTTCAGTGTTGACAGACCACATGCTCAATGGTAGACGAACTACCATCACCACTATACTACCGAGGCCCCTGTTTGATATATGTCTGACCACGCATAACCATAGCACGTCAAGATCAGTACATCCGGGTATTCCATCTGTCACAGCAAAAACATATGCCGTCGGATACCTGGATTGCAGCTCCGTTTAGCACAGTTGTGACAACATGGAATTAGACCCAGGGGCATGTATTTTGGAGCATTTTTGACATATAAGAAGGTTGACATTCAATAACTGGAGCAAAATCTGGTTAAGTGACAAGTGACAAGAGATTCCTGCTACAAAAGCGTGATGGTAGAGCACTTGTTTACCGTCGACGAAATGAACGATTCGTGTTCATGTGTCCAGATTAGATTCGGCGGAAGTAGCGTAATGATGTGGGCGGCGATCTCAGATTACAGAAAATCAGAGCTTGTGTACGTACCACATACCTTAATAGCTCAGCGATACAGAGACGACATCCTTCAACCACATAATCTCGATCACCCAGACTTTATATAATAGCGTCTGGGGATCACCTTGTTGTAATTTCGATACCAATAGGTGGTGACAAAACAATGATTCTATTTTTAGGGCCTTATTTTTAGACCCGGAAAATAATGCAAACATATACAATGACGTCACAGCAAAATTCTCTCTTGATTTTGCATAACAATAATATTTGTTTAATTAATTAAGTAATATTTTATAAAAAATATTCAAAGGTAAACTTCAGTACAATTTTTTAAACACTTATTGATATGAACGTTGGTAATTTTTTAGACAATAAAAATATCACCCAATCAAAAACGTTTGCCCATTTTCGTGCGTTATGATAACGAGTTCAATATAGAGATGAATCCAGACGCACAAATGTAATTAAAGCGTATGGATGATCGAGACTATCAACCATATCGTCTTTAAATTATCGACCCCAGAAAGAGTTATTCCAGCAGGACAATACTAGGCAGCACACAGTTCAGCTAACCAGAGACGTTCATAGCGGAATAACATTAATGTGTTGCCATGGTCTTCTAAATCACGGCATTTGAGTAACATTGAACATCAAGGTAACCAACTTAACAAAGGTGTACACTAGACCTCCTCCGCAGACCCTGGATCAACGTCGACAAGAAGAATGGCGGATGCTGTACAATAATATTCGTGCTTTGGTAAGAGTTCATGCCAAAGAGTTGACCGGAAGTGACTTTGAACTTTGAATTGAATATGATTGTACAAGCAATGACTAAATATGATTGTACAAGCAATGGCTGTTAATTTGCATAAAACAACATTTTAAGTGAATATATTTCGTGTAATCGTAAACTTTTTATTTGAATGTCGATAATTAAAATATGTAAAAACCCATTCTGTGTTTCTTTTTATCAAAGAGTATATTTTGTGGTAATATTATAAGGATGACTTTATGTATAATTAATAATAATTATCAAGAATTTTATATTTTGTTCTGAAAAAAAATACACGAATCGAAATTTGTGTTTTGTGACATTCATGATGAATAATTAATAGTCACGATGAGAAAAGTGTGTTGCCTTTTTCTCTTTACTTATTGAGTATTTATTTAATTATTACTACATAATATTTTACAATGTCCTAAATATGGTTGGTCAAAATATATTATTCTGATTCATATAGTTTACTGGAATAGACTATTGTTACCATTTTCCGTCTTTCAATAAACATTTTGTATAATGTTTTTTTTTTGAAAACGTGAGAACTTTGCACACTAGTTGTTCTCTACCAAATTTGTAAAATGTATGGTCCCAAATTAATTGTTTTCTTTGATTTGTTTGTTTTAAAAAGATAAGTTGTCATTCAGTTTCCAAACATGTAAACACATGTTAATGACAATATTTGGATTTTGTTATGTTTCCCATTGGGCATTGGGCCATACAACTTAAGGTCAATACCTCCAAATAATATACATGGGGTAATAATAACTGGCTGAATCCTTTTCATCTCTGGTGATGATTCAAGGTTGACAGCATTAGCCCTGGGGCCTAGTATAGCTGACCGAGAATCAATGCACTACCAATTCATTTAATAACCCAAACACTTCGCATAGAATGATCTGTTGGAGCAGTTCATATGACTTGATCCTCAGTTTGTACAGTAAGTTCGTACTCAATTTTGAAAGCTGCATTTATCCGTACTTCAATAGAAAGGTTATTAAAAACAGATTTTAATTCAGTTAATTCAGATATAATTTATGATAAGGTAAATTTAGAAGCATTTTTTCAATAAACTTTCATCATCTAAACTTTAAAACGACTCGTGTAAATCGATTGAAATGAGTTATTAAGCTTTCTCATAAAATTCGTTTTGATTACGTACTAGTATTAAGCAATTTCGACTTTCACTAAGTATTGTCAATTGAAATTAATTTGGTTTTGACATGGGAATCCATGTTTCGCACTTCTTTCTATATACGCACAAGTGCGAGCAATATTTCTTGCAAATACCACAAGGATAAAATTTGTGTTTTCACTAGCTTAAGGTTATATACTTGCCAAGGAAAAACAAACTTTCATTGTTAAATGCTTAAATGTGATTGGTAAATATTACACGAACAGATTTTAAAAGTAGGACTTCAAAGTTTATAATTTATTTCCTCTTTTTTAACGGGTACTCCGGCTTCCTCTAATAAAAAATGGAAACCGTGAATAGTTGAAATGTTGCTGTAAACCCCAATCTATGCATAGTTATTAACGATGCTTGCTCAACAGATCAGCAATTGCTTATACTTAACAGTTTTATAATTGATTTTCCAAAACAAATGTAATAAATAAAGCAGGAATTTACATGCGTAATAAAAGTTAATAATGTAACGTTTGGTTTTTGACAATGAAGCAATAAAATTACTGAACGAAAATAAAAGAAATGTAAAATCCACGTTCAGTAAAAATATATTTTGCTACGTATTACAGGGGCGTATCTAGCCCAAATGAAGTTTGCGCAAAATATTATGAACGACTTTTCACATCGTAAGAACTGGTTATTTTGTTGGCGTCTGGTAGAGGCTCCGAGTCCATGGTCATCAGAAGAACTGACATAACGTCGTATCGGCAGGTCAACTCGAAGTGTCCGACCTGCTAAAAACTGACACTGTTATCTCCAAATTCTTCTTGCGGACACTTAAACGCGCGTTAGAAAAAATCCAGGAGTAACATTTTTATTGCTACCATGATATTTACGCAGTTGCGTTGCATATGGGTTGTGAAGCCCGTAAAGTTGTTCTCTTATGCGGATATACCGTTATGTATAGTTAATAACAATATACTTTAAATTGGTATATACCGAAAGATAGGACTCTAGGCATACATTTATGTATGTTTTTTTTTTAAATGCATGAATAAACGATGTCTGTTAATACAATGTCATGTTGTTTATTTGTTTGATTTATTGTGGAACGCCACTTTCAGCAATTTTTCAGCAATATCATGGCGTCAAGTTTTTTTATTGGGGAGGAAAGTGGAGTACCTGGAAAACACCACGACATTCGGTAGGAAAACGTAATTCTTGTCAAATAGGATTGGCGTCGAGTGCATTTACCCGCGTTGACACTCGAAATCGCAGCCTAAGAGTTTACAGACCACGTGATCAATGGTAGACGAACTACTCGGCCATCGACGCCTTTCTTTTGCAACATGTGAAATACATCTGTTACTGCTGGGGAGACGGGACTGGTTACTATTTACGACAAAAAACTATAAACAGGTAAAAAAAAATTATATTTTACGTTTGTAACAAATAAAATCCTAAATCATGAGTCGAGGAAGTAAAAGATTACGAAAATAAAACCTTTACCTCATTCTAATACTGCATGGTATGTCTTAAATCTAACAGTGTTTTTAAAATATTTTAAGGGATTAATAAGCCCAAACGATAACGGAACACTTGTAAATCATCACTGCACGACTAAGCAATGGGTAATGAAGGATCCAAGGGCTCGACACACACAGTCATCCTGCGCATTCGCAGTTCGCGGATGGCAGAATGTATGTTATCTCGTCGTCTCCGTTGGATGTGAGGGGGTGTTTGAAAACTGGACCGCGGTTGACGTGTTTGAAGGGTACTAATTTCCTTAAAATCGGCATTAACAGGTGTCGAAATACAGGAGGGTTATTAAAGCCACTGGAAAAGGCAAAAAAATTTTCTGGTGCCAGTCATAATAACCAATTCCCTGTCTGCTGGTAGGTTCCATTTCCTTGATTGATATATAAGGAAGAAATGAGCAAAATGAAGGGAGAAAGGAACAGTAGGCAGGTAGAAAGAATCAGAGGGGAAGGAGAAAGGAGAGTAACACGTTGTCTTCTATCAGAAACATTATCTTTAAACAGCATATAATCGATCACCAAAAATATTTCATTTTTAAGATATAATAAATCTCGTTTAGGGAGGTGGAATTGTAGTGCTAATCATGCGAATCATAACAATTTAGGGCACTTTCAATTCAAAGCGTCAACATTTAAATTGGGACCTCGTTTAATAGAGACGATGCAAAAAGAAACTTGCGCTATGTTGTGCCGTGTGGAAAGCCGACACTTACCATACAATTTATGCGTCAAGTTTAATTATAATCCCCTTAAGTACATTCCATTCCTTTCCATTTTATTCCATTTGTTGTGCGTTATGATTTATGTTGCGACGTGAATGGTCAAGTTCAGAAATAACCTGTTAATTTAGCCAACGTAAGACAAATGCAAGTTACAATTTTATTTGTATTAATTACCAGGGTATAGGAAATGTACTTCATTTTTATATTCTTTTGTTTTTTCTTGAGTTTTATTATCCCATGGAACCATGTTTAGAAATGTTGTCATTTACAGCAATACCGTTATCAAAGAAAGAAAGCCTCGCATTTATATATAATTTGCTTATTTTGTTGTTCTTAAAATTCTGCAAAGACAGTTTCTGGCTTTGTTCGTCCAGTTATATTAACGCATTTCACGACGTAGCTTTGAGTCGAAACGTGCCATGCCTTTTCCGTTATGTATGCACATATTTGGATTTTTATAATTAAATTGGTTATGTTCTCCGCTGCATTTCGGAAATATATATCGCTGTTGCTGGTACAGTTTCTTCGAATGGGCAAAAATTGTTAACAAGATTGTGTATTTGATAAAATGTGTATAGATCTAAACCCTGCAAATAAGTAGGTTTGTCTATAGATCTAAACCCTGCAAATAAGTAGGTTTGTCTATAGATCTAAACCCTGCAAATAAGTAGGTTTGTCTATAGATCTAAACCCTGCAAATAAGTAGGTTTGTCTATAGATCTAAACCCTGCAAATAAGTAGGTTTGTCTATAGATCTAAACCCTGCAAATAAGTAGGTTTGTCTATAGATCTAAACCCTGCAAATAAGTAGGTTTGTCTATAGATCTAAACCCTGCAAATACGTAGGTTTGTCTATAGATCTAAACCCTGCAAATAAGTAGGTTTGTCTATAGATCTAAACCCTGCAAATAAGTAGGTTTGTCTATAGATCTAAACCCTGCAAATAAGTAGGTTTGTCTATAGATCTAAACCCTGCAAATAAGTAGGTTTGTCTATAGATCTAAACCCTGCAAATAAGTAGGTTTGTCTATAGATCTAAACCCTGCAAATAAGTAGGTTTGTCTATAGATCTAAACCCTGCAAATAAGTAGGTTTGTCTATAGATCTAAACCCTGCAAATAAGTAGGTTTGATAGAATGTCTATAGATCTAAACTCTGCAAATAAGTAGGTTTGTCTATAGATCTAAACCCTGCAAATAAGTAGGTTTGTCTATAGATCTAAACCCTGCAAATAAGTAGGTTTGATAGAATGTCTATAGATCTAAACTCTGCAAATAAGTAGGTTTGTCTATAGATCTAAACCCTGCAAATAAGTAGGTTTGTCTATAGATCTAAACCCTGCAAATAAGTAGGTTTGTCTATAGATCTAAACCCTGCAAATAAGTAGGTTTGTCTATAGATCTAAACCCTGCAAATGAGTAGGTTTGTCTATAGATCTAAACCCTGCAAATAAGTAGGTTTGTCTATAGATCTAAACCCTGCAAATAAGTAGGTTTGTCAGTTAAAGTTCATATGCACATACATACGAAACCGTTACAAGAATGTAACAATTGCCACGTCAGCCACAAATGTGTTAGTAGGACTTAAGATAAGGTTCAAAATAAAAATTTTAAATTCACACACGGTGCAGAAAATGTGGTAAAAGGCTAAAATGAGGATACATCCGTATGATTATGGGAGACATCCCTGATCTGACTTGCATCCTGATCAAACTGCTCTAGTGTTGAGAGGGACAATATGTGTGGTATAGTTCTAGTAGTCAGTTTTTTTAAATAATTAATCTGTAGCAAAGTAGGTGGTTATAGCTAAACTGCCTATTATTGTGATTATTTTTATGTGCGCATCAAACTACAGATCATTGGAATTATCTACACAAAAATAATATGGGGTAGGCATTGCCAAAATGCGCGCACAGACAATATAATTTATATATAATTGTGCATTTCATAATTGACGTTAAATCCGAACACCCTAGCAGTGGCCCCTAAATTCCAGTGGTCACGTGAGTCTTTCTATGTAATGGTGACGTCAGTTTTTAAACAAATCGATTTAGAGATTGCGAGCAAATTGTATGAAATTTGTTGTGACCATATTAAATTCCGGACGAAATAAAATCAATATCATAATTTAGCAATCTTACCTCCAGTACTTGATATTTGGAGTGATTGGTTTTCATGTCCAATTCTAGCTCCCAACTTTCTAAAGTTTAAAGGTAATAAGAATATGGTTTTGATAAATATTTCCTGCAAACAGACATACTTTGGAATACATTCTTTGTAAGAGGTCATTTATGTATGAAAAAAAAACGATAGTGGTCCAAAAACAGACCCCTGGATGACGAAAAGATAATAGATACTAGTATTTTACGTTTTTCTCCTAGTTAAACGGATGTTACAATATTCTCCAGTTGTAAATGTGTATTTTATACATAGTGTTCTCAGATGTCAACAAACCATGTCTATTCAGTGTTACTGTTTACATAGCAAATCCACCAAACAATTCACAAATCGGAATTGTATAAAGAGATTTTTGTAAGAGCTGGTTGAATTATAACAGAACTGGTGTCTTCAGACATAAATAAGACATATTATATAACAAACAAGATTTCTTTAGTATTTTTCTAGGTAGCAAAAATTATGTTAAAATTTGTTATATCCGGGGGTAGTAATACAGTAAGAAGGTTTGTTTGCTTTAATGGTGTTTAACGCCACTTTCAGCATTTGTTCAGCTATATCATGGCGTCCAGTTTTTATTTGGGAATAAGTCGGAGTACCAAGAGAAAACCCCGACCTTCGGTCGGAAAACAGGAATTCTTGTCAATTAAACTTGGAGTCGAACGCACCCTGCCCGCAGTGAGATTTGAACCCGCAAAATTAGTGTTGACATACCACGTCAATAGTAGAAGAACTACCTTAACCAGTTGGCCACCGAGACACCTTACAGAAAGAAGGGGGAAAGTGGTAATGAGAAACGGAACAAATCAATAGTCATTTATGACACAGATATTGTGTAACGGTCAACTAAGTCATGATGGCATGACTGTAAACTTCTCTAAATTATGACTTTAATATCGCCATTGTGAACCACTGGTCAAAGAATTCTGGATAGGAAAAAAACAGCTCTAGTACCTGATTAATTCGGATGTGTCCGGGGTATATGTGACGTTGCAAAGATTTTCACCTCTCACAACTGTTGACGTCATTATGAAATTCATCGCGGTCATCTCTGCGCAAGCGGGTTCCGTTATATTGCTTAGAAATATAATAGATAAAGCTTCGAACTCAACGTTTGTAATGGTGGTCTTTAAAAATTTCTGATTGGCATAAAACATGACAATCTGATAATTATTGCTGATAAGGTTTTGTTTTGATTGGCCAAACGGCTTTACAAATCCTTTTGTTTTACTTTTACATATAGTCTTATGTTAACTTCTGCGGTAGCAGACATCTGGAATTTTCTATCAAAATATAAAATATCCACGTTTCAGAGAACCATCGAATAAACATAAATATACAAGATGATTTCAATCAGCTTTAAAATTTCTGAAAATGCATTTTAGAATGTTTGCATAGGGTTCTGATTAGTCCGTTTGAGAGCAGTTTTGAAGTATTATTCATCCAATGGATACCGGTGATACGTTTTGTTTCGATTGATTAACCGGTTTCAGACAATAAGCTCTTTAAAACTGAGCTCTTTTCCCATATTGTTTTATGTTTATTTCAGTCCGGAGGTGGAGGCCATTTTGAATTTCCGTTTGGCATAAAAGGTTGAACTTTATAGAAAACAATCCAAACAATATTGCTATTAAGTTTTATTTCAGTAATGTTTCAGAGAAGAAGCCTATTAAATTTAATTTAAACATATTTTATTGCTCTAAAAAAGCCTATGAATCACTTCCCCTTAGGATTCTATGTTAAACTAAGTTCTGCGGTGGTGGCCATTTTGGATTTTCTGACAAAAGTATGCAAAAGTTAATTCAATTAGCTACATGACCAAGTTTTGTGTTTACTGGCCTATTGGTTTCAGAGAAGATTGAGACTAAAAGGTTAACAAATGAAGGCCACCATGACGACGACGATTACGGACTCAAATGTATGAAATTTCTTATCTGACCCGAGCGGCCAGACTTGATAAAAATGATCCCCTGACAAGTTCTGAATATGAACCATATCTCGTTGCTTTCTGTGCGGAACTTTGAAAAAAGTATTGAACGAGTTTGCTTCAAAATGTGTTATCTACGATAATATGGTTACTTAGAGTTATGATTGTTTAGATTTAATTCCGAACGTCTACTCCAAAGAATAGAGGAATACCGGTAAGACGTGTTCTATTTTGTCATGTTATGTATGCTAATAATTTTTAACTTAAACCATGGGTATTCTATCTTGAAAAAAAGGTCATGTGCTCCTTGCGTTTAAATATATTTTTATATAGTTGTGAATTTCAAAACGAATGTTCAAAGTTGTTGGGGTACGTGATATTTTGTCCGTTATTGGTTTAGATTAAAATCGCTATTTCTTCAAGTCCACACTAGCTTCTCGGGCACAAGAGCACCATAATACTGATGTTACATACCCATGTACCGTAAGGGTCAAAGTATTTCATTCATGTGGGAAGTCTCTAATTAAACAAAAAACAAATAAAATTAATAAAATTGTTTTGTTGGTTTAAATGGTGTTTAACGCCACGTTCAGCAATTTTTTAGCTTTATCATGACGTCCAGTTGTTATTGTAGAGGAAGCCGAGCCGGAGTATCCGGAGAAAACCCACGACTTTCGGTAAGATAACAGGCAACCCTTGTCAATACAGATTGGAGTTAATCGCACCGTGTCCGCAAGGAGACTCAAACCTACAACCTTGTGTTGACAGACCACGTGATCAATAGTATACTAACTACCTTAACAATTCGGCCAACGAGGCACTTATTTAAATATTAAAAAAAGAAGCTACAATGCATGTATACGTTTGTCAGTTTGTCCGTCATTATTGCCGAAGTTATTTACGATTCACTTGATTGAAACTTTGGATATGTACTTTAAGAGCCAGATTGGAAAGGGATTAAGTAGTATATATTGGGTAATACGGATGTGTGACACACAAGGGTCTTTTTAACCTTTCAAAAATATATGAAAAGTAGCTCTTTTCACTGAAAAATTTATTTGGTTGATCGGATGTTTGCTTTACGTCTTTGTTGATTGGATGTTTGCTTTACGTCTTGGTTGATTGGATGTTTGCTTTACGTCTTTATTGATTGGATGTTTGCTTTACGTCTTGGTTGATTGGATGTTTGCTTTAGGTCTTTGTTGATTGGATGTTTGCTTTACGTCTTGGTTGATTGGATGTTTGCTTTACGTCTTTGAAATATATCAATGTCCTTCTAATTATAATCTAAAGCTGAGGAAAATCTAATTTATTTAACAACTTAAGTGCTCCATTAACATAACTTGATAAAACGAAATATGCCTATATGTTGTTAAATAAACCAATAAAACATGTGTCTTGCGGTTCATGTGTTGATAGAAATATTACAACAGATATTTGAAATTAGTTACGACTTATCTGTCACTGTACCGCCAACAGAAGAAATAAACAATGGGAGAAGAACTTCCAAAAGATAAGAAAGAAATACATTTTATGTCCTAAGATGTCGCTTTAAATTGTATCTGTCGACCCATTAAATTGTACTATGTCACCCCCCCCCCCCACGCCCACACCCCTTTACCACACCCTCACCTAAACACATTCGGTTTTATTCATCAAACGATTTCTTTTCTTTCGTGATTGGGGCATGCGTAAGATATTACATTCATGTTATCTGCAAATAATTTAATATTTTTCCTTAGGAGACAGACCAGAAAAGCAATTTTTTTGTCATGAATTTTTTTGTATTGTTTATGTGATCCTGTATGATAATGCTTATTCTGTGAAATAAATATGCTTACTCTAAAACGTAAAAGCGCAAATAAGAACACATATAAATAAACACAATACATTTTTGCGAGCTTTTCTGAAATGTAAGAAAAGACAAAATGAAGAAATTTTAATTGATGTCTTTATTAAATCTAAATTAACAACCATTTTATATACATGTTGAATATTAAATCAAATGTATGGTTAGCTGTTCTTATGACGTCCGTCATAGTACAGACGTAGATGGACAATGGTTGGCTTAATTGTAAAGTATACTTTGCTTATTCATTTCTACATCTTAGCCAGTGGGTTTCAATATATACATTATAAATGTTCTGGAATACGTGTACATGTACACAAAATATACATTTAGTTGTATTTAAATGATCAATTTTACTTTAACTGTATGTTTGGTAAATCTGTTGATATTGAAAACATCGAAATACAATAATCTGTTGAAATATATTTTATTACGATATTCTGTCAGGTATTTTGTAGTTTACCTTCTTATGTAATGCTATTACAGAGAGATGTTTATAAATCTAGTAAGGGCTATCTGTATTAAGTCCATATCACTAATGGGAGAAATTTCTCCCATTATTGTAACGCTAAATAGTTCAAATAAAACTGACGTGAGAAATTTCACACAAGAATGTAAAATGAGACTGATGGGAGAAATTTCTCCGGTGATTTGTATTCTGAATATTTGAATAGAAACTGATGGGAGAAATTTCTCTCATGATAGTAGTATTCAACCGATGGGAGAAATATCTCCCATGAGTTTTACTCTACATGTATTGAAAATCAAATTATTGGGAGAAATTTCTCCCGTGATTGTAAGATTAAAGCGAAGGGAGATACTTCCCATGATTGTAGAATCAATCCAGCGAGAGAAATTTCTCCCAAGATTTGTATTCAAAATATTTAAAATTAAACTGATGGGAGAAATTTCGCCCATTATTATAACGCCAAATAGTTAAAATTAAACTGATGGGAGAAATTTCTTCTATGTTTTTCTATGTTAAGTGCATACATTTTATCAATAAAATATGACAAAAGAGTACGATTTGTTATTTCTGTCATGTTATAAGGGTAGAATTTACAGAATTCAACCTCTTATAAGATGCACTTTTCATTTCCACCTGGAAAAGGGAATCAATAGAATTTCCCTTTTTATTTTGGACAGCGTTTTGGTCAATTTTTTGTGATACACAATCGGTCTTTTTGAAGATTTCTAGTACGCGTCCTTTTAGTTCTGTAAAAATATTCCATCAAAACTTTAAATCATGATTGATATTTTCTACCGAGGCAATTTCAAAGTCACAGAGGAATTCACAAATTATTATTGTAAGATCCATTTATGTGTTAATTGAAAACCAATTTCACAAATATTTTGTAAAACACGTTCTGATTGGTAAATTGTTTATAACCAACCAATAAAACATTGTATTATAAATAATGAGGAAAAAAGGTTCCGAATTTGTGAAAATTACGAAAACAAATGGTTAAAGCACGACGCTTACGAATAAATAACGGGACGACAAAATTATGTAATCACGGCATAATATTTTCAACTCTCTCGGCCATACAATCTTTTCGTGAAACTTACTTGCCCGCTACAGATTTTACTTGCCTCGGGGGGGGGGGGGGGGCGGGGCGGGAGAGCTTATTTCGAAACCCGACATGCCCCCACCTCCCACCTCCCCCCCCCACACACACATACACTTTTGTACCTTTCTTGAATTCTTAAAAAAAATGTTGGTGAATTCAAACTCAAAGATGTTTGTCATACTTGTTTGATTCATCATATACAAAACATGTATTTGGCTGGCCATTTTCAATATAAAAACATAAAATACATGTTTTCAATTGAAATTACTTCTAAAATGTTTGGACATTGTTGACAGCTAAAACAAATTTAAATCAGGGAAATTCTTACAGTTGATCAGTTGTGTCCAATGTGTTACAATTTTGAAATTCAGTTTATTTATAAATTTTGTTTTAATTTAACTTCTAAACCAATTTTTAAATAGTTGTCATCGTGTTATCATAGACATACACATGTAATTAAAGAAGGTATAAATAATTTATCGTTTTTTTTCCCTTTATTTGAAATTTCTATTGTATGTGTGGTAATTTCCGGATAATCAATGTCTTTTCGCTGTCAACGTTGTTTTATCATTGTGACTTCTATTTCCGCTACGTCACAGATTTCAAATTTTGTATTCCTATGATGTGACCGATAATCGACAGAATTTAACTAAATATGACGGTAAGTAATGATTAGCGAAGTCGTTTATAGATGTTTTCATGCATTTATTGAGAATTCTTCATCTAGTTAACTGCTTATCTCGCAATTTAATTTTTGAAACCGATGCCTATGGCGATTATAAAATGAATATATGCGTGTCTATTTTGCAATGTTTTATTTTAGTTTGAATGATAATTATTTTTCTAGAAAACATCGATTTTGTGTAATATAAAAGATGAAGATGTTTTCGAACATGATACTTTGTGGTCAATTAATATTTTTCAGATAAGTCGTCCTACGATATCCTTTTAATGAGAATAAATTGTTGGGGAGGGCCCACTACGAGAGCTGTATGATATTGTTGTGAAGATGGAATTTTAACATGCAGGGACTGATCTCTTCCAGCATAAATGGGAACAGAAAACAAGATGAAGGTACATGGTTTTAAGATAAGTACAGAATTATTTAATACAAAAACATATAACTTTTTTTAATGTAAATATTACATGTAGTGATGGTACAGAATAAGGGAGGTAACTCTGTTTGCCTTCTAGGATCTTTTCAGGACTTTCTCTGGTTCTATTTAGATGAAGGTAGTCCAAATTACGTCTAACAATGTAAAATCTGGATTGCTGATGAATTGTAATGTTTCAATTATACACAGAAGCCCGCGTAATGATCAATCAACTGTCAATACAGGCTACGGAATAGAAATGATCCATTTTATTTGCCGTAATTTCGGACATATAGAAAGCAACTTATTACGGTCTTTGTATTAAGATATTTTAATCAGCATGCCATTTTTAAACAAAGTGGTTTAATTTTAATGCATTCTGTCAATGAAAACCCAGGGTATTTTTTTCATTAACAATCTATACCAAAATTACTAACTGACTGGAAATCAACAAATTTAAGTAAATTTATGGCTTTTACTGTTTAAATACATGAAATAAATTTAAGCCTAATTAAATATACTCGGGTGAATTAAATTACTTTTTCATTTATTCAGTCATTTCATTTAAATTTCTTAATATTTTTGTTTTGAAGGTGCATATGTTCAATAAAATGACGAACATGTATGTTTATGTCAATTATATTTGCTTTAACATACTGTCTTTATATATATCTTATTACTTTAAAAAATACCATATTACCAATGAAAGCGTCCTCTTAGAACCGCTTCAAAATTTTTAAAACATTTGCTACACATATTAAATTTGTTTAACACGCGTCAAAATGAATTTGTTTTCACTTCCATCAATAGAGAGGTTGAAATCAGAAACTTGTACGTGTATATTATAAGGCACCAAAATTAAAATCAAAAGTATAAACTAACCAAAATTTACTTAACTAGATTGGTCAATCGTTTCTATCACACATATATTATGATTTTCATATTAGCCCCAAAATCTGGAAAAAATGTAGCCATTTTTACTTTTCAGCTTTTCCAAAGGGTTAGAAAAATACAATTCGTCTGGTTTTACAAAGACCTGACAAATAAAAGTTGAAATAAAAATGATGCAGCATATCCTAAACTTAATCAATATAGCACTCAGCATTAATAAAATAGCTGCTTTATGCAAAGAAAACTACATTCGCAAGACCTACTTGTAAACAGCTTTCTAGAAGTTACGTCAGTTACAGTTAATACTGACGTAAATTTTGAGACATGCCGAATGTTTTAAACCGGTCAAAATTTTGACTGGATTAATTGCTGGTGACTTGACTGTACAGGGGTCACCACACTCTAAAAAAGTAGGGAGAAGTGACTTCTCCCTGGCAGCCTAACAGGGAGAAGTCAGGCCCTGATAGGGAGACTTCATGAGACACAAGGGAGAAGTCAGGGGGACCGTACAAATAATTAATTTCGCAGTAGATGCATACATTTTTCATTATTTACATCAATTTCCAGGAAGTGTTTTAAAACCATAACACACTTAGATTCAGTTTGTTTTTCTTTCTTTTTCATTATTATTCATGGTATGCAACATCAAAAAGCACATAACCTTTATCATTAATCAAAGTTGTACTAATCCAAATTGCTTCATGGGACACCCATCTACAGAACTTATCATGATGTCAATAATTACTATACATCTTTATTCTTTCAAGTAAAGCTCAAATACTTATCAAAGAAAATTGTTAAAGTACAATACTCTTTGAAAGAACTGAAGTTTGAAAACAATTAAAAGTGTTTGTTTATCAAAAATATTACGATTTTTCATTATGGGCCGTTGTACATTACTTTTTTTTCGTTGTTCACTTCCGGTAATTAGTCACATCCGGTAAATAAACAAATGGCGCGTAATACATTTGAAACACGTAAATCGTTTGAAAATATGTAAAATACGCATATTGTTTGCCGTTTTTTATTGAAATTACACATTTACTGATAAATTGGTAGTCAGGGTGAAGTATTTGGACCAGATTTACAAGTATCTTATGTGAACCATCGGGCGACTTGAGGGAAATGGCAGGGCGACTTCGACTTCGCTTTCGAGGCGCCTTAGGGCGACTTCAGGTCCTAGTAGGGCGACTTTGTCGCCCACTTCGCCCAGTGTGGTGAGCCCTGCTGTATATTCGAACCGGAAGTTCGCTTACGGTATTGAGAATATTTTGTCAGGATCCCAGACTACTATGTCCTGAAGTTGCCCTGCGGCGCCTCGAAAGCGAAGTCAGTTATTTCCCTCTAGTCGCCCTATGGTTCACAGTAGATACTTGTATATCTGGTCCAAATAATTCACCCAGACTACCATTTTATCAGTAAATGTGCAATACCAATAAGAAATGGCAAACAATATGGGTGTTAAACATTTTTTCAAAGGATTTATGTCTTTCAAATGGATTACACGCCATTCGTTTATTTACACAACGAAGAAAAGTAAAGTACAACGGCCCATAATGAAAAATCATACTTTTTTTATAAACAAACACTTTCAATTGGTTTCAAACTATACTTCTTTCAAAGTGTATTTTATTTTAACAGATTTCTTTGATAAATATATGAGCTGCACTTGAAAGAATAAAGATTATAGTAATTATTGACATCATTTTAAGTTCTGCAGATGGGTGTTCCATAATAATAGTAATAATAATTTCCTTTATTTACAGAGGGTAGCTCAATTAGTTTACACTAATCTACCTTGAGGCCCTTAAAATCATATAAAACACATCATCATGATAACATAAAAAGACAGTTCAATAGTCATGCATATTTACAAACAAAAAAAAAACCATATACACATGATATAAGATCGTATAAAAACACAATTCTATCAAAATTTCTTAATTCCCTTTTATGTGATTAAGGCATTTCGTTTGAAAACTATTGAAGGATTAACTACAAAAAATATTTTCTCCATCGAGGGATAACAAAATTTCCGTTTACACATTGTATAATCCGCGTAGCGGATTATATTATATGTGCACTAAGGAAATTTTGTTATCCCTCGATGGAGAAAATATTTTTGGTAGTTAATACTTATAAATAAATTCAAATAATAGAATAAACTCAACAATTTTATTTTTTAGCTGGACATTTTTTTAAAAAACAGATCAACACAAAAACTGTTAGTTTCCCGTGGAGTAATATATGACGTCAAAGGGCGCGCGTCTCCATGACGATCAAATTTGTTTTCCATCCTCTGATAGAAAATATTTTTCAGCCAATCAAAAGTCAGTATTCTCGCAAAATTTATTTATTTAGAGTTATTTAGCATTTTTAATATGAATTGGCAGTTTATTCCATTGTAATGCAGATGAATAAGCAAAGGATTTTTTCATTAAGAAATTTTGCAGAACTATGTCCAAGTGGAAGTGTGTTGAACAGAAGAATTATTTCTGGGTTTAATGTAATATGTTATTCTATCTAGATCTTCTTTGAAAATTTTGCTCAGATAGACATGGCATGTTCAAATTTATAGAAATATTATGATATACAAGAACTTCATGAATGATGTTTACATGGTTTATGTTTGCACCTATACAAATATTTTTAGTTAATCTATTTGTATTTGTGAATACCTTGTATGGCTACAAGTAGATAGACAAATATTTGCTATATCTGGTGGGTTTTTTTTGCATTGATTTTATAATGATAAAGGTTATGTGATATTTGATATTGCATACCATGATTATAATAATGAAAAAGAAAGGGAAAAAACTGAATTGCAGGTAAACAAGTTTACTTAAACATGTATTGTAAGAAATTCTGGCATCTTTTCTTTGCAAAGAATATGTTCCTTTAGGATAAGAGGAACTGGCCAATATCTTTGTCGGGTCCCTCTTTAATTATTCAACAGCCCCCACCCCCACTCAAAACACAATTTCTTGATCCATTAACTTAGAATAAGGCAAAAAAAACCCCATCTATCTACCTACCCATCTTGAAAATTGTGTGTAGGAGAGTGGGGAAACACACATATCTTTTAATTGTGGCCTCAACCTGTCTAATAATTCATCATCTGCTATTTGATAATCTGTATTTCAACTGTATCGGAGTATTGTACATATACATTTCAATCATCTCAGTTTTGTTTTTTATGTCTGAAAAATTACCACTGCTGTAAAGTTTATTTTAATTTTATACAATTTCTAATAACACAAATTTTTCATGACAAGAAGAGATGTCGTACAGAGGAATCATGCACTATATCTTTGATTTTCATCAACAGATACATTACCCACACTACTAGTATGCCCAGCAAGCTGGACCTCTCTTTTTTTAAATCCCACAGGAAGTGCATTTGTTTTGGTGTTTGTGCAGAGGGCTCAGGTATGTAACTGTAAACATGTTTACAATTCAAATAAACTTTGAAAATTAAAAGTCCAGACACAGGGATATTACAGTCCTTTTTACTTATACAAGTATCCTCATTCTTTGATTGATAAAAAGTTATGAAAATGAGTTGTTAGTTAGCACTTATTAACATTTGATTTCCATGATTTTTACTGTTCTTAGAAGTATCATAATACGTAGAAATTTATCTTTGAAAAAGGCTGTTACTGCATTGAATACATGTCTTAGTGTTGGCTTCTACATTTTTTACATCTCGTGTTTGGTAAAAATACCTTGAATATCTTTTTCAGGAACTGAATTGTGTAGTCAGCATGTTACACCACATCTTCAGATATAATGGATATGGTGAAGCATCAGCCAGTCCCCACATTGACAACGGTTCAGGCCAAAACAAAAATAGTTTTGATGTTTGGTAGGTCTTGTAATTAACATTCAGTGAAGTAAAAGCAGATATTGATTACTTTAATTAAAAACAAATGACCGAAGAATATGGTTATAAACCAATCAACAAATACATAAAAAGGTTTTCTTTTTTTATTTAAATCTGTTCTAAAATAAATTTACAATTGTTCATACAAAACTTAATCCAGACTTGGATTTTTGGATATGGAAGGTATTTACATATAATTTCTGTTTTGTTAATTACTTCTGTATTTATTGTAGGTACCTATGTGGCAGAGTGGTTAAGGTGGTAAGTCTACTATTGATCATGTGGTCTAGATCTGTCAACACCGAGGTTGCAGGTGTGAGTCTCACTGGGGCAGGATGTACCCGACTTCAATCTAAACTGACAAGGATTGCCAGTTTTTCTGCCGTAGGTCACAGATTTTCTCCTGGAAGTCCACCCCCACTCCCCTAAAAACTGGAAACCATGATATAGCTGTAAAATTGCTGAAAATGGCATTTAACACCATTCAAACAAACAAAACAAACCTATTGTAAGTAAGCAGGGAAACTTGCGTGCTGAATCTTTTTATTATACCCTATGCTAGAAAGTTGCATTGGTTATGTTTTTTACTGTGTGTCTGTCAGTCAGTGCAACCTCTATGAAACCACACATCAGAATTTCATGAAATTATATTGAATATGTTTTCACTTTAGTACAAATATTTAAATAATCAAATATGATAATAAAGTCACCTCCTGGGGTATTTAAGCAATCTCAAAACACTCTTAAATAGTTTTACCGAATTTTAAAAAGCATGTTAGTTGTAATGTATCTTTTCATAATCTATTCCGGTGTCTTAGTGGCAGAGTGGTTAAGGTTGTTAGTCATCTACAATTGATCACCTGCCTGTTTACACCAGGGTTGCAGGTTCAACTTTCACTGCAGAGGAGGTGAATTCAACTCCAATCCTTATTGACAAGGACTGCCAGTTTTCTTACTGATGGTTGGGGTTATCTCCGGGTACTCCAGCTTCTTTTCCTAAAAACTGGACACCATGCATGAAATAGCTGAAAAATTGCTGAAAGTGGCTTTCAACAGCACACAAACAAACAGGAACATATCAGAATTTAACAAGCACTCCCTTACAAGGCTTTCTATAAAAATTTCTTTTTACAGACAGAAACATGTTTCAAATTGTATACAGTAGTTTGTTAATGTTTAACTGTTTCTTATTTATATAATTTCAGTTAAAATGGCGGAACTTTACAGTTGAAACTATCTGAGGTTGCATCGTCAGTTGTAGATCACTTAGGGACAACCATAATGTACCACAGCTTGTCAGTGATAGTCATCGTCGAGTTGTCTTCTACAACTGGAAAGATTTCTTGAAGTCATCCTTTAAAGTTCTCCCTAGATTTCATCACACCATCATTTTAGAATGAGCAGTCAAAATTCTGGAAATGTATTTGTCAAGGAATATATTGATAACGATGGAATATCAATACATTTATTGAAAAGACATTGTATCTTTGATTATGCAAAACTTCCAACTGTCACTGAACCAAAACGACTGGATGCAAGAAGACAGTGGAATTTGTTTCAGGAAATCAGACTACTGTGTATAAGTGAAACGAACAAAGATGTTACATTTCCAAAGCCTGCTGTACCTAAAACAGTCATTACGATTAGAATCAAAAAATGCAGTTATTGCAAATAAACATTACATGATAAAACCAGCAATGAAAAAGTTGTTAGCCCAGTATTTTTGAAAGACAATTAATTGATAAATTGATTTAATATAGTATTTTTTCTTTTAAAATTCTATCTGTACTTCTTTTACAACAATCCTTACATTCACAATAACTATACAATCTAAGAAAAGCAAAATGCCAGTAACAAAGAAGGTAATTACAAAAATGGTTTCTTGGGTTGCCATGGTAACCATCTGTTGTAGTTTTCCAAGTTGTTTTTCACAGCTTTACTCAGCAGCTGCATATAAAGTGACCAAATATTTAACACAATTACATCATAATCATTATTAATAATCTGGTTCAGCAAATGGTACCTATAAAAGTCAAAACATATCAGTGCATTCATTAGTTAGCTGTCACTGTGATATTTTGCTAAATCTATCAAAATGACTTTGTAGGATGTTTCGCACAAGGGAATACTCAAAGAATCTGCAATAATCTCAAATCTGCCAAGGTACCTCCATAAACCTGAAAATCTCATGGCTGGTCACATATAAATTAACTATTTTTATTTGCTATTCTTATGTTTTAGGATCTATTGATTGCAGCTGAAAGTGGTGATTTGAAAGCTGTGGAGACAAGTTTAGAAAATGGTGCGAATGTCAACTGTAAAGATAATAATGTAAGTGGTACAATTTTTTCTGATTAATCAACTTATTGAATTGGTTACCTGCTTTTGTAGATGATTGGTCATGTTCCAAAGAATGGCTAAATATCACATGGAGTTTCTTAATTATTTACCTCCACACATATGGACTATCTTGTCTCTATAATGAAACAAAACAACATACATATCTCAGGTATGTTAATGAAATTGCATGTCTATTATGACAGGTAGACTGCATATGTCAAGTATGACATGTACGCTGCATATGTCAAGTGTGCATATGTTTGGTATGACTGGTAGACTACATGTGTCGAGTATGTTGGGACTGGATATGTCCAGTATGACTTGTTTACTGCCTAAGTCCTGCATGACAGGTAGACTGTATATGTCAAGTATGTCAGGTGGAGTGCAGTATACAGTATTCTTATAGACTGCACTTTGACAGGTAGACTGCATATGTCCAGTATGACAGGTGGATTGCACGATTCCAGCATGACAGGTAGACTGCATATATCCAGTATGACAGGCAGACTGCTTATGTACAAAATGACATGTAGAACACATTTGTCAGGCATAACAGATAGACTGCATATGTCCAGTTTGTAAGACATCACATGTCAAGTATGCCAGCTAGATTACAGGTTAAGTGAGACAGGGAAACTGCATATGCCCAGCATGATATGTAGACTGCTTATGTCCAGAATGACAGGTAGACTGCATATGTCCAGTTGACAGGTAAACTGCAAATGTCTAGTATGACTGGTAGACTGCATATGTCCAGTATGACAAATGGAGTACATGTATCCAGAATTACATGTTTACTACATATGTCCAACATGACAGGTAAACTGCATTTTCCAATATGAAAGGTAGAATGTATGTCAAGTATGACAGCTAGACCATATGTCCAGTATGACAGGTAGACTGCATGTGTCAAGTTGACAGGTATACTGCATATGTCCAGTATGAAAATAAGAATGTTTATGTCAAGTAAGATAGGTAGATGTCGAGTATGACAGCGAGACTTCATATGTCCAGCATGACACATGGACTGCATTTGTCCAGCATAACAGGTAGACTGCATATGTCTGGTATGACATATAGTGTCCATATGTCAAGTATTACATGTAGACTGGATATGTGCAGTATGACAGGCCGACTGTTTATGTACAGAATGACATATAGAATGCCTATGTCCAGTATAACAGACTGCTTATATTCAGTATGACAGGTAAGCTGCATATGTCAAACATGACAGGTAAATGGCATATGGCCATTATGACATATAAAGTAGAATTGATATGTCCAGTATGACAGTTGGAGTGGATATGACCATTATGACAGGTACTCTACATATGTCCAGTATTACAGTTGGAGTGGATATGACTTTTATGACAGGTACTATGCATATGTCAAGTATGACTTTACACAAATGGATTATCTATGTTGTAAGTTAACTATTGATAACAAGTCATGTGTAAATTGGCTGAAAACAAAACAGCATACATATCTCAGGTATTTCAATGAAATTGCATGTCCAGTATGACAGGTAGACTGCATATGCAGTGTTCTAGGATTTTTTTGCTAACTGAACTTTACAGGGGAAAGTGTCCTCTATAAGTTGGCTATAAACAGGTAGACTGCATAAGTCTAGTTTTTACAGGTAAATTTCATGTCATGTATGATAGGTAGACTGCATATATCTCACATGACAGGTAGACTGCATATGTTTAGCATTTACATGTAAATAGCATGTCCAGTATGACAGGTACACTGAATATGTCTAGTTTTTACAGGTAAATTTCATGTCAAGTATAACGGGCAGACTGCATATGTCAAGTATGACAGGTAGACTGCATATGTCAAGTATGACAGGTAGACTGCATATGTCAAGTATAACAGGTAGACTGCATATGTCAAGTATGACAGGTAGACTGAATATGTCAAGTATGACAGGTAGACTGCATATGTCAAGTATGACAGGTAGACTGCATATGTCCAGTATGACAGGTAGACTGCATATGTCCAGTGTGACAGGTAGACTGCATGTCCAGTTTGACAGGTACACTGAATATGTCAAGTATGAAGGGTATACTGCATGTGTGAAGTATGACAGGTAGACTGCATGTCAAGTATGACAGGTAGACTGCATATGTCAAGTATGACAGGTAGACTGCATGTTAAGTATGACAGGTAGACTGCATATGTCAAGTATGACAGGTAGACTGCATGTGCATACATGTAGAGTGCATATGTGTACTGCTTATTTCCTGCATGACAGGTGGACTGCATATGTCATGTATAACTGGTAGAATGCCTATATCTTGTATGACTGCTATTCTGCATGTGTCCAGTATGTCAGTTGGAGTGCATGAGTCCAGTATGACATGTTTACTGCATATTTCAGCATGACATGTAGACTGTTAACTGTCCAGTATGACAGTTAACAGGATATGTCCAGTATGACAGGCAGAGTGCTTTTGTACAAAATGACATGACGAATGTGTTTGTCAAGTATAACATATAGACTGCATATGTCCAGTATAGCATATATGACCAGTAGACTGCATATGTCCATTTTGAAAGACAGATTTCACATGTCCAGTTGAAAGGTAGAATACATATGTCAAGTATGACAGGTAGACTGCATATTCCCGTATTAAAGGTAGACAGTATATGTCTAGTATGATAGGTAGACTACAGGTTAAGTGTGACAGGTAAACTGCATATGCCCAACATTATATGTAGACTGCATATTATGCCTGGTATGACTGACTGGTGACTACATATGTCCATTATGAAATGTGGACTGCATATGTCCATCATGACAGGTAGAGACTGCATATGTCCAGTATGACAGTTGGAGTGCATATGTACAGTATGACTTGAAGACTGCAAATGTCCAGTATGATGGTTAAACTTCGCATGCCTAGTATGACAGACTGCATATGTCAAGTAAGACAGGTAGACTGCATATGTCTGGTGTGACTGGTAGACTGTACTGCATATGTCTGGTGTGACTGGTAGACTGTACTGCATATGTCTGGTGTGACTGGTAGACTGTACTGCATATGTCTGGCGTGACTGGTAGACTGCATATGTCCAGTATGAAAGATGGAGTGCATATATCCAGTTTGATGTGTACTGCATATGTCCAGCATGACAGGTAGTCTGAATGTCAGGCATGGCAGGTAGATAGCATATGTCCAGTATGACAGGTAGACTGCATATGTTCAGTTTGACAGGAAGACTGTACATAACAAACATGACAGGAAGACTGCATATGTCTAGTATTTACATGTAAATTGCATGTCTACTATGACTGGTAGATAGCATATGTCCAGTATATCAGGAAGACTGCATATTCCGGTATGACAGGTAGACTGCATGTTAAGTATGACCGCTAGACCATATGTCAAGTATGACATGTAAACTTAATGTCTGGTATGAATGGTTGACTGCATATGCCCAGAATGACATGCGGACTGCATATATCCAGAATGACAGGTAGACTGGATGTCTCATATGACAGGTAGGCTTCATATGTCCAGTATGACATTGAGACTTAATATGTCTACTAGAGTAGACTGCATATGTCAAGTATGACAGAATGGATATGTCAAGTATGACATGTAGACTGGATATGTCCAGTGTGAAAGATAAACTGCATACGTCAAGCTTGACCGATAATGTCCATTATGATAGGTAGTCTGAATATTTCTAGTATGACAGGTATACTGCATTTGTCAAACATCACTGTTAATGTCCATTATGACAGGTAGAATGGATATATCCAGTATGACATGTAGTCTACATATATCAAGTATGACAGGTAGATTGCATACACGAGTATGACATAACACTACATATGTCAAGTATGACTGGAAGACTGTATATGTCCAGTATGACATATGTCAGGTATGATATTTTACTGCATATGTCATTACACCGCATATGTCAAGTATGACAGGTAGACTGCATGTCAAGTATGACATTACACTGCATATGTCAAGTATGACATTACAAGGCATGTCAAGTATGACATTCACACTGCATATGTCAAGTATAACAGTTAGAATGGATATGTCCAGTATGACAGATTGTATACATATGTCAAGTATGACAGGTAAACTGCATGTCAAGTATGACATGTCACTGCATATGTCAAGTATGATAGTTAGAATGGATATGTCCAGTATGACAGATTGTATACATATGTCAAGTATGACTGGTAGACTGCATGTCAAGTATGACATAACACTGAATATGTCAAATATGACATTACACTTCATGTGTAAACTTCTTATGTCAAGTATGACTGGTAGACTGCATATGTCCAGCATGACAGTTGAATTGCATTTGTCCAGTATGACAGGTAGACTGACCATGTCAAGAATGACAGGTAGACTTCACATGTCTAATATGGCAGGTAGATTTCATGTATCCAGCATGACAGGTGGTCTGTATATGTAGAGTATGACCTGTAGACTGAATGACAGGTAAAAGGAAATATATCCAGTATGAAAGATAGACTGTTTATGTCAAGTTTGACAGGTAGATAGCATATGTCGAGTAAGAAAGGTAGAAAGAGTGTGTCCAAGGTAAAAGGTTGGCAGTATATTTCAACAGGTTCCAAATCCCGTATGAAATGTAGACAGTATTTGTCCATTTTTACAGGTAGACTACATATGTCTAGTATTATATGTGGACTGCATATGTCTAGTATGATATGTGGACTGCATATGTCCAGTATGAAAGGTGAAGTGCATTTGTACAGTATAACGTTAAGACTGCATATGTCCAAAATGACAGGTAGACTTCACATGTCCAGTATGACAGATAGCTTCCCATGTCCAGTATGACAGGTAGACTTCAATGTCATGTATGACAGGTAGACTGCATATGTCAAATATTACAGGTAGACTGCACATGTCAAGTATGACATTCAGCATATTTCAAGTATGACATTACAAAGCATATGTCAGGTATGACATTACACAGCATATGCCAAGTATGACATAACACTGCCTATGTCAAGTATGATATTACACTGTATGTCAAGTATGACATTACAAAGCATATGTCAAATATGACATTAAATAGCATATGTCAAGTATGACATTACACAGCATATGTCAAGTATGGCATTACACAGCAAATATCAAGTATGACATTACACAACATTTATCAAGTATGACATTACACTGTCTATATCAACTATGACAGTACACTGCCTATGTCAATTATGACATTACACTGCCTTTGTCAAGTATGACAGATTGTCTACATATGTCAAGATATGTCAAGTATGGCAGGTAGACTGCATGTCAAATATGACATTACACTGCCTGTGTCAAGTATGACATTACACTGCCTTTGTCAAGAATGACATTACACTGTATATGGCAAGTATGACATTACACTGCCTATCACTGCCTATGTCAAGTATGACATTACACTGCCAATGTAAAGTATGACAATACATAGCATATGTCAAGTATGTCATTACACAGCCTATGTCAAGTATGACATTACACAGCATATGTCAAGTATGACAATACACTGCCTATGTCAAGTATGACATCACACTGCATATGTCAAGTATGACAGAATGGATATGTCAAGTATGACATGTAGACTGGATATGTCCAGTGTGACAGATAAACTGCATACGTCAAGCTTGACCGATAATGTCCATTATGATAGGTAGTCTGAATATTTCTAGTATGACAGGTATACTGCATATGTCAAACATCACTGTTAATGTCCATTATAACAGGTAGAATGGATATATCCAGTATGACATGAAGTCTACATATATTAAGTATGACAGGTAGATTGCATACACGAGTTTGACATAACACTACATATGTCAAGTATGACTGGAAGGCTGTATATGTCCAGTATGACATATGTCAGGTATGATATTTTACTGCATATGTCATTACACCGCATATGTCAAGTATGACAGGTAGACTGCATGTCAAGTATGACATTACACTGCATATGTCAAGTATGACATTACAAGGCATGTCAAGTATGACATTCACACTGCGTATGTCAAGTATAACAGTTAGAATGGATATGTCCAGTATGACAGATTGTATACATATGTCAAGTATGACAGGTAAACTGCATGTCAAGTATGACATGTTACTGCATATGTCAAGTATGATAGTTAGAATGGATATGTCCAGTATGACAGATTGTATACATATGTCAAGTATGACTGGTAGACTGCATGTCAAGTATGACATAACACTGAATATGTCAAATATGACATTACACTTCATGTGTAAACTTCTTATGTCAAGTATGACTGGCAGACTGCATATGTCCAGCATGACAGTTGAATTGCATTTGTCCAGTATGACAGGTAGACTGACCATGTCAAGAATGACAGGTGGACTTCACATGTCTAATATGGCAGGTAGATTTCATGTATCCAGCATGAAAGGTGGTCTGTATATGTAGAGTATGACCTGTAGACTGAATGACAGGTAAAAGGAAATATATCCAGTATGAAAGATAGACTGTTTATGTCAAGTTTGACAGGTAGATAGCATATGTCGAGTAAGAAAGGTAGAAAGAGTATGTCCAAGGTAAAAGATTGGCAGTATATTTCAACAGGTTCCAAATCCCGTATGAAATGTAGACAGTATTTGTCAATTTTTACAGGTAGACTACATATGTCTAGTATTACATGTGGACTGCATATGTCTAGTATGATATGTGGACTGCATATGTCCAGTATGAAAGGTGAAGTGCATTTGTACAGTATAACGTTAAGACTGCATATGTCCAAAATGACAGGTAGACTTCACATGTCCAGTATGACAGATAGCTTCCCATGTCCAGTATGACAGGTATACTTCAATGTCATGTATGACAGGTAGACTGCATATGTCAAATATTACAGGTAGACTGCACATGTCAAGTATGACATTCAGCATATTTCAAGAATGACATTACAAAGCATATGTCAGGTATGACATTACACAGCATATGTCAAGTATGACATAACACTGCCTATGTCAAGTATGATATTACACTGTATGTCAAGTATGACATTACAAAGCATATGTCAAATATGACATTAAATAGCATATGCCAAGTATGACATTACACAGCATATGTCAAGTATGGCATTACACAGCAAATATCAAGTATGACATTACACAACATTTATCAAGTATGACATTACACTGTTTATATCAACTATGACCGTACACTGCCTATGTCAATTATGACATTACACTGCCTTTGTCAAGTATGACAGATTGTCTACATATGTCAAGATATGTCAAGTATGGCAGGTAGACTGCATGTCAAATATGACATTACACTGCCTCTGTCAAGTATGACATTACACTGCCTCTGTCAAGTATGACATTACACTGCCTTTGTCAAGAATGACATTACACTGCCTCTGTCAAGTGTGACATTACACTGCCTTTGTCAAGAATGAAATTACACTGCATATGGCAAGTATGACATTACACTGCCTATCACTGCCTATGTCAAGTATGACATTACACTGCCTATCACTGCCTATGTCAAGTATGACATTACACTGCCAATGTAAAGTATGACAATACATAGCATATGTCAAGTATGTCATTACACAGCCTATGTCAAGTTTGACATTACACAGCATATGTCAAGTATGAAAATACACTGCCTATGTCAAGTATGACATTACACTGCATATGTCAAGTATGTCATTACAGCCTATGTCAAGTATGACATTAAACTGCCTTTGTCAAGTATGACATTACACAGCATATGTCAAGTATGACATTACACTGCCTATGTCAAGTATGACATTACACTGCCTTTGTCAAGTATGACATTACACTGCCTATGTCAAGTATGACATTACACATCATATGTAAAGTATGTCATTACACAACCTATGTCAAGTATGACATTACACTGCCTTTGTCAAGTATGACATTACACTGCATATGTCAAGTATGACATTACAATGTCTATGTCAAGTATGTAATTACACAGCCTGTGTCAAATATGACATTACACTGCCTATGACAAGTATGACATTACACAGTCTGTGTCAAGTATGACATTGCACTGCCTATGACAAGTATGACATTACACTGCCTATGACAAGTATGACATTACACAGCCTGTGTCAAGTATGACATTACACTGCCTATGACAAGTATGACATTACACTGCCTATGACAAGTATGACATTACACAGCATATGTCAAAGATGACATGGAACTGTCTATGTCAAATAGAATGCATTTGTCCAGTATGTCAGGTAGACTGCATATGTCAAGCATGACCGGTAGACTGCATATTTCTAGTGTGCAATTAGACATTTTTTGTCATGTATGACATACGGAGCCAGGATGGCATGGTACGTATTCCTCAGTGGAAGGTCCTGTTTTACTTCATTTTTGTACTGAATCAGAAAATATCAATGTACATCTTGTTATGGCCGACATGTAACAAGATTCATTGAATAATTTCAGATAATGATATATTTGACCATAAGTGTTGGGATTCATTTTATTCGTCTCATTGACCTGAATCAGAAAATATCATTCTCAACGACGTTTGTTACAAAAAGTTATTTTTTTATACTTTTGACCAAAGAGATTTATAGTACATTTTTAATGGCCGACATGATAAAACATACATTATTTCACACAAACCAAATATTACACCCTGAGAGTGGCCATTTGCCTAACTCGCCTCTTCATCACAGAATCAGAAAATATCAAGTTTTATTAGATCTGTTACAAAAACTACTTTTGTTATATGTAGCTGTATAACTTACATTGAGGAGATTTGATGACAAGATGTCTGTTATTTACAGAGAAATAGTTTATTATGGATTTATATCATTCTAGAAAAACACACCATTACATGTGGCTTCAGAGGGAGGCTTCGTAGACGTGGCATCACTACTGATATCAAAGGGGGCTGACATACACAGCCAGAATTACAGGGTATGTATTCCTCAGTGGAAGGTCGTGTTTTACTTCATTTTTGAACTGAATCAGAAAATATCAATGTACATCTTGTTATGGCCGACATGTTACAAGATTCATTGATTAATTTCAGATAATGATATGCTTCACCATAAGAGTTGGGATTCATTTTATTCGTCTCATTGACCTTAATCAGAAAATATCAGTCTCAACGACGTTTCTTACAAAAAGTTATTTTTTATACTTTGACCACAGAGATTTATAGTACATTTTTAATGGCCGACATGATAAAACATACATTATTTCACACAAACCAAATATTTCACCCTAAGTGTGGCCATTTGTTTAACTCGCCTCTTCGTACAGAATCAGAAAATATCAAGTTTTATTAGATCTGTTACAAAAACTACTTTTGTTATATGTAGATGTATAACTGACATTGAGGAGATTTGATGACAAGATGTCTGTTATTTACAGAGAAATCGTTTATTATGGATTTATATCATTCTAGAAAAACACACCATTACATTACGCTTCAGAGGGAGGCTTCGTAGACGTGGCATCACTACTGATATCAAAGGGGGCTGACATACACAGCCAGAATTACAGGGTATGCATTCCTCAGTGGAAGGTCGTGTTTTACTTCATTTTTGAACTGAATCAGAAAATATCAATGTACATCTTGTTATGGCCGACATGTTACAAGATTCATTGATTAATTTCAGATAATGATATGCTTCACCATAAGAGTTGGGATTCATTTCATTCGTCTCATTGACCTTAATCAGAAAATATCAGTCTCAACGACGATTCTTACAAAAAGTTATTTTTTATACTTTGACCACAGAGATTTATAGTACATTTTTAATGGTCGACATGATAAAACATACATTATTTCACACAAACCAAATATTTCACCCTAAGTGTGGCCATTTGTTTAACTCGCCTCTTCGTACAGAATCAGAAAATATCAAGTTTTATTAGATCTGTTACAAAAACTACCTTTGTTATATGTAGCTGTATAACTGACATTGAGGAGATTTGATGACAAGATGTCTGTTATTTACAGAGAAATCGTTTATTATGGATTTATATCATTCTAGAAAAACACACCATTACATTACGCTTCAGAGGGAGGCTTCGTAGACGTTGCATCACTACTGATATCAAAGGGGGCTGACATACAAAGCCGGGGTCAGTTGGTATGTATTCCACAGTGGAAGGTCGTGTTTTACTTCATTTTTGTACTGAATCAGAAAATATCAATGCACATCTTGTTATGGCCGACATGTTACAAGATTCATTGATTAATTTCATATAATGATATATTTGACCATAAGTGTTGGGATTCATTTTATTCGTCTCATTGACCTGAATCAGAAAATATCAGTCTCAACGACGGTTGTTACAAAAAGTTATTTTTTTATACTTTTGACCAAAGATTTATACAGTGACGTGCCAAAAGTATTGCAACAAACATGGCCGATATTGTTGACGTTTACATAGTAGCTTACTATTGTGACAATGTTTCTCCTCATAAACATGACATTAGAACGTGGATAAATATCCGGACTTAATTTATCATATTAATTTCAATGTTCACCGGTAATTTAGTTTACAAATTGCGTTTCCGGTTTAAAAAGTCGTCTGCTAAAAATGGCTAGAAAAGGAAAAGAATTATCAAGTGATGTTAAACAAATCATTGTAGACTTAATGCTACAATGACGCAAGGCTTCAGAAATTGCAGAAATGTTTGATATAAATCGGTCAACTGTAGGCAGAATTTGGGAGAAGTTTAAATCAAATGAATCTGTTGAAAATAAACAAAGAAGTGGGAGACCACGGTTGGTTGATGAGCGAGGTGACAGGCAACTTTTTCGTTTGTTAAAGCGTAATCGTAGACAATCCTTGTGTGATCTTACTAATGAATTTAATAAAGTAACACCTACTTAAGTATCTAAACGTACAGTGCAGCGTCGATTACATTCCACAGGGTACAAAAACCGTAAAATTCGTAAAGCCATAACACTATCAGAAGTAAATAGAAAACGTAGATTATTATGGTGTATGGCTAGAAGATTTAACTGCCGTAAATACTGGGAAACAGTCATTTTCTCAGATGAAACCATGGTTGTAATTGGAAAGAAAAAGTCTATTCACGTTTGGAGAAAAACCTCTGAGAAGTGGAACCTTGAATGCCTTAACGTACTTAAGGACCCCAAAACGGTCAAGTGTATGTTTTGGGGGTGTATTACACGAGATGGAGTTGGAACTCTTGAACCAATTGATGGAAATATTAATTCACAAAAGTACATTGAGTGTCTTGATAATAATTTATGGCCGGTTGTGAGCAAAGTGTTTGGAACAGATCCTTTTTTGTTCCAGGATGACAATGCAACACCCCCATCGTTCTGCGGTTACACGTCAATGGAAAACCGATAATGGTATCATCACCATAGATTGGCCACCACAATCTCCGGACCTTAACATAATAGAAAATGTATGGTTGACAATTAAAATTAAACTTTCAAAGTGTCTTACGGAAATCAAATCTAAGGAAGACCTGGTTTCAGCAGTTTATATTCCTCAATTCCACGCCGAATTCGTCCAGTTATCGTGAGCAAAGGTTATATCACCAAATATTGACAGTAAAAGGTTTGATATAAACTTTATTATATAAAATGTATCTTAAAACTGATTGTAATCATTTGTTGATTATAAATTGTCTGCCATATTTGTTGCAATACTTTTGGCACGTCACTGTAGTACATTTTTAATGGCCGACATGATAAAACATACATTATTTCACACAAATCAAATATTTCACCCCGAGTGTGGCCATTTGTTTAACTTGCCTCTTCCTACAGAATCAGAAAATATCAAGTTTTATTGGATCTGTTACAGAAACTACTTTTGTTATATGTAGCTGTATAACTTACATTGAGGAGATTTGATGACAAGATGTCTGTTATTTACAGAGGAATCGTTTATTATGGATTTATATCATTCTAGAAAAACACACCATTACATTACGCTTCAAGGGGAGGCTTCGTAGACGTGGCATCACTACTGATATCAAAGGGGGCTGACATACACAGCCAGAATAACTTGGTATGTATTCCTCAGTGGAAGGTCGTGTTTTACTTCATTTTTGTACTGAATCAGAAAATATCAATGTACATCTTGTTATGGCAGACATGTTACAAGATTCATTGATTAATCTTAGATAATGATATATTTGACCATAAGTGTTGGGATTCATTTTATTCGTCTCATTGACCTGAATCAGAAAATATCAGTCTCAACGACGTTTGTTACAAAAAGTTATTTTTTTATACTTTGACCACAGAGATTTATAGTACATTTTTAATGGCCGACATGATAAAACATACATTATTTCACACAAACCAAATATTTCACCCTGAGTGTGGCCATTGGTTTAACTCGCTTCTTCGTACAGAATCAGAAAATATCAGTCTCAACGACGTTTGTTACAAAAAGTTATTTTTTTATACTTTGACCACAGAGATTTATAGTACATTTTTAATGGCCGACATGATAAAACATACATTATTTCACACAAACCAAATATTTCACCCTGAGTGTGGCCATTGGTTTAACTCGCCTCTTCGTACAGAATCAGAAAATATCAAGTTTTATTAGATCTGTTACAAAAACTACTTTTGTTATATGTAGCTGTATAACTTACATTGAGGAGATTTGATGACAAGATGTCTGTTATTTACAGAGAAATCGTTTATTATGGATTTATATCATTCTAGAGAAACACACCATTACATTACGCTTCAAGGGGAGGCTTCGTAGACGTGGCATCACTACTGATATCAAAGGGGGCTGACATACACAGCCAGGATGACGAGGTATGTATTGCTCAGTGGAAGGTCGTGTTTTACTTCATTTTTGTACTGAATCATAAAATATCAATGTACATCTTGTTATGGCCGACATGTTACAAGATTCATTGATTAATTTCAGATAATGATATATTTGACCATAAGTGTTGGGATTCATTTTATTCGTCTCATTGAACTGAATCAGAAAATATCAGTCTCAACGACGTCTGTTACAAAAAGTTATTTTTTTATACTTTGACCACAGAGATTTATAATACATTTTTAATGGCCGACATGATAAAACATACATTATTTCACACAACCCAAATATTTCACCCTGAGTGTGGCCATTTGTTTAACTCGCCTCTTCGTACAGAATCAGAAAATATCAGTCTCAACGATGTTTGTTACAAAAAGTTATTTTTTTATACTTTGACCACAGAGATTTATAATACATTTTTAATGGCCGACATGATGAAACATACATTATTTCACACAAACCAAATATTTGACCGTAAGTGTGGCCATTTGTTTAACTTGCCTCTTCGTACAGAATCAGAAAATATCAAGATTAATTAGATCTGTTACAAAAACTACTTTTGTTATATGTAGCTGTATAACTGACATTGAGGAGATTTGATGACAAGATGTCTGTTATTTACAGAGAAATCGTTTATTATGGATTTATATCATTCTAGAGATACACACCATTACATTACGCTGCAAAGGGAGGCTTCGTAGACGTGGCAGAACTACTGATATCAAAGGGGGCTGACATACACCGCCAGGATAAGATGGTATGTATTCCTCAGTGGAAGGTCGTGTTTTACTTCATTTTTGTACTGAATCAGAAAATATCAATGTACATCTTGTTATGGCCGACATGTTACAAGATTCATTGATTAATTTCAGATAATGATATATTTGACCACAAGAGTTGGGATTCATTTTATTCGTCTCATTGACCTGAATCAGAAAATATCTGTCTCAACGACGTTTGTTACAAAATGTTATTTTTTTATACTTTGACCACAGAGATTCATAGTACATTTTTAATGGCCGACATGATAAAGCATACATTATTTCACACAAACCAAATATTTCACCCTGAGTGTGGCCATTTGTTTAACTCGCCTCTTCGTACAGAATCAGAAAATATCAGTCTCAACGACGTTTGTTACAAAAAGTTATTTTTTATACTTTGGCCACAGAGATTTATAGCACATTTTTAATGGCCGACATGATAAAACATACATTATTTCACACAAACCAAATATTTCACCCTGAGTGTGGCCTTTTATTAAACTCGCCTCTTTGTACAGAATCAGAAAATATCAAGTTTTATTAGATTCGTTACAAAAACTACTTTTGTTATATGTAGCTGTATAACTGACATTGAGGAGATTTGATGACAAGATGTCTGTTATTTACAGAGAAATCGTTTATTATGGATTTATATCATTCTAGAAAGAAACACCATTACATTACGCTTCAAGGGGAGGCTTGGTAGACATGGCATCACTGCTGATATTAAATGGGGCTGACATACACAGCCAGGATAAGTGGGTATGTATTCCTCAGTGGAAGGTCGTGTTTTACTTCATTTTTGTACTGAATCAGAAAATATCAATGTACATCTTGTTATGGCCGACATGTTACAAGATTCATTGATTAATCTTAGATAATTATATATTTGACCACAAGAGTTGGGATTCATTTTATTCGTCTCATTGAACTGAATCAGAAAATATCAGTCTTAACAACGTTTGTTACAAAAAGTTATTTTTTTATACTTTGACCACAGAGATTTATAGTACATTTTTAATGGCCGACATGATAAAACATACATTATTTCACACAACCCAAATATTTCACCCTGAGTGTGGCCATTTGTTTAACTCGCCTCTTCGTACAGAGTCTCAACGACGTTTGTTACAAAAAGTTATTTTTTTATACTTTGACCACAGAGATTTATAGTACATTTTTAATGGCCGACATGATAAAACATACATTATTTCACACAAACCAAATATTTTACCCTAAGTGTGGCCATTTGTTTAACTCGCCTCTTCGTACAGAATCAGAAAATATCAAGTTTTATTAGATCTGTTACAAAAAACTACTTTTGTTATATGTAGCTGTATAACTTACATTGAGGAGATTTGATGACAAGATGTCTGTTATTTACAGAGAAATCGTTTTAATTATGGATTAATGTTGATGTTTACCAGACGTCATTGTAATAAAATGAGTTATTTTGTAAGCTTTATATTATTTCTATTTATATTATTTCTAGCCATCACTTGGTTTACATTGGTAGATATAATTATGCATGTTTCAAATGATTTGTTTTCTTACAGGGATGGACTGCACTGAATATGGCAAAAGGAAAAGCAGAGATATTACTACAGGTATTTTTATCCTTTAACACAAACTCAAAAAATGAAGGATTGTAGTGTACACGTAAAAACCATTTTATGCAAACCAAATGATAGATGACATCAGCTGGGGAGTCTGTGTAAGGGTAATACCGAGTGTACTGTACACGTAAACCAAACACCTAGGTGACATTAGGTATGAAGTGTAGTCTGTGAATGAGTTATACCAAGTTTACTGTGCAGGTAAACCAAACACCTCAGTGTCATCAGGTATGAAGTGTAGTCTGTGTAAGAGTTATACCAAGTGTACTGTGCACATAAATCAAACACCTCGGAGACATCAGTTATGAAGTGTAGTCTGTGTAAGAGTTATACCAAGTGTACTGTGCACATAAACCAAACACCTCGGAGACATCAGTTATGAAGTGTAGTCTGTGTAAGAGTTATACCAAGTGTACTGTCCACGTAAAACACACACCTCAGTGACATCAGTGTATCAAATGTAGTCTGTGTAAGAGTTATGTAAACCAAGCAATATTACTAATTATAATGTAAACATCAGTACTAAGTACAATATAAACTTCAGAACTAAGTATAATGTAAAAACCAGTTCGAAGTATAATGTAAACGTCAGTATTCAGGATAATGTAAACACCAGTTCTAGGTATAATGTAAACACCTGTACTAAGTATAATGTAAACACCATTACTAAGTATAATGTAAACACCAGTACTGAGTATAATGTAAACACCTGTACTGAGTATAATGCAAACACCATTACTGAGTATAATTTAAACACCAGTACTAAGTATAATGTAAACACCTGTACTGAGTATAATGTAAACACCAGTATTGAGTATAATGTAAACACCAGTATTGAGTATAATGTAGACACCTGTACTAAGTATAATGTAAACACCAGTACTAAGTATAATGTAAACACCTGTACTGAGTATAATGTAAACACCAGTATTGAGTATAATGTAAACACCTGTACTGAGTATAATGCAAACACCAGTACTAAGTATAATGTAAACACCTGTACTGAGTATAATGTAAACACCAGTACTAAGTATAATGTAAACACCAGTACTAAGTATAATGTTAACACCAGTACTAAGTATAATGTAGACACCTGTACTAAGTTAAATGTAAACACCTGTACTGAGTATAATGTAAACACCTGTATTAAGTATAATGTAAACACCAGTACTAAGTATAATGTAAACACCTGTACTGAGTATAATGTAAACAATAGTACTCAGTATAATGTAAACACCAGTACTAAGTATAATGTAAACACCAGGACTAAGTACGCCATGATATAGCTGAACAATTGCTGAAATTGGCGTTAAACATCATCAAACAAACAAACAAACATATGTATAATGTAAACACTTGTACTGAGTATAATGTAAACACCTGTACTAAGTATAATGTAAACCCCAGTACTGAGTAAAATGTAAACCCCAGTATTGAGTATAATGTAAACACCTGTACAAAGTATAATGTAAACACCAGTGCTAAGTATAATGTAAATGAATGTACTGAGTATAATGTAAACACCTGTACTAAGTAAATGTAAACACCCGTACTAAGTATAACGTCAACACCTGTACTAAGTATAATATAAACACCTGTACTAAGTATAATGTAAACATCTGTACTGAGTATAATGTAAACACTAGTACTGAGTATAATGTAAACACCTGTACTAGGTATGATGTTAACACCAGTACTAAATATAATGTAAACACCTGTACTAAGTATAATGTAAACACCAGTACTAAGTATAATGTAAACACCAGTACAAAGTATAATGTACACACCAGTACTAAGTATAATGTAAACACCAGTACAAAGTATAATGTAAACACTAGTACTAAGTATAATGTAAACACCAGTACAAAGTATAATGTAAACACTAGTACTAAGTATAATGTAAACACCAGTACTAAGTATAATGTAAACACCAGTACTAAGTATAATGTAAACAATAGTACTAAGTATAATGTAAACACCAATACTAAGTATAATGTAAACACCTGTACTAAGAATAATGTAAAAACCAATACTAAGTATAATGTAAACACCTGTACTAAGTATAATGTAAACACCTGTACTAAGAATAATGTAAAAACCAATACTAAGTATAATGTAAACACCTGTACTGAGTATAATGTAAACACCTGTTCTAAGTATAGTGTGAACACCAATACCAAGTATAATGTAAACACCTGTTCTAAGTATAATACAAACACCTGTACTAAGTTACATGTTAACACCAATACTGAGTATAATGTAAATACCTGTACTTAGTAAATGTAAACACCTGTTCTAAGTATAATGTAAACAGTGTACTTAGTATGATGTAAACCCCAGCATTTAGTATAATGTAAACACCAGTACTAAGTATAATGTGAACACCTGTACTAAGTATAATGTAAACAACAATATTAAGTATAATGTAAACACCAGTACTAAGTATAATGTGAACACCTTTACTAAGTGTAATGTAAACACCAGTTCTAAAAATAATGTAAACACCTGTATTAAGTATAATGTAAACCACAGTACTAAGTATAATGTAAACACCAGTACTAAGTATAATGTCAATATCAGTACTAAGTATAATGTAAACACCTGTACTAAGTATAATGTCAATATCAGTACTAAGTATAATGTAAACACCAGTACTAAGTATAATGTCAATATCAGTACTAAGTATAATGTAAACACCTGTACTAAGTATAATGTCAATATCAGTACTAAGTATAATGTAAACACCTGTACTAAGTATAATGTCAATATCAGTACTAAGTATAATGTAAACACCAGTACTAAGTATAATGTCAATATCAGTACTAAGTATAATGTAAACACCAGTACTAAGTATAATGTCAATATCAGTACTAAGTATAATGTAAACACAAGTACTGAGTATAACACCAGTGCTAAGTAATATATACAGAGTACATTCTGAGAATATTGTTAAGACTGTACTATGTAAATAACTGTATTTAAAATAATACTTGATTACTGTAGTTTTTTTTCTTTAGTTAGTTGAGAGTGGTGTTAATGTCAGCCATGCTTTAGAAGCTGCTAAACATTGTGACAGCTTGACAGAGGCACAAGAGTTCATACAGTCTCCACCCCTTGCTGCTGCCACTGTGCCCATTAATGTAAGTGTTATAATAATACTTCCAAATGTAGAGTAAGCCTATTGTATTGTTTGCTCATGTCAGAGCAGTCTCTGAAATCTATCATGCTTTCTTAATAATTCTATGAGCCTTAAGAGTTTCGAACACACATTTTTCATGATCACTAATATATTGTAAAGCATGAGATGCTGACAGTTCCTGAGCACAGAGTTTTGTGTACTCATTGTTGTTTTTCATGTGCATATCTGATTATAATGAAGTTGGGCCACTGGCATCACGTGGGTAGGAAGGCATACTTGTTGTGAAATTAACTCCTTAACAGTTAACTCGTAAGCTATACAGAAAGATTGAACACATATTGCAGTTGTATACCTGTTACTATTTAATATTTTAATAATTATCTTCTTGTGGTCACCAAATTATACGGAAGACAGTAGAAGACAATTTTGTTTTTTTCGTTGGTAGCCTGAGCCACGAATTTAAAGATCCATCAAAAATAGTTCTTTGAGATGTATTTCTGACCCTTTTTACCCGTTCTTGTTGTTACAAGCATTAAAAGATCAAATGAAATGTAATTCCCCCTCCCCCCTGATATATAAAAAGTATATGTAATTTGCACCAGCCGAGAAAATCTCAAACCCAAGGCAAAGATATCTTGTCCATCCAGAGGCTCTGCCGACAAACATATATCTCTGTCTGAGGGTTCGTGAATTTCTTGAATCGGCTTTCCACCAGTGATTTGATACTTTTGCGCACCAGACCCATGTATTTTTTGGACATTTCTTTAGTATTCTTGAAAGTCATTTAAGTATATGTAACTTGACGTCACAATAAGCTTTCTCATCTTTTGTACATACAATTTTTATGAGCTACGAGTAAATTAAACACCCAGGCAAATAATACTTCGAAAATTGGTATCCGACGAATAAAAGTGAAACCTTGGTGAGAAAAGAAAATCTAAGACATCCAAGTGAAAAGATTTCTGGTCTCCAATGATGTTCTGGGCACAAACAGAAATCTTCCACACGGATGTCTGTAATTTTTCCCACTTGTTCTACCACCGGCATTTAATTATATTACTCACTAATTCTTAAAAAAATATCAGGTGCTGTTCTATTGGAAGATGTCAACAAATAGAGTTATCTACCCTGAAAGTGATCTCTAGTGTGTTTGTATTGCTATCATATTGTGGCGTAAATTTAATCATGGAGGCGCACATATGTTGTTTTCAGTTTAGTATTTAAAGGGGCCTAGGCAACCAACACAATTAAGTAAATATTTTATGATTTTTATTGCTGAACCAACTCAACCAACATTTGATGTCAGAATACATTTTTAAAGGAAACAGAGTGTGCAATTCCTATCTCACCCGTGGGATAAGACAAAATATCTCAATGGCTAAAATATTTGAATTTTTAGCAAAATTTCATTAGTGAGAAATAATTGTGTTTTTGAAGGAAATATTCTCCTGGTAATAAAAGCACCCTGTGCATTGTTCATTTTCTACATAATACCACTTAATAATAGATTATGTCCTTACACACTTATCACACCAGATCTCTGAAGCTCCACAGAAAGATTTTTTTGTTTTCGTACAGTTTTGACACATACTGCACACATTTGTTAAATATTTTCCGTATACATTTTTGGTAAATATGATTCCTCTGTCTAGAACTAATGGGACTTTGTTTTTTTTAATTGTCGGACTGTTACTTAGAGTTATGACTTACAAGTTTTTATACCCCCACTTAAAAGAAGATGGGGAATACTGGTTTACCCCTGTCCATATGTACATCCTTTAACTTTTAGTAAAATTAGGATTTTTTTTAAAGAGTTATGAGCTAAATTCTTGGAAAAGGAGGATTTTTGGTTTTCAGACTCAAAACTTAAAAAAAGCCTTTATCAATTTTCTTGAAATTTTGGGTTATTGTTGATATTGATAGATGTGATCATGCGTCATCAGTGCAGATATAATTATGCATCCATAAATTGTATAGCTCTTGTTATTATCTTTAGACAATCATGCATTATCAGGGCACATCAGTTTTTTTTTTCTTTTTATAGATGTGAGTTTCCTTCATTTCTTTTTGTCTTGCCTGCGACGATAGTTGCTGGAAGCGAGACATATGTATGAGAATCTGATGGCGGCAGCGTATACTCTTTGACATCTTGCTTTATATCTTTGTAAGCCTAATCCCTAGGTCCATCAAATTTGGTCCAGTGGTAGTTTATGATGAGTACTTGCTACACTGTAACCTGTCGCCTGACCTTGACCTCAATTTCACCGTCCAGCGACTATGTGAAAGTTTTTGGGTTACGACAGTTCCTCTGTAACCATGCATGGTAGGATGACAATATTTGGTATATAGGTTGCTGATGAAAAGTACATGACTGTCTGGTAGGTGTCACTTGACCTTGACTACAATTTCACCTTTCAGGGACTGTGTTAAAGTTTTTGGGTTACGGCAGGTACTCTGTAACCACGCATGGTAGGGTGACAATATTTGGTATATAGGTTGCTGATGAATAGTACATGACTGTCTGGTAGGTGTCACCTGACCTTGAGCTCAATTTCACAGTCCAGCGACTACGTTAAAGTTTTTGGGTTACAGCAGTTCCTCAGTAACTACCATCATGACCATGGCAGGATGACAATATTTGGTATATAGGTTGCTGATGAATAGTACATGACTGTCTAAAAGGTGTCACCTGACCTTTACCTGAATTTAACAGTCCAGCGGCTACATTAAAGTTTTTGGGTTACGGCAGTTCCTGTCTAACCACGCATGGCGGGATGACAATATTTGGTATATTAATTGATAGAGCAACAGGTCACCAAACGTCAACCTAAAAGGACAAATACTAGACCTTAAACTATTGAGTAATTAGAACAGTAAGAAAACATTATGTGGAATGTAGAATGGCGGAACAAGTACTTTAACAACCTACATAGTGTAAGGCACCAACAAAAACCAACAATGTTGTTATTGGCAGTGCAAGTCAGACTATCAAGTGTGAACCCCCAACCTTCTGTAAGAAAACTGTCATCCCTTGTCAGCTAGTTTAAAGTTGGATTGAAGCACATTTTGCATTCACTTGGAATCCAACTTATAACCTTCATGGTTCCATTGACTAAGCAACCTTTTTTAGCAAAAAACGAATTCACGAAAAAACTGCTGAGTTAATTTGTGTTTTAAATGTAATGCATGCAAAATTATTCTCAACAATATGGTTAGAAAAAGGTCAAGTAATATGTGAGTCTGTTGTCACAATGTTTCCAATTTAATTAAAATTAAATCTTTCACTTGCTCCCCTTTATTGTTATTGGTCTCAGAGTTGTACACGCAGCGACCATTTTAAAAAATGGGGGAGCAAGTGAAAGATTTAATTTTAATTAGATTGCAATGCTTCAGATCTATTGGTACAAGCTTTAGAAACAGCATTTGTTCAGATCATTACATAAATAACAATTTGTAACAAGTACACAAAGTAATGAAAGAATGGAATGGAAAAGTTTTGTTGTTGACCTACTGGTACAAATATCTGTGATAAATGTGGTGTGGTCTTGGCTTAAGTACACAAAAATTGCATCATGGGTTGTATTTATTATTGTAGATGCCTCCTGATGGTGGTGTCCAACAGCCTGACCAAGGTAAGTGGTATCATAGTTGTGGGTAAAATACCATTTATACAAGACAACTTCTAACTAATGCTTGTTGGTTCAATAGGTTAACACCACAATAGGAAAACTGGCAATCTGTGACCATTAATGTGTGAGTCGAGCACAACCTACCCACAGTAAGGCTCAACAGTGTATTTTTTAGAATAACCCATGTCAAGTAATGCATCGCATAATTTCTGTAGTTGGTGTTTGTGTTTATTACAACAAGGGGCAGTAATTCAAGATAAAAAAACAAAACAAAAACAAGATTGAAGTTGTTGATCTTTGTATTTATTGTTGTAAGTGCCATATAAAATTATGCTTACATGTGATAATTACAACAAAGTGCAGAAATAAAAGTTCACTATAAAGTGTATACACAATGGCTGCTTGAATGGTTAATTAAATGCCAGTGAACAGTATTTTAGCTATATTCTGGCAAAAACAAACAACGCCATACTGGCAAATAGCATGGAGCAAAGGGAGACAATTTTACTCACAATGGAAGTATTAAATTGGGATTGTTGTAACAGTCTTCTTTCTCTTTTGTAATAATCAGTTGTCCTAAATATGGGATGTGTGTCACGGTCTTCAGACACATCACTGAGGATGTTGTCTAGTCATACATGTATAATAACTCTACCAATACCCCCTGATTCCACCTACAAATAAAATCGGCATTCAGGAGGAAAGACAAATGTTTTTTTCACTTTATGCAGGACAAACTATCCTTATTAAGTACCAACTTCTGCATATTGCGTTCGCTTATTTCTGTTGTTGATAGTATTTGCCACACAGATATGTTTATTCCAAACTCGGTTCATGCGTAAGACTGGTCTATCTTTATTGTTCATTGTCATATAAAGATGTATGGGTGTAATGTATGGGCATATATGTCATAATATATAATATATATGTGTGTATATTTACAGAAGTTTAATGAAATATTTCTTTTTGTTTCGTTTTAGATATTATGTTGCCAGGAATAGTTAATGCTAAGGAGTTTAGATCACTTCTTAAGCTAGGCACATATGAGTCGTTTGGAAATCGTATTTACCTTGCTGGTGCTTGTTCTGTTGGTAAATCTACATTGGCTTGTCTTCTCATAGGCGATGAAATTCCACTGGAATGGAAGTCTACTGATGGTTTAAAAATATTCTTTGGCAGAAATGGAATTCACCTGGAAGAAAGAAAAATGGTTCCACTAGATAAAGGTGAGTTTAGTCTCTTATAAATATTGCTGTTTTCTAACTGGGAGGAATTTAATCTTGTGTGAAGAATTTAGTGACAGCCATTACAAAGGCAGCACATTGTGATTGTCCTTTAATTCCAGTATATATGCTGATTTGACTGCTAACATGGTTGATTGGTTAGTTGTGGTATGACACTTCCAGCCGCACATTGTGATTGTCCTTTTATTCCAGTATATATGCTGATTTGACTGTTAACATGGTGGATTGTGTTATGACACTTTCAGCAATTTATCAGCTGCATTGTGGTGTCCAATTTGTATATGCCCATATATGACGGATGTATTATGGTATACAAATGCTTGTCCGTCCATCTGTCCATCTATGATGGATGTATTATGGTATATAAATGTTTGTCCGTCCATCTGTCCATCTATGATGGATGTATTATGGTATATAAATGTTTGTCCGTCCATCTGTCCATATATGACAGATGTATTATGGTATACAAATGTTCGTCCGTCCATCTGTCCATCTATGACAGATGTATTATGGTATATAAATGTTTGTCCGTCCATCTGTCCATATATGACAGATGTATTATGGTATACAAATGTTCGTCCGTCCATCTGTCCATCTATGATGGATGTATTATGGTATACAAATTTCTGTCCGTCCATCTGTCCATCTATGATGGATGTATTATGGTATATAAATGTTTGTCCGTCCATCTGTCCATCTATGACTGATGTATTATGGTATACAAATGTACGTCTATCCATCTGTCCATCTATGATGGATATATTATGTCCATCCGTCACGTCTGTATACTTTTTGTAAAAATTCTAAATAAAGATAATAACAAAATACCAAACACAGAGGAAACTGTTAAAAAAGACAATCCACAAGTCAGGAAAACCATCAATTTAGCATAATAAAGTTATTGGAAGGATATTTTAGCTTTTAAATTATAACCTAAACTTAAAAAATACTTTCAACAATTATCTGGAAAGTTTGGATAATTGTTTATTTTGATGAATGCCAGCTTCCTGTTGGTTTTTGGTAAACTTCTGATTTATCATTATAGAGTTATGGAACTTTGTTCGTGAAAAAAGGGGTGATTTATTGTTTTCAGACTATAACTCAAAAACTCTGACATCCATTTACTTGAAAGTTTAGGGTATTGTTTATCTTAATAGATGTGAGCTTTCTTTTGTTGTGACCACAGGTTGAGTACTCCGGCTTCCTCCCCACATAAAAACTGGATGCCACGATATAGCTGAAAAATTGCTGAAAGTGGTGTTAAGGATGTTCTCCGGTCAGGAGCCAAAATTTTGAAGTATTTAACTTTTTTTCTAACCTTAATTTTTGCAATGGTTTGATCCCAAAAAATCAATATATGAAGAAAAATTCATAGGTTGCTGTGCATTTTTCTTTGCTACAGATATTTGAAGATGACCAATTTTGACGATTTTGCTCATTTTTAGCCATTTTTGCTCAAATTTTGACCATTTTCAGGGAAAAAATTCAACTTAGAGTATTAAACTTTTTCGCATACTTTCTGAAAAGTTATATCTAGTAAGAATGAATATATTAAAGTACAAAAAATCATATGTACGTGTGGATATAAGAAAGTTTAGACCGATTTTCATGCATTTTATGGGCATTTTTGGTCATTCCCAAATTCAATGTTTTCAGAAGCAAAAATGAATAACTAGTGAATATTTTTTTTCAAGAGATGACTTTTTCTACCCCCACCCCTAATTACGGAAAATCTAACATGAATCCACCAGCAATTTAGGGGATATATTTTAAAATGGCAATAACTCCGAAACTACTTAATACAAATTCATAGTTTTTTGACACAATTTTATGGTATACATATATTTTATAAATTCATTGCCATTGTACATAAATTTTGAATTATTTTAAAGTTATTCCCAAACCAGATTTCAACGAGACAGAAACATGACCAGAATACATCCTTAAAACACCAGTCAAACAAACAAAAAATCTTTTGTTGTGGTAAAATTTAAATTTTTCCTTATAGACGTTATGGACTCTGTAAAAAGGGGGGTAGTTTTCAGGCTCAAACTAAAATGAAGCTTTCATAACATAATGTTAGTACATTATGTATAATCAGTGCAGATAGACTTGTCCATTCATGAAGTGTCAAGCTCTTGTCCTAGATTTCAGACTGGTGTATCATTTGCACATGGCACAGCTGTTTATTATTGGTAATACCTGGTGAAAACTTTGTCCCTGGGGGGGTGCTATCAATTCTTGTCAAGTAAGATTGGAGTCGAGCAGAACCTGTGAAACCTAAACCCTTAACCTCAGTGTTCACAAGCATGTGATAAATAGTAGATAAATGACTACCATAACCCCTAAAGCCACAGAAGCTTTTTGTTACATGGACATTTTTACATGGTCACAGTGGTAATTATCACTTTTTGATTAAATATGTGGCAAATATTACCTTCAAAGTTTCTTTGTTTATTTGATGTGGAATCCAAGATTGCTGACTTTGTAGGAATTAATTTAACGTAGAAACTTAGGAAATGGCTTATTATCTGACATCATTAAACCAAGCAGCAATATTGGTTTTATTATAAACAGTTTACAGGACAGTTTAGCCCCAGATCAATATTGGTTTTATTATAAACAGTTTACAGGACAGTTTAGCACCAGATCAATATTGGTTTTATTATAAACAGTTTACAGGACAGTTTAGCACCAGAGCAATACCATGTGTATTGCCTTGTAAGTCAGGTGAACGATGCAGGCTCTTATTGGCTGTTTTTTAAATTAAAGTTTGGTCTAATTAGTTTCTTTACTCTAATCTTTTTTTAAATGGGGCTTAAATTTGTTTTGTAATATTAGTACTAACTACCCTCACATCGAAAAAGAGGGTACACTGTTTTATCCTTGTGCGTTTGTCTCTTTGTCCGTCTATAACAAAAATTTCTGTCGATGTTTTCTAAGCAACTACTAGTATAGGATGAAGCCTGATTTTTTGCATATTGCTGTATCCATGTTTATCCTATGGTCACATCTGGTGTATAGAGATTTTATGCTCCTTGGTCACCTACTTTCTGTTTACCGAATACTTTTTGTGAAAGAGGGGCGGGGTATCACTATTCATATTTCATAATAAACTGTAACAACGTTACTAAAAAATATGAGGTAAAAGATGCTCTCTCATATGTTTTCTTATTTAAATGTGTTCTGTCAACACTGAAGTTGCAGGTCCAAGTCTCAGCGTGGGCAGGGTGTACTTGACTCTAATCTTATTTAGCAAGAATATCCAGTTTTTGTCTCACATGCCATATATATACAGTACTTGAGATTGAAAAGGCAACACTTTTATCAATCAGTCAGATCAGTAAAATCGTTCCCAATCCGTCCATCCGTCAAGTGACGGATTTGGAAAGATTTGACTGATCTGACGGATTGATTTGGACTGATCGCTCCAATCCGTCCATTCAACTTCCGGTTAGTAAAATTAATATTTCGAAATGTGAAAATTCGTTTCACTTGCAAATATTAGAAGTATAAAAATGTCAACTGTTATGTCCTCATTGATGGATCGTTTTACCTAATAATAAGGCTAAAACTGGTCTAAAGTTATTAATAAAAAATGGAAATTACCCCAATCTATTACTAATGCATCTGTGACGAAATATAAACATAGTGTAATTTTATTAACAAAATAATTAAAACAAACTAAATTTAAGAAAGTACACACACAATGACTTTAAAAAAGCATCTCGCGTGCCAAGGCGCATATCCGTATTTTGAAAGCGGAAAACGTCTAGTCTAAAGTTATAAATGATAAATGGAAATTCCCCCTACCCCTTGAAAAAAATCTATTACTAATGCATCTTTGACGGAATATAAACAATACATAGTGTCATTTTATTAAAAGAATAATTAAAAAAAGAAATGAAAAAAAATCACGCACACAATAAATTCCAAAAATATTTGACCTCGCATGCCAAGGCGTACATCTCGTATTTGTCTTCGAAAAGTTTTAAAGCGGAAAAAGCGAGAAACACGAAAAACTTGAAGGCGAAATCGTAACATTTTTCACTTTGCCTTTTCGGGTTAGCATTGTATGTATGTTTGAAGTTTGTTTAACACTATTTTCAAAAATTATATTAGTTTATATAATATGACGTCGAGTGTTTATTGGGAAGAGCTGGAGTACCCAACGAAACAGCAAACCTTTGATAGGAAAACTGGTGCTCTTTGCAAATTTATAGGGATGAGTCGAGCACACCATGTCGCTGTAATGATCGAACAGACAACTTGGTGATCAATAATAGGTTACTGCTACCTTAACCACCGAGGTCGAGGTTTTTTTTATTGTAAACGCTTAAAAAGATCAATTGTCGTGGTTTTATCAGTTTTTTTTCTTTGCCACAGTTCCTATGAATTACGGTGTATAATACTGAATAAGATTCACGACAAAAGCGAAAACGTCTATTTATATATTTTATTAACTACCCCTTAGTGTCACATGAATGTACATGAATGTACACAGAATTAAATAAAGAATAAACTTATGTGCCACAATTCCTAAGAATTCCGCTGTATAATACTGAATAAGATTCACAACAAAAGCGAAAACATCTATTTATATATTTTAATCACTATATATCTCATTGTGTCACATGAATTTACAGAGAATTAAATCTCAAATAAAGAATAAACTACTGTGCCACAATTCCTAAGAATTCCGGTGTATAATACTGAATAAGATTTAAGACAAAAGCGAAAATATTTATATATTTTATTCACTTACTCATTGTGTCATTTAGCCGTCGCAATTTGTTTCTTTTACGATGTCTGTTAAAGTCATTCCAAGTTAATGATATATAAGGTATAAATGGTTTCCTTTAAATTCGGATAAGTACTTGAAATTAGTTATTAGGTGTAACAGAGCTGCCCAGCGCGTCCTCAGCTGGCGGACATGGGATGTCCTCTCGTTTTTGTTAAGGGGGGGGGGGGGGGTGGTTCAGGTCATATTAAAATTGCCGCGAACCATAGTGACATGTTTAGAGAGTGTCACACTCCTTGCACGAAAAACAAGTAAATCTTACGCCCCAACCCTTACCCCATATTTTTTAAGTGGAATTCAAAATTGCCCTTTTGTCCATCTTTCTCTAATTGATTGAAGGAGCAGAGTGGTGATGTTAGTTCATCAACTACTGATCACGTGGTCTGTCAACACTGAGGTTGCGGGTTCGAATCTCACTGCAGGCAGGGTGCACTCGACTTATTTGAAAGGGAGCCAGTTTTCCTACTGGAGGTAGGGGGTTTTATCCGGGTATTCCGGCTTCCTCCTCAAATAAAAACTGGACGCCATAATATAGCTGACAAATTGATGAAAGTGGATTAAACAATATTTAAACAAGCAAAAAAAATCTAATTGATTTATATTAAACTTATTCTCGTCATGAATAAAGCTGAAATACTCTCGCGGAACGAAAAGCAAACAATCAATCAATACAATAAGTTATTGTTTAAATCAATGACACTCTTTAAAGGGCAAGTTTTGAAAAGGTTTCATCGATATGACACTGTAATGACAATGTTTAGACCTAAAGAATTGATGACGTTTTGTTACAAAAAATACTATTTCGTACTGAAACACGTGTCTATCTGTAACAACATTTTACGCTTAACTTCAGTATTCGCAGACGATTCTCCCCGGCGTTATTGGGGCCTAGGTGGCTGATTGGTTAGTCATCTACTAGTTATCACATGCCTGTCAACAGGTTGAGGATTTTCAAACGACTGCAGATAGGGTGCGCCCGACTCCACTTTTATTGACAAATGACTGTGGATTTTAACCTGTACTCCGGCTTCCTCCCACCCCACCCCCAATAAAATATTGACGCCATTAAACAAATGGAACAATCCAGCGTAATTGTATGTATACTTTTTTAAACAACTTTTCTTGCCTGTCCAATAAAACTTGCGACAGGAATCGCTGTATATTTTACAATACAACTTTTTGTTTAGTAAACAATGCGTTTTGATTGACAATGATTGTTTAACAGTTCAACAATTGTTATACACAATAGAATTATAATTGTATTTAAAATGTTGTAGACTAAATAAAAACACGCAGGCATACATTTAAGTAACTAATAATGATGTCAAAAAAACCACGTTCTTTCCTAAATGTGAAATAAATCCGTTACTGATTGGGGGAGTCGGGTCGGCTTAATATATGACAAAAAATATAAATGTAACAGGGCACAAAAAGTAAAACAGGCCGAAATCACGAGTCGCGGGAATAAAAAAAAAGAATCAATAATGGATTACAAAAAAAAACCATTTACCTGGTCGCTACTGATGTGCCTTAAATAGAAGTTTTTTGAAGGTGTACAGGACTCGGTTCGCAGATATGTCCTGCTTTAAAGAAATTTGCTAAATTATATAATATAAAGAATTTTTTTTCTTTAAATATGTTAATTTATTCATTTAGAACGAGACATTGCATTAACGCATGTTTTTATTTTATTATAAAATGGTATAATAAATGCATATATTATATACAAATGACGCAGAATCCGTTTTATCTTTAAATTATTAACTTATACGAATCCGTCAATAAACTAACCGATTTATGCATATAATTAAATGACGGATTCTGGATCGCACTGATTGGACTGATCGCTCTGATCGCTGACGGTTACGAAGGTAATGACGGATTCATAATTTTGGACGGATGTAGTCATCATCAATCAGTCAGCGATCCGTCAGCGTTCCAAAATCCGTCAGCAATCAGTTATCAATCAGTCAAAGTGTTGCGTTTACGAGTGCAAGTACTGTATATGGGAATCCGGCGGTGTCAACACTTGACATCTTGATCCATATCTTTGCAAGCCTAAGCCCTAAGTTCTTCAAATTTATTCCAGTCGTAGCTTATGATGAGTACTTGCCAGTCTGTCCCCTGTCACCTGACCTTGACCTCAATTTCACAGTCCAGCGGCTGTGACTATGTTAGAGTTTTTGGTATTAGGGCAGTCCTGGGTCACCTGACAAAGATCTCAATTTCATGGTCCAGCGACTACGTTAAAGTTGTTTGTATTAGGGCAGTTCCTCGTTAATCAAGCATGATAGGATGGCAATATTTGGTATACAGGTTGCTGCTGAAGGGTACTTGACTGTCTGGCAGGTGTCACTTGACCTTGACCTCAATTTCATGGTCCAGTGTCTGCGTTTAAGTTTTTGGATCACGTGCGTTTCTTAGTAACCTTGCATTGTATATTTTAAATGATAACAATTTAATACTATGTATGTAATGCGTATGAAGTAATTTTGTTTGTGACTGATGCGGAATGCAGGCGAGACATTTTTCTGTGTCCACGCTTGTTGAACTTTAGGTCAGGGGTTTTCTCTGGGTACTCCGGCTTACTACTACAATAAAATCTTGATGCCACAATATAGCTGAAAAATTGCACTAACTGATGTTTAGCATCAGTCAAACAAACATTCAAAACAAAGAATTTGATTTTAAAGCATCAGTCATGATTTGTGTCAGGAATTACTTATAACTGGAAGTTTCTTAGTCAAAATGATATTTTGATACCTATGTTTACACGAGAATATTAACACAAATTATGTGTTTCATTTTAATGACTTTTTCTTCGCAGTATTCTGTACATTTTATTATATGAGAAATGATTATGTAGTTTAAACTACATTTGTTATTTTTCAGATAAAGGGAACCAGAATATCCTCTCCAATGTATTACGTGGTCAGCCAGGCATTGATAAAAGACAGCATGACATGGAGACTGTCAAGCCAGAAGGTTTTTCTATGGCCAAATCAGCTCATAATAGTAACTACCAACAGCAAGCCAAATCTGTGAGTACCAGTATGGAAAGTACACAAAGTGAGCCTCCAGCACCACAGTCTAATATTCATGAGAAACAGCAAATTGTAAAAGAACAGATAAAGCAGCAAGAGGGGAAATCAATGCATAAGTTGCATGTTCTTGGATTTCCCTCAATTCATGAAGATATAAAGAAAGAGTTAAAGAGAGGAGTATACAGAATAAAAATAGCCCCATCAGATCTGGTGGACTTTGGGGGCCAACGGTCATACGATATGACACACCAGATATTCATACAGGGAAAAGGGACGTTCACTCTGTTGTTTGATGGAAGAAAAGGACTTCATGATCCACTGCCAGAATATCCTCAAGGGAATGTTACAACACAGTGTAAGTAAGATTTATTGGACGCTGTCTACTGTTTCATAGGTGTCACAGGACCTCAACCTCAAATGGACAGTTCAGTGGCTATGTTAAGATTATTTTTTAGTAAAGTAGTTCCTCTGTAACCTTCATGGTAGAATTACATTAGTACAGTCTATGTGTTACTCATCAGCAAGACATGACAATATGGTAGGTATAACTTGACCTTGACCTTTCTATCAGTACATAAATATTTTCAATCCGTTTGTCGTCACATCGTGATAAAACTTGGAACTCAGTTACATGAAGAGATCTCTTTACTGACTGGCAAAAGGCTGTATGCTGTGTCAAATATTTCTAGCTTGATTGCAAAAATAGCCAAAAAAGCAACAAAAAAAAACAAATAAAAAAAACAAAAAACTATAAGTCATGAAAGGGGAGTAATTGTTCCATGGCATCGACAATCAGTCAGGTTGACTTAGTTGTTGATCTATATAATCCAAATAAAATTCAATCAGGAAGGCCAATAAAACAGTATGCCAGCATAGCGATGTTTACTTACAAACAGTATGCCAGCATAGTAATGTTTACTTACAAACAGTATGCCAGCATCGTGATATTTGCTTACAAACAGCATGCCAGCATAGTGATGTTTACATACAAACAGTATGCCATCATAGTGATGTTTAATTACAAACAGTATGACAGCATAGTGATGTTTACTTACAAACAGTATGCCAGCATAGTGATGTTTACTAACAAACAGTATGCCAGCATAGTGATGTTAACATACAAACAGTATGCCAGCATAGTGATGTTTACATACATACAGTATGCCATCATAGTGATGGTTACTTACAAACAGTATGCCATCATAGTGATGTTTACTTACAAACAGTATGCCATCATAGTGATGTTTACTTACAAACAGTATGCCAACTTAGTGATGTTAACATACAAACAGTATGCCAGCATAGTGATGTTTACAAACAGTATGCCAGCATAGTGATGTTTACTTACAAACAGTATGCCAGCGTAGTGATGTTTACTTACAAACAGTATGCCAACTTAGTGATGTTAACATACAAACAGTATGCCAGCATAGTGATGTTTACAAACAGTATGCCAGCATAGTGATGTTTACAAACAGTATGCCAGCATAGTTATGTTTACATACAAACAGTATGCCAGCATAGTGATGTTTACTTACAAACAGTATGCCAGCATAGTGATGTTAACATACAAACAGTATGCCAGCATAGTGATGTTTACATACATACAGTATGCCAGCATAGTTATGTTTACGTACAAACAGTATGCCAGCATAGTGATGTTTACTTACAAACAGTATGCCATCATAATCATGGTTACTTACAAACAGTATGCCAGCATAGTGATGTTTACTTACAAACAGTATGCCATCATAGTGATGGTTACTTACAAACAGTATGTCAGCATAGTGATGTTTACTTACAAACAGTATGCCATCATTGTGATGTTTACTGACAAACAGTATGCCATCATAGTGATGGTTACTTTCAAACAGTATGCCAGCATAGTGATGTTTACTTACAAACAGTATGCAAGCATAGTGATCTTTACTTACAAACAGTATGCCAGCATAGTGATGTTTACTGACAAACAGTATGCCAGCATAGTGATGTTTACATACAAACAGTATGCCAGTATAGTGATGTTTACTTACAAACAGTAAGCCAGCATAGTGATGGTTACTTACAAACAGTATGCCATCATAGTGATGTTTACTAACAAACAGTATGTCAGCATAGTGATAGGTACTTACAAACAGTATGCCAGTATTGTGATGTTTACATACAAACAGTATGTCAGCATAGTGATGTTTACTTACAAACAGTATGTCAGCATAGTGATGGTTACTTACAAACAGTACGCCATCATAGTGGTGTTTACTTACAAACAGTATGTCAGCATAGTGATGTTTACTGACAAACAGTATGCCAGCATAGTGATGTTTACTTACAAACAGCATGCCAGCATAGTTATGTTTACTTACAAACAGTATGCCAGTATAGTGATGGTTACTTACAATCAGTATGCCTGCATAGTGATGGTTACTTACAATCAGTATGCCAGCATAGTGATGTTTACTTACAAACAGTATGCCATCATAGTGATGGTTACTTACAAACAGTATGCCATCATAGTGATGTTTACTTACAAACAGTATGCCAGCATAGTGATGTTTACCGACAAACAGTATGCCAGCATAGTGATGTTTACTGACAAACAGTATGCCAGCATAGTGATGTTTACTGACAAACAGTATGCCAGCATAGTGATGGTTACTTACAAACAGTATGCCAGCATAGTGATGTTTACTGATAAACAGTATGTCATCATAGTGATGTTTACTGACAAACAGTATGCCAGCATAGTGATGTTTACTGACAAACAGTATGCCAGCATAGTGATGTTTACTTACAAACAGTATGCCAGCATAGTGATGTTTGCTGACAAACAGTATGCCAGCATAGTGATGTTTACTTAAAAACAGTATGCCAGCATAGTGATGTTTACTTACAAACAGTATGCCAGCATAGTGATCTTTACTTACAAACAGTATGCCAGCATTGTGATGTTTACTGACAAACAGTATGCCAGCATAGTGATGTTTACATACAAACAGTATGCCAGCATAGTGATGTTTACTTACAAACAGTATCCCAGCATAGTGATGGGTACTTACAAACAGTATGCCATCATATTGATGTTTACTAACAAACAGTATGTCAGCATAGTGATAGGTACTTACAAACAGTATGCCAGAATAGTGATGTTTACATACAAACAGTATGTCAGCATAGTGATGTTTACTTACAAACAGTATGTCAGCATAGTGATGGTTACTTACAAACAGTATGCCATCATAGTGATGTTTACTTACAAACAGTATGTGAGCATAGTGATGTTTACTGACAAACAGTATGCCAGCATAGTGATGTTTACTTACAAACAGTATGCCAGCATCGTTATGTTTACTTACAAACAGTATGCCAGCATAGTGATGGTTACTTACAATCAGTATGCCTGCATAGTGATGGTTACTTACAATCAGTATGCCAGTATAGTGATGGTTACTTACAATCAGTATGCCTGCATAGTGATGGTTACTTACAATCAGTATGCCAGCATAGTGATGTTTACTTACAAACAGTATGCCATCATAGTGATGGTTACTTTCAAACAGTATGCCAGCATAGTGATGTTTACTTACAAACAGTATGCCAGCATAGTGATGTTTACTGACAAACAGTATGCCAGCATAGTGATGGTTACTTACAAACAGTATGCCAGCATAGTGATGTTTACTGACAAACAGTATGTCAGCATAGTGATGGTTACTTACAAACAGTATGCCAGCATAGTGATGTTTACTGACAAACAGTATGCCATCATAGTGATGTTTACTGACAAACAGTATGCCAGCATAGTGATGTTTACTTACAAACAGTACGCCAGCATAGTGATGTTTACTGACAAACAGTATGCCAGCATAGTGATGTTTACTTACAAACAGTATGCCAGCATAGTGATGTTTACTTACAAACAGTATGCCAGCATAGTGATGGTTACTTACAAACAGTATGCCAGTGTAGTGATGTTTACTTACAAACAGTATTCCAGCATAGTGATATTTACTTACAAACAGTATGCCAGCATAGTAATGTTTACTGACAAACAGTATGCCAGCATAGTGATGTTTCTTATAAAGAGTGTGCCAGCATAGTGATGTTTACTTACAAACAGTACGTCAGCATAGTGATGGTTACTGACAAACAGTATGTCAGCGTAGTGATGGTTACTGACAAACAGTATGCCAGCATAGTGATGTTTCTTATAAAGAGTGTGCCAGCATAGTGATGTTTAGTTACAAACACTATGCCAGCATAGTGATGTTTACTGACAAACAGTATGCCAGCATAGTGATGTTTCTTATAAAGAGTGTGCCATCATAGTGATGTTTAGTTACAAAAAGTATGCCAGCATAGTGATGTTTACTGACAAGCAGTATGCCATCATAGTGATGTTTACATACAACAGTATTCCAGCATAGTGATATTTCTTACAAACAGTATGCCAGCATAGTGATGTTTACTTACAGACAGTATGCCAGCATAGTGATGTTTACTGACAAACAGTATGCCAGCATAGTGATGTTTACTTACAAACAGTATGCCAGCATAGTAATGTTTACTTACAAACAGTATGCCAGCATAGTGATGTTTACTGACAAACAGTATGCCAACATAATGATGGTTACTTACAAACAGTATGCCAGCATAGTGATGTTTACTGACAAACAGTATGCCAGCATAGTGATGGTTACTTACAAACAGTATGTCAGCATAGTGATGTTTACTTACAAACAATATACCATCATAGTGATGTTTACTTACAAAAAGTATGCCATCATAGTGGTGTTTACTTAAAAACAGTATGCCAGCATAGTGATGTTTACTGACAAACAGTATGCCAGCATAGTGATATTTACTGACAAACAGTATGACAGCATAGTGATGGTTACTTACAAACAGTATGCCATCATAGTGATGTTTACTTACAAACAGTATGCCATCATAGTGATGTTTACTTACAAACAGTATGCCAGCATAGTGATGTTTTACTGACAAACAGTATGCCAGCATAGTGATATTTACTGACAAACAGTATGCCATCATAGTGATGTTTACTTACAAACAGATTGCCAGCATAGTGATGTTTACTTACAAACAGTATGCCAGCATAGTGATGGTTCCTTACAAACAGTATGCTAGCATAGTGATGTTTACTGACAAACAGTATGCCATCATAGTGATGTTTACTTACAAACAGTATGACATCATAGTGATGTTTACTTACAAACAATATACCATCATAGTGATGTTTACTTACAAACAGTATGCCATAATAGTGGTGTTTACTTAAAAACAGTATGCCAGCATAGTGATGTTTACTGACAAACAGTATGCCAGCATAGTGATGGTTACTTACAAACAGTATGCCAGCATAGTGATGTTTACTGACAAACAGTATGCCATCATAGTGATGTTTACTGACAAACAGTATGCCAGCATAGTGATGTTTACTTACAAACAGTATGCCAGCATAGTGATGTTTACTTACAAACAGTATGCCAGCATAGTGATGTTTACTGACAAACAGTATGCCAGCATAGTGATGTTTACTTAAAAACAGTATGCCAGCATAGTGATGTTTACTTACAAACAGTATGCCAGCATAGTGATCTTTACTTACAAACAGTATGCCAGCATTGTGATGTTTACTGACAAACAGTATGCCAGCATAGTGATGTTTACATACAAACAGTATGCCAGCATAGTGATGTTTACTTACAAACAGTATCTCAGCATAGTGATGGGTACTTACAAACAGTATGCCATCATATTGATGTTTACTAACAAACAATATGTCAGCATAGTGATAGGTACTTACAAACAGTATGCCAGAATAGTGATGTTTACATACAAACAGTATGTCAGCATAGTGATGTTTACTTACAAACAGTATGTCAGCATAGTGATGGTTACTTACAAACAGTATGCCATCATAGTGATGTTTACTTACAAACAGTATGTGAGCATAGTGATGTTTACTGACAAACAGTATGCCAGCATAGTGATGTTTACTTACAAACAGTATGCCAGCATCGTTATGTTTACTTACAAACAGTATGCCAGCATAGTGATGGTTACTTACAATCAGTATGCCTGCATAGTGATGGTTACTTACAATCAGTATGCCAGTATAGTGATGGTTACTTACAATCAGTATGCCTGCATAGTGATGGTTACTTACAATCAGTATGCCAGCATAGTGATGTTTACTTACAAACAGTATGCCATCATAGTGATGGTTACTTACAAACAGTATGCCATCATAGTGATGTTTACTTTCAAACAGTATGCCAGCATAGTGATGTTTACTTACAAACAGTATGCCAGCATAGTGATGTTTACTGACAAACAGTATGCCAGCATAGTGATGGTTACTTACAAACAGTATGCCAGCATAGTGATGTTTACTGACAAACAGTATGTCAGCATAGTGATGGTTACTTACAAACAGTATGCCAGCATAGTGATGTTTACTGACAAACAGTATGCCATCATAGTGATGTTTACTGACAAACAGTATGCCAGCATAGTGATGTTTACTTACAAACAGTACGCCAGCATAGTGATGTTTACTGACAAACAGTATGCCAGCATAGTGATGTTTACTTACAAACAGTATGCCAGCATAGTGATGTTTACTTACAAACAGTATGCCAGCATAGTGATGGTTACTTACAAACAGTATGCCAGTGTAGTGATGTTTACTTACAAACAGTATTCCAGCATAGTGATATTTACTTACAAACAGTATGCCAGCATAGTAATGTTTACTGACAAACAGTATGCCAGCATAGTGATGTTTCTTATAAAGAGTGTGCCAGCATAGTGATGTTTACTTACAAACAGTACGTCAGCATAGTGATGGTTACTGACAAACAGTATGTCAGCGTAGTGATGGTTACTGACAAACAGTATGCCAGCATAGTGATGTTTCTTATAAAGAGTGTGCCAGCATAGTGATGTTTAGTTACAAACACTATGCCAGCATAGTGATGTTTACTGACAAACAGTATGCCAGCATAGTGATGTTTCTTATAAAGAGTGTGCCATCATAGTGATGTTTAGTTACAAAAAGTATGCCAGCATAGTGATGTTTACTGACAAGCAGTATGCCATCATAGTGATGTTTACATACAACAGTATGCCAGCATAGTGATATTTCTTAGAAACAGTATGCCAGCATAGTGATGTTTACTGACAGACAGTATGCCAGCATAGTGATGTTTACTGACAAACAGTATGCCAGCATAGTGATGTTTACTTACAAACAGTATGCCATCATAGTGATGTTTACTTACAAACAGTATGCCATCATAGTGATGTTTACTTACAAACAGTATGCCAGCATAGTGATGTTTTACTGACAAACAGTATGCCAGCATAGTGATATTTACTGACAAACAGTATGCCATCATAGTGATGTTTACTTACAAACAGATTGCCAGCATAGTGATGTTTACTTACAAACAGTATGCCAGCATAGTGATGGTTCCTTACAAACAGTATGCTAGCATAGTGATGTTTACTGACAAACAGTATGCCATCATAGTGATGTTTACTTACAAACAGTATGACATCATAGCGATGTTTCTAATAAAGAGTGTGCCAGCATAGTGATGTTTACTTACAAACAGTATGTCAGCATAGTGATGGTTACTGACAAACAGTATGTCAGTGTAGTGATGGTTACTGACAAACAGTATGCCAGCATAGTGATGTTTCTTATAAAGAGTGTGCCAGCATAGTGATGTTTAGTTACAAACACTATGCCAGCATAGTGATGTTTACTGACAAACAGTATGCCAGCATAGTGATGTTTCTTATAAAGAGTGTGCCATCATAGTGATGTTTAGTTACAAAAAGTATGCCAGCATAGTGATGTTTACTGACAAACAATATGCCATCATAGTGATGTTTACATACGACAGTATTCCAGCATAGTGATATTTCTTACAAACAGTATGCCAGCATAGTGATGTTTACTTACAGACAGTATGCCAGCATAGTGATGTTTACTGACAAACAGTATGCCAGCATAGTGATGTTTACTTACAAACAGTATGCCAGCATAGTAATATTTACTTACAAACAGTATGCCAGCATAGTGATGTTTACTGACAAACAGTATGCCAGCATAATGATGGTTACTTACAAACAGTATGCCAGCATAGTGATGTTTACTGACAAACAGTATGCCAGCATAGTGATGGTTACTTACAAACAGTATGTCAGCATAGTGATGTTTACTTACAACAGTATGCCATCATAGTGATGTTTACTTACAAACAGTATGCCATCATAGTGGTGTTTACTTAAAAACAGTATGCCAGCATAGTGATGTTTACTGACAAACAGTATGCCAGCATAGTGATATTTACTGACAAACAGTATGACAGCATAGTGATGGTTACTTTCAAACAGTATGCCATCATAGTGATGTTTACTTACAAACAGTATGCCAGCATAGTGATGTTTTACTGACAAACAGTATGTCAGCATAGTGATATTTACTGACAAACAGTTTGCCATCATAGTGATGTTTACTTACAAACAGAATGCCAGCATAGTGATGGTTCCTTACAAACAGTATGCTAGCATAGTGATGTTTACTGACGAACAGTATGCCATCATAGTGATGTTAACTTACAAACAGTATGACATCATAGTGATGTTTACTTACAAACAGTATGCCAGCATAGTGATGGTTACTTACAAACAGTATGCTAGCATAGTGATGTTTACAGACAAACAGTATGCCATCATAGTGATGGTTACTTACAAACAGTATGCCAACAAAGTGATGTTTACTGACAAACAGTATGCCATCATAGTGATGTTTACTGACAAACAGTATGCCATCATAATCATGGTTACTTATAAACGGTATGCCAGCATAGTGATGTTTACTTACAAACAGTATGCAACCATAGTGATGGTTACTTACAAACAGTATGCCAGCATAGTGATGTTTACTTACAAACAGTATGCCAGCATAGTGATGGTTACTTACAATCAGTATGCCAGCATAGTGATGGTTACTTACAAACAGTATGCCAGCATAGTGATGGTTACTTACAATCAGTATGCCAGCATAGAGATGGTTACTTACAATCAGTAAGCCAGCATAGTGATGTTTACTTACAAACAGTATGCCATCATAGTGATGGTTACTTACAAACAGTATGCCATCATAGTGATGTTTACTTACAAACAGTATGCCAGCATAGTGATGTTTACTTACAAACAGTATGCCAGCAGAGTGATGTTTACTGACAAACAGTATGGCAGCATAGTGATATTTACTTACAAACAGTATGCCATCATAGTGATGTTTACTGACAAACAGTATGCCAGCATTGTGATGGTTACTTACAAACAGTATGCCATCATAGTGATGTTTACTGACAAACAGTATGCCAGCATAGTGATGTTTACTGACAAACAGTATGCCATCATAGTGATGTTTACTGAGAAACAGTATGCCAGCATAGTGATGTTTACTTACAAACAGTATGCCAGCATAGTGATGTTTACTTACAAACAGTATGCCAGCATTGTGATGTTTACTGACAAACAGTATGCCAGTGTAGTGATGTTTACTGACAAACAGTATGCCATCATAGTGATGTTTACATACAACAGTATTCCAGCATAGTGATATTTCTTAAAACAGTATGCCAGCATAGTGATGTTTACTTACAAACAGTATGCCATCATTGTGATGTTTACTTACAAACAGTATGCCATCATAGTGATGTTTACTTACAAACAGTATGCCATCATAGAGATGTTTACTTACAAACAGTATGCCAGCATAGTGATTTTTACTGACAAACAGTATGCCAGCATAGTGATATTTACTGACAAACAGTATGACAGCATAGTGATGGTTACTTACAAACAGTATGCCAGCATAGTGATGGTTACTTACAAACAGTATGTCAGCATAGTGATGTTTACTTACAAACAGTATGCCATCATAGTGATGTTTACTTACAAACAGTATGCAACCATAGTGATGTTTACTTACAAACAGTATGCCATCATAGTGATGTTTACTTAAAAACAGTATGCCAGCATAGTGATGTTTACTGACAAACAGTATGCCAGCATAGTGATATTTACTGACAAACAGTATGACAGCATAGTGATGGTTACTTTCAAACAGTATGCCGTCATAGTGATGTTTACTTACAAACAGTATGCCAGCATAGTGATGTTTACTGACAAACAGTATGCCAGCATAATGATGTTTACTGACAAACAGTATGCCAGCATAGTGATATTTACTGACAAACAGTATGACAGCATAGTGATGGTTACTTACAAACAGTATGCCATCATAGTGATGTTTACTTACAAACAGTATGCCAGCATAGTGATGTTTACTGACAAACAGTATGCCAGCATAGTGTTATTTACTGACAAACAGTATGCCATCATAGTGATGTTTACTTACAAACAGTATGCCAGCATAGTGATGTTTACTTACAAACAGTATGCCAGCATAGTGTCGGTTACTTACAAACAGTATGCTAGCATAGTGATGTTTACTGACAAACAGTATGCCATCATAGTGATGTTTACTTACAAACAGTATGACAGCATAGTGATGTTTACTTACAAACAGTATGCCAGCATAGTGATGGTTACTTACAAACAGTATGCTAGCATAGTGATGTTTACTGACAAACAGTATGCCATCATAGTGATGGTTACTTACAAACAGTATGCCAACAAAGTGATGTTTACTGACAAACAGTATGCCATCATAGTGATATTTACTGACAAACAGTATGCCATCATAGTGATCGTTACTTACAAACAGTATGCCAGCATAGTGATGTTTACTTACAAACAGTATGCAACCATAGTGATCGTTAGTTACAAACAGTATGCCAGCATAGTGATGTTTACTTACAAACAGTATGCCAGCATAGTGATGGTTACTTACAATCAGTATGCCAGCATAGTGATGGTTACTTACAAACAGTATGCCAGCATAGTGATGGTAACTTACAATCAGTATGCCAGCATAGTGATGGTTCCTTACAAACAGTATGCTAGCATAGTGATGTTTACTGACAAACAGTATGCCATCATAGTGATGTTTACTTACAAACAGTATGACATCATAGTGATGTTTACTTACAAACAGTATGCCAGCATAGTGATGGTTACTTACAAACAGTATGCTAGCATAGTGATGTTTACAGACAAACAGTATGCCATCATAGTGATGGTTACTTACAAACAGTATGCCAACAAAGTGATGTTTACTGACAAACAGTATGCCATCATAGTGATGTTTACTGACAAACAGTATGCCATCATAATCATGGTTACTTACAAACAGTATGCCAGCATAGTGATGTTTACTTACAAACAGTATGCAACCATAGTGATGGTTACTTACAAACAGTATGCCAGCATAGTGATGTTTACTTACAAACAGTATGTCAGCATAGTGATGTTTACTGACAAACAGTATGCCAGCATAGTGATGTTTACTTACAAACAGTATGCCAGCATCGTAATGTTTACTTAATGCCAGCATATTGATGGTTACTTACAATCAGTATGCCTGCATAGTGATGGTTACTTACAATCAGTATGCCAGCATAGTGATGGTTACTTACAATCAGTATGCCTGCATAGTGATGGTTACTTACAATCAGTATGCCAGCATAGTGATGTTTACTTACAAACAGTATGCCATCATAGTGATGGTTACTTACAAACAGTATGCCATTATAGTGATGTTTACTTACAAACAGTATGCCAGCATAGTGATGTTTACTTACAAACAGTATGTTAGCATAGTGATGTTTACTGACAAACAGTATGCCAGCATAGTGATGGTTACTTACAAACAGTATGCCAGCATAGTGATGTTTACTGACAAACAGTATGCCAGCATAGTGATGGTTACTTACAAACAGTATGCCAGCATAGTGATGTTTACTGACAAACAGTATGCCATCATAGTGATGTTTACTGACAAACAGTATGCCAGCATAGTGATGTTTACTTACAAACAGTACGCCAGCATTGTGATGTTTACTTACAAACAGTATGCCAGCATAGTGATGTTTACTGACAAACAGTATGCCAGCATAGTGATGTTTACTTACAAACAGTATGCCAGCATAGTGATGTTTACTTACAAACAGTATGCCAGCATAGTGATGGTTACTTACAAACAGTATGCCAGTGTAGTGATGTTTACTTACAAACAGTATTCCAGCATAGTGATATTTACTTACAAACAGTATGCCAGCATAGTAATGTTTACTGACAAACAGTATGCCAGCATAGTGATGTTTCTTATAAAGAGTGTGCCAGCATAGTGATGTTTACTTACAAACAGTATGTCAGCATAGTGATGGTTACTGACAAACAGTATGTCAGCGTAGTGATGGTTACTGACAAACAGTATGCCAGCATAGTGATGTTTCTTATAAAGAGTGTGCCAGCATAGTGATGTTTAGTTACAAACACTATGCCAGCATAGTGATGTTTACTGACAAACAGTATGCCAGCATAGTGATGTTTCTTATAAAGAGTGTGCCATCATAGTGATGTTTAGTTACAAAAAGTATGCCAGCATAGTGATGTTTACTGACAAACAGTATGCCATCATAGTGATGTTTACATACAACAGTATTCCAGCATAGTGATATTTCTTACAAACAGTATGCCAGCATAGTGATGTTTACTTACAGACAGTATGCCAGCATAGTGATGTTTACTGACAAACAGTATGCCAGCATAGTGATGTTTACTTACAAACAGTATGCCAGCATAGTAATATTTACTTACAAACAGTATGCCAGCATAGTGATGTTTACTGACAAACAGTATGCCAGCATAATGATGGTTACTTACAAACAGTATGCCAGCATAGTGATGTTTACTGACAAACAGTATGCCAGCATAGTGATGGTTACTTACAAACAGTATGTCAGCATAGTGATGTTTACTTACAAACAGTATGCCATCATAGTGATGTTTACTTACAAACAGTATGCCATCATAGTGGTGTTTACTTAAAAACAGTATGCCAGCATAGTGATGTTTACTGACAAACAGTATGCCAGCATAGTGATATTTACTGACAAACAGTATGACAGCATAGTGATGGTTACTTTCAAACAGTATGCCATCATAGTGATGTTTACTTACAAACAGTATGCCAGCATAGTGATGTTTTACTGACAAACAGTATGTCAGCATAGTGATATTTACTGACAAACAGTTTGCCATCATAGTGATGTTTACTTACAAACAGAATGCCAGCATAGTGATGTTTACTTACAAACAGTATGCCAGCATAGTGATGGTTCCTTACAAACAGTATGCTAGCATAGTGATGTTTACTGACAAACAGTATGCCATCATAGTGATGTTTACTTACAAACAGTATGACATCATAGTGATGTTTACTTACAAACAGTATGCCAGCATAGTGATGGTTACTTACAAACAGTATGCTAGCATAGTGATGTTTACAGACAAACAGTATGCCATCATAGTGATGGTTACTTACAAACAGTATGCCAACAAAGTGATGTTTACTGAGAAACAGTATGCCATCATAGTGATGTTTACTGACAAACAGTATGCCATCATAATCATGGTTACTTACAAACGGTATGCCAGCATAGTGATGTTTACTTACAAACAGTATGCAACCATAGTGATGGTTACTTACAAACAGTATGCCAGCATAGTGATGTTTACTTACAAACAGTATGCCAGCATAGTGATGGTTACTTACAATCAGTATGCCAGCATAGTGATGGTTACTTACAAACAGTATGCCAGCATAGTGATGGTTACTTACAATCAGTATGCCAGCATAGTGATGGTTACTTACAATCAGTAAGCCAGCATAGTGATGTTTACTTACAAACAGTATGCCATCATAGTGATGGTTACTTACAAACAGTATGCCATCATAGTGATGTTTACTTACAAACAGTATGCCAGCATAGTGATGTTTACTTACAAACAGTATGCCAGCATAGTGATGTTTACTGACAAACAGTATGGCAGCATAGTGATGGTTACTTACAAACAGTATGCCATCATAGTGATGTTTACTGACAAACAGTATGCCAGCATTGTGATGGTTACTTACAAACAGTATGCCATCATAGTGATGTTTACTGACAAACAGTATGAGAGCATAGTGATGTTTACTGACAAACAGTATGCCATCATAGTGATGTTTACTGAGAAACAGTATGCCAGCATAGTGATGTTTACTTACAAACAGTATGCCAGCATAGTGATGTTTACTTACAAACAGTATGCCAGCATTGTGATGTTTACTGACAAACAGTATGCCAGCATAGTGATGTTTACTGACAAACAGTATGCCAGCATAGTGATGTTTCTTATGAAGAGTGTGCCAGCATAGTGATGTTTACTGACAAACAGTATGCCAGCATAGTGATGTTTCTTATAAAGAGTGTGCCAGCATAGTGATGTTTACTTACAAACAGTATGCCAGTGTAGTGATGTTTACTGACAAACAGTATGCCATCATAGTGATGTTTACATACAACAGTATTCCAGCATAGTGATATTTCTTAAAACAGTATGCCAGCATAGTGATGTTTACTTACAAACAGTATGCCATCATAGTGATGTTTACTTACAAACAGTATGCCATCATAGTGATGTTTACTTACAAACAGTATGCCATCATAGAGATGTTTACTTACAAACAGTATGCCAGCATAGTGATTTTTACTGACAAACAGTATGCCAGCATAGTGATATTTACTGACAAACAGTATGACAGCATAGTGATGGTTACTTACAAACAGTATGCCAGCATAGTGATGGTTACTTACAAACAGTATGTCAGCATAGTGATGTTTACTTACAAACAGTATGCCATCATAGTGATGTTTCCTTACAAACAGTATGCAACCATAGTGATGTTTACTTACAAACAGTATGCCATCATAGTGATGTTTACTTAAAAACAGTATGCCAGCATAGTGATGTTTACTGACCAACAGTATGCCAGCATAGTGATATTTACTGACAAACAGTATGACAGCATAGTGATGGTTACTTTCAAACAGTATGCCATCATAGTGATGTTTACTTACAAACAGTATGCCAGCATAGTGATGTTTACTGACAAACAGTATGCCAGCATAATGATGTTTACTGACAAACAGTATGCCAGCATAGTGATATTTACTGACAAACAGTATGACAGCATAGTGATGGTTACTTACAAACAGTATGCCATCATAGTGATGTTTACTTACAAACAGTATGCCAGCATAGTGATGTTTACTGACAAACAGTATGCCAGCATAGTGTTATTTACTGACAAACAGTATGCCATCATAGTGATGTTTACTTACAAACAGTATGCCAGCATAGTGATGATTACTTACAAACAGTATGCCAGCATAGTGTCGGTTACTTACAAACAGTATGCTAGCATAGTGATGTTTACTGACAAACAGTATGCCATCATAGTGATGTTTACTTACAAACAGTATGACAGCATAGTGATGTTTACTTACAAACAGTATGCCAGCATAGTGATGGTTACTTACAAACAGTATGCTAGCATAGTGATGTTTACTGACAAACAGTATGCCATCATAGTGATGGTTACTTACAAACAGTATGCCAACAAAGTGATGTTTACTGACGAACAGTATGCCATCATAGTGATATTTACTGACAAACAGTATGCCATCATAGTGATCGTTACTTACAAACAGTATGCCAGCATAGTGATGGTTACTTACAAACAGCATGCAACCATAGTGATGGTTAGTTACAAACAGTATGCCAGCATAGTGATGTTTACTTACAAACAGTATGCCAGCATAGTGATGGTTACTTACAATCAGTATGCCAGCATAGTGATGGTTACTTACAAACAGTATGCCAGCATAGTGATGGTAACTTACAATCAGTATGCCAGCATAGTGATGGTTACTTACAATCAGTATGCCAGCATTGTGATGTTTACTTACAAACAGTATGCCATCATAGTGATGATTACTTACAAACAGTATGCCATTATAGTGATGTTTACTTACAAACAGTATGCCAGCATAGTGATGTTTACTTACAAACAGTATGCCAGCATAGTGATGTTTACTGACAAACAGTATGGCAGCATAGTGATGGTTACTTACAAACAGTATGCCAGCATAGTGATGTTTACTGACAAACAGTATGCCAGCATTGTGATGGTTACTTACAAACAGTATGCCAGCATAGTGATGTTTACTGACAAACAGTATGCCAGCATAGTGATGTTTACTGACAAACAGTATGCCATCATAGTGATGTTTACTGAGAAACAGTATGCCAGCATAGTGATGTTTACTTACAAACAGTATGCCAGCATAGTGATGTTTACTTACAAACAGTATGCCAGCAAAGTGATGTTTACTGACAAACAGTATGCCAGCATAGTGATGTTTCTTATAAAGAGTGTGCCAGCATAGTGATGTTTACTTACAAACTGTATGCCAGCGAAGTGATGTTTACTGACAAACAGTATGCCATCATTGTGATGTTTACATACAACAGTATTCCAGCATAGTGATATTTCTTAAAACAGTATGCCATCATAGTGATGTTTACTTACAAACAGTATGCCATCATAGAGATGTTTACTTACAAACAGTATGCCAGCATAGTGATTTTTACTGACAAACAGTATGCCAGCATAGTGATATTTACTGACAAACAGTATGACAGCATAGTGATGGTTACTTACAAACAGTATGCCAGCATAGTGATGGTTACTTACAAACAGTATGTCAGCATAGTGATGTTTACTTACAAACAGTATGCCATCATAGTCATGTTTACTTACAAACAGTATGCAACCATAGTGATGTTTACTTACAAACAGTATGCCATCATAGTGATGTTTACTTACAAACAGTATGCCAGCATAGTGATGTTTACTGACAAACAGTATGCCAGCATAGTGATATTTACTGACAAACAGTATGACAGCATAGTGATGGTTACTTTCAAACAGTATGCCATCATAGTGATGTTTACTTACAAACAGTATGCCAGCATAGTGATGTTTACTTACAAACAGCATGCAACCATAGTGATGGTTAGTTACAAACAGTATGCCAGCATAGTGATGTTTACTTACAAACAGTATGCCAGCATAGTGATGGTTACTTACAATCAGTATGCCAGCATAGTGATGGTTACTTACAAACAGTATGCCAGCATAGTGATGGTAACTTACAATCAGTATGCCAGCATAGTGATGGTTACTTACAATCAGTATGCCAGCATAGTGATGTTTACTTACAAACAGTATGCCATCATAGTGATGATTACTTACAAACAGTATGCCATTATAGTGATGTTTACTTACAAACAGTATGCCAGCATAGTGATGTTTACTTACAAACAGTATGCCAGCATAGTGATGTTTACTGACAAACAGTATGGCAGCATAGTGATGGTTACTTACAAACAGTATGCCAGCATAGTGATGTTTACTGACAAACAGTATGCCAGCATTGTGATGGTTACTTACAAACAGTATGCCAGCATAGTGATGTTTACTGACAAACAGTATGCCATCATAGTGATGTTTACTGAGAAACAGTATGCCAGCATAGTGATGTTTACTTACAAACAGTATGCCAGCATAGTGATGTTTACTTACAAACAGTATGCCAGCATTGTGATGTTTACTGACAAACAGTATGCCAGCATAGTGATGTTTACTGACAAACAGTATGCCAGCATAGTGATGTTTCTTATGAAGAGTGTGCCAGCATAGTGATGTTTACTGACAAACAGTATGCCAGCATAGTGATGTTTCTTATAAAGAGTGTGCCAGCATAGTGATGTTTACTTACAAACAGTATGCCAGTGTAGTGATGTTTACTGACAAACAGTATGCCATCATAGTGATGTTTACATACAACAGTATTCCAGCATAGTGATATTTCTTAAAACAGTATGCCAGCATAGTGATGTTTACTTACAAACAGTATGCCATCATAGTGATGTTTACTTACAAACAGTATGCCATCATAGTGATGTTTACTTACAAACAGTATGCCATCATAGAGATGTTTACTTACAAACTGTATGCCAGCATAGTGATTTTTACTGACAAACAGTATGCCAGCATAGTGATATTTACTGACAAACAGTATGACAGCATAGTGATGGTTACTTACAAACAGTATGCCAGCATAGTGATGGTTACTTACAAACAGTATGTCAGCATAGTGATGTTTACTTACAAACAGTATGCCATCATAGTGATGTTTACTTACAAACAGTATGCAACCATAGTGATGTTTACTTACAAACAGTATGCCATCATAGTGATGTTTACTTAAAAACAGTATGCCAGCATAGTGATGTTTACTGACAAACAGTATGCCAGCATAGTGATATTTACTGACAAACAGTATGACAGCATAGTGATGGTTACTTTCAAACAGTATGCCATCATAGTGATGTTTACTTACAAACAGTATGCCAGCATAGTGATGTTTACTGGCAAACAGTATGCCAGCATAATGATGTTTACTGACAAACAGTATGCCAGCATAGTGATATTTACTGACAAACAGTATGACAGCATAGTGATGGTTACTTACAAACAGTATGCCGTCATAGTGATGTTTACTTACAAACAGTATGCCAGCATAGTGATGTTTACTGACAAACAGTATGCCAGCATAGTGTTATTTACTGACAAACAGTATGCCATCATAGTGATGTTTACTTACAAACAGTATGCCAGCATAGTGATGTTTACTTACAAACAGTATGCCAGCATAGTGTCGGTTACTTACAAACAGTATGCTAGCATAGTGATGTTTACTGACAAACAGTATGCCATCATAGTGATGTTTACTTACAAACAGTATGACAGCATAGTGATGTTTACTTACAAACAGTATGCCAGCATAGTGATGTTTACTTACAAACAGTATGCCAGCATAGTGATGTTTCTTATAAAGAGTGTGCCAGCATAGTGATGTTTACTTACAAACAGTATGCCAGCGAAGTGATGTTTACTGACAAACAGTATGCCATCATTGTGATGTTTACATACAACAGTATTCCAGCATAGTGATATTTCTTAAAACAGTATGCCATCATAGTGATGTTTACTTACAAACAGTATGCCATCATAGAGATGTTTACTTACAAACAGTATGCCAGCATAGTGATTTTTACTGACAAACAGTATGCCAGCATAGTGATATTTACTGACAAACAGTATGACAGCATAGTGATGGTTACTTACAAACAGTATGCCAGCATAGTGATGGTTACTTACAAACAGTATGTCAGCATAGTGATGTTTACTTACAAACAGTATGCCATCATAGTGATGTTTACTTACAAACAGTATGCAACCATAGTGATGTTTACTTACAAACAGTATGCCATCATAGTGATGTTTACTTAAAAACAGTATGCCAGCATAGTGATGTTTACTGACAAACAGTATGCCAGCATAGTGATATTTACTGACAAACAGTATGACAGCATAGTGATGGTTACTTTCAAACAGTATGCCATCATAGTGATGTTTACTTACAAACAGTATGCCAGCATAGTGATGTTTACTTACAAACAGTATGCAACCATAGTGATGGTTAGTTACAAACAGTATGCCAGCATAGTGATGTTTACTTACAAACAGTATGCCAGCATAGTGATGGTTACTTACAATCAGTATGCCAGCATAGTGATGGTTACTTACAAACAGTATGCCAGAATAGTGATGGTAACTTACAATCAGTATGCCAGCATAGTGATGGTTACTTACAATCAGTATGCCAGCATAGTGATGTTTACTTACAAACAGTATGCCATCATAGTGATGATTACTTACATACAGTATGCCATTATAGTGATGTTTACTTACAAACAGTATGCCAGCATAGTGATGTTTACTTACAAACAGTATGCCAGCATAGTGATGTTTACTGACAAACAGTATGGCAGCATAGTGATGGTTACTTACAAACAGTATGCCAGCATAGTGATGTTTACTGACAAACAGTATGCCAGCATAGTGATGGTTACTTACAAACAGTATGCCAGCATAGTGATGTTTACTGACAAACAGTATGCCAGCATAGTGATGTTTACTGACAAACAGTATGCCATCATAGTGATGTTTACTGAGAAACAGTATGCCAGCATAGTGATGTTTACTTACAAACAGTATGCCAGCATAGTGATGTTTACTTACAAACAGTATGCCAGCAAAGTGATGTTTACTGACAAACAGTATGCCAGCATAGTGATGTTTCTTATAAAGAGTGTGCCAGCATAGTGATGTTTACTTACAAACAGTATGCCAGCGAAGTGATGTTTACTGACAAACAGTATGCCATCATTGTGATGTTTACATACAACAGTATTCCAGCATAGTGATATTTCTTAAAACAGTATGCCATCATAGTGATGTTTACTTACAAACAGTATGCCATCATAGAGATGTTTACTTACAAACAGTATGCCAGCATAGTGATTTTTACTGACAAACAGTATGCCAGCATAGTGATATTTACTGACAAACAGTATGACAGCATAGTGATGGTTACTTACAAACAGTATGCCAGCATAGTGATGGTTACTTACAAACAGTATGTCAGCATAGTGATGTTTACTTACAAACAGTATGCCATCATAGTGATGTTTACTTACAAACAGTATGCAACCATAGTGATGTTTACTTACAAACAGTATGCCATCATAGTGATGTTTACTTAAAAACAGTATGCCAGCATAGTGATATTTACTGACAAACAGTATGCCAGCATAGTGATATTTACTGACAAACAGTATGACAGCATAGTGATGGTTACTTTCAAACAGTATGCCATCATAGTGATGTTTACTTACAAACAGTATTCCAGCATAGTGATGTTTACTGACAAACAGTATGCCAGCATAATGATGTTTACTGACAAACAGTATGCCAGCATAGTGATATTTACTGACAAACAGTATGACAGCATAGTGATGGTTACTTACAAACAGTATGCCATCATAGTGATGTTTACTTACAAACAGTATGCCAGCATAGTGATGTTTACTGACAAACAGTATGCCAGCATAATGTTATTTACTGACAAACAGTATGCCATCATAGTGATGTTTACTTACAAACAGTATGCCAGCATAGTGATGTTTACTTACAAACAGTATGCCAGCATAGTGTCGGTTACTTACAAACAGTATGCTAGCATAGTGATGTTTACTGACAAACAGTATGCCATCATAGTGATGTTTACTTACAAACAGTATGACCGCATAGTGATGTTTACTTACAAACAGTATGCCAGCATAGTGATGGTTACTTACAAACAGTATGCTAGCATAGTGATGTTTACTGACAAACAGTATGCCATCATAGTGATGGTTACTTACAAACAGTATGCCAACAAAGTGATGTTTACTGACAAACAGTATGCCATCATAGTGATATTTACTGACAAACAGTATGCCATCATAGTGATCGTTACTTACAAACAGTATGCCAGCATAGTGATGTTTACTTACAAACAGTATGCAACCATAGTGATGGTTAGTTACAAACAGTATGCCAGCATAGTGATGTTTACTTACAAACAGTATGCCAGCATAGTGATGGTTACTTACAATCAGTATGCCAGCATAGTGATGGTTACTTACAAACAGTATGCCAGCATAGTGATGGTAACTTACAATCAGTATACCAGCATAGTGATGGTTACTTACAATCAGTATGCCAGCATAGTGATGTTTACTTACAAACAGTATGCCATCATAGTGATGATTACTTACAAACAGTATGCCATCATAGTGATGTTTACTTACAAACAGTATGCCAGCATAGTGATGTTTACTTACAAACAGTATGCCAGCATAGTGATGTTTACTGACAAACAGTATGGCAGCATAGTGATGGTTACTTACAAACAGTATGCCAGCATAGTGATGTTTACTGACAAACAGTATGCCAGCATTGTGATGGTTACTTACAAACAGTATGCCAGCATAGTGATGTTTACTGACAAACAGTATGCCAGCATAGTGATGTTTACTGACAAACAGTATGCCATCATAGTGATGTTTACTGAGAAACAGTATGCCAGCATAGTGATGTTTACTTACAAACAGTATGCCAGCATAGTGATGTTTACTTACAAACAGTATGCCAGCAAAGTGATGTTTACTGACAAACAGTATGCCAGCATAGTGATGTTTCTTATAAAGAGTGTGCCAGCATAGTGATGTTTACTTACAAACAGTATGCCAGCGAAGTGATGTTTACTGACAAACAGTATGCCATCATTGTGATGTTTACATACAACAGTATTCCAGCATAGTGATATTTCTTAAAACAGTATGCCAGCATAGTGATGTTTACTTACAAACAGTATTCCAGCATAGTGATGTTTACTGACAAACAGAATGCCAGCATAGTGATGTTTACTGACAAACAGTATGCCAGCATAGTGATGTTTCTTATAAAGAGTGTGCCAGCATTGTGATGTTTACTTACAAACAGTATGCCAGCGAAGTGATGTTTACTGACAAACAGTATGCCATCATAGTGATGTTTACATACAACAGTATTCCAGCATAGTGATATTTCTTAAAACAGTATGCCAGCATAGTGAAGTTTACTGACAAACTAGTGAAGTTTACAGACAAACAGAATGCCAGCATAGTAATGTTTACTTACAAACAGTATGGCAGCATAGTGATGTTTCCTGACAAACAGTATGCCAGCATAGTGATGGTTACTTACAAACAATATGCCAGCATATTGATGTTTACTTACAAAAAGTATGCCATCATAGTGATGTTTACTTACAAACAGTATGCCATCATAGTGATGTTTACTTACAAACAGTATGCCATCATAGTGATGTTTACTTACAAACAGTATGCCAGCATAGTGATGTTTACTGACAAACAGTATGCCAGCATAGTGATATTTACTGACAAACAGTATGACAGCATAGTGATGGTTACTTACAAACAGTATGCCATCATAATGATGTTTACTTACAAACAGTATGCCAGCATAGTGATGGTTAATTTCAAACAGTATGCTAGCATAGTGATGTTTACTGACAAACAGTATGCCAGCATAGCGATATTTACTGACAAACAGTATGACAGCATAGTGATGGTTACTTACAAACAGTATGCCATCATAGTGATGTTTACTTACAAACAGTATGCCAGCATAGTGATGTTTACTTACAAACAGTATGCCAGCATAGTGATGGTTACTTACAAACAGTATTCTAGCATAGTGATCTTTACTGACAAACAGTATGCCATCATAGTGATGGTTACTTACAAAGAGTATGCCAGCATAGTGATGTTTACTGACAAACAGTATGCCATCATAGTGATGTTTACTTACAAACAGTATGCCATCATAGTGATGGTTACTTACAAACAGTATGACAGCATAGTGATGTTTACTTACAAACAGTATGCCATCATAGTGATGATTACTTACAAACAGTATGCCATCATAGTGATGTTTACTGAAAAACAGTGCCAGCATAGTGATGTTTACTGACAAACAGTATGCCATCATAGTGATGTTTACTGAGAAACAGTATGCCAGCATAGTGATGTTTACTTACAAACAGTATGCCAGCATAGTGATGTTTACTTACAAACAGTATGCCAGCATAGTGATGTTTACTGACAAACAGTATGCCAGCATAGTGATGTTTACTGACAAACAGTATGCCAGCATAGTGATGTGTCTTATAAAGAGTGTGCCAGCATAGTGATGTTTACTTACAAACAGTATGCCAGCGAAATGATGTTTACTGACAAACAGTATGCCATCATAGTGATGTTTACATACAACAGTATTCCAGCATAGTGATATTTCTTAAAACAGTATGCCAGCATAGTGATGTTTACTTACAAACAGTATGCCAGCATAGTGATGTTTACTGACAAACAGTATGCCAGCATAGTGATGTTTACTTACAAACAGTATGCCAGCATAGTGAAGTTTACTGACAAACAGTATGCCAGCATAGTAATGTTTACTTACAAACAGTATGGCAGCATAGTGATGTTTCCTGACAAACAGTATGCCAGCATAGTGATGGTTACTTACAAACAGTATGCCAGTATAGTGATGTTTACTGACAAACAGTATGCCAGCATAGTGATGGTTACTTACAAACAGTATGCCAACATAGTGATGTTTACTTACAAAAAGTATGCCATCATAGTGATGTTTACTTACAAACAGTATGCCATCATAGTGATGTTTACTGACAAACAGTATGCCATCATAGTGATGTTTACTTACAAACAGTATGCCAGCATAGTGATGTTTACCGACAAACAGTATGCCAGCATAGTGATATTTACTGACAAACAGTATGACAGCATAGTGATGGTTACTTACAAACAGTATGCCATCATAGTGATGTTTACTTACAAACAGTATGCCATCATAGTGATATTTACTAACAAACAGTATGTCATCATAGTGATGGTTACTTACAAACAGTATGCCAGCATAGTGATGGTTAATTTCAAACAGTATGCTAGCATAGTGATGTTTACTGACAAACAGTATGCCAGCATAGTGATATTTACTGACAAACAGTATGACAGCATAGTGATGGTTACTTACAAACAGTATGCCATCATAGTGATGTTTACTTACAAACAGTATGCCAGCATAGTGATGTTTACTTACAAAAAGTATGCCAGCATAGTGATGGTTACTTACAAACAGTATTCTAGCATAGTGATCTTTACTGACAAACAGTATGCCATCATAGTGATGGTTACTTACAAACAGTATGCCAGCATAGTGATGTTTACTGACAAACAGTATGCCATCATAGTGATGGTTACTTACAAACAGTATGACAGCATAGTGATGTTTACTTACAAACAGTATGCCATCATAGTGATGGTTACTTGCAAACAGTATGCCATCATAGTGATGTTTACTTGCAAACAATATGCCAGCATAATGATGTTTACTGACAAACAGTATGCCAGCATAGTGATGTTTACTGACAAACAGTATGCCAGCATAGTGATATTTACTGACAAACAGTATGCCAGCATAGTGATGGTTACTTACAAACAGTACGCCAGCAGAGTAATGTTTACTTACAAACAGTATGCCAGCATAGTGATGTTTACTTACAAACAGTATGCCAGCATAGTGATGTTTACTGACAAACAGTATGCCAGCATAGTGATATTTACTGACAAACAGTATGACAGCATAGTGATGGTTACTTTCAAACAGTATGCCATCATAGTGATGTTTACTTACAAACAGTATGCCAGCATAGTGATGTTTACTGACAAACAGTATGCCAGCATAATGATGTTTACTGACAAACAGTATGCCAGCATAGTGATATTTACTGACAAACCGTATGACAGCATAGTGATGGTTACTTACAAACAGTATGCCGTCATAGTGATGTTTACTTACAAACAGTATGCCAGCATAGTGATGTTTACTGACAAACAGTATGCCAGCATATTGTTATTTACTGACAAACAGTATGCCATCATAGTGATGTTTACTTACAAACAGTATGCCAGCATAGTGATGTTTACTTACAAACAGTATGCCAGCATAGTGTCGGTTACTTACAAACAGTATGCTAGCATAGTGATGTTTACTGACAAACAGTATGCCATCATAGTGATGTTTACTTACAAACAGTATGACAGCATAGTGATGTTTACTTACAAACAGTATGCCAGCATAGTGATGGTTACTTACAAACAGTATGCTAGCATAGTGATGTTTACTGACAAACAGTATGCCATCATAGTGATGGTTACTTACAAACAGTATGCCAACAAAGTGATGTTTACTGACGAACAGTATGCCATCATAGTGATATTTACTGACAAACAGTATGCCATCATAGTGATCGTTACTTACAAACAGTATGCCAGCATAGTGATGTTACTTACAAACAGTATGCAACCATAGTGATGGTTAGTTACAAACAGTATGCCAGCATAGTGATGTTTACTTACAAACAGTATGCCAGCATAGTGATGGTTACTTACAATCAGTATGCCAGCATAGTGATGGTTACTTACAAACAGTATGCCAGCATAGTGATGGTAACTTACAATCAGTATGCCAGCATAGTGATGGTTACTTACAATCAGTATGCCAGCATTGTGATGTTTACTTACAAACAGTATGCCATCATAGTGATGATTACTTACAAACAGTGTGCCATTATAGTGATGTTTACTTACAAACAGTATGCCAGCATAGTGATGTTTACTTACAAACAGTATGCCAGCATAGTGATGTTTACTGACAAACAGTATGGCAGCATAGTGATGGTTACTTACAAACAGTATGCCAGCATAGTGATGTTTACTGACTAACAGTATGCCAGCATTGTGATGGTTACTTACAAACAGTATGCCAGCATAGTGATGTTTACTGACAAACAGTATGCCAGCATAGTGATGTTTACTGACAAACAGTATGCCATCATAGTGATGTTTACTGAGAAACAGTATGCCAGCATAGTGATGTTTACTTACAAACAGTATGCCAGCATAGTGATGTTTACTTACAAACAGTATGCCAGCAAAGTGATGTTTACTGACAAACAGTATGCCAGCATAGTGATGTTTCTTATAAAGAGTGTGCCAGCATAGTGATGTTTACTTACAAACAGTATGCCAGGGAAGTGATGTTTACTGACAAACAGTATGCCATCATTGTGATGTTTACATACAACAGTATTCCAGCATAGTGATATTTCTTAAAACAGTATGCCATCATAGTGATGTTTACTTACAAACAGTATGCCATCATAGAGATGTTTACTTACAAACAGTATGCCAGCATAGTGATTTTTACTGACAAACAGTATGCCAGCATAGTGATATTTACTGACAAACAGTATGACAGCATAGTGATGGTTACTTACAAACAGTATGCCAGCATAGTGATGGTTACTTACAAACAGTATGTCAGCATAGTGATGTTTACTTACAAACAGTATGCCATCATAGTGATGTTTACTTACAAACAGTATGCAACCATAGTGATGTTTACTTACAAACAGTGTGCCATCATAGTGATGTTTACTTAAAAACAGTATGCCAGCATAGTGATGTTTACTGACAAACAGTATGCCAGCATAGTGATATTTACTGACAAACAGTATGACAGCATAGTGATGGTTACTTTCAAACAGTATCCCATCATAGTGATGTTTACTTACAAACAGTATGCCAGCATAGTGATGTTTACTTACAAACAGTATGCAACCATAGTGATGGTTAGTTACAAACAGTATGCCAGCATAGTGATGTTTACTTACAAACAGTATGCCAGCATAGTGATGGTTACTTACAATCAGTATGCCAGCATAGTGATGGTTACTTACAAACAGTATGCCAGCATAGTGATGGTAACTTACAATCAGTATGCCAGCATAGTGATGGTTACTTACAATCAGTATGCCAGCATAGTGATGTTTACTTACAAACAGTATGCCATCATAGTGATGATTACTTACAAACAGTATGCCATTATAGTGATGTTTACTTACAAACAGTATGCCAGCATAGTGATGTTTACTTACAAACAGTATGCCAGCATAGTGATGTTTACTGACAAACAGTATGGCAGCATAGTGATGGTTACTTACAAACAGTATGCCAGCATAGTGATGTTTCTTATAAAGAGTGTGCCAGCATAGTGATGTTTACTTACAAACAGTATGCCAGCGAAGTGATGTTTACTGACAAACAGTATGCCATCATTGTGATGTTTACATACAACAGTATTCCAGCATAGTGATGTTTACTTACAAACAGTATGCCATCATAGAGATGTTTACTTACAAACAGTATGCCAGCATAGTGATTTTTACTGACAAACAGTATGCCAGCATAGTGATGTTTACTTACAAACAGTATGCCAGCATAGTGATTTTTACTGACAAACAGTATGCCAGCATAGTGATATTTACTGACAAACAGTATGACAGCATAGTGATGGTTACTTACAAACAGTATGCCAGCATAGTGATGGTTACTTACAAACAGTATGTCAGCATAGTGATGTTTACTTACAAACAGTATGCCATCATAGTGATGTTTACTTACAAACAGTATGCAACCATAGTGATGTTTACTTACAAACAGTATGCCATCATAGTGATGTTTACTTAAAAACAGTATGCCAGCATAGTGATATTTACTGACAAACAGTATGCCAGCATAGTGATATTTACTGACAAACAGTATGACAGCATAGTGATGGTTACTTTCAAACAGTATGCCATCATAGTGATGTTTACTTACAAACAGTATTCCAGCATAGTGATGTGTACTGACAAACAGTATGCCAGCATAATGATGTTTACTGACAAACAGTATGACAGCATAGTGATGGTTACTTACAAACAGTATGCCATCATAGTGATGTTTACTTACAAACAGTATGCCAGCATAGTGATGTTTACTGACAAACAGTATGCCAGCATAATGTTATTTACTGACAAACAGTATGCCATCATAGTGATGTTTACTTACAAACAGTATGCCAGCATAGTGATGTTTACTTACAAACAGTATGCCAGCATAGTGTCGGTTACTTACAAACAGTATGCTAGCATAGTGATGTTTACTGACAAACAGTATGCCATCATAGTGATGTTTACTTACAAACAGTATGACAGCATAGTGATGTTTACTTACAAACAGTATGCCAGCATAGTGATGGTTACTTACAAACAGTATGCTAGCATAGTGATGTTTACTGACAAACAGTATGCCATCATAGTGATGGTTACTTACAAACAGTATGCCAACAAAGTGATGTTTACTGACAAACAGTATGCCATCATAGTGATATTTACTGACAAACAGTATGCCATCATAGTGATCGTTACTTACAAACAGTATGCCAGCATAGTGATGTTTACTTACAAACATTATGCAACCATAGTGATGGTTAGTTACAAACAGTATGCCAGCATAGTGATGTTTACTTACAAACAGTATGCCAGCATAGTGATGGTTACTTACAATCAGTATGCCAGCATAGTGATGGTTACTCACAAACAGTATGCCAGCATAGTGATGGTAACTTACAATCAGTATACCAGCATAGTGATGGTTACTTACAATCAGTATGCCAGCATAGTGATGTTTACTTACAAACAGTATGCCATCATAGTGATGATTACTTACAAACAGTATGCCATCATAGTGATGTTTACTTACAAACAGTATGCCAGCATAGTGATGTTTACTTACAAACAGTATGCCAGCATAGTGATGTTTACTGACAAACAGTATGGCAGCATAGTGATGGTTACTTACAAACAGTATGCCAGCATAGTGATGTTTACTGACAAACAGTATGCCAGCATAGTGATGGTTACTTACAAACAGTATGCCAGCATAGTGATGTTTACTGACAAACAGTATGCCAGCATAGTGATGTTTACTGACAAACAGTATGCCATCATAGTGATGTTTACTGAGAAACAGTATGCCAGCATAGTGATGTTTACTTACAAACAGTATGCCAGCATAGTGATGTTTACTTACAAACAGTATGCCAGCAAAGTGATGTTTACAGACAAACAGTATGCCAGCATAGTGATGTTTCTTATAAAGAGTGTGCCAGCATAGTGATGTTTACTTACAAACAGTATGCCAGCGAAGTGATGTTTACTGACAAACAGTATGCCATCATTGTGATGTTTACATACAACAGTATTCCAGCATAGTGATATTTCTTAAAACAGTATGCCAGCATAGTGATGTTTACTTGCAAACAGTATTCCAGCATAGTGATGTTTACTGACAAACAGAATGCCAGCATAGTGATGTTTACTGACAAACAGTATGCCAGCATAGTGATGTTTCTTATAAAGAGTGTTCCAGCATTGTGATGTTTACTTACAAACAGTATGCCAGCGAAGTGATGTTTACTGACAAACATTATGCCATCATAGTGATGTTTACATACAACAGTATTCCAGCATAGTGATATTTCTTAAAACAGTATGCCAGCATAGTGAAGTTTACTGACAAACTAGTGAAGTTTACTGACAAACAGAATGCCAGCATAGTAATGTTTACTTACAAACAGTATGGCAGCATAGTGATGTTTCCTGACAAACAGTATGCCAGCATAGTGATGGTTACTTACAAACAATATGCCAGCATAGTGATGTTTACTTACAAAAAGTATGCCATCATAGTGATGTTTACTTACAAACAGTATGCCATCATAGTGATGTTTACTTACAAACAGTATGCCATCATAGTGATGTTTACTTACAAACAGTATGCCAGCATAGTTATGTTTACTGACAAACAGTATGCCAGCATAGTGATATTTACTGACAAACAGTATGACAGCATAGTGATGGTTACTTACAAACAGTATGCCATCATAATGATGTTTACTTACAAACAGTATGCCAGCATAGTGATGGTTAATTTCAAACAGTATGCTAGCATAGTGATGTTTACTGACAAACAGTATGCCAGCATAGCGATATTTACTGACAAACAGTATGACAGCATAGTGATGGTTACTTACAAACAGTATGCCATCATAGTGATGTTTACTTACAAACAGTATGCCAGCATAGTGATGTTTACTTACAAACAGTATGCCAGCATAGTGATGGTTACTTACAAACAGTATTCTAGCATAGTGATCTTTACTGACAAACAGTATGCCATCATAGTGATGGTTACTTACAAACAGTATGCCAGCATAGTGATGTTTACTGACAAACAGTATGCCATCATAGTGATGTTTACTTACAAACAGTATGCCATCATAGTGATGGTTACTTACAAACAGTATGACAGCATAGTGATGTTTACTTACAAACAGTATGCCATCATAGTGATGATTACTTACAAACAGTATGCCATCATAGTGATGTTTACTGAAAAACAGTGCCAGCATAGTGATGTTTACTGACAAACAGTATGCCATCATAGTGATGTTTACTGAGAAACAGTATGCCAGCATAGTGATGTTTACTTACAAACAGTATGCCAGCATAGTGATGTTTACTTACAAACAGTATGCCAGCATAGTGATGTTTACTGACAAACAGTATGCCAGCATAGTGATGTTTACTGACAAACAGTATGCCAGCATAGTGATGTTTCCTATAAAGAGTGTGCCAGCATAGTGATGTTTACTTACAAACAGTATGCCAGCGAAGTGATGTTTACTGACAAACAGTATGCCATCATAGTGATGTTTACATACAACAGTATTCCAGCATAGTGATATTTCTTAAAACAGTATGCCAGCATAGTGATGTTTACTTACAAACAGTATGCCAGCATAGTGATGTTTACTGACAAACAGTATGCCAGCATAGTGATGTTTACTTACAAACAGTATGCCAGCATAGTGATGTTTACTGACAAACAGTATGCCAGCATAGTAATGTTTACTTACAAACAGTATGGCAGCATAGTGATGTTTCCTGACAAACAGTATGCCAGCATAGTGATGGTTACTTACAAACAGTATGCCAGTATAGTGATGTTTACTGACAAACAGTATGCCAGCATAGTGATGGTTACTTACAAACAGTATGCCAACATAGTGATGTTTACTTACAAAAAGTATGCCATCATAGTGATGTTTACTTACAAACAGTATGCCATCATAGTGATGTTTACTGACAAACAGTATGCCATCATAGTGATGTTTACTTACAAACAGTATCCCAGCATAGTGATGTTTACTTACAAACAGTATGCCATCATAGTGATATTTACTTACAAACAGTATGTCATCATAGTGATGGTTACTTACAAACAGTATGCCAGCATAGTGATGGTTAATTTCAAACAGTATGCTAGCATAGTGATGTTTACTGACAAACAGTATGCCAGCATAGTGATATTTACTGACAAACAGTATGACAGCATAGTGATGGTTACTTACAAACAGTATGCCATCATAGTGATGTTTACTTACAAACAGTATGCCAGCATAGTGATGTTTACTAACAAAAAGTATGCCAGCATAGTGATGGTTACTTACAAACAGTATTCTAGCATAGTGATCTTTACTGACAAACAGTATGCCATCATAGTGATGGTTACTTACAAACAGTATGCCAGCATAGTGATGTTTACTGACAAACAGTATGCCATCATAGTGATGGTTACTTACAAACAGTATGACAGCATAGTGATGTTTACTTACAAACAGTATGCCATCATAGTGATGGTTACTTGCAAACAGTATGCCATCATAGTGATGTTTACTTGCAAACAATATGCCAGCATAATGATGTTTACTGACAAACAGTATGCCAGCATAGTGATGTTTACTGACAAACAGTATGCCAGCATAGTGATATTTACTGACAAACAGTATGACAGCATAGTGATGGTTACTTACAAACAGTATGCCATCATAGTGATGTTTACTTACAAACAGTATGCCATCATAGTGATGGTTACTTGCAAACAGTATGCCATCATAGTGATGTTTACTTGCAAACAATATGCCAGCATAATGATGTTTACTGACAAACAGTATGCCAGCATAGTGATGTTTACTGACAAACAGTATGCCAGCATAGTGATATTTACTGACAAACAGTATGCCAGCATAGTGATGGTTACTTACAAACAGTACGCCAGCAGAGTAATGTTTACTTACAAACAGTATGCCAGCATAGTGATGTTTACTTACAAACAGTATGCCAGCATAGTGATGTTTACTTACAAACAGTATGCCATCATAGTGATGTTTACTTACAAACAGTATGCCAGCATAGTGATGTTTACTTACAAACAGTATGCCAGCATAGTGATGTTTACTTACAAACAGTGTGCCTGCATAGTGATGTTTACTGACAAACAGTATGCCAGCATAGTGATATTTACTGACAAACAGTATGACAGTATAGTGATGTTTACTTGCAAACAGTATGCCAGCATAGTGATGTTTACTGACAAACAGTATGCCAGCATAGTGATGGTTACTTACAAACAGTATGCCAGCATAGTGATGTTTACTTACAAACAGTATGACAGCATAGTGATGTTTACTTACAAACAGTATGCCAGCATAGTGATATTTACTTACAAACAGTATGCCAGCATAGCGATGTTTACTTACAAACAGTATGTCAGCATAGTGATGGTTACTTACAAACAGTATGCCAGCATAGTGATGTTTACTTACAAACCGTATGCCAGCATAGTGATGTTTACTTACAAACAGTATGCCAGCATAATGATGTTTACTTACAAACAGTATGCCAGCATAATGATGTTTACTTACAAAGAGTATGCCAGCATAGTGATGTTTACTTACAAGCAGTATGCCAGCATAGTGATGTTTCCTTGCAAACAGTATGCCAGCATAGTGATGTTTACTTACAAACAGTATGCCAGCATAGTGATGTTTACTTACAAACAGTATGCCAGCATAGTGATAGGTACTTACAAACAGTATGCCAGCATAGTGATGTTTACTTACAAACAGTATGCCAGCATAGTGATGTTTACTTACAAACAGTATGCCAGCATAGTGATGTTTCTTATAAAGAGTGTGCCAGCATAGTGATGTTTACTGACAAACAGTATGCCAGCGAAGTGATGTTTACTGACAAACAGTATGCCATCATAGTGATGTTTACATACAACAGTATTCAAGCATAGTGATATTTCTTAAAACAGTATGTCAGCATAGTGATGTTTACTTACAAACAGTATGCCAGCATAGTGATGTTTACTGACAAACAGTATGCCAGCATAGTGATGTTTACTTACAAACAGTATGCCAGCATAGTGAAGTTTACTGACAAACAGTATGCCAGCATAGTAATGTTTACTTACAAACAGTATGGCAGCATAGTGATGTTTCCTGACAAACAGTATGCCATCATAGTGATGGTTACTTGCAAACAGTATGCCATCATAGTGATGTTTACTTGCCAACAATATGCCAGCATAATGATGTTTACTGACAAACAGTATGCCAGCATAGTGATGTTTACTGACAAACAGTATGCCAGCATAGTGATATTTACTGACAAACAGTATGCCAGCATAGTGATGGTTACTTACAAACAGTACGCCAGCAGAGTAATGTTTACTTACAAACAGTATGCCAGCATAGTGATGTTTACTTACAAACAGTATGCCAGCATAGTAATGTTTACTTACAAACAGTATGGCAGCATAGTGATGTTTCCTGACAAACAGTATGCCATCATAGTGATGGTTACTTGCAAACAGTATGCCATCATAGTGATGTTTACTTGCCAACAATATGCCAGCATAATGATGTTTACTGACAAACAGTATGCCAGCATAGTGATGTTTACTGACAAACAGTATGCCAGCATAGTGATATTTACTGACAAACAGTATGCCAGCATAGTGATGGTTACTTACAAACAGTACGCCAGCAGAGTAATGTTTACTTACAAACAGTATGCCAGCATAGTGATGTTTACTTATAAACAGTATGCCAGCATAGTGATGTTTACTTACAAACAGTATGCCATCATAGTGATGTTTACTTACAAACAGTATGCCAGCATAGTGATGTTTACTTACAAACAGTATGCCAGCATAGTGATGTTTACTTACAAACAGTGTGCCTGCATAGTGATGTTTACTGACAAACAGTATGCCAGCATAGTGATATTTACTGACAAACAGTATGACAGTATAGTGATGTTTACTTGCAAACAGTATGCCAGCATAGTGATGTTTACTGACAAACAGTATGCCAGCATAGTGATGGTTACTTACAAACAGTATGCCAGCATAGTGATGTTTACTTACAAACAGTATGACAGCATAGTGATGTTTACTTACAAACAGTATGCCAGCATAGTGATATTTACTTACAAACAGTATGCCAGCATAGCGATGTTTACTTACAAACAGTATGTCAGCATAGTGATGGTTACTTACAAACAGTATTCCAGCATAGTGATGTTTACTTACAAACCGTATGCCAGCATAGTGATGTTTACTTACAAACAGTATGCCAGCATAATGATGTTTACTTACAAACAGTATGCCAGCATAATGATGTTTACTTACAAAGAGTATGCCAGCATAGTGATGTTTACTTACAAGCAGTATGCCAGCATAGTGATGTTTCCTTGCAAACAGTATGCCAGCATAGTGATGTTTACTTACAAACAGTATGCCAGCATAGTGATGTTTACTTACAAACAGTATGCCAGCATAGTGATAGGTACTTACAAACAGTATGCCAGCATAGTGATGTTTACTTACAAACAGTATGCCAGCATAGTGATGTTTACTTACAAACAGTATGCCAGCATAGTGATGTTTCTTATAAAGAGTGTGCCAGCATAGTGATGTTTACTGACAAACAGTATGCCAGCGAAGTGATGTTTACTGACAAACAGTATGCCATCATAGTGATGTTTCCATACAACAGTATTCAAGCATAGTGATATTTCTTAAAACAGTATGTCAGCATAGTGATGTTTACTTACAAACAGTATGCCAGCATAGTGATGTTTACTGACAAACAGTATGCCAGCATAGTGATGTTTACTTACAAACAGTATGCCAGCATAGTGAAGTTTACTGACAAACAGTATGCCAGCATAGTAATGTTTACTTACAAACAGTATGGCAGCATAGTGATGTTTCCTGACAAACAGTATGCCAGCATAGTGATGGTTACTTACAAACAGTATGCCAGCATAGTGATGTTTACTGACAAACAGTATGCCAGCATAGTGATGGTTACTTACAAACAGTATGCCAACATAGTGATGTTTACTTACAAAAAGTATGCCATCATAGTGATGTTTACTTGCAAACAGTATGCCATCATAGTGATGTTTACTTACGAACAGTATGCCATCATAGTGATGTTTACTTACAAACAGTATGCCAGCATAGTGATGTTTACTGACAAACAGTATGCCAGCATAGTGATATTTACTGACAAACAGTATGACAGCATAGTGATGGTTACTTACAAACAGTATGCCATCATAGTGATGTTTACTTACAAACAGTATGCCATCATAGTGATATTTACTTACAAACAGTATGTCATCATAGTGATGGTTACTTACAAACAGTATGCCAGCATAGTGATGGTTAATTTCAAACAGTATGCAAGCATAGTGATGTTTACTGACAAACAGTATGCCAGCATAGTGATATTTACTGACAAACAGTATGACAGCATAGTGATGGTTACTTACAAACAGTATGCCATCATAGTGATCTTTACTTACAAACAGTATGCCAGCATAGTGATGTTTACTTACAAACAGTATGCCAGCATAGTGATGGTTACTTACAAACAGTATTCTAGCATAGTGATCTTTACTGACAAACAGTATGCCATCATAGTGATGGTTACTTACAAACAGTATGCCAGCATAGTGATGTTTACTGACAAACAGTATGCCATCATAGTGATGTTTACTGACAAACAGTATGCCATCATAGTGATGGTTACTTACAAACAGTATGACAGCATAGTGATGTTTACTTACAAACAGTATTCCATCATAGTGATGGTTACTTGCAAACAGTATGCCATCATAGTGATGTTTACTTACAAACAATATGCCAGCATAGTGATGTTTACTGACAAACAGTATGCCAGCATAGTGATGTTTACTGACAAACAGTATGCCAGCATAGTGATATTTACTGACAAACAGTATGACAGCATAGTGATGGTTACTTACAAACAGTATGCCATCATAGTGATGTTTACTTAGAAACAGTATGCCAGCATAGTGATGTTTACTTACAAACAGTATGCCAGCATAGTGATGGTTACTTACAAACAGTATTCTAGCATAGTGATCTTTACTGACAAACAGTATGCCATCATAGTGATGTTTACTTACAAACAGTATGCCAGCATAGTGATGTTTACTGACAAACAGTATGCCATCATAGTGATGTTTACTGACAAACAGTATGCCATCATAGTGATGGTTACTTACAAACAGTATGACAGCATAGTGATGTTTACTTACAAACAGTATTCCATCATAGTGATGGTTACTTGCAAACAGTATGCCATCATAGTGATGTTTACTTACAAACAGTATGCCAGCATAGTGATGTTTGCTGACAAACAGTATGCCAGCATAGTGATGTTTACTTACAAACAGTATGCCAGCATAGTGATGTTTACTTACAAACAGTATGCCAGCATAATGATGTTTACTGACAAACAGTATGCCAGCATAGTGAAGGTTACTTACAAACAGTATGCCAGCATAGTGATGTTTACTTACAAGCAGTATGCCAGCATAGTGATATTTACTGGCAAACAGTATGCCAGCATAGTGATGGTTACTTACAAACAGTACGCCAGCATAGTAATGTTTACTTACAAACAGTATGCCAGCATAGTGATGTTTACTTACAAACAGTATGCCAGCATAGTGATGTTTACTGACAAACAGTATGCCATCATAGTGATGGTTACTTACAAACAGTATGCCAGCATAGTGATGTTTACTTACAAACAGTATGACAGCATAGTGATGTTTACTTACAAACAGTATGCCAGCATAGTGATATTTACTTACAAACAGCATGCCAGCATAGTGATGTTTACTGACAAACAGTATGCCATCATAGTGATGTTTACTGACAAACAGTATGCCATCATAGTGATGGTTACTTACAAACAGTATGACAGCATAGTGATGTTTACTTACAAACAGTATGCCAGCATAGTGATATTTACTTACAAACAGTATGCCAGCATAGTGATGTTTACTGACAAACAGTATGCCATCATAGTGATGTTTACTGACAAACAGTATGCCATCATAGTGATGGTTACTTACAAACAGTATGCCAGCATAGTGATGGTTACTTACAAACAGTATGCCAGCATAGTGATGTTTACTTACAAACAGTATGCCAGCATAGTGATAGGTACTTACAAACAGTATGCCAGCATAGTGATGTTTACTTACAAACAGTATGCCAGCATAGTGATGTTTACTTACAAACAGTATGCCAGCATAGTGATGTTTCTTATAAAGAGTGTGCCAGCATAGTGATGTTTACTGACAAACAGTATGCCAGCGAAGTGATGTTTACTGACAAACAGTATGCCATCATAGTGATGTTTACATACAACAGTATTCAAGCATAGTGATATTTCTTAAAACAGTATGTCAGCATAGTGATGTTTACTTACAAACAGTATGCCAGCATAGTGATGTTTACTGACAAACAGTATGCCAGCATAGTGATGTTTACTTACAAACAGTATTCCAGCATAGTGAAGTTTACTGACAAACAGTATGCCAGCATAGTAATGTTTACTTACAAACAGTATGGCAGCATAGTGATGTTTCCTGACAAACAGTATGCCAGCATAGTGATGGTTACTTACAAACAGTATGCCAGCATAGTGATGTTTACTGACAAACAGTATGCCAGCATAGTGATGGTTACTTACAAACAGTATGCCAACATAGTGATGTTTACTTACAAAAAGTATGCCATCATAGTGATGTTTACTTGCAAACAGTATGCCATCATAGTGATGTTTACTTACGAACAGTATGCCATCATAGTGATGTTTACTTACAAACAGTATGCCAGCATAGTGATGTTTACTGACAAACAGTATGCCAGCATAGTGATATTTACTGACAAACAGTATGACAGCATAGTGATGGTTACTTACAAACAGTATGCCATCATAGTGATGTTTACTTACAAACAGTATGCCATCATAGTGATATTTACTTACAAACAGTATGTCATCATAGTGATGGTTACTTACAAACAGTATGCCAGCATAGTGATGGTTAATTTCAAACAGTATGCAAGCATAGTGATGTTTACTGACAAACAGTATGCCAGCATAGTGATATTTACTGACAAACAGTATGACAGCATAGTGATGGTTACTTACAAACAGTATGCCATCATAGTGATGTTTACTTAGAAACAGTATGCCAGCATAGTGATGTTTACTTACAAACAGTATGCCAGCATAGTGATGGTTACTTACAAACAGTATTCTAGCATAGTGATCTTTACTGACAAACAGTATGCCATCATAGTGATGGTTACTTACAAACAGTATGCCAGCATAGTGATGTTTACTGACAAACAGTATGCCATCATAGTGATATTTACTGACAAACAGTATGCCATCATAGTGATGGTTACTTACAAACAGTATGACAGCATAGTGATGTTTACTTACAAACAGTATTCCATCATAGTGATGGTTACTTGCAAACAGTATGCCATCATAGTGATGTTTACTTACAAACAGTATGCCAGCATAGTGATGTTTGCTGACAAACAGTATGCCAGCATAGTGATGTTTACTTACAAACAGTATGCCAGCATAGTGATGTTTACTTACAAACAGTATGCCAGCATAATGATGTTTACTGACAAACAGTATGCCAGCATAGTGAAGGTTACTTACAAACAGTATGCCAGCATAGTGATGTTTACTTACAAGCAGTATGCCAGCATAGTGATATTTACTGGCAAACAGTATGCCAGCATAGTGATGGTTACTTACAAACAGTACGCCAGCATAGTAATGTTTACTTACAAACAGTATGCCAGCATAGTGATGTTTACTTACAAACAGTATGCCAGCATAGTGATGTTTACTGACAAACAGTATGCCAGCATAGTGATGGTTACTTACAAACAGTATGCCAGCATAGTGATGTTTACTTACAAACAGTATGACAGCATAGTGATGTTTACTTACAAACAGTATGCCAGCATAGTGATATTTACTTACAAACAGCATGCCAGCATAGTGATGTTTACTGACAAACAGTATGCCATCATAGTGATGTTTACTGACAAACAGTATGCCATCATAGTGATGGTTACTTACAAACAGTATGACAGCATAGTGATGTTTACTTACAAACAGTATGCCAGCATAGTGATATTTACTTACAAACAGTATGCCAGCATAGTGATGTTTACTGACAAACAGTATGCCATCATAGTGATGTTTACTGACAAACAGTATGCCATCATAGTGATGGTTACTTACAAACAGTATGCCAGCATAGTGATGTTTACTTACAAACAGTATGCCAGCATAGTGATAGGTACTTACAAACAGTATGCCAGCATAGTGATGTTTACTTACAAACAGTATGCCAGCATAGTGATGTTTACTTACAAACAGTATGCCAGCATAGTGATGTTTCTTATAAAGAGTGTGCCAGCATAGTGATGTTTACTGACAAACAGTATGCCAGCGAAGTGATGTTTACTGACAAACAGTATGCCATCATAGTGATGTTTACATACAACAGTATTCAAGCATAGTGATATTTCTTAAAACAGTATGTCAGCATAGTGATGTTTACTTACAAACAGTATGCCAGCATAGTGATGTTTACTGACAAACAGTATGCCAGCATAGTGATGTTTACTTACAAACAGTATTCCAGCATAGTGAAGTTTACTGACAAACAGTATGCCAGCATAGTAATGTTTACTTACAAACAGTATGGCAGCATAGTGATGTTTCCTGACAAACAGTATGCCAGCATAGTGATGGTTACTTACAAACAGTATGCCAGCATAGTGATGTTTACTGACAAACAGTATGCCAGCATAGTGATGGTTACTTACAAACAGTATGCCAACATAGTGATGTTTACTTACAAAAAGTATGCCATCATAGTGATGTTTACTTGCAAACAGTATGCCATCATAGTGATGTTTACTTACGAACAGTATGCCATCATAGTGATGTTTACTTACAAACAGTATGCCAGCATAGTGATGTTTACTGACAAACAGTATGCCAGCATAGTGATATTTACTGACAAACAGTATGACAGCATAGTGATGGTTACTTACAAACAGTATGCCATCATAGTGATGTTTACTTACAAACAGTATGCCATCATAGTGATATTTACTTACAAACAGTATGTCATCATAGTGATGGTTACTTACAAACAGTATGCCAGCATAGTGATGGTTAATTTCAAACAGTATGCAAGCATAGTGATGTTTACTGACAAACAGTATGCCAGCATAGTGATATTTACTGACAAACAGTATGACAGCATAGTGATGGTTACTTACAAACAGTATGCCATCATAGTGATGTTTACTTAGAAACAGTATGCCAGCATAGTGATGTTTACTTACAAACAGTATGCCAGCATAGTGATGGTTACTTACAAACAGTATTCTAGCATAGTGATCTTTACTGACAAACAGTATGCCATCATAGTGATGGTTACTTACAAACAGTATGCCAGCATAGTGATGTTTACTGACAAACAGTATGCCATCATAGTGATGTTTACTGACAAACAGTATGCCATCATAGTGATGGTTACTTACAAACAGTATGACAGCATAGTGATGTTTACTTACAAACAGTATTCCATCATAGTGATGGTTACTTGCAAACAGTATGCCATCATAGTGATGTTTACTTACAAACAATATGCCAGCATAGTGATGTTTACTGACAAACAGTATGCCAGCATAGTGATGTTTACTGACAAACAGTATGCCAGCATAGTGATATTTACTGACAAACAGTATGCCAGCATAGTGATGGTTACTTACAAACAGTATGCCATCATAGTAATGTTTACTTACAAACAGTATGCCAGCATAGTGATGTTTACTTACAAACAGTATGCCAGCATAGTGATGTTTGCTGACAAACAGTATGCCAGCATAGTGATGTTTACTTACAAACAGTATGCCAGCATAGTGATGTTTACTTACAAACAGTATGCCAGCATAATGATGTTTACTGACAAACAGTATGCCAGCATAGTGAAGGTTACTTACAAACAGTATGCCAGCATAGTGATGTTTACTTACAAGCAGTATGCCAGCATAGTGATATTTACTGGCAAACAGTATGCCAGCATAGTGATGGTTACTTACAAACAGTACGCCAGCATAGTAATGTTTACTTACAAACAGTATGCCAGCATAGTGATGTTTACTTACAAACAGTATGCCAGCATAGTGATGTTTACTGACAAACAGTATGCCAGCATAGTGATGGTTACTTACAAACAGTATGCCAGCATAGTGATGTTTACTTACAAACAGTATGACAGCATAGTGATGTTTACTTACAAACAGTATGCCAGCATAGTGATATTTACTTACAAACAGCATGCCAGCATAGTGATGTTTACTGACAAACAGTATGCCATCATAGTGATGTTTACTGACAAACAGTATGCCATCATAGTGATGGTTACTTACAAACAGTATGACAGCATAGTGATGTTTACTTACAAACAGTATGCCAGCATAGTGATATTTACTTACAAACAGTATGCCAGCATAGTGATGTTTACTGACAAACAGTATGCCATCATAGTGATGTTTACTGACAAACAGTATGCCATCATAGTGATGGTTACTTACAAACAGTATGACAGCATAGTGATGTTTACTTACAAACAGTATTCCATCATAGTGATGGTTACTTGCAAACAGTATGCCATCATAGTGATGTTTACTTACAAACAATATGCCAGCATAGTGATGTTTACTGACAAACAGTATGCCAGCATAGTGATGTTTACTGACAAACAGTATGCCAGCATAGTGATATTTACTGACAAACAGTATGCCAGCATAGTGATGGTTACTTACAAACAGTATGCCATCATAGTAATGTTTACTTACAAACAGTATGCCAGCATAGTGATGTTTACTTACAAACAGTATGCCAGTATGTGATGTTTGCTGACAAACAGTATGCCAGCATAGTGATGTTTACTTACAAACAGTATGCCAGCATAGTGATGTTTACTTACAAACAGTTTGCCAGCATAATGATGTTTACTGACAAACAGTATGCCAGCATAGTGAAGGTTACTTACAAACAGTATGCCAGCATAGTGATGTTTACTTACAAGCAGTATGCCAGCATAGTGATATTTACTGGCAAACAGTATGCCAGCATAGTGATGGTTACTTACAAACAGTACGCCAGCATAGTAATGTTTACTGACAAACAGTATGCCAGCATAGTGATGTTTACTTACAAACAGTATGCAAGCATAGTGATGTTTCTTATAAAGAGTGTGCCAGCATAGTGATGTTTACTTACAAACAGTATGCCAGCGAAGTGATGTTTACTGACAAACAGTATGCCACCATAGTGATGTTTACATACAACAGTATTCCAGCATAGTGATATTTCTTAAAACAGTATGCCAGCATAGTGATGTTTACTTACAAACAGTATGCCAGGATAGTGATGTTTACTGACAAACAGTATGCCAGCAAAGTGATGTTTACTTACAAACAGTATTCCAGTATAGTGAAGTTTACTGACAAACAGTATGCCAGCATAGGAATGTTTACTTACAAACAGTATGGCAGCATAGTGATGTTTCCTGACAAACAGTATGCCAGCATAGTGATGGTTACTTACAAACAGTATGCCAGCATAGTGATGTTTACTGACAAACAGTATGCCAGCATAGTGATGGTTACTTACAAACAGTATGCCAACATAGTGATGTTTACTTACAAACAGTATGCCATCATAGTGATGTTTACTTACAAACAGTATGCCATCATAGTGATGTTTACTTACAAACAGTATGCCATCATAGTGATGTTTACTTACAAACAGTATGCCAGCATAGTGATGTTTACTGACAAACAGTATGCCAGCATAGTGATATTTACTGACAAACAGTATGACAGCATAGTGATGGTTACTTACAAACAGTATGCCATCATAGTGATGTTTACTTACAAACAGTATGCCATCATAGTGATATTTACTTACAAACAGTATGTCATCATAGTGATGGTTACTTACAAACAGTATGCCAGCATAGTGACGGTTAATTTCAAACAGTATGCTAGCATAGTGATGTTTACTGACAAACAGTATGCCAGCATAGTGATATTTACTGACAAACAGTATGATAGCATAGTGATGGTTACTTACAAACAGTATGCCATCATATTGATTTTTACTTACAAACAGTATGCCAGCATAGTGATGTTTACTTACAATCAGTATGCCAGAATAGTGATGGTTACTTACAAACAGTATTCTAGCATAGTGATCTTTACTGACAAACAGTATGCCATCATAGTGATGGTTACTTACAAACAGTATGCCAGCATAGTGATGTTTACTGACAAACAGTATGCTATCATAGTGATGTTTACTGACAAACAGTATGCCATCATAGTGATGGTTACTTACAAACAGTATGCTATCATAGTGATGTTTACTTACAAACAATATGCCAGCATAGTGATGTTTACTGACAAACAGTATGCCAGTATAGTGATGTTTACTGACAAACAGTATGCCAGCATAGTGATATTTACTGACAAACAGTATGCCAGCATAGTGATGGTTACTTACAAACAGTATGCCATCATAGTAATGTTTACTTACAAACATTATGCCAGCGTAGTGATGTTTACTTACAAACAGTATGCTAGCATAGTGATGGTTACTGACAAACAGTATGACAGCATAGAGATGTTTACTTACAAACAGTATGCCATCATAGTGATAGGTACTTACAAACAGTATGCCAGCATAGTGATGTTTACTTACAAACAGTATGCCAGCATAGTGATGTTTACTGACAAACAGTATGCCAGCATTGTGATGGTTACTTACAAACAGTATGCCAGCATAGTGATGTTTACTGACAAACAGTATGCCAGCATTGTGATGGTTACTTACAAACAGTATGCCAGCATAGTGATGTTTACTGACAAACAGTATGCCAGCATTGTGATGGTTACTTACAAACAGTATGCCAGCATAGTGATGTTTACTGAAAAACAGTGCCAGCATAGTGATGTTTACTGACAAACAGTATGCCATCATAGTGATGTTTACTGAGAAACAGTATGCCAGCATAGTGATGTTTCCTTACAAACAGTATGCCAGCATAGTGATGTTTACTTACAAACAGTATGCCAGCATAGTGATGTTTACTGACAAACAGTATGCCAGCATAGTGATGTTTACTGACAAACAGTATGCCAGCATAGTGATGTTTCTTATAAAGAGTGTGCCAGCATAGTGATGTTTACTTACAAACAGTATGCCAGCGAAGTGATGTTTACTGACAAACAGTATGCCATCATAGTGATGTTTACATACAACAGTATTCCAGCATAGTGATATTTCTTAAAACAGTATGCCAGCATAGTGATGTTTACTTACAAACAGTATGCCAGCATAGTGATGTTTACTGACAAACAGTATGCCAGCATAGTGATGTTTACTTACAAACAGTATGCCAGCATAGTGAAGTTTACTGACAAACAGTATGCCAGCATAGTAATGTTTACTTACAAACAGTATGGCAGCATAGTGATGTTTCCTGACAAACAGTATGCCAGCATAGTGATGGTTACTTACAAACAGTATGCCAGCATAGTGATGTTTACTGACAAACAGTATGCCAGCATAGTGATGGTTACTTACAAACAGTATGCCAACATAGTGATGTTTACTTACAAAAAGTATGCCATCATAGTGATGTTTACTTACAAACAGTATGCCATCATAGTGATGTTTACTTACAAACAGTATGCCATCATAGTGATGTTTACTTACAAACAGTATGCCAGCATAGTGATGTTTACCGACAAACAGTATGCCAGCATAGTGATATTTACTGACAAACAGTATGACAGCATAGTGATGGTTACTTACAAACAGTATGCCATCATAGTGATGTTTACTTACAAACAGTATGCCATCATAGTGATATTTACTTACAAACAGTATGTCATCATAGTGATGGTTACTTACAAACAGTATGCCAGCATAGTGATGGTTAATTTAAAACAGTATGCTAGCATAGTGATGTTTACTGACAAACAGTATGCCAGCATAGTGATATTTACTGACAAACAGTATGACAGCATAGTGATGGTTACTTACAAACAGTATGCCATCATAGTGATGTTTACTTACAAACAGTATGCCAGCATAGTGATGTTTACTTACAAAAAGTATGCCAGCATAGTGATGGTTACTTACAAACAGTATTCTAGCATAGTGATCTTTACTGACAAACAGTATGCCATCATAGTGATGGTTACTTACAAACAGTATGCCAGCATAGTGATGTTTACTGACAAACAGTATGCCATCATAGTGATGTTCACTGACAAACAGTATGCCATCATAGTGATGGTTACTTACAAACAGTATGACAGCATAGTGATGTTTACTTACAAACAGTATGCCATCATAGTGATGGTTACTTGCAAACAGTATGCCATCATAGTGATGTTTACTTGCAAACAATATGCCAGCATAGTGATGTTTACTGACAAACAGTATGCCAGCATAGTGATGTCTACTGACAAACAGTATGCCAGCATAGTGATATTTACTGACAAACAGTATGCCAGCATTGTGATGGTTACTTACAAACAGTATGCCATCATAGTAATGTTTACTTACAAACAGTATGCCAGCATAGTGATGTTTACTTACAAACAGTATGCCAGCATAGTGATGGTTACTGACAAACAGTATGACAGCATAGAGATGTTTACTTACAAACAGTATGCCAGCATAGTGATGTTTACTTACAAACAGTATGCCAGCATAGTGATGTTTACTTACAAACAGTATGCCAGCATAGTGATGTTTGCTGACAAACAGTATGCCAGCATAGTGATGTTTACTTACAAACAGTATGCCAGCATAGTGATGTTTACTTTTAAACAGTATGCCAGCATAATGATGTTTACTGACAAACAGTATGCCAGCATAGTGAAGGTTACTTACAAACAGTATGCCAGCATAGTGATGTTTACTTACAAGCAGTATGCCAGCATAGTGATATTTACTGGCAAACAGTATGCCAGCATAGTGATGGTTACTTACAAACAGTACGCCAGCAGAGTAATGTTTACTTACAAACAGTATGCCAGCATAGTGATGTTTACTTACAAACAGTATGCCAGCATAGTGATGTTTACTTACAAACAGTATGCCATCATAGTGATGTTTACTTACAAACAGTATGCCAGCATAGTGATGTTTACTTACAAACAGTATGCCAGCATAGTGATGTTTACTTACAAACAGTGTGCCAGCATAGTGATGTTTACTGACAAACAGTATGCCAGCATAGTGATATTTACTGACAAACCGTATGACAGTATAGTGATGTTTACTTGCAAACAGTATGCCAGCATAGTGATGTTTACTGACAAACAGTATGCCAGCATAGTGATGGTTACTTACAAACAGTATGCCAGCATAGTGATGTTTACTTACAAACAGTATGACAGCATAGTGATGTTTACTTACAAACAGTATGCCAGCATAGTGATATTTACTTACAAACAGTATGCCAGCATAGCGATGTTTACTTACAAACAGTATGTCAGCATAGTGATGGTTACTTACAAACAGTATGCCAGCATAGTGATGTTTACTTACAAACAGTATGCCAGCATAGTGATGTTTACTTACAAACAGTATGCCAGCATAATGATGTTTACTTACAAACAGTATGCCAGCATAGTGATGTTTACTTACAAAGAGTATGCCAGCATAGTGATGTTTACTTACAAGCAGTATGCCAGCATAGTGATGTTTCCTTGCAAACAGTATGCCAGCATAGTGATGTTTACTTACAAACAGTATGCCAGCATAGTGATGTTTACTTACAAACAGTATGCCAGCATAGTGATAGGTACTTACAAACAGTATGCCAGCATAGTGATGTTTACTTACAAACAGTATGCCAGCATAGTGATGTTTACTTACAAACAGTATGCCAGCATAGTGATGTTTCTTATAAAGAGTGTGCCAGCATAGTGATGTTTACTGACAAACAGTATGCCAGCGAAGTGATGTTTACTGACAAACAGTATGCCATCATAGTGATGTTTACATACAACAGTATTCCAGCATAGTGATATTTCTTAAAACAGTATGTCAGCATAGTGATGTTTACTTACAAACAGTATGCCAGCATAGTGATGTTTACTGACAAACAGTATGCCAGCATAGTGATGTTTACTTACAAACAGTATGCCAGCATAGTGAAGTTTACTGACAAACAGTATTCCAGCATAGTAATGTTTACTTACAAACAGTATGCCAGCATAGTGATGTTTGCTGACAAACAGTATGCCAGCATAGTGATGTTTACTTACAAACAGTATGCCAGCATAGTGATGTTTACTTACAAACAGTATGCCAGCATAGTGTTGTTTACTTACAAACAGTATGCCAGCATAGTGATGTTTACTTACAAACAGTATGCCAGCATACTTTAGATGCGGTTTGCTCACCGGTAAAAATCACTGACAATACGAAAACTCTAAATAATAACACATTTCATATTTAGTAATAAAGGAATACTAAAGGGGCACCTATTTATGCTTTATCTCAGCATATTCTAAGTATTTTAAATGACAAATAACAAATAATTAACACAGGTCACACACTAATACGATGTGTACAAAATCGTACGAACACTTCTTTTCATAAAAAAGGCTTTCAAATCAAAACAAATATAATATAAAACTACCAAAACAGGTGGGGAATATTATCTTACCCCGTGGGGACCATGGATACTTTGGAAAAGGTTCTAAAAATGATAGCGTCCTGTGACATGACTATCCAAAATCCAAACGAACAGGGCACTCTAACTGAAGGGGGACAGAAACATGTGGAAAAGACCTAGCATAGTGATGGTTACTTACCAACAGTATGCCAGCATAGTGATGTTTACTTACAAACAGTATGCAGCATAGTGATGGTTACTTACAAACAGTATGCCAGCATAGTGATGTTTACTCACAAACAGCATGCCAGCACAGTTATGGTTACTTACAAGCAGTATGCCAGCATAGTGTTGTTTACTTACAAACAGTATGCCAGCATAGTGATGTTTACTTACAAACAGAATGCCAGCATAGTGATAGCTACTTACAAACAGTATGCCAGCATAGTGATGTTTACTTACAAACAGTATGCCATCATAGTGATGGTTACTTACAAACAGTATGTCAGCATAGTGATGTTTACTTACAAACAGTATGCCAGCATAGTGATGTTTACTTACAAACAGTATGCCAGCATAGTGTTGTTTACTTACAAACAGTATCCCAGCATAGTGATGTTTACTTACAAACAGTATGCCAGCATAGTGATGTATACTTACAACCAATATGCCAGCATAGTGATATTTACTTACAAACAGTATGCCAGCATAGTGATATTTACTTACAAACAGTATGCCAGCATAGTGATGTTTACATACCAACAATATCCCAGCATACTATTTTCAGTAACAAACATGATAAGCAATAATCCACATTCATGAAAAATTGTGTTGTAGATAAGTTTTTTCATTAAAAAAAACAATTGAATCTCATTTAATATTTTTAATTCACAGCAATTCTGAAGCATTGGGTGGACTCCATTTTAACTTACTGTGGAGAGGATGATGATGACATTCTCCCTGTGATATTATTTGTAGCAACACACAGAGACACATTAAAGGAGGCAAGTTTCATATTTAAGCAACGGAAACATGTTACCTGAATTAGATTTAAATACTTATTGTGATGGGTTTGATGAGATATTTCACAAACTTGCAAGCAATGACTGAAATCATATTGGTTTAATCAGTGACAGAATAGGAATATTTCTGTCACATCAGGACTTCATTTAAGGTATCCGGACCACAATTGACCACATGATCATATTTGGTGTCCCGGATGTCTATTGTATTTAAATGGAGCAGACCTCGGTAATGTTCGACAAACATCGGAAATTCTATTTAAGTAACTAAGTTTTTGGCTCAAAACTGTTAACATTGACTAAAAGTAAAACAATATATTTAATTTGTAGCATTAATTATCAATACCTTGATGTAATAAAGCTGTATTTCTTGGTCGAAAAATAAAATTAAACGGTGACTTCAATTATGGGTCGGATACCTTAACTCAAGACTCAGTCAGTAGTTTCACGGCTGTGTTAAGGCAACCACGGAGTTATATGGATGTAAAATGATATATAACAGGGTATCAACATAAATACCGTACTACACATACAAAACCACAACGTTTTAAAAGTATTAATATATTTTAACGTGTAATGGTGTCGCCCCAACCATTTTTGTGAAATAAGATTTGTCGTCATTTTCTCCTTACTGTCACATGACTTGTGAATAGAACAAGTTGGGGATCCAAAAATGCGTCTGGTGCACCAAGTAGATCTATTCAATTTGTTCAAAACCTGGTATTGCTGTGTTCAGAATTAAAATACCAAAGCGTAACCATCTGCTATTACTATGATATATCCATAGTTCTTTTATTCAAGACAACTTTCCAAGTGTATACAATACCCCTCTTTTACCTTAAGGATAGCGTGTTCGATCATTTGAAAAATATGCATCAGACAATCTAGTGCAGTGAGATTGAATAAACAGTCAACATCATCTGCCTATCTGTAAAATTTTATTTAGATCTGACCTCATCTTCAATATGCGCTGGTGCAATTTATAACCGATTTTAAAATTATATCCTTATTTAGCGATTGAAATTTGCGTATTAAAACGCTGGAGTGACTACACCAGTTCCGGAACGGCCTATAAACGGCAACGACGTTATCGACGTCAAGTTTCGAATGATTACGAACGCGCAGACATATTACCATATTCCTTGTTCTTATTAATGAAAAAAAACATATTTACATTGTAAAATTTACGTCATTAATACTTGTACTGAACAATAACCCTTAGCATACAAGATTAATGATGCAATTTATTATGGATTATCAAGAACCGTAAGGAATACTTCTGCCATCATGGTTGATATTTGGATAAATTTCTTGCAATTTAAACTTTATTTGTATCCCCGAGACAGTGGGTGGGTTTAAGGCAGGCAATTTTTGCTGCTTCACAGTAACATTTCCCATACCATGTAATAGTACATGGTTTTATTAATACTAGTAAGCTCTGACTGAACAAGAACTCCCTAATACAATAGTTTAGTACCTATATCTAATTACTGTACACTGAATACTGAGCCATGCTGTGTTGGTCCCTTGTTTTACCATGAATTGTACCTTCTTATTAGAGAAACAACATAATAAATTATAGCTCTATGTTAATTTGTACCTTTTTGGTGCAGTATATATAAGATTCAAATGTTAAAGGTAGCAATTATCTAGATCATGGCTGTATTAAGACTGTAATTTATTGCATATTTATTCTTTTTCTTTTTATAAAAGACCAAAAATCTAGACTCATAAAGCAAATTATGCATACCACCATACAAGTTATGTCCTCCTTTAAGCTATGTGCTTAACAAATATTTTGTTCTTGGCCAGAACAAAAAAGGTTCTAATGTTCACAATTTCCCCATGCATTCTATCTTACTTTGAAAAACAATGTTACAATAGGTTACTCCTAGATAAATAAAACCTGATCTAAGTAAAAAAAAACCTCAATAAGTTCCTATTTGATTTTTTATGCAAAAGGAAAATATCAAAACAAACTAACTGAATGCAAACAAAACAATAAGTTCCAGTAAACTGCAACTGCATTTCTGTTTGTTAAAGCAACATGTGAGGTCCTGTCTGCAGCCATGGGCAGTGTTTATCCATAATTGTAATAAATGTAAATAATCATCATCAATGGCTGAATTTTAATTTGGTATTTGCATTGAGATTTTGGTCATTTAGGTAATATTTGTCAATTTTGTATCTGTTCACAATCTAAACATGATAAAAAGGGATGTCATGCAATGTGCTTATGCAATATTAATGTATCACATTTGACTACTTTTTCTAGATCTTCTTGAAAATACAGTTAAGTGTAGTCATAGTATCAACAGACATATAAATCTATAAATGGTTCCAGCCCATGGACTATTGTTATCCAAGCAATAAAATTTATTAAAAATTTCCCTCCTGGTCTTAGACATTGTTTACTGCAAATTCTCATGTGTATATGAACTAACACATTTAAATTAGAAATTACATTCTAAATTTGACATGGATTGTATGAGTTTTGTCTCCTGGCAAAGGAATTATATGAATAATAATAATAAAATAAAAATACATGTACATATATTCACATTTCTTTTAATTATTAAAGATCACATGTACTATAACTGTTGGATTTTGTAATTATTAATTAAGGATTGTTTTCAATTGTTGGTTAGATTATTGGATATAAACGACTTTGGGTCGATTTATGCTGAATAAACCGCGAAGCTGTTTATGTTGCGGTTTATTCAGCGTAAATCGACCCAAAGTCGTTTATATCCAATAATCTAACCAACAATTGAAAACAAACCTTATATTTTAAATTCTATAGTAAAAATGAAGTAACAAGAACAATATTTTACAAGTAATCAAATAATATTTGCAATTCACAATTTAGTGTCGTCACTTGTTGTTTGCGGAAGAATTCATGTATAGTCAACGTCATCAATACATCTTATTATGATGTCACAATCAGTCACATGCTGAAATACCAAGTTAGGTTATACGAAATAACCAACTTTGCTCATGTATTGAGTATTATAAAGAAATTAAAATATTTAAATTTAGTTCTAACTACTTATATGCTGCATGTTACAATTTGTTCGATTAAATCTTAAATACATCTTAGAATATCAGCTGCATACTTTGTGGCAAAGTCCATTATAAAATAGGTCACATGACTTATAATTTTCCATAATATATGCCAAGCAACAAATGCTCACTAAGATTTTCTGTTTCAGTGTATGTAAATTGTATTTATCATTTTCAGCACAAATTTAAAATCCATGACACTTGGAGGAGAAAATATTGTTCCAGAATTACTTGAAATTTTGTCAATTTAGTTCTAAATATTTGTTATGTAGCTCTTCTTTCCATCAGATTTAAAATACATTAGCTGTGTCTTTTGTAGCAAAGTGCACTATGAAATAGACCACATGACTTCTAATTATCCATATTAATTGCCAATCAATATGTTCACTAAGATTTTCTGTATAAGTAAACTGTATCAGTGTCAGCACAAATTTTAAATCCATGACACTGCCAGAAAATGTTGAAACAGACTGGAATGCATTTCTCTCTTCTTAATTGTTTAACCCTACAATAAACAAACAACCAATTTTAAATAGAATGTTATAAATGTATTATTATAATATCCAATTTATTATTAAAATCTTAAATTTTAAAATTTGGGAATCTGGGTAATAAAATTGATAAAAATTTAATGTTAATACTATATAAAGAGGAATTTAGTTTTATAATATTATATTCTGGACCCATCTGTACATTTATGAATTAATATAAAGAGTATTAAAATATTGTTAAATACTGACAATTATTTTATAATAAAAAACCCAAAGGCTCAAATCTTGACCATTTAAAATTATGGGGGTGTAAATGAGTAGTATAAATAAATATGTCAGACATTAAAAGCATTTTTTTAAATAAATGAATCATAATCTAATGTTTTGGAGTCAGCATATATATCTTTAATGAACTTTCACCTCTTAAACTATCTATCAAATCTTTCATTCTTTCTTTCTACAACTGAGTTTGTAACTGATGAATTGACCATGTTTCAACATATGTATAGGATATTTTAAATTTATTTTAATTGTTTATCAGCACCCAAACCAAATGCTTTTACTTACTGTTTGAGCAACAACTAGTATTTCTGTTTTAATTTAGCATGAAAATTTTAAAAACAATGTACTTATATGGAATAGTGCAAAATTAAGTTTTAGTTAAAAGTCACATGGTTTGAGTATATTGTGTGAAGTTTTTTTTTTTTTTTGGGGGGGGGGGGGGGATTTAAGAATTGCAACCAAGCCTATAGCCATTGTTCAACAGCTTTTTCATAATTCTCGCATACAGATAGTTCCAATACGGGCTTGTAACATTTTGATAAACAGTTTTGGTCGAAATAGGTAGTAGTCGGCTCAAGACAGGTCATGTATATACTGTCATTACTCATTCCCGAGAAGGTTAAAGCGACATCTCTTAAATAGGTAGTAGTCGGCTCAAGACAGGTTACGTAAATACTGTCATTACTCATTCCCGAGAAGGTTAAAGCGACATCTCTTAAATAGGTAGTAGTCGGCTCAAGACAGGTTACGTATATACTGTCATTACTCATTCCCGAGAAGGTTAAAGCGACATCTCTTAAATAGGTAGTAGTCGACTCAAGACAGGTTACGTATATACTGTCATTACTCATTCCCGAGAAGGTTAAAGCGACATCTCTTAAATAGGTAGTAGTCGGCTCAAGACAGGTTACGTAAATACTCTCATTACTCATTCCCGAGAAGGTTAAAGCGACATCTCTTAAATAGGTAGTAGTCGGCTCAAGACAGGTTACGTATATACTGTCATTACTCATTCCCAAGAAGGTTAAAGCGACATCTCTTAAATGTACAATTATTATAACGACAACACACAGTTACTATTTTCTTGTACATACCTTAGTGTTCGTGTCTTTGGTGCAGCTTCGTATGGCTTAAGGTTAGTGAGGACAGCGATCACGTGATTAAATAACAACATAAAAAATCCGGAAACCGTCCGGTGCGATTTCCGTGTATTTCCTTGGAGGTTATGTAAACATAAATGGCGGATAGCAGATGTCGTCTGCGAAGCCGGCAAGGTAAATTTACTAAGAGGGCCAATGTCAACAGATCAGGAAACTTAATACACATACGGAAACACCAAGAAAAAGAATTTTATGAGCATGATTACTATCGGGATGAGGTAAACGACGAAGATGTTGACGTTGCGTTAAATGTAACCGTATCCGTGACTGAAGGCCAAGATGAAGCTGAAAAGATAACATGGGAAGATGGCAGACGTGTTGTAGAGCTCAGTCACATGGCTCAACAAATGCATTGTGACAAGTGTCAGACTGAGTTGCATTTGTGTGATATTATTGGTGAGAAAAGGTAAGACCACATTGAAAAAAATGCATTAAATGTTGAACCCTAAAACTAACATGACTTATGGACACTGCAGGGTTCTAAATGGGCTGTTTTATCATAGGGGGTAGGAGGGGGTCTTATCCCGCTTTCCCATGAAAATAAAATGCCAAATAGTGCTAACGAAATTGGCAAATGACCATTCCTGTGCCCTGCTATATGAAAATCCAGAATTCTTGCTGTTTTATTAGCTTTATCCTGCCTGAATTCCTGGTAAATAAATTGTCCTTTCTCGTTGTCCCGTAAAAGGTCCTACCTATGACCACCTATCCTTTATCATAGAGGCCAGCCATGGTTAGGATTAATCACCACCATTCGCCAATGGTCGAATCCTACAGGGGAGTGACCAGGTCACTCCCAGTGATGCAGATAAGTGCCGGACCTGTCAGACAAAGGGAGTAAAATTTCAGCAGGTCCAACAAATGAAGACATTGTGCAGGACCTACGTCTGGCAAAGTATTGGGATAATTTATTACAGGTAAATTGGATTGGTCAAGATTGTAAAATTTTTGCAGGTCCTGCAAAGTTATCTATTTTGTAGGACCCAATGTCTGACAAGAAAAAAGGTTATCTGCATCTCTGTCTGACCAATTTCAATATACAAAATGTGTCACCTCTGTCATAATTAATGAAGAGAGTTGATCTGTCCACATAGTGTCTAGTCATGTCTCCAGAGTCCTATATTTCAACAGTAAAACAGCAGTGGTTAAAACGACTAAATATTGCAGTTTAAAAACATATACCATAATGTTAAAAGATTAATTTTTAGCTCAGTAGATGGGGTAGTATATGATGCAATGAACATGATGAATGTTTTCTTATGATCAAAATTTTAATATACACAGTTATGTCCCCTGAATTACATTTTTTAGAAAAAAATATTACTTAAACTTTTATTTCATTTTGAAAATGGTAGGTTTGTAAAATATGCTGTCCCATGTATGAATTCATGATAATCAACCGTATACAGTACGTAAAAAAAATGCAAAAATTGCATGCCTCCTACCATACAGTTAAGGTTGGACTCACCAAATTAATCTGGGACTCACCATTTCAAAAAGTGATGAGTCCCAGGACTCATCTCTAAAAATTGCTAGTGAGAACCCTGTTATGCACACAAAAAAAAAATCACAAATTTTGCACCAGTGTTTGAGAAGGCAAGGGGGCCCAAGGGCGCAGTAACTTTAAAATGACAAATTTTATATAGAATATTTAAAGAATGGCCAAACGAAATTTTAAACTTCAAAAGAAAATGGTCCATAGTCAAGTAATCAATAACATATATTAGATTAATTTTATTTATAGGTCTACAAGCGTGTTAAACTTTCACCTGGTACAATATCACTGAGAATTGGAAAAAGTATGGATAAGAGGAGAGAATATCTGAAAACTAACAGTGCAAGATTAGCTAGCAAAAGAAATCGTATAGCTCTGAAGGTATATATTTAGGACTCTGCATGGAAAATGGGATGCTCAATAGTTTTCACTTTGTCCATCTGTCAACAAAAAAAAAATCCTCAAAAACTATTAGCAATACAGTTCTGAAATTTTGTACAGTTGTTGTGTAGCATGACATGATTTGCATACTGAAATTTCATACAAATCTGTGTGAATATTTTTGGGGAAAAAAACTTTTTTTTATAGAATATCACATTCACATGGACTTTGTGAACACTGATGAAACTCAAAAACTATTAACAATTCAGTTATATTACATCCCACATCAGTTCCTTTTTGAGAAAATGGAATTTCTTTTATGGTTAAACATATATAAAAAAAATAACAACAAAGTTACTTGTATTTTGAAATCACTATGCGATAATTGTTGCTGGTGGACGAGAGGTCCCTGAGGGTAACACCATGATCACAATTCCAATGTTTAGATTTAAATGCTACTGATGAGAGGTTACTCCTTGAAATATTGATATATATCATATCAAAATTAACTGTGTATCCCTGTTTTGCTACTTGTATTCCAGACAATGAATTTTGCTATGCCTGACACACATTTCGTCTATGAAAGATACATCAGAGGCAGTGTGACCAAAAAGTTGAAACATTATAAATGATTATAAAGAGCAACAATTTAAACAAGGTTTGAATTATTCACATGAGCCATTTTTCCACAGTATGGAGTAGAAATATCTTCAATACTTCTAGCATCAGCTTGATAAACAAATTCAGAACATCCATTCTTAGCTTTATCTCTGGTTCATCTCCTTTAAAATAACAAATTATTATGATAAATTTAAAAACTTGCATTTACATTTTTTTTTTTAGAAAAAGACAATTCATCGTGAAGAGATAGAAGAGGTCAAAGAGGGAGAAACATATGGATCATCTATTGCTGAGAGTTTAACACCAGACATAGAAACAATTCCATCACCATATGTCATAGACAATAATACTTTTATTGTTTTTGACCTCGAAGCAACAGGCTTATCTAGAAAATCTGATATTACACAGATATCAGCTTCAGATGGAAATGATTCCTTTAACCATTATGTTAAACCACGATGTGCAATATCAAAAGCAGCTGGAGCCATTACTGGACTTCAATATTTATTTGATGATGATCAGATGTTGCATAATGGTAAACCAGTTGAAAGTAAACAGCCATTTGAGGCCTTGTTGTCATTTGTTGAATATATTCAGACAAAAGAAAATCCTATTCTTGTTGGGCATAACATTTTGTCATATGATATACCAGTTTTAACAAATGCCCTAAGAGAACATGGTTTACTGTCTTCATTAGTTGAGTCTGTATATGGATGTTTAGACACGATGCTTATAGCCAAAAAAGTATATCCTAAGAAATCGGGTATAGTCTGTAATTATAAACAAGAGACCTTAGTCAAGTCACTTTTAGGAGAAGATTTTGTGTATCAGGCACACAATGCCATGGAAGATGTTCGAAGTTTATGTAAACTGTTTGATGACAAATTGAAGGACAAATGCAGTGGAAACGACATATTTCCTTTAAATGTCTCCAGCTTGCAAGCAAGTTATGAGGACATGATGAAGCAGAAAGTTGTTGGCAATAAAATTGTACAACAGTTGGCAAGGTCTGGGTTGGCTGCAGGACATTTAAAGTTGGCCCATAAGAGGGACACTGTAAAAGGACTAAGAAATATTCTTCAAGAACATGGATTTGGTGTACAGACTTCAAATAAGATATACAAATACCTTCAACAAAATGAGGAATGACAGTAACACTTTAATTTAAAGAAACGCAATGTCAACTTTAATTAAATGTAGGTAATGACAAAACTACAGAAGCAGTTACCTGTTTGTACAGTAGTCCCCCTCCATTATTCCTTTTAATAAGGTGTTAAAAATTATATTTTTCATTTCATTTTTATTATAGAGTCATTTCTTTTAAACATTGAATTTTGTTCAAAATATATGTAATTAATTAAAAATTTAAAGTTCTTAGTCCTTTTACAGTGTCTAAACTTTAATTGTCCTTCATCAGTGTATGCAAAATTTGCTAAAATAAACATGATAAAGGGAGAAAACAAAAATTTCACCAAAATGCTAAGAGTGGAAAAGACTACTATATATTTTGAATATGAAGTTATGAAGGTTGTTTATACAATTTTCAGAGTATTAATAATAAATTCATCTTTTAATACCTACCTGTGTTCCAAACTTTTCATAAATTTTAAATCGCCAATAAAAATTTCAGAAAAGTGAGAATTTATTAATAAGTATATTGTGACAATGTACTTTTTACAGATGTTTAAACTTGTTGTGTGGATAATGATGTCAGAATAGTTTTTTTATTTACAAGCATGTAACTACAAAGTGTTTGTATAAGTTGTATGTGCATTTCTAGTACTTCAGTCATGTACATGTAGTTCTCTTATTAGCACTGAGAAATAAAAAAATTATATTTTTAACCATCTTGTTACATGTATATCCAAGTACCACATAAGTGTTACACTAAGGTGTTTTGTGTAACTTTACCCTACCTAGAGGTTTAGATCATTTAGGTTTATTTAGTCAAGTTAGTTGGACTTTGTTGGAAAATGTCAGGCCTCTATGAAATAATTCATAATTTCTCATTCATTTTTTTGTAACTAGTCGGTACACTGATTTGATTTTTTTATTGATTTTGATATATATATGTAATATACTAGCTTCCATTGCCTTAAAATAAATATAAATTTGTTAAAAAAAATCTAAATAAAATTTAAGAGATGGCAGAAAAGATGGACAGAAGGCGATTAAAATTTAGGATTGACCATGTTGACTAATTTATTCAAATACGTGTATACAAAAGGGCTACATTATTATATGACCACATAACTTTTGAAAATTACAAACCAGAAGTATTGTGGATTCTTTAATTGATTCACACAAATTTGCAGCTCATTATTACCAATTTTTAATACATTTAGTTCAACTGTGTGATACAATATTTCTCATTTTTTGCAATTTTAACAATTTTAGTGAAAATTACGAAAATTGAACATTGGAAGTTTGATCCTGTATCTTTTTTTTGCCTGGTTTGCTATGCTGATTTTTTTATATGATGGAGATATGACTTAAAGGTATGTAATTAACTAAAACAAAAAAAAATTAAATTCGACAATTTTTCTCACGGCACCATATTTTACTCAACTAGGGGGTAAAAATGATGAAGAGCCGTGCCTTGGAAAAGTACAATATATTTAATAAATTCAAAAATAATTGTAAAAAAATGGTATGTTTTAAGTTACAACCTTAAAAACAACTAAGTTTTATAATCCAATTCCTTTTTTACAAAAAAAATTCACAAAATTTTTAAAATGTGGTCAAAAGGGGGGTAAGTTGGAATTTGGGTCATTTTTCAGGGGGGGTAACTTTGACCCCATTTATCTGAAAAAAAATGCCTGGTAAGGTGGTCCGATATTTTTACCTAAGAAAGAGTATATACCAAATAGTAATATATTAAAAAAATAGCCATTTTAAATTCGGAATTATTTTTGGGGTCAGGTGTCCTCACTAACCTTAAGGTAATTTTAAAAGTTAGCTGGTTCTCACTAGCACGTTAAATGGCGATGCAAGAATTTGTTTCACGTTGACGTTACCGGAAGCTGCGTTAGTTCATGTAGTTTATGTCATACAGAATGCTCCACAAGTCAACGAAATTCGACTAAATACAAAACATTTAAGATTTTTTATTTACCTGACTCTAAAGAATAAAAAACAATGTATAATTTCAATACCTAAGAAACTTTTATTGAGAGTTTTCATTTTCTCTCAACCTAAAACCAATTGACCAATCAAAACGCTGTAACCATGGGGATGTCTGTTGTCGGTAGATTGCAATGCGATCGTCAAATAAACTAATAAACTTGCCTTAACCTACCCGCGTTCTGAATAGCAGCCACCACATGACTTTAACATAAAGCCTTGTGTTTAAATTTGTTTTTTTAAATATTTTATGTTAATGGGTAAAGGTAACATTTCTACACAAGAGCATAAGATAGAACCCCACATCCCAAAGAAATAAATCCACATAAGAACAATTGGACCCTTTGACTCCCAACGTTTCAATAGTAAATTACAATAATTATGCAGATTCGAATAATGTTGGGAAAAAATTAATTGAAATTTAAATTCTAATTTTTAAACTACTTTTGCCAATTTGAACTAAGCTTGACCACTGTTAGCAATATACACATCTTTAACTGGGTTATACCACATCAGTGTTAGTAAGGCCAATGCTAATGCAGATGGGGTGTTCGTCCATCCGTCTGTTACACTTTCTCTTATTCACAACTCCATCATATACTTCTGAATGGAATTTGATGAAACTTACAAAGAATCGTTGTCACATAGTCCCATTGGGCACTTGATGTTTAACATTTTAATCAGAATGATATTTGGGGTTTTCCGTTGCAAAACATGGACATTGTCATTGACATAAGGGGGTACCCATCTCTTATCCGCAACTCCACCATGTCCACCTACACCACTGAATGGAATTTGATCAACCTTTCATAGATTCTCTGTCATATAGTCCCATTGTACCACTGATATTTAACAATTTGATCAGACTAATATTTGGGTTGTTTTGAAAAGAGGGAAGTGGGGGTATCAATTAGTGAGCCTTGCTAACAGTTGTTCTAGTTGTGTATAAGTTATAATATTGCATCCAGTGTGAAAATATTATATTGTGCAGTGTCCAGCTTGAAATTTAAGATGGGTGCTATCGAAGGAGTAGTTTAAAATTAAATGGCGCCTGCAACAGTTGAAAAATTGATTCAATTTCAACCATTTTCATTTTACCGTAGTTTTTGAGGGAAGATTGCTGTGCATGAGTGTAAAATATTGTGAAATGAGTTTCAGATTTGAATACTCTTTGCTACATAATTAAAAGTGTACTATATCTAGTTTGAAACGCTCTTCTTTACATCTTTGTTCTGTTTGTCATTAAGTGTAATTCAGAGGTGCTTTATATTCCAGAATTTTTGTATTTATCCAGAATTTGAGTCTAAAACTATGCATCACGAATTCCAAACACCATTAGGATTTGGGTGTTTTATGCATTCGGATTATCTCTTGGCTTAGCCTTGATTTATATGATTAATACGGGGTCATACTGCTAATTGTCTGGCAATTAAAGTTTTCGAAAAAACTTTTGCTGCATATGAGATCTGTAATTTTTTTGATTTAATCCAATAATTTATGTTCAACTGTGATATACAAGTTGGATTACAGATCATGTGAGATACATAACTGCAGTCCTCTAGTTTTCTTAAAGTGTTGACAAAATGGAAACCAAATTTAGAGAATTGACAATTGTCAAATGGATGTAAATCAGGCATGAATTCTTGCAAACATGTAAATGTATTTAGTTTTCGAAGCCAAATGTCCTCAATGAAGCTGCATTACAAAGACATAGCATCTGCACTCATCATTGCTAATAAGCGCCACAATATGTCGATATTCAGTAACTGGCAAACATTAAACAATTGTAAATAAACAGGAGATGTTGTCTATTACTGAGTAAAATTTTAAACAATTTGAAATAGTAAACCGTACTTTAACATTTATTATTTCAACTGAGCTAAAATTTCCTTTTGGTTTCTTTCCTTTTTTGAGATCATTTAACAATAAAGCAAGAACACGAATGCTAACTGACGTAATATACTGACTTAAAATATTATTTAAAAATATGTCAATTAAAGCATATGCCAATTAATAAGTAGTTTACAACCACTTAGTTCAATCATTCTAATAATTAAATATACGCCTGATTAATTTATTTCCATTCTTTTTAAGGATGAACATTTAAAGAGAAAGGAAGAATTCCAACAAGGTCTCAAACAAATGTTTCAAGACCATCAACGCAAAAATCGCATATGGTGCGACAACATATTCTTTGTGAATTTAAGAGACCAAAATGATTCGGAAGTTAATAGGTTACAGGCGAAATATGTGGACATAGCATTCAAGCAAAAATCATGGGGGCAACGAATGCCTATGGCCTGGGTTCCTTTGGAGCTACAAATGTCTGAGATGAGATCAAACAACATCAGTATAGTATCAAAAGATTATCTGAAAATTGTAAATGAAAAAAATGACGACTTTGCTCTTACAGAAAGCCAATTGGACGAGTTCTTAAGAGTTCAGCACTCGATGGGAAAAATTCTGTACTTTGAAAGGCAAGGCCTAGAAAATTATATCATAGTACAACCAACCACCCTGGTTAATATCTTAAGATCATTTATCACAGACGAGATGTTTTATCCAAAGGATGAAACTTTGCAGGGAATTCATAAAGCAATGACAGAGACAGGAAAGATTAGAAAAGAAGATCTGTTTAAACTTTGGTCTCAGGAGGAATTTAAACAGCATATGCCTGATGAGAAGGAGAAAATGTTTGTTGCCCAGACATTGATATACCTCGACTTTCTTGTAGAACCAAAGTGTGATCATTTGACAGAAAGTGTGAGTGACTTCTATCTGGTACCCTGCATGGTAACCCGTCAGCTGACAGTCTTTGAACAAAGTCTTCAGAAAGAAAAAGCAATTTGTTTGTCATATCTTCTGAAATCAACTGTACCCTCTGCCTTATCATTTAAGTTGATCTGTGCTGCTTTGAATGTCTGGCCACTGAAGGAGACAAACAAAGGTGTCTGTCTGTATCACAAAGCTGCCATTCTTTGTATCGACAAATCAAATGAGCTGCATATTCTAGTTAAAGAAGATAGAGTGATAGTCTACTTACAGAATGCACAATATAAACATAACATTTCACCAGATATTGCTTCGTGTGCCCAAGAATGTTTAACACATACCTTGAGAGCCGCTCTAGAATTTTACCACAACAGCTTTGGTAAAAGGGTTACAAAATCAGAAATAGAAGATCTGTTTGAACTGAGAGTTGGTGAAAATTGTGACAATGAGACTTGTTTCATTTCTCTCTCAGAAGCACAGAAGACTCCATCTTGGATATGTCGGTTTGGAAAAGAACATAAAACAAAGTATCCTTTGTACTGGACCTATGATAAGGTATATTACTTGTATTATGGCAAACTTAACACGTTTTTTTTTCATTTTATATGTATAGTTTATTTGGAAACAGAATTATAGTCATCATTTCAAGTTCAACAGTAATAACAGGGTGTTTTATTTTTACAATAGAGTTTATCATTAAATAAATATTTGTCTAGGAATACTTTATAAGGAGAACCTGTCAAGTACACGTGTTTTCATTGTACATATATTATAGGGTTCTGAATGACTGTAACACTGCACTAATTTGTTTAGGAATACTTTACAAGGAGAACCTAAGTACACATATTTTCATTATTAAATATATTATAGGGTTCTAAATGACTGTAACACTGCACTTATTCAACTTAGAATGAACATTTTGGGTAGTTGTTACCCAAAAGATACCTTACATTAATCTTACTAAGATAAATTGTGATTAATGTTTCTGTATAAATAACCAATTATTTGAATCACTATCTGTTTGAAAGTGGTAATTTCTAATTTTGGAATGTTCACTGTTTTTTTGCAGAAAGAGAAAGAATGTCAGGAAGGATGTACCGGTAAGTAAAATTATATGTCAGGAAGGATGTACCGGTAAGTAAAATCATATGTCAGGAAGGATGTACCGGTAAGTAAAATCATATGTCACGGAGGATGTACTGGTAATTACAATCATATGTCAGGGAGGATGTACCGGTAAGTCAAATCATATGTCAGAAAGGATGTACCGGTAATTAAAATCATATGTCATGGAGGATTTACCGGTAATTACAATTATATGTCATGGAGGATGTACCGGTAATTAAAATCGTATGTCACGGAGGATTTACCGGTAATTACAATCATATGTAATGGAGAATGTACCGGTAATTACAATCATATGTCACGGAGGATATACCAGTAAGTCAAATCATATGTCAGGAAGGATGTACCGGTAAGTAAAATCATGTCAGGGAGGATGTACCGGTAAGTCAAATCATATGTCAGGAAGGATGTACCGGTAATTACAATCATATGTCAGGGAGGATGTACCGGTAAGTCAAATCATGTCAGGGAGGATGTACCGGTAAGTAAAATCATATGTCAGGGAGAATATACGGGTAAGTAAAATCAGATGTCAGGAAGGATGTACCGGTAATTACAATCATATGTCAGGGAGGATGTACCGGTAAGTAAAATCAGATGTCAGGAAGGATGTACCGGTAATTACAATCATATGTCAGGGAGGATGTACCGGTAAGTAAAATCATATGTCAGGGAGGATGTACCGGTAAGTAAAATCATATGTCACAGGATGAAACGGTAAGTAAAATCATATGTCAGGAAGGATGTACTGGTAAGTTAAATCATATGTCAGGGAGGCTGTACCGGTAAGTAAAATCATGTCTGGAAGGATGTACCGGTAATTACAATCATATGTCAGGGAGGATGTACTGGTAAGTAAAATCATATGCCATGAAGGATGTACCAGTAAAATCATTTGTCAGGAAGGATGTACCGGTAAGTGAAATCATATGTCAGGGAGGATGTACCGGTAAGTAAAATCATATGCCATGAAGGATGTACCAGTAAAATCATTTGTCAGGAAGGATGTACCGGTAAGTAAAATCATATGTCAGGGAGGATGTACCAGCAAGTAAAATCATATGTCAGGGAGGATGTACCGGTAAGTAAAATCATATGTCAGGGAGGATGTACCAGCAAGTAAAATCATATGCCATGAAGGATGTACCGGCAAGTAAAATCATGTGTCAGGGAGGATGTACCAGCAAGTAAAATCATATGTCAGGGTGGATGTACCGGTAAGTAAAATCATATGTCAGGGAGGATGTACCTGTAAGTAAAAATCATATGTCAGGGAGGATGTACCGGTAAGTAAAATCATATGTCAGGGTGGATGTACCGGTAAGTAAAATCATATGTCAGGGAGGATGTACCTGTAAATAAAAATCATATGTCAGGGAGGATGTACCGGTAAGTAAAATCATATGTCAGGAACGATGTACCGATAAGTTAAATCACATGTCAGGGAAGCTGTACCGGTAATTACAATCATATAATAATAATAATAATAATAATAAGTCTTTATTTAAAGAGGGTTACTCTGTTAGTGTTATAACTAATCTTCCCTGAGGCCCTCATGCATAAAGCATTATACCCAGCTGTTTAAAAAGAGGATTAGATGGGGACAGTGGGTCAGCATTTAGTATTAACCTTGCCGCTCTCTTTTGTAATTTTATTATTCTATTTAAACCATCTTTATTACAACCTCCCCACACAACACAGCAGTAATCAATTAGTGGCAAAATATACCCATTGAAAAAAGTTTTCCTTGCTTCAATATTAAGGAAAGATTTGATGTTTGATAACAAAAAGATTCTCGATGAGATGTTATTATTAATCACATCAATCTGCTCTTTCCAGTTCAGATTTTCATCTATTTTAATCCCTAATACTTTTTCACAGGAGGAATTCATAAGGTATTATGAGAACAATTCTAATTTAGGTTGAATAAATAAAACAAACAGTAAGTATTGATCCTTGAAGAAATCCTAGTTTCACTTCTTTTTTTCCTGAGAAACATTACACAATTTAACTTTTTGAGTCCTTTCTGATAAGTAGGATTTGAAAAGGAAGGATGTACCGGTAAGCAAAATCATATGTCAGAAAAGATGTACCGGTAAGTAATATCTTATGTCAGGACGGATGTACCGGTAAGTAAAATCACATTTCAGGGAGGATGTACCAGCAAGTAAAATCATGTGTCAGGGAGGCTGTACCGATAAGTAAAATCATGTCAGGAAAGATGTATTGGTGAGTAAAATCATATGTCAGGAAAGATGTTCCAGTAAGGTCAAATGTCAGGAAGAATGTACTGGTATGTAATGTTAGAGTTCATGGATGCCAGGATGTCTGTACTGGTAAATAAGGTCTGATGAAGAAGGCTATATCGCTTAGTTAGATTAGATATCAGGAAGTCTTTACTGATAAGTAAGGTCGGATGTCAGGAAGGTTGTACTGGTAAGTAAGGTCGGATGTCAGGAAGGCTGTACTGGTAAGTAAGGTCGGATGTCAGGAAGTATGTACTGGTAAGTAAGGTCGGATGTCAGGAAGGGTTTACTAGTAAGTAAGGTCAAATGTTAGGAATGTAGTACTGGTAAGTAAAGTCGGATGTCAGGAAGTATGTACTGGTATGTAAGGTCGGATGTCATGGAGGGCTGTACTGGTATGTAAGGTCGGATGTCAGGAAGGCTGTACTGGTATGTAAGGTCGGATGTCAGGAAGGCTGTACTGGTAAGTAAGGTCGGATGTCAGGAAGGCTGTACTGGTATGTAAGGTCGGATGTCAGGAAGGCTGTACTGATAAGTAAAGTCGGATGTCAGGAAGACTGTACTGGTATGTAAGGTCGGATGTCAGGAAGGCTGTACTGGTATGTAAGGTCGGATGTCAGGAAGTATGTACCGGTATGTAAGGTCGGATGTCAGGAAGGCTGTACTGGTATGTAAGGTCGGATGTCAGGAAGTATGTACTGGTATGTAATGTCGGATGTCAGGAGGGCTGTACTGGTATGTAAGGTCGGATGTCAGGAAGGCTGTACTGGTATGTAAGGTCGGATGTCAGGAAGACTGTACTGGTAAGTAAGGTCGGATGTCAGGAAGGCTGTACTGGTTAGTAAGGCCGGATGTCAGGAAGGCTGTACTGGTATGTAAGGTCGGATGTCAGGAAGGCTGTACTGGTAAGTAAGGTCTGATGTCAGGAAGGCTGTACTGGTAAGTAAGGTCGGATGTCAGGAAGGCTGTACTGGATAGTAAGGTCGGATGTCAGGTAGGCTGTACTGGTTAGTAAGGTCAGATGTCAGGAAGGCTGTACTGGTAAGTAAGGTCGGATGTCATGGAGACTGTATTGGTAAGTAAGGTCAGATGTCAGGAAGGCTGTACTGGTAAGTAAGGTCAGATGTCAGGAAGGCTGTACCGGTATGTAAGGTCGGATGTCAGGGAGACTGTAATTGTAAGTAAGGTCGGATGTCAGGAAGGCTGTACTGGTATGTAAGGTCGGATGTCAGGAAGTATGTACTGGTAAGTAAGGTCGGATGTCAGGAAGGCTGTACTGGTAAGTAAGGTCGGATGTCAGGAAGGCTGTACTGGTAAGTAAGGTCGGATGTCAGGAAGTATGTACTGGTAAGTAAGGTCGGATGTCAGGAAGGGTTTACTAGTAAGTAAGGTCAAATGTTAGGAATGTAGTACTGGTAAGTAAAGTCGGATGTCAGGAAGTATGTACTGGTATGTAAGGTCGGATGTCATGGAGGGCTGTACTGGTATGTAAGGTCGGATGTCAGGAAGGTTGTACTGGTAAGTAAGGTCGGATGTCAGGAAGGCTGTAATTGTAAGTAAGGTCGGTAAGGTCGGATGTCAGGAAGTATGTACTGGTAAGTAAGGTCGGATGTCAGGAAGGCTGTACCGGTAAGTAAGGTCGGATGTCAGGAAGGCTGTACTGGTTAGTAAGGTCTGATGTCAGGAAGGCTGTACTGGTATGTAAGGTCGGATGTCAGGAAGGCTGTACTGGTATGTAAGGTCGGATGTCAGGAAGGCTGTACTGGTAAGTAAGGTCAGATGTCAGGAAGGCTGTACTGGTAAGTAAGGTCGGATGTCAGGAAGGCTGTACTGGTAAGTAAGGTCGGATGTCAGGTAGGCTGTACTGGTTAGTAAGGTCGGATGTAAGGAAGGCTGTACTGGTAAGTAAGGTCGGATGTCATGGAGACTGTACTGGTAAGTAAGGTCGGATGTCAGGAAGGCTGTACTGGTATGTAAGGTCTGATGTCAGGAAGGCTGTACTGGTAAGTAAGGTCGGATGTCAGGAAGTATGTACTGGTAAGTAAGGTCAGATGTCAGGAAGTATGTACTGGTAAGTAAGGTCAGATGTCAGGAAGTATGTACTGGTAAGTAAGGTCGGATATCAGGAAGGCTGTACTGGTAAGTAAGGTCGGATATCAGGAAGGCTGTACTGGTAAGGAAGGTTGGATGTCAGGAAGGCTGTAATGATAAGTAAGGTCAGATGTCAGGAAGGCTATACTGGTAAGTAAGGGCGGATGTCAAGAAGGCTGTACTGGTAAGTAAGGTCGGATGTCAGGAAGGCTGTACTGGTAAGTAAGGTCAGATGTCAGGAAGGCTGTACTGGTAAGTAAGGTCGGATGTCAGGAAGGCTGTACTGGTAAGTAAGGTCGGATGTCAGGAAGGCTGTACTGGTAAGTAAGGTCGGATGTCAGGAAGGCTATACTGGTAAGTAAGGTCGGATGTCAGGAAGGCTGTACTGGTAAGTAAGGTCGGATGTCAGGAAGGCTGTACTGGTAAGTAAGGTCAGATGTCAGGAAGTATGTACTGGTAAGTAAGGTCAGATGTCAGGAAGGCTGTACTGGTATGTAAGGTCAGATGTCAGGAAGGCTGTACTGGTATGTAAGGTCAGATGTCAGGAGGGCTGTACTGGTAAGTAAGGTCGGATGTAAGGAAGGCTGTACTGGTATGTAAGGTCGGATATCAGGGAGGCTGTACTGGTAAGTAAGGTCAGATGTCAGGAAGTATGTACTGGTAAGTAAGGTCAGATGTCAGGAAGGCTGTACTGGTATGTAAGGTCGGATGTCAGGAAGGCTGTACTGGTAAGTAAGGTCGGATGTCAGGAAGGCTGTACTGGTAAGTAAGGTCAGATGTCAGGAAGGCTGTACTGGTAAGTAAGGTCAGATGTCAGGAAGGCTGTACTGGTAAGTAAGGTCGGATGTCAGGAAGGCTGTACTGGTAAGTAAGGTCAGATGTCAGGAAGGCTGTACTGGTAAGTAAGGTCGGATGTCAGGAAGGCTGTACTGGTAAGTAAGGTCAGATGTCAGGAAGTATGTACTGGTAAGTAAGGTCAGATGTCAGGAAGGCTGTACTGGTATGTAAGGTCGGATGTCAGGAAGGCTGTACTGGTAAGTAAGGTCGGATGTCAGGAAGGCTGTACTGGTAAGTAAGGTCAGATGTCAGGAAGTATGTACTGGTAAGTAAAGTCGGATGTCAGGAAGGCTGTACTGGTATGTAAGGTCAGATGTCAGGAAGGCTGTACTGGTATGTAAGGTCAGATGTCAGGAGGGCTGTACTGGTAAGTCAGGTCGGATGTAAGGAAGGCTGTACTGGTATGTAAGGTCGGATATCAGGGAGGCTGTACTGGTAAGTAAGGTCGGATGTCAGGGAGGCTGTACTGGTAAGTAAGGTCGGATATCAGGGAGGCTGTACTAGTAAGTAAGGTCAGATGTCATGAAGGTTGAACTAGTAAGTAAGATCGGACGACAGGAAGGCTGTACTGATTAGTAAGTTCGGATGTCAGGAAAGCTGTACCGTTAAGTCAGATCAAATAAAGTACTTACACAAATGCATCATTGACAACAATACAATACGCAGTGGACTTTAAGTTTATCTTGACAAATAAACTCGGGGCAGGTATGGTAATTTTGATATGTACCATGGATACAGAGATAATATTAAAATCCCATTACTATATTGTTGGTAGATGCAATTTAAGGGACATAAAGTTGATCCGTTTCATACTTTAATCTAAATAAATTTTGCACAATTGACCATTAAGCTGTTTCGTTTGTTGCAAACACCGACTCCTTTTCACAGTTGTCATACTACCCTCTGATATGAGCGGATTGAACCTAAATGATACAAAAAGTGTAACTCGTGGTACAGGAGTTGCCTACCTTTCTGAAGCATCTGGACTCACTGCTGGTGTTAAGTGTTATTCGTATTACTCAGGTTTTAGTTGTTGTTTTGTGTGTCGATCTGTTCATTTAACCATAATTAAACCCCACGCAAACTTGTTTGGAGGGTATATGGAAATCGCCCTGTCTGTCTGTCTGTCCACATCCATTGTGAGTGCAACTCCTCCTAAACCGCTTGATGAAATTTAATGAAACTTAATATAAAGGAAGTACGTTATATGTAGATGTGCATGAAGGATTTTTATTGACCTCGGATATCATAGGGGAGATAATTGGACTTGAAAGCGAAGCAGGGGTGTCCCTTTGTGGGCGTGCTCACAGTCAACACTTGTTTTGTTTTGCCCAGCTTATTGTCTTTTGAATATTGAATCTTCTGCAATTTTTGGACAATGATTATATCAATGAATGAATTATCAGTGTGGAAACGTGTTAGATCATCAGACAGTTTAGTAAAAACATATACATATTGCACATTCAACACTACATTGTTACTGTGAAAATATAAATATTGTGTAAATTTATTTATTGATTGAAATTATAGACTTAAAATTTAACATTGAATATTATTTATTGTAATGCAGGTTTAGAGCCTGAAGTTTTAAAGACATTTCCAACTGACAAACATCTGGCTAAATTGGCTCGTAAGATCGGGATGCAAACATTTCGTGAGTTTGTAATTCGATTAGGACTATCGGATGAGTCATGGGATGATGTCGAATACAAGCATCAAGGAGGTGAACCCATCAACATGAAATTTGATGCTCTTATTAAATTGAAAAAGATTGGTGTAGACCCTACATTTGAAAAGTTGCAAAACGCTCTTCTTGAAATCAATGCACATCCTCACATTTTGTGTAAGGTAAGGATATTAGTCTTATTTCTTTGATGAATGTTTCCTTTAGAATTGTTCCAACTTACCTGTATTTGTTTCATTTAGAAAATAAAACAAAAAGTATAATTAATAATTCGATTTTTTATTTGCAAACATTTGCAAAATGTAGAGTTCTACAAGAGTAAAAGAGCCAAAGGTCAAAGGAGGACTCCACATCCGATTAAGTCAAATATACAACACAAACAAAAACCAAAAAACACAACAACAGAACATTACCCGAACCTATTAAAAACAATGAAGCATTGAAGGAAAACTGTGACAAGAAATAATGAATCGATCACCCAACCAATTAAATTTTGATTGTTTGTTGAGCGTTATTTCGCCTTATTATCCGATCAAGCTTCCACTATGTATGTGTTGATTTTTTTGGACTATATTTCAGATTTTCCGTGAAGACATACTTCCGTTAGGTAAGATAATTGTACAGATATCTTCTTCATCTGTTTGTCGTTAAAATTGTCTTTTTGATTTTAGCATAGCTTATGTGTGACTCTTGTTTAAAAGTAAATTCAAACAATTGAATAAGCTAAACTATTTTAATTTTGTAATTTGACGTGCTTCAAAAAGAGATCAACAGTAAAACTGTGATTTCCGAGGATTAATATATGACCTCAAAGGGTGTGTTTCTCCATGACAATCAATTTTTGTTTCTATCCTCTGATAGAACATATTTTTAAGCCAATCGAAAGTCAGTATTTTCACAAGATATATTTATTTGAAATTATAACAAAATGAACATAGTTTCGACAGTTTATTTTTTTTAAAAAGGACAACCCATGGCTTCGGAAGTAAACATTTCTTCTTGTAATATTAAATTAAACATAATCAGGGGTGTTTGCATCTGGGATGTTGCTGTTGATATTAAACATTAAATCGTTGTTAAAATAATAGATGTATTTGATAACTTGTTTACGGGATCACATAAAGATGTCACTCAGTTTGTTCCAAGCTTATGCAGATTAAGCATACTAGCCTGATGTAAGAAAGTGTGATCTTAATTTTTAATCCAAGGTTATGCAGATTAAGCATACTAGCCTGATGGAAGAATGTGATCTTAATTGTAAAAATTATTTGTCATTTAGGTTTCTGTTTTATGTGGCCTTCTCCTAGAATTGGCATTATTGATGTCTGTTGTCCGTATGTTAACTTTTCTTTAACCCCCCCCCCCCCCCTTTCCCAAAAAAAAACTATGAAGGGATTGCTTTGAGCATATCATTACTAAAATGTCTTCTTAGAAGATTAAAAAAATTATGGCAGTCGACCAACCAACTTGACGAAGTATCTAAAAATAGGACAAAGTGTCACTATACAGTTTCTGGCTTAAATGGTATTATTTACATATAAAAGAAGTAAACCTCTTTTCTCAGCATCAAAACTCTCCATTTAGTTGTTGTGTGACAACGTCTGAGGAGAGGTATTGCCCGTTAATTCGCTAAATTGTCCATTTGGTCCTTGCCAACAAGCAGTAAGCGTTAGAGATGAACTTATAAAATATTATTCAGCACATCAGGAAATGATTAGAGTGCAAATGTGTTGGACAAACCATTGTTGGAGTTATGTGCCTTAACTGGTTTAAATCGAAGACTTTTACGGAAGTGTGGAACAATTCCTCAAAGGAAAGAGAAGCAAATATAAAAAAGACGAATTGCATTGTTGTTCGATTAATATCAGTTTCTGATTAAGGATCTTAGTTCCTATGAGTCTTGAGTTTGTTTCTAGTTTTTATTTTATTTTAGGAATCGAAAATTCAGCATTGCAGTTAAAGCCAGATGATGACACTCTACGTAAATTGTCGACGAAGATAGGAAATTGTGCATTGCATCTAGGTGTCGAATTAGATTTAGAGATAACTGCGATTGAAAGGACTGTTGTCAAATATAGCAAAGACATATTTAAACAAAACTATGACATTCTCAATCAATGGAGTATATCAAGAGGCAATACAACACTTCGTAGGCTAATGAAAGTACTTCAAACTGTTGATAACAGAGGAGTGAATTATTTATCTAAAAAACTGAAGACAAAATAGCATTGTTGGAAGACAAATATGTAGCATTGGATTATATAAACCAGACTTCGATTGTAATGATTTGATATTGACATATTTCGGTAAATTTTTCTTGTGCTGTAAAGTAACTAATCTGATGCATGCGTCTTGACTTATGTCATAACAAGGTAGACACAATCTTGTTTTTTTTTACAATAAACTTATCAAAATTGATTGAAAAGAATGAAAGATCACAATATATGTAAGAAGTTATAACTCATTTAGTCTACTGAAATATTGGAATTGTTATTTTTCATCCTAGGCTTCCTCGTTTTCGTTTTTTGACATTTAATTATGTCTGGATTGCATGATTTTAGAATGAAAATATATTGAATTATGTACTTTCGAGAACAAAAATAAAATTTTAAATGTGGAGTTACTGGTTAGAAATAAAACAATGGTGCATTTAAGAGTGTTAATCTAACCATCACAAAAGAGTTAAAGTTTAAAAAGCCGAACAAGTTTTAAAAACTAACTCATAATAAAGTTTAAAAAATTAGACAACACAAAAACAAACACGGAACAAAGCAACCCACAAACAAAGCCATCGACTTTAACCCACAAGAAAAGGAGTGTGAACTCGGGTGCTCCAGACGAGTAAGCAGTTCCTGCCCATTGCAACACACTCGTAGTGTCGGTTTTGGTCTAACCATCACAAAAGAGTTAAAGTTTAAAAAGCCGAACAAGTTTTAAAAACATAACTCATAATGATGTTTAAAAAATTAGACAACACAAAAACAAACACGGAACAAATCAACCCACAAACAAAGCCATCGACTTTAACCCACAAGAAAAGGAGTGTGAACTCAGGTGCTCCAGACGAGTAAGCAGTTCCTGCCTATTGCAACACACTCGTAGGTTCGGTTTTGGTCTAACCATCACAAAAGAGTTAAAGTTTAAAATGCCGAACAAGTTTTAAAAACTAACTCATAATGAAGTTTAAAAAATTAGACAACACAAAAACACACACGAACAAAGCAATCCACAAACAAAGCCATCGACTTTAACCCACAAGAAAAGAAGTGTGAACTCAGGTGCTCCAGACGAGTAAGCAGTTCCTGCCTATTGCAACACACTCGTAGGTTCGGTTTTGGTGGATCCAGTGTAAGTCAGGTACGATACACTGTAAACCAGACTTACATCTGGCCCCAGCGCCATAAAACCTACTTAAGTCAAACTGTTTTGCTCAACATGAGAAATTACTCAACTACCATGACAACAAGGAAAAAAGAAAGATTTAATTGGATGAAAACGAGAATAATAAAGTTTTCAGCAAAGAAACTGTTTATGGCGCTGGCCCCTGTACTCGTATATCGTAGTTGTCTACCATAAAATAGATGCATCGTTTAATGAAGACAATAATTACTTTAACTGCCATGAAAATTTTAAGTCTGGTCCGATACTCTGATTGTTTGTTGTGAGACAACTGAAATATTGTACAACAATAATTGCTCCGGTTAAACCAAGGTAAAAATTGCCTATAGTGGACTATTGAAATATTGTACAGCAATAATTGCAAGTCTGGTTAAACCAAGGTAAATATTGCCAATAGTGTACTATTGAAATATTGTACAGCAATAATTGCAAGTCTGGTTAAACCAAGGTAAAAATTGCCTATAGTGGACTATTGAAATATTGTACAGCAATAATTGCAAGTCTGGTTAAACCAAGTTAAATATTGCCTATAGTGGACTATTGAAATATTGTACAGCAATAATTGTTCCGGTCAAACCAAGGTAAATATTGCCTATAGTGGACTATTGAAATATTGTACAGCAATATTTGCAAGTCTGGTTAAACCAAGGTAAATATTGCCTGTAGTGGACTATTGAAATATTGTACAGTAATAATTGCTCCGGCCAAACCAAGGTAAATATTGCCTGTAGTGGACTATTGAAATATTGTACAGTAATAATTGCTCCGGTCAAACCAAGGTAAATATTGCCGATAGTGGACTATTGAAATATTGTACAGTAATAATTGCTTCGGTCAAACCAAGGTAAATATTGCCTGTAGTGGACTATTGAAATATTGTACAGCAATAATTGTTCCGGTCAAACCAAGGTAAATATTGCCTATAGTGGACTATTGAAATATTGTACAGTAATAATTGCTCCGGTCAAACCAAGGTAAATATTGCCTGTAGTGGACTATTGAAATATTGTACAGTAATAATTGCTCCGGTCAAACCAAGGTAAATATTGCCGATAGTGGACTATTGAAAAATTGTACATCAATAATTGCTCCGGTCAAACCAAGGTAAATATTGCCTATAGTGGACTATTGAAATATTGTACAGCAATAATTGCTCCGGTCAAACCAAGGTAAATATTGCCTGTAGTGGACTATTGAAATATTGTACAACAATAATTGCTCCGGTCAAACCAAGGTAAATATTGCCTATAGTGGACTATTGAAATATTGTACAGCAATAATTGCTCCGGTCAAACCAAGGTAAATATTGCCTATAGTGGACTATTGAAATATTGTACAGCAATACTTGCTCCGGTCAAACCAAGGTAAATATTGCCTATAGTGGACTATTGAAAAATTGTACATCAATAATTGCTCCGGTCAAACCAAGGTAAATATTGCCTATAGTGGACTATTGAAATATTGTACAGTAATAATTGCTTCGGTCAAACCAAGGTAAATATTGCCTGTAGTGGACTATTGAAATATTGTACAGTAATAATTGCTCCGGTCAAACCAAGGTAAACATTGCCTGTAGTGGACTATTGAAATATTGTACAACAATAATTGCTCCGGTCAAACCAAGGTAAATATTGCCTATAGTGGACTATTGAAATATTGTACAGCAATAATTGCTCCGGTCAAACCAAGGTAAATATTGCCTATAGTGGACTATTGAAATATTGTACAGCAATAATTGCTCCGGTCAAACCAAGGTAAATATTGCCTATAGTGGACTATTGAAATATTGTACAGCAATACTTGCTCCAGTCAAACCAAGGTAAATATTGCCTATAGTGGACTATTGAAAAATTGTACATCAATAATTGCTCCGGTCAAACCAAGGTAAATATTGCCTATAGTGGACTATTGAAATATTCAAATATGTAAGTGTACAGGCATGACATTTGCAAGTATTTTTACAGATATGAGAATTGCAAGTATGGTCAAACTGAGACACTGATTGCCTAATTCGGACTGCTGAAATATTGAAAGTTGACCTAAATGTTTAAATATGTACTTTTACAGCCAGGAGATTTGCAAGTCTTGTTAAACCGAGGCCCATGCGAATTGCATGCCTGGTCAAATCTTGATTTAAATCTTTAAATAGTTCAGTTCAAACATATTTATTTTTATTCATATATCAGTATATCTACAAGAAAAAAAAACAGACAAATGATTCGGAAACAAGTTACAAAGCTGATATAAACCAAGTCAGCATGCTGACGTTATGCCAACGTTGCCAAATTGTTGCACGGTTGGTTATTGGTTGAAGTTGACATTGAAACTTTGTGCCAACGTTGGCCCAACTATACTTGGACTTATGTTGGGCCGACGTTTGGAACTTTTCTTTCGTTTTTTTTTGTTCCAAAGTTTGTTTCCTAACACAGTAGCAACATTGGATTAAAAGACATTGATTTTTTTTTATTATTCTGATTTATTTTTTTTCTACAGTGGTTTATGTTGTTCCGACGTTGGGGCAACGTTGGCACAACTATGGCAAAAATATTGTTTTAAATTAAAATCCGAATTAAAATTATAGATTTCTTTTAGTTTATAAAGAAAGTCTTTATTTAGTTCAATTGAATAAATCTCATACTGTTGCAATAACATGCGTGTAATGAATTTGTATTACTTGCTACGTTTTTCATAAATATAATAAATGCAATTTGTTTCATTATCTAATTAAAATTTCAAAGTAAGCAATATTTCTATTTGTCAAAATTTAATTTTTATCTGTTTGAAACTTTACATTTGACAAGTATATGTGATTGCCTGTACTACCCGGCTTTAAATTTGAGGAATATGCTAGGATTGTAATGACTTATTTCCATTTACTAGTACGATCACGATCACGTGTGTACGATTGATAATTTACAGATGAAGTAATGATGTGTATTAATTTGTACAACTGATTATTGGAAATAAGGTCTATCTGTAATCTAACATCGCTGGATTTCCCGCGTCTAGATGCAGTGCTTTGCATACATTTGTAACTTTACAAGTTAAGTCATGTAAGTAAATTTTGTTTATTATAGAATATATTGTTTCACTTATTGCTGTGGGTAAAATTTTCATTGTTTATTTCCTCTTATGTTGTCAATTTAGGTCAATAACGTGTACATAAATACTTTAAGGCAGTTAACAGTTATGCTAAATTTTTGTCAACTCAATGCTATTATATTAGGTACTTCGTGGCCTTTTAATTTTTAAATTTAAGTGATTTTAATGTAACGCCAAATTTATTATTTTTCCAACAGAAACGGAAACAGAACAGAATATGTAACCAGGATACAGACATAGGAAATAGAAGATGTTGAATTGAAAAGGCAAAAATGGTGGTAGAAGAAAGAAATGTATCAGACAGACATGGTGGTAGAAAAAAGGAAATGGAAGAAAAACTGCAACAAACAAACAGGAGTGATTAAACTGTGATTGGACATCAATAATATATTTATAAAGTGTGAAGAAAACATAAGGTGTTCAGTGTTAATTGATTTGTCCATAGAACTATGTCTATCCAAGGATTTATACTTTTACAAGGATTTTTAATTGATAACTTATAGGTGGACAAATTTTCAGGACAATTAAGTTTATTTATAAAGCTGTACATAGTGGATAAATAAAAACCGTCTGTCTCTAATTGGTTTTTGTTTGGTACATAGTTGATCTATGTTTGGTTTCTAGTCTGCTATATTTTGATAAAGCTGGACCAATGTTGGTGGTTAAATGTAACGTTGTTGGCCCAACGTTGGCAGATAGATATGACGACATTAGCCCAACATCTGCTCTCGGTTGGCAGACAGATATGACGATGTTGGCCCAACGTTGGCTACCAATTGGCTGAGAGTTATTACAACGTTGGCCATCAATTGGCTGACAGTTATTACCACGTTGGCCCAACGTTGGCTCTCAGTTGGCAGTTGAATATGACGACGTTGGCCCAACGTAAAACCAACATGTTGGCCCAACGTTGGCACACTTTGCACTATAACACTGGCCCAACATTGTTTTCTGAAGGTGGCCCAACGTAATAGGTCATGATTGGCCAAACAAAGGCTTGCTGTCTGGGAATCCGTCTTCTGAAAATGAAAGACATATATAAGTTAAAAGTCGTGGAGTACATTTAGTATGAATATCCAAAAATAAATGAATAAATAAATAAATAATAATTATATTAATAATATAATAATAACATAATAATAATAATGTTAATAATAACAATAATATTTAAACTAATAATAATTATTAGTTTCGTCACCGTTTTAGCCACTATACATGTAAAACTAGCTTCAAGATTGCAGTTACAGAAGTAAAATGGAATGTAGTATAAATATAATTATTAAGAATCTAAAATTCGTTTGCTTTTCAAAATGTAATCTTTCAACTTAAGAAATATTTCGATATTTTGTTGCAGTGATAGAGTATCACATCCGTAAAGAAGGAGATCAAAGTCAATTTGCATATGAAAATTCAAGGGAAGATGTGTTTTCGAAGGATAGTACAGTTTTCACAGAACAATAAGAAATGGCTTTTTGACTCTCTTAAGCCACATGTAACTGTTAGGGTTGTCAACCAGGTTTCGCACGAACAGTTGCTCATTCAATGAGCGAGACCATTCCAACCAGTTTCGTTGTAAAGCTTTTCAAGAGATGTTAGCTTTGTCCCTCCCGTTACATTACGCATTGCTTTAATCTGAACACGCTCAAGTTTATCCACTAAGATGTGTTTGTTGTCTCATACAACGTCACCGTATTCTAAGATAGGTATGATAAATAAAATTTTTATCTTTTTCTAGTGTAAATCTAAGACAAGTCGGACCCGGCAGAGTAAGTTAATCCTGACAAACGCCTTCTATACATAGTCTATGTGGTCGTGTCATGAACCATTGGTTGGGAAATATATACCTAAGTGTTGGCGGCTAGATACATTTGTACTTCTTGCAAATTAACATTTTTCATTTGCAATGGAGGATGTACCTGTATTTGGGCTTACGCGAGCAAATCATCGTCTCGGTTAACAGGGGATGAAATTTAACCAGATACTGAACAGACAATTGATGTATTTTGTCACTGTTCAGTGATTCCGCTGCTGTTAATGGGTTATCAACAATAACGTAGACGCTAGCATCATCTGCAAACAGTTTGATATAATCATCGATATCAACAACACTATCAATTATATATATTATAAACAATAAGGGGCCAGGTATAGAACTTTGGGAAACACCAGATTTCACTGATTTCCACCCGACAAAGCAGCTATTTATTACCTCCGTATAGGTTACTGTCAAATCCTTTTAGAATATCCCCTGATACAGCATATCCCTTCAGTTTTTGCAAATGTTTAAATAGGCACTGTTTCAGCCATAAAAGTTACAAGCTTGGCCAATCCGTGCTACCTATTTCTGTAATAAACTACTGAAATATTATGATGAAGTAAGTACCTTAACTGCCATAAAAATTGAAAGTCTGGTCGAACCGAGCCTCTGATTGCCTATTTTGGATTGCCGAAATATCAGGTTAACCTAAATTTGTTGTTTGTTGTTTCTTCATTTAAACTTTAACACTAGCATTCTATATTGACCATATTGCGACGGTTCTTACTGCTTAATTTATACATAAAAAGTCTTCATCGGTTATAATTATACACAAATCAATTTATGAATCACTTAGTTCTTTATTGTTATTTTTCTAAATTAAACTTTAAAACTAACATTCTAATTGCGACTCTACTGGGGCTTTGCTCAGGTAAGAATTCAACATGTATTAAATTAATAAGTTCTTAATTATTGTTTTTTCTCATTTAAACTATATAACTAGCATTCAACTTTTTAAATTCGACCATCCTGAGACAGTTCCAACTGCTTTTCTTACCACATTGCTCAGCAAGTCAACAAATAAAGGACAGCGGAGGCTTCCTAATGAAGAACTATTCAACATCAATCAACTATCAATATTTTTGTTTTTCTCATTTAAACTTTGGAACTTTCATTAAAATGTCTGATTGCAAACCATATTGGGACGTTTTTAGTGCTTAACTGACACATCTGCCTAGCATGTCTCCGGGTAGCGGACAGTGGAGTCTTCCTAGGTAATAATTGAACCCAAATCAAATCATCATTAACTAATGTTCTTAATTGTTGATTTTTTCGTTTAAACTTTAAATCTAATATTAAAATTGCGACTTTACTGCGACTTGTACTTAACTTACAAAGATACCCATCAAGTCCCAAGGTGGCGAATAGGGTAAGAATAAGGTAAGAATTCAATATCAATCAGATCATCACTAAATAAGTTTTCAATATTGGTTTTGACTTTAAGCTTTAAAGCTTAAATTCAAATGTCTCATTTCCTTCGTTACTATGACGTTTATTAGTGCCTAGCTGGCCAAGCTGCCCATCACGTCTCCAGATGGCGGACAAGGGAGACTACTTAGGTTAGAATTCATTTTTTTAATTAATTATAACCATGTTCTTAATTGTCGGTTTTCTAACTTGAACTTTAAAATATAAAATTAACATTTAGATTACATACTGAGATGGTGCTTAACTGAACGCTACCGATGACATCTCCATGTAGCGGATATTAGAAATTCAGCACAAATCAAATTATCGTTTTTAGTGCCTAACTCACAAAGCTGACCACCACGTCCTAGGTGGCTGACAAGGAAGGCTTCTGAGGTAAGAATTAAACATCAACGAAATTATCAAAACTATCATATACGTTCTCTATTGTTGGTGCTCTCATCTAAGCAAACGATTGGCTATTAGTTTATTAGCTGGCAAAATTTCATCTTTTAATAAAATAATTACCTGCAATCTAAAGTTGAATCTTGACGAGCGGTCTTCAGTAAACTGTTTACGTCATGAAGGTGACAACTCAGTACAAGATTTTTCAATTAGGTCAGAAGAACATGTTAGAAATATAATTTTAGGGATTTACGAAATAAAACGAGCCAAGTCATACATTCATTAACTCTGTGATTGTCAACAGTAATATAAAATTGTCCTTCATTAAATAGATTTTATTCTTTATATGAAAGTACAAAGCATACATATACGTGGAAAAATATTGAAAAGTACAATCCCATGAACATTAATTTAAGGCTGTAGCATAGTAGTAGGAATGTGTTCACAAAATCCATCTATTATATGGTTCCATAATTAGAAAGCCATGCACAATGTGAACGTTGGGATTGACTGCTTTCAAGATGCATATAATAGTCCAGTTTATGTTATAGATGATTCTTGTGAATTATTTTCAGTTTTTAGAGGCAATTGCAAATTCAACATGGCTTCTATGGTCACTAATGAGTTCTGGTTGGTTGAAATCTGATGTTAATTTTCTTACTGCACAATAATTATAAATAAAATATTTGGCTCCGAAATATCTGAAATGTTAGAAAAAGTTGTTTTGAAAATCCAAAACAGGATAAAACTTAAAATCCGATTTAACAAGCAAAGTTGATAATGGAATAAATCAAGAACAATTAAAGTTTAAATGTAACAGGTGGTCAAGTAGCTTTGATATATAGTATTCACTTCTGATCACGTGACTGTCAACACTGCAGTTTCACGGTTGAGGCTTTTAATGCTATCAGTTTTTTTTGTATCTTTTGGTATGTCGAAAGTTGGGAGATATCACTAGTTACACCGCTCACACCCTTATTAAAACTGGACGCCATGAAAACCTAAAAAAAATTCAAAAGTGGCGTTTATCCAAATCAAAACAAAATCAGAAACGCAACATAAATCCGCGATAAATCACAATAAGACATAAACAGGCAACACAATTATAGGATAAGATTACCAAAGACTTCGAAAGTTTATCAACGCTTACGCCAATCCTTGCATTTGTTATTTTTATCGCTAAATCTTTTTGGGGTTTGGGTAATAACACAGGAGAACCGTTGATACTCCTCATCATTCACAGATAAATTGACACCTTTGTCAATTGTAATTAGGTTTAGTAAAAGTAAGTAAAAAACCATGTATTATAGCGTGAATTTTGGCAGTTGGGCGTGGCGTGTCCAGTTGAAATTTTGGATATACATCATGTACAACAAAGATTAAAAGCTTTTTTGCAGCAGTTCGTCCGAAGTCTTCTGAACACGAATATGTTGTAATGAATTTAAATCAGAAATACATTCAAGAAATACAAAAAGACATTTGTTCTCAGAACAAATATGAAAGTTTTACCCTTTTATGTCTGACGTCAGCAAATGGATGGACAAAATGCCACTTTCAGTCATGAAAATGAGTAATCTGAGTAAAGGAAGTTCTCCCGAATGAGACAATATATAATTGTTTAGGACTTGTAATGCATGTTGCTAAGGACAATATGCCATTTTCAGTTGTAAAGTAACATGAATCATACCGATTCCCAAATGTATGGTTGTTAAGGACATTTGTAAGTTACCTTCTTGCTTTGATATGACCTTGACTTTTGACCTCTGTGCTTAAATGAAGACTTTAGGTAAGAAGTGTGCTCCATCTGATGGGAACTATCTGGATTTTGAAATGTTAATGAAAAGGAAGAAACTATGATCAAAATTAAAAACATTTTAGTGTATTTTTTCTATGTATTAGTTGTACAATATTTAACTTATTTAGGGCTAATATGTACATATAAAGGTATAATTTGTTTTACCCCGGTTTTATCAGCGAAGATAGCCGGACAATGCATGATCTATATTGCATGCAACATACAAACTACGTAAAAATGCATTTGCCCTGCATACCTTCATTATAGGTTCATAAGTCGAGCTATTTCAAATTTTGAGAAATGTTTTGAGAATCATTTGGTCATGAACATCATATATATTTAGTAAGATGTTTGTACAAACAATAAAGATGTTCAGGACCAAATGATTCTCATTACATTTCTCAAAATTTGAAATAGCAGATTTACAATTATTTCGCAAAACAATAAAGACCACATACAACTCGCTTACAGAGTGAATCTGAAAATAATGTCAAGGAATTTATAAATGACTTAAATCAGATAAAATGATTAAACTATTTTTCCTTTTAATAATGCAAAAGGAAAGTCGTAAATGTTTAATAGAAGAATCGAGCTTTCAAATATTGTAAAATGTCAGAAATTTATTTAGACAAGACTTACTAGGCATGTTTCAGTTAATATCAAAGAGATTAGTAAGTTCGTATGTGATGTGCATGGATGTTTGTGTCTTTTCTGTACATGCTGATTATATTTTACAATTTAAATAAGTGACATAATGTAATGTATAAAAAAAGTGGAAAACAAGTACAGATAACAAACATTATAATACTTCTACTCCTTAAAAAGTTTTTGTGCAAAACTGCAATTAAACAGGTAACAAATATCCGAATAAAGACGAATAGGGGTCTGATGTGCCGTTGTTGATATGGTATCTGTGATATATTGCCCGATTTGATGGGATAACTATCTAAGTATATAACTATATTTGGATTTTGGCGTTTGGGACGTTGCGTGTATGGGGGGTGTTGTTAACATTAATAAAACTGTTTTAATTTTAACAGTTTTAACTTTGCAATTAACAGCAGTAATTAGCATTATTAAAAAGAAATAGCTCAAAGTATACCCGCAATTTCTTTAGTTTCTAACTATTACACGTGATAACTAAAATATCTTCTAATATATTACAGAACCTGGTGTTTAACATCTAATAGTAAACAAATAATTGTCTTTGTTATATATTAAACTTGGAGCAAGTGTTCCCTATTATATTTCAAGTTATGTCTGGGAAAACATCTTTACAGTGACCGGGATCTCTGTGAAATTGATACAAATTGAAATCACAAATCAATATATAAGAAAGGCTGTGATGTGATTTTGTGACTATATTTAATACTAGTATTACATTATATCAAATGTGAGCTGTATGAACTCTTAGCGACAGAGACAGAACACATGTGTTTGTCTTATTTGCATGAATATGTACGCGTTACACGCTGAGAAGTGGTAATTAGTTTTATACAGCATGGCTGTGACAAGTTGGTAAAAATTATTCTAAGTGAAACAAAGTATATACCTTTCAATGATGTTAAGCGTATAATACGCTAAGCTAGTTTTTTCATTTATTAAAATTTTTAAATGAAAAGAATACACGTCAGCCATCTTAAAATAAATCCTTTGTTTTTTAAATGGAAAAAAAACATATAGGCCTTACCGACATATGGAGATCTGTAAAGGGTTCTGCATTCTGTACCACACTCGGTTGAACAACAAATATCTCCTTAAAGTAAATTAGTAATACTTTAGGAATTGCTTATGATAAAGGATAGGTGTACATTGAACTATTGTATCGTATATCCATATCCAGGATTATATCCAAAAATAGATTATCCATAGCTAATATTGTTACGGTTGAAGGTATCTGTGATTGTGACTACTAAACAAAACATGAAAAACTGTGAGCAATGCTCCTTTTTTGATACCTCCGCTTCCCTTATGTCAATGACAAAGTCCATGTGTTTATATGGTAAACCCGAAATATCATTCCTATCAAAATCTTAAATATCAGGAGCACAATGGCACTATATGAAAAAGATTCTGTGTAAGTTTCATCGAATTCCAGTCAGTAGTGTAGGAGGAGTTGCGCAAAAGAAAAGTGAAACGAAGGACGGCCACCTCCATCGCTATATGGCGTCCAGTTTCTGTAATGGAGGAAGCCGGTAAACTCGATGAAAACCCCGGAACTCGACATGAAAAGAGGCAATTTCTTTCTATAAAGATTGGAGTCGAACACACCTTTATTAACTTTTTTGGCAGACCACGTGATCTGCACAGACGCTCTTTCAAGTAATGTAAGCCGGCCTTCTTTGAACTATTAACTTGAAGTGCTAATAATCATGAATCAATTGGTTTAACCTATGATAGACCTGCTGAGTGTTAACCTATAATAGACCGGCTGATTTTGAAATAAAAAAAGTTATAATAATCAAAAGCGTCTTTTCTCATATTATTATTAATCTTAAGTCTGTATAAACATATAAATTATACACAAAAGTAAAATTTTATCCGTATTCAAAGATCTTGGCTAATTATCAAAGAAAAGCCGACAACACCGTTTTTATTTGTGAACATGAATTCATAGTTAGCCGTTTTACTATGGATAAGTAACTAAAGATCAGCATAATGGGAGTAAATAATATTAGAACTTTTAATACCTTTATACAAATTTATTTTACAACGAGCAACAAGACAATAAATAATAAATAATAAATCATTAATCACGTTCAAAAGTAATAACCATAGACATTATCGGCTATCCTGTGAAGAGAATGACGTATTCTTAGATTATGGAAATTTCGCGCTCCAGAATGTTTATTGTGTTGAATAAGAATAGCTTACAAGGTTGTTCGGTTTTGATTCATTAAAATGCATTTTATTATTGTGTCAGTATATTGCAAAAAACACAGCTACCTATAGTTATCCTGTATTGCACAGACGATTCTATATTATAAAAGGGCATTGATTGTCCATATGTAAATATTTCTTCAGTGATACATTCCTTATGCAGAGTTATCTCCTGACGCTTAGAAAGTAATCGGTATGGGTAAAGTACTATCATACTAAAGAAACTACACACGGACACAATATCTCGACTCCGAGTAAGAATGAACTGTGAATTCTTCGGCTTCAATTAACTGGAAAAGAAATTATTTTATTCTATATTCACCTTGATGTACTCCAGCTTTGACAATTTCGTTAACACTCATGACACTAAACATGAGGAAGACTGTATACATATACGAAAACTTACCTTCTTTGCAGTCATCGTTTATAGTACACTGCTTATCGAAACGTTTACATATCGCATCTTTTCTGTCAGGAGGGCACGCAGGATCCATTTGGTCCATCAATATAAATAATATCAAAAATGACCATAAAGTTAGGTTGGAAAAGTGAACACTAACTGTCACTGACAAAATGTCAAACCTCTTTCATTTTTAAAGCTAAGTTTTTCAGGCTCTTTTAAATATCTTCCCAAATACACATCAATTTTTTTATCAAAAATGCTCATAGTTTAATATTTTGCTTTTTTCAGAACCCAACATCCAATCAGATGTCCCCTAGTATTTTCCTCTGTTTACTAACTTGTGAAAAATAAAAATTTTCCGGTGTGATTTATACAAATAGTTAGGGTATTGTAACCTATAATTTTTTCCATTACGTTTGCAAAATAACACATAGACGACATGTTAAAGACATATTACTGCATGTTTTTCATAAGCAAGGTTCATTTATATACCTTTTAAGTAAGTATAAATCTGTATCCTTAATATAGTTCTGAACATGCATCAATAACACAGAATTACAATCAAAAACAACAAAACTGTTTTAAATAACATAAACCCAGTTAATTTATGTTGTTACATAAATCTTCGAAAAGTATAATAGTTATAATATTATCTCCACAGTTGCATGGTGATGGGTTAATTACATCGGAACAGTTCACGCATTAAACTACATTTTTAGTTTCTACTTTTTTAAATTATGTCGTATGTTGTTAGCAAATATGACAGATTCGGAACGATTGGATGATTCACTGATCGGTATTGCTGACAGATTATTGAGTGATCGTTGACCGCTGACTTATCCCTAAATGTGCTGCGTCTTCAATCTGAAGTACTGTACCAGAAAATCACCACATGCTGTTAGTAAGATCAACATTAACAAAACAAGAATAATTAATAAGAATCAAACTTACGTCCATATAATGAATCAAACCTGCGACCAATAGTAACGTATGTGTCATTGCTTTCTAAACAAATTGTCAATTTAGTACTATCCCGAAAGCAAAGAACAAAACAGACCTGTTTTACTGATTAAGGTTTACTAACTTTTTATATCAACTTTTTATACTGAATACTAACTTTAAAAAGGTAATGTTCAAATGCAAATGCTAACAAACTATATACGCGAAGTACGCTAATATAAAATGTTAAAATGCAAACATATTAAATCAATCGGGGAAAAAAATAATGTTGTTTTAGCTCGATTGAGCAAAATGATGGTTTATTACTACAAACATCCAAGAAAAATTGTCATTAGTTGCATTTTAGTGCGACATCTTAGCTACTCGTACGACACAGCAATAAACGCAGGAACACGACACACAACTTAAAGTTAAAAATCTTATTATTGTATTATATGTTTATCCTTATCGTGGAGATTTAAGAATAAATGCGATTCAAAGCACTGAAAATACTTAATAATATTGCGTCATTATTTAGAAAAATGGAATATGAAATTTTCGCATAATTTCAAACAACTTATACAATACATATACAGTTGTCACTAGTGACTTAAATAAAAAAGAAGTTAGGCAAAGCAGACGTAGTTCTAAACGACCGGAATCGTGAGCCGATGATGTCAGAAGCAGGGTTGAGCTGTCCTGGTAAATAATCCCTGTATCTGTGAAGTAGAGTAGAATGAGCTCCAAGCTATAGCTGTTGGATTTTAGAGCTGCACACACTGTTCTGGGTCATTTGAGTAATTGCTGTTTTGAATAAATTCTTGCAATATAATTTATTAAATTTTAATGACAATGTAGAAATATACAGTACACATATAAAAACTTTATGCTTAATATTAAAAAGCTGAATTATTATCTATCACTCTATAGGAGTTTTAGCGTTGTAGTTTCAACAACCATCCAATATAATGTTCTTATTAATTTAAACATTGCTATTGCGACACCTAAATGTAGAAGAACATCGTTTTAACAGTTTGATCTAGCACGAGTAACGCTCGCATTTGATTAAGTGACAAGTTGACTTGAGGACGACCTCTTGCGATATAAATACGTTGTGTAAACAGTAAAACTTTCATGAAACACTTATAGAAAACCTTTGAATGTTTCTATACGCCACATAAAACTTCTTTATGTTTACATGTTTTTTTAATCTGAACAGCTTGCATAATAAGTGTCATTTATTTAACATTTTCAAATAAGTTAGTAATGAACAAGTAAAGTTATAAGATATATACGTGAATATTGTAAAGCTAACTTTTCGATAAACATCTATCGAAATTCCATTGTTAAAAATTTTTATTTTCTTTTTTTAAGTTGCGAAAATTTAAAGGTAGTTAATCATCTACTACGATGAAGTTACGGGTTTTATCTCTCACTGCGGGCAGCGTGTGCTCCTTAAGATTGATGGTTGCTAGGGACTTTTTATAAAAGTTACCTTGTTGCTAGGGTATGACATTGACCTATTCCTTTTATCTTTGGCTCAAATTGAAGCCCTTTTTCTACTGATCACTTTAAACCTATATGTTTACTATAATATCTCTAACCGTTTTCAAGTTTTAACAAAAAACCGATTTACCGAAACACACCAAGGGCCGAAGCTCGAAAACCGTTCATCGTACAGCTTCGGGCCAAATGTACCAAATGAAGGTTTTCGAGAAAAAAAATTACGAGTTGCGACATTTGTTGGGTCAAAAATACGTAAACCGGAAGTCGATTGAGAAAAAAAATTTGCATGTTAAATCATCGCCATAAGTCGGCCTACACTCTGTACACTTTAGATTTTGAGTATCTGTTACGATTTCTGAGTTTGTCTGCTAACAAGGTTTTCTGTGTTTGGGCATATAACACTGTTACTAAAAATAGAACAGTCTCACAGGGTGAGTCAGGTCATCTCCTGGTATGAATGATTAAACGTACCAATTATCAAAATGATATGTCGAAACCCCTTCTGGCAAACCCATTTGGAATTTGGGAGAAAAAGAAAAATAATAATCATAAGAAATACAAGAAGGTCTTTCTCTTGGAAAGGGGGAAAGACCTTAATAAGCACAACAAAGTATGTTTTTGTAGCACTCTTTTCAAATGCTGTGTATTGAACCTGCATAATGCAGATTGTGCTGTAAAGAAGTTAAAAGTTTAAACAAGTCTATCAGATAGTTAGAATTTCACAATGTTTCATTACCAACATTGCTTTTAAGCTATCCAACCCATAAATGAAGTCATCGTTTAATTGTATTGTTCTACCAAGAAATACAGCATTATTAAATAAATGTATTGCTAATTAATGTTACAAATTAAATGTATTGTTTTATTTTGAGTCAATGTTAACAGTCTTGAGAGAAAAATTTAGTTGCTCAAATAGTATTTCCGATGTTTGCCGAACATTAACGAGGTCTGCTCAAATGAAAAACAATGAACATCAGGGACACCAAATACGATTACGTGGTCAATTGTGGTGCGGACACCTTAAGGCAATCGTTTTACGAATGTTTGTCTAGTTTGGAAATCTTGTATGGGATTGGAGATTACAATCGACGCGTAAAACGAGAATGTGTGATTTTCAAGAAAACTAAAATTCTTAGTGTGAAGATATAATTGCTAAATAAATTGTGCATCCCTCGTTATTTACTGAACACATTGTATATCATGATTTTAGCAGATAAAGATTATGTTGACAGCGTCCTTATCTTGTAAAACAAAAACATTTTTGTCATGAAAATCTGACCGATATTTGTAAAGACGGATTATGATTGGGTACCAATTGGTCAATTTAAATTGATTTTAACTTAATCGATACCATCAAGACGCTAACTGATTACGTAATAATACAGCCTGACGAGAGGGGCTCTGGCCGTCACTGAAAATCGAAATTATTGTAGAGAAAACCATCTAAGAATTCATTAATTAACTACATATATAGAATAATTAGCAATATAAATCAAAGTTATGAAGACAAAACACAACACGTATCAGGAACTGAATTGATTATATAATAAGTATCTATACAATTATGACTTTATTGATCGTTATAGAAAGTCAATCTCTCAAATTCGATCGGACATTTTCGCTGAGTCATAGGTATTGTTTCCTATCCTAAATTTAATTTTTTCCCAGATATGACATTGAGTACCTTGACGGGTGTCTTTTAGAGGCAGGCACTGTTTACTCGTCCGGAGCACATGAGTGCATGCATGTTCTTATTGGGTTCATGTTACTCTTTTTCCGCTATTGTGTTTTTGGTTTTTGTGTTGCGTTGTGTATGTTGTCTATATCCAGATTTGTAATTGTCCCTTGATTTTTGGCTGTTATTCTTCGGTCGTTTTCTTTGCTATTTTTCTCACAATTCCAGGGCATAACTTACACAACATTAAGTGTCACCGGCTTGATTTAATGACATGTCCAATAAAATGTAATAAACTTTATTTAAGTGTAACAGCATTTAAGGTATTGTTGATTGAACGACTGTTTCCGTCCTAAATACAGTTTAAATTTTGCTAGCCCGACATTAAGAAACGATTACTCAATCGTATAATTTCTTTGTTTGTGTGTAATAGTCAATTTATTTGTCGCATTTTTTTCAAAATAGTTTATTACACATTCACATTATTCTGTGAAAATGTTGTTTTTGTAACTAGCGTAATTTAAGTACTAAGAAAAATTATTATTCGTGAATCGATAAATCTTTTTCCATGCCTCGCCGGCTAAAACACGTATACGATACATATACAATGTTATAATTTACGATGTACGTTACGAAATTAAAAGTAAAAAGACTGTGTAAAGGTTTATTCAAGAATACAGTGAAAATTATCAGGTTTTATCGTTAAATATATGCGCATTGTATCACATTAAATGGGAACAACAAATTTATGGTTATTCATGATAATATGCGCATTATATAACATTAAATGGGAACAAAACATTTATGAATATTCATGATTACATGCGCATTATATAACATTCAATGTGAACAAAACATGTATCATTATTCATGATTATATGCGCATTATATAACATTAAATGGGAACAAAACATTTATGAATATTCATGATTATATGCGCATTATATAACATTCAATGGGAACAAAACATTTATCATTATTCATGATTATATGCGCATTATATTACATTCAATTGAACAAAACATTTATGATTATTCATGATATTCATGATTATATGGGCAATATATTAATAGGAACAAAACATTTATGATTATTCATGATATTCATGATTATATGCGAATTATATAACAATGGGAACAAACTATTTATATACAACCTGGTTTTTGCATGGACAGTGATTCATCCCAAAAGAAGAACAGAAAAATACAAGATATTTGATAACCGAGATATCTTGTTAATTTAAATTGTTCTCTTAGCCAAGTGAAATAATCGGACAGGTTGTAAATGCGTTTGCCATAAATCGGGGATCCGTCGTCATTCAACCACAGAAGAATTAATTCAATGTTGGCTCTACTTTACCTCACATTTGTAGAGGCTTTAAAATTTTTTTACTAAATAAGTTCTAAACCATTACATGACCAGCTTTGCTCTTCTCTAGAATAGCTTTGTCTATAGTAACTCTGTCCTACGTTTATAAATGTTAGAGCATCTCTATGAAAAATAGCAGTTTCTTTAGAGGTAACAGCTGACATGTGTACATGTATGTTTACTGTTAAACATATTTTGACTCCTGAAACGATAACAAGGTTGCATACCTGTTCGGCTTAAACAATAAAGATATTTAGTTTATACTCGGTGCACTTTATTTTGAATAGACGTAGGATATTACTTTTTAAACCTTAAAATAAGTTCAAGTGACAAAATATCGTAAAAAAATATATTATTAACTTTCTCTGTGCGGCAAGTTACTTAGTACTTTTAAGCTTTATACAAAACTCCAAGATGTCGCACCAAATTGCGGATAATGTGAATTATCCTTTCATTTTTCTTGTAAAATCCATCTTGTTGCTCAATTGAGCAAAACATTGTTTAGCCATTTTCTGGGCTATTTTAATTAATCTACGTAGAATTCATTTTGGATATTTAATGTGACATTTGCGTTGTATCATTTGCGTTTGAACTATGTCCGTCGGTATAAATAAATTGCTGTGAACATACTTAACTATTGTGTTTTTGTTTACGTAATAGCAGTTATTAGACTTAAGGGAAGAGAACTATGATATTAGCAATTCTAGTGGTCGCTGAATTTATTCATTTGATACAGGTAATTGTGCTACATTAGATATTAGCAATTCTAGTGGTCGCAGAATTTATTCATTTGATACAGGTAATTGTGCTACATTATAATTATTTCATTGTGTTTACTTGTGTTGTTGATATTATTCTTATTCGTTGTATGGTTTATATCGACTAATGAAATATTGAGACTTAAATATTTCAGAGACCATCCTTTTTCCTTTTCTCTTTTACAGTGATGGTAGTGGCCGTGATTAAAAAGCTAGCAAACCAATGCCTGACCAGAATATTGTTTTACATAAACCCCCTTTTTAGAAACATGCAAGTAATGCAAATGTTTTGTTTGTAACCCTACAAAAGCTCTTTTGTTTCCAAAAAGGAAACTGATTTATGCACGCGACTTTTGATATTTATTTTTGCAATGAGTACTAATACTCTTAAAGCTCTGAAAGTATCTTTTATTAAATTTAATACGTACGCCAACGTAGTTTTGTGACAGAAAAAAAAACGATACACGAGATAAATGTGTTTGTTCGCGCTGATTTATATAATAATGAGTTAACATAAAATCATAACAATACTTTATAATACAGGTAGTCGGATAAAATGTATTTTTCTGGTCTCCGGATAGCCTATTCAAATACCAATGAGTGAACGAAAATAAAAAATTAAATGTAAAACAGTTAATTGTGTATGTCGCTAATAGCAAAGTCTTCTGATACCATAAATATATGCCATGAGTGAGCGAAAACGTTACAAATAAATTTAACATTGTTCACCTGTTAGTGAGTAGTGGTATATGATACCCATCTATTTGTCAAAAAAGACAATCTACAAATCAAATTCCGAAAACCGGCAAACTTCAGAACAAACAACTAAAAATACAGCACTAAAGCAATGGTCCTGACATGGTACAGGCATTTAAAAAGGAATGGTGAGTTAAACCAGGTTTTATGGCATGCCAAACCTCCCGCTTCCATTACTGCAGAATGTGAGTTGGTTTGCTTATTAAAATAAATTGGCATCATATAGGACTAGGCAGTAATATATGTATCCAACGATCATCGTAACACATTCACTGTACACTGAATTAAAAATTGGGAAAACTATCTGCAACCATAGTTTCTAAAGAAATAAAATATTTTTCGACAAGGAAATATTGTCTATAGTAGGAAATGGTGAATTTATTATTGCTTTTTTTTACTTTCAATAACAACCGACAACTTCATTCCCTTACAATTAGGCAATGGAGCAGTCTTAATTGATCAGTACAAAATACTGAATTGCTATCAAAATTTAGGAATAACCTAAAAACATGTGGGGACAAATATTTTCCAGAATTTGTGTGTCCTTTTGATTTGGAAAGATGAACATTATTATAACTCAAATTAGATGTTTCTCCTCAACTTTGGATTATGATCTCTTTAGAGTTATCATTGTTTCTGACTCCTCATATATTTGTTTCTTTTATTGGCCTCAATATTCGAATATAAGGAATATTCCTAACAACTCAAATGGGCAACGGAACAGATGTACTATAAATCTGAAACTATTAATTTTTGGAAATCGCATACTTTCGAAGTCTCAAAATGAAGTCATATCTCAACGTGTATAATGTCTCTTTTAATGAGCTTGATAGATTCGTTGGCTTCTCAGTTTAAGTTAGTTTTTAAATATTTGCCTATGATATGTGTATTTATAAAAATATAAAAGGATTCACACACACACTGTACCTTTTTTCTTTTCACTACATTCAACATTAAATAAAGTTTTTCGATCGGTTTTCGTTGCTTTTTTTTCTTACCGTAGCATTGTCATAAACGTTTCAAGAAAAATTAAACAGGGAAAGAGAAACTGCCAGTATTTTCGAAAGTTGACAATTTTACTGTCGCCATTATCAGACATGTAACATTTATTTTATAACACCAAAAAACTATTCAAACCACGAACAACTTTATCAAATAATGGTATTCAATTGATGTAATAATGGTAATGAAACAGCAGTTTAACAATAAAAGTAAACTAACAGTATCCAGAATCTTTAAATCTGCCTAGTTTGTGGTAGAAAAACGTTTGTTGCTTGACATTATTGTCGTGTGTTTGCAACGGAAATGTAAAAATAGATATTGCGCATTTCGCGAATGGTACTGTATAATTTTCTACAATTCGTACCTATGGTAACGGGTGACAGTATTTTTAGCCGGTTACAGTATTTTTCCGATAGTAAACTTTTTTTGACAGTACATAATATGCCATGGTGGCCTATGGAAGATTGTCGTTCTAAATGAAATTGAGGTATAATAAAATAAAATATCAAAGCCAAAAATAGCAAAAGTTGCAACGGACCACCATAGTTGAATAAATAAAAAATGAAAGACGTGTTTTATAAATAGCATAACAGTAATCGTTGTTTTTACGTGTTATATATTTTAGCATACAAAGAGTTATATGAAAGCTTTATGAATAAGTACATTCTTTCTGATAGTATTAAGGATTAATCTGTCCGACTTTTTCCTTAATATTTATTTAACCTTTGCCTTTTGCCCACGTTTTCATGTAATTTATTCATACAAGGACAGAGTCTTGCGGGTACCAGCTGTTACCAGACATACAATTTAAGTTAGTTTGTACTTTAAATGATAGATATTATTATTATCAAGCAGCAACATGCCACCTTTTCCGTCCGTAATTTTTTTTATCTGGAAACGTTCAATGTAACTTAATTTGGATATTACCACAAAGTATTCTAAAAATTTGTAACTGCCTAAATCTTTAACGATGTTTAGATAAAATACCTACAAAATGTTTTCACATAGTGGGTATGCAAATTCGACAATCGTAAGATATTTTTGGGTAATCGTCTATATTTTTCGTTTCGCGTATATATTTAATTAATTTATTTATTTATGACTATTGCGTTTATAATGCAACTGCATAGTAGATCTTCACTAAAGTCAGCAGGTGTATTCTGGCGTTTTAATAATAGTTTTTGCTAGTGATTCAGTTGCAAGATGACGAAGATCCATAATCTTTTATAAATAAACGTGAAAAGGTCAAAGTATGTCTTGTTTGTTATAGCCATCAAGTGAGCGGAAATGAATAATCACAATATTCGTTTAACAACTATGATCGATATTTGTTGTTGATAGGAAAACCGTTTACAATTAAAAAACGACGTTTATATATTTGAAGTATATGACCTTTAATTGAAGTCACCGTTTAATTTTATTTTTAGACCAAGAAATACTGCTTTATTAAATCAAGGTATTGATAATCAATGATACAAATTAAAGATATTGTTTTTATTTGAGTCAATGGTAACAGTTTTGAGCAAAAAAGTATTTCCAATGTTTGCCAAATATTGAAAAACAAATGACATCCGGGACACCAACTATGATCACGTGATCAATTGTGGTCCGGATACCTTAAAATATTTAAAAGCAGATTTAATATATGATGCTACTGCAGTCATAAAAGAGATATATTTTTCTCTTGTTTATAACGAGCACAAATTACGTGTACTATTCGTGAATTTTGTGTACGTGAGGGTACTATTCCCAGCGTATTGTTATTCTGAAAAATTCTAGAGCGGTGGAAAGGATCGTGCATATAGGGTGAATTCGAAATAAGCAAAAATTGCTCCATCGCAAAAATTGTTCACAAATACAGATGTATTTTGGATAATGTACCAATCATGTGGTCTTCTGCAGTATAAATGAGATCCGGAAATCTAAGTATTCTGTACAAAGCAAGAATAGATACTATGCACATTTCAAAAGTAAAAGAATATAAAATGTAAATATAATCATGCTTGAAAATTGATATGGGTGTCCGTTATTCTGTTACAAAAATGTGTTTCATAGCGGGTATGCAAATTCTACAATCGTATATATTTGTAGGTAATTGGCTATATTTTTCATTTCTCATATATATTTAACATTGCGCTCGGATCATAATAGGTTATTTATGACTATCGTATTAATAACGCTGCATACCAGATCTTCACTAAAGTGTATTCTGGCGTTTTAATAATAGTTGTTTTTGCTAGTGATTCAGTTGCAAGATGACGTGGATCCTTAATCTTATATTAATAAAACGTTAAAAGGTAATAGTCTATAATCATGTTTGGAAAGTGATATTGGTATCTTTGTGTCCGTCCGTTACTCTGTATTTTCCATTGCTTATCTGCAAGTCAACATACACTACTGAATGGAATATGATGCAACTTTTTAACATATTTTTGTGACAAAGTGCTAATTTGCAACATATAACAATTTAAAGTTTATTCGTAAATTGATGATTATGTTGATTGTTTTCTTATTATTAGGATTTATCCAAACAAATTGTCATAAATTGTTCCAAAAATGACACATTTTTGCATTAGACTCAACTATATAAGGAAAAGCAGTATAATATATTATAAAAGAAAAAAAAAGTATACTAAAAATTAATATAAATGAAATACACACCATGCGTGTATATTATAAGATAAATAATCGGAAAATAAACTTTGAATGCGATATTCATTTATATCTTGAAATAAATACAATGCAATATACTTCCGTTTAAGATTGTGACTAACGAATCCTTGCAATGTGTTGTATGAAGTTAATAATGAGGTCAACGCCTCCTTTGATAATGTCAAGTCAATCAAACAAATTATGCGGATATAATATATTTGAATTGTAACTGTGTTTATGATTACTGTAAGCTGTATTTATTGTATACGTTGTACAAAGCTTATTTAAATGTCTTAATTCAGGATTGATTGCTATGTCAATATGTTTGAAGATTTGTTTTTATATATAGAAAGGTACTAGGGTGAACTTAAGATCGATTGTCAGGAAATGTAGTTTAGCAATTACCAAATTGTTTACCGACAACACAACTAAAAAATGCTTTTGAACGATTTCAAGAGACTTGTCCGACCTATGATAGAAAATGTTTAAAATGTTTGAAGGACGATTTTATGACGAATCTCGGTTTTTTAAGATCCCAAATTGTAACAATACACAGACTTTAATACACAACCAGGCGAATCCATTAATTTATGAAAAAGGTCCAGCACAGAAATTCAGTCCCTCTGTAACTTGTTTACTTGGAGCGACAAAACCTCACTTTACTTTGTATTGTAGGGTACTGATGTGTGTCCTCCAGCGCCACCTTTTGATCCGTCCTGTCTTGCGAGATTAATAATACCCGGATGCAGCTCAGACCAAAATTGTACCAAGCCAGGTTTGTTAAAAATTAATCGGCTTCCTAAAATTGTAAAAAATACAGGTTTGTCAAAAACTGTTCGGATAATATTTTATGTCTTTGCAAATCCTTTTTATAAATATCTATTTTTTTCTCAAAAAGTTGTCCTAAATTGAGCAAAATGGCAATGCTTATAGCAACATTCAGGTACATACCCAACAACAATGTTGTAACCACTTAGTGTAATATATACATAATATAACATGACTTGTAAATTTGTTCCAAGTAACATTTAAAAAAAATGTGATGAAAAGTCTCTTAGAAAAAATAACGTGCGCAAACATCAATAAACGATCAAATACTCTGTCCTCGTCTACATGTACAAATGTTTAGGTTCCTTATGTCTACAAACATTTACCTTCATCGTGTTGCTTCATATGGTGAACTATTATTCTTTATTTTCAAATTTTTCGCACCATCGCAAAAGCCACTATATATGATGGCCTAGAAATGGTGCATATATAAAAAGTTGTCTAAGGAACACATTTGGTTTGTTAAACTAGTGGGTTTTTTGCAGGAACAAAGTGCTGCACAAGTGAATGTAATGTTCTACAGTGCTTAGAATCGGTACCAGGGGTATGTATCTTTTCTCTAGTTACGTGTAGTTATGTTGATAAGAAGTATTTAAGACATTCGGTTTTTGATTTTGGTTTCTATTTATCTAGAAAATTTATGTCTTGACTCATCACACTGAACTACCAGCCAAACGGTTTATTCAATGCATATGATCAATGTCAAATAAAAGGCACATTGTAGGCTAGATTTTATTGTTTTGTTATAGTTTAAAGACATAACTAGAAGCAAAATAGCGTCTAGCAAACTAAAGGTAGCGGCAATTTTCTTAATTTAAGTATTCTATTTGAATTTCCGGTTCGTCCGGAAATGTGTTTAGTAACTGAGCGTTAATTGTTTTCCGGATTGAAAATGTATTTTATATCAAACAAAATATTTAAAATATAATTACAAGTAATAACAGCCAGCCAGCCTCTGCTAGGATGATAACATGGTTGATTAAATACATCATATTTAATGCATTGCAATTTTTTTTAGAATGAAGAACCCAGACCTGGAGTCTGTCCACCTCTTAAAACAGGTGTCCTTTGTAACGCATTGTTTATTTCCGACTGCAAAGAAAAAGACTCCGAATGTAAAACACGTAAGTACTTGAACATTTACAAATGCTAAGTTGTAGCTATAGTTATTGTGTCGAAAATTACTTTCAGTGACTGGTTGTCAAGACAGGTAAGAAGTCAAATCCAGGATGAGGAAAAACTACTTGTGACCAAGAAAAGTTATCTATTTTGATATATGAATTTACAATAAATACAAGATAAACGAACTCTGTCATAATTGAATAAAAATATTATTAAACTATTGACTAATCATAATAAAATAAATTCGACAGCAGATGCCAGAAGTAAATCCATTGAAAGAACATGATTTCCCCCGAGTTATTATACAAGTATACTGCTTTTGAAACCTATTGCATATAGTATAGAGAGATGACTTAGATTCTCCAGAGACACCATCTGATTTAGATGGATTACATGCCTCTTGTAACTGTCTGTTATTATTGGTTCTTTGTTTTTTGGTCTATTTTACAGCTGGATACAAATGTTGTCCAGTAGTGTGCAATTCCCAGAGGTGTCAGGAACCAATCACGGTTAGCTCACAATTATTGTTAAAGTAATCAAATTTCTTTCTTTTAATTGTTTATTGTACATACATATATAAACAGGTACTATTTTACGTTTACTTTTATTTCTTTGTGTTTATTGGTCTTTCACACGGAATATAGGTCGTAAAATATAACTGTACTAAACTTTAATGTAACATTACGATAATAAGAAGTAATGTGACCTTAAAGAAATACAGACTCCTCAATATGACCATTCATAAAACCACATAAGACAGCTTATAAAGGTATAGACTCCTCAATATGTTTGTTTGTTTGTTTGAATGGTGTTTTAACGCCACTTTCAGCAATTTTTCAGATATTTCATGGCGTCCAGTTTTTATTGTGGGAGGAAGCCGGAGTACCCGGAGAGAACCCCCGACCTGCGGTAGGAAAACTGGCAATCCTTGTCAATTAAGATTGGAGTCGAGTACACCCTGCCTGCAGTGAGAATCGAACCCGCAATCTCAGTGTTGACAGACCACGTGATCAATAGAAGACGAACTACCTTGACCACTCGGCCACCGAGGCCCCTCCTCAATATGGCCATCCGTAAAAACCAAATAAGACAGCTTATAGAGGAATAGACTCCTCAATATGGCTATCAGTGAAACCACATAAGACAGCTTATAGAGGTACAAACTCCTCAATATGGCCATCCGTAAAACCACATATTAAAAGTTCTTACAGAGGTACAGACTGCTCAATATGGCCATCCGTAAAACCACATAAGACAGCTTATAGATGTACAGACTGCTTAATATGACCATAAGTGAAAACCACATAAGACAGCTTCTAGAGGTAAGACCACATTATGGCCATGCGTACAACCACAAAAGACAGCATATAAAGGTACAAAGTGCTCAATATGGCCATTCGTACAACCACGTAAGACAGCTTAAAGAGGTATAGACTGCTCAATATGGCCATCAGTGAAACCAAAAAAGGTAACAGAGTTCTAAACCTGACGGATGTTCAAAGAATGTTAAATCGATATCATTGCAAGTAGTCGGGAGTAGCAGGAAAGAGCTGTTGACTGTCATAATTATATCTGTATTTTACTTCCGCGATAAACATTACTTTTGTTTTAAGTATATATATATATATATCACGAATACGTTTTGTTTACAAAAAAGAAACGAAGTTGACAAGAAATGGCCGACACATTTCATTGAAAGGTATATTCCTTACTTTATCTCTGTTACAATGTTACGCGATAATTGGCTACTGTTGACATCTCCATAGTACTCGCAGAATCCTCTATACGCACTGCAATAAACTATAATCAGTTTTGCATATATTATTCGGCAGATTAATAATGAATATTTTTAGATTTTTGTTAAGGTTTTTTAATAACAGAAATGTCGCCACAATAATTTTATTCTTCGTGAGTTGTATATTGGAAGTAAAATTTAGTTAAATCACAGGGAGACAGACCCGGATGTCCTGCTATCAACCCTGACTTGCGATGTTTCGTCTTCAGACAGGAGTGTAATTCTGACAGCGACTGCGATGAAGGTTAGTATCTAGAGAAGCTAAATGATTGTCTGGTAATCTAAAAACTCAAAGATATGTCTATCAACACATATAAAATTAAATATGAGACCTTAGAGACAATTAAATTAAATTACACTATAAAATAAATCTCGAGACCTTAGTGGGGACATTACACACATACACTCATTCCCAAGACCCCATAGACGACATAAGAAAACTATGTTACACATATAAAAAATAAATATATGTGGTTATTATGAAATAAATATTAAGGGGCCTCGGTGGCCGAGTGGTCAAGATAGTTCGTCTACTATTGATAACGTGATTGCGAGTTCAATCCTCAATGCAGGAAGGTTGTACTCGACTCTAATCTTAATTGACAAGGATTGCCAGTTTTCCTTCCGCAGGTCGGTAGGTTTTCTCCGGGTACATTCGCTTGATCCCCCAGTAAAAACTGGACGCCATGATATAGCTGAAAGATTGCTGAAAGTGGCGTTAAACACCATCAAACAAACAAAAACAAAAGAAATAAATATTGTAACAGACATAATGTTGTAAACAAGATAATTGTTTTTTTTTTCTATGCAAAGAGAATGGAAGCATACAGACTGTCCTAATTTATTACATCAATGCGGTAATATTTTATTTGTGAAAATATCGATTAATCAAGATGTAGATATAGTATTTTATTGTTACGTGAAAGCTTCTCTGCTGGGTAAAGTGTCAAGCAAAATGTACCTACTACGTAAAGGAAACTGAGTAAAGAATAGAGTAAAATTTACGTACTACGTTAAGAATTTCTAGTTCAAATATCCATTAGCTCAAGTACATGGCTGAACTCGTACAATATTGCAAATATGTGATGACAAGATCAATAAAGTCCTGACACATATTTGCCTTAAGATCACAGAACTCTATGTCGATATAAAAGTCTTGCGCTTATTACTGGTCTCGTATAATTTTTTTTAAATCATTAACAGGTCAACAGTGCTGTTTCCAACCTTCATGTGGGACAACATGTCAGGATATTTCATATCCATCACCGGTATGTAAAACATGGACGTCTCCTATGTTCATATCCTTAATTAGTATATCAAAATATTTTAGCGCTTTAAATATATGATTGAATTTCTTGCGATAAGCTTCCAATCGGAGCATGTTCTACACGCTGTATAATTGTTTAATCATTATCATAGTTTTCTAATTTTTATGCATGGATTTTGGTAGATCGATGTTTTATATACAGAAAGTAGCATAATTCAAGATAAGGACATTTAGGATAAGAATGCAACAAGGGTAACTGCAGACCATTGACCAAAAAGAAAAATGTAAGCGATCAACGATCGTATATTTTGATTCTCACAAAGAAATGACAACACAATAATAGGATCAAAAAATTGAGTTTTACATCCTGCCTTCTAAAAACTAGTAAAGATCTTGCTGCAATGAATCTAATGTTTGATTCTTTACTCTTCTCACATATTTTATTCAAACAATCATTAAGAAATGGCTGGTATATACCGTTTGAAATTTCATTAAGATGTAAATTAAACCAACACTTCAGGCTTGTATTTGTAGGATCCTGTGTGCCCTGCATACAATGAAGATGCTATATGTACACTTTTTGATGAACAATGTGACTCCAGCGACGATTGCAAAGAAGGTTAATTCGTCTATTTGGATTATACAGATTTATAGAAAAATATAAACGCCAGTAATCATTAGTAGATGACTGAATACCTACAACACTCAGCTACTAAGTTCAACCTGATATTGTATGTATGTTAATAATTACCTTTTAAAGACTTTTTGCATTCAGTAGATTATTATAAATATTTAAAACAAACAAAAATCTCAAAACAAAAACATTGATATTTTTTGACCTTTCAGTTTTTAATGTCAATTTAGCCCTAAACCGTTTATAATAATAATAACATAACGAAATTCTTATTTACAGGAGATATGTGTTGCCCAGTAGAGTGTGGTACAGCATGCAAAACTCCGTACAGACCTCCAAATGACGGTACGGAGTATTTTGATCTAAATATATTAGTTTTAAAATATCTGGACCATAATTGACCACGTGATCATATTTGGTTTCCCGGATGTCAATGGAACAGACTTCGGTAATGTTCGGCAAACATCGGAAATACTATTTGAGTAACTAACTTTTTTTGCTCAAAACTGTTAACATTGACTCAAAGTAAACCAATATTTTTTATTTGTATCATGAATTAGCATGACATTAATTTAATAAAGCTTTATTTTTGGTCTTAAAGTAATATTAAACGGTAACTTCAATTATGGATACCTAAATAATTAACCACAAGGCCCTAATAAGAACATTGTTTGCGTGTTTGCTTCGATTATAAGACTTTCGACTATTATTTAGTAGTTAGTACTAACAGTTTAAATGTAATCTCTTGTAAACTCTACAGCTGATAAATTGGAATAATTGTTTATTATATTTTGACCATTTGTTTTGTTGAAGTATGTTTACAATCATGGAAGTCCTTTATTTTGCCACAGATAATCTTCGTTCAGTTGACCATATTTTTCCGTCTTTGAATTTTAAGTTTTCTCGTTAACTGAGAAAATATAACAAAAAATAATAAACCACAAATAGTTTTTTAACTTATAATATAAACACCTTAACAAGACGAAACATCAAACACAAATGAAACAAATAAATAATTATTAAGTAAAAAACAGGAGGGAAATGATAGACTGGTAAATAGAGTACAGAAGTTGAATTTTGTTTCAGTAAAATAAATCCAAAAAAAACACAAAAACAGAAAGTGACTAACTCGAACCCAAAAAGATTAAATACCACCAATTGTCTGAAATTGTATACACTATAATACATGAACTGAGCTACAGGCAAAACCGTAGATGATAAATAAAAAAAATTTATAAACTGATACTAATTGAAGCTATTATAAAATGAGTAGTTTGATAGGCATCTAATTAGAGTCAGGGGCTGCTTACTCGTTCGAAGCACCTGAGTGCACCTGTGGATTTTTTTTGGTCGGGTTACGCACTCTTTGTTTTTTTTTTGTGTTCATGGATTTTTACGCGGTATATGTTTGCACATATCCGGATTTGTAATTGTCCCTTAACGTTTGGCTCTTTTGTTTTTTCGTTTCTTTGGTATTCGTCATACAAAAATATGATATAAAAACTGGATACTACTAAAATATCACAAACATTTATGTATATACATTGATAGTTAAGACTGATAAAAACACAAAATATGAAAAAAGAGAAATATTTGTATTATTGGAATGAGGTTTGACGCCTCATTTTGCATTATTTAAGTTATTTCATTGCGTCGTGTTTATTGGTTGAGAGGGACAGAGCTTTTGGTGAAACTACATTCCCAGAAAACTGGCAGTCCTTTTAAATTAACGTTGAAGCCGAGCCCGCATTTCACAGATTCACGCTCGAACTAGCAAAATTTTTATGGTTAAGACATACAATATATAATATATACCCTTTAATTTAGGTTTGTTTGTTTGAATGCTGTTAAATGCCACTTTCAGTCATTTCCAACTTTCTTAACTACTTTCACCACTCAGCGACAAGGCCCGTATATTATTTGTAATATTTATACAAACGCTTCTTCATTATTATCTAAGCATTTGTGGAGAAAACCATAGGCATTTTAACATTATTTCTGTTATTAAATCTGCAAAACTTGGAAAAAACAGGTGTAGTATCAATTCTTTATTTAGAGATAAATATAAATTTCACGTTATTATCAGTTATTTGTATTGGGTGATTTGTTTTAACATTAAAAATGTCAAGTTTAGAGACGTTTTAATTGTACTTGGATGATATTATTAAATCATGGCTGCTTTGCTGGTAAGATTAAAACATTGTAATTTCAAGTTTCTGGAAAACAAAAACCAAAACATTAGCTCAATACGCATGAATAAGTTTATGTCAACTTCAAGTCTGGCTAAATCATTTTTCTAGAAAATATGACCATTGTTTCTTTTTATAAATTTACAGATGATTTGAAATAACACTTTTACCATTTTAGATCCAAAGTGCGAACCAGTTGTATGTGATCTGAATTGCGAATCTGGATTTGCAAAAGATGAAAATGGATGCGAAATATGCAGATGCATTCAAAGTAATAAATTTTATTGGCATGAGGAAAAAACGGTTAAAGTGAAAGGGAAACCTTTACGTTTTACATAAAATGTTGTCTATGAGCAAATGATATACTGAAGTGTTGAGGTCATTCAAACATATGGATTCACTTCAACTGAAATGATTTTGTAAGAGAAAAAAATAAATTGAGCCTATATTTGTGTCCTTGTCTAATAAAATTAGAACATCTCTTATCAATTTAAGTTACTAAAGATTATTTTATTTCAATCATTACTCTAATCACCAAATATAATACAATGATTCCTAAATTAAAACTTTACTTCTTCTATCAAATAAAAAATGGTAAGGAGTGTCTCTTCTGTTTGCGATTAAATACGCCTATACGTCTCACGTTTTAAGTTTTAAAAGTGCATTAATTTTATCGGCATTTATTTTATTTTTGTGTCATGTCTCCTCGGAATGTTAACACAAATTCGCATTTAATGTTTATAATCTTTTTTTCTTCGCCAAAGCATTTTGCATATGAAAAATACGTAGTTATATTGTATCCACATTGTTACTTTCGCGACAAAAGCAAACTATTTGCAATTCAAGTTACTTATACACAAGGCACTTTAATCAATAGATTTGAAGAAAAAATTGGGCTCTACGCAAAATAACCTTAAACAAATCACTCAAATTTCATGCATCTCTATGTAAAGTATCGTATACTGTGTAAATTCAAACCAACCATGTAAAAAAATATTTTTTTTCTTTTTTAAGAAACATGTCCCCCACGTGTTCAACTCTGCATATTCATTCCACCTGGAGCTTGTTCGAAGGAGAATTTCCTGATCATTGATGGAGGTGTCAAATGTCCTTTGTGTCCGTCAATCATTCCATGTAACAAAGGTAAAAGACGAATCACAAATGTAGGCCTGCGCAGGCCTTCTAACTAAGAATTTGCCCTTAATGTCATAATGTCAACAACATTGAAACTGCATTTATGTTTAAACAGATACTGTCTGTTCATGAATAGCGAAGTCGTTTAGTAGGTCCATTATTAATCGGCTGTTGCGTCAATTTTTCAACAATATCCATTGCTTTTACAATTTTCTTGGTGTACAAGTTTAGAACCACCAACCAATTATAGCTCGCGACACCTTTAATACCAAAAAGAGTGACAAAACAAATGGATATTCCACTATACAATTATTATCTTTTGATGAGGTCGATACATGTTTAGGGGTAATATGCTTGTATCGATCGAAACTTAAAAGGGTATTATTGTGTAGCTGCAATATCGTTTTAATTAATGTCTTATTATGTCTCCCAAACGAAGTTTGGAGGCATATTGCTTTTACACTGTTTCTTATTATTATTATGTCTCCCAAACGAAAATTGGAGACATTGTTTTTACTCTTTTTCTTATTATTATTTTGTCTCCCAAACGATGTTTGGAGACATATTGTTTTTACGCTGTTTCTTATTATTATTATTTCTTCTTTCACGCCTCATGAACTTGTCTCAGTACTTTTCTCGGAAACGGATTTGTACGAAACTTTGTATAATGGCCGCCATCACATTAGGGTACCGAAAAATTGTTTCGATTTCAATGAAATTGTGTAAAGAGGTAGATTTTAGTATTTCGAGTGAAACGTTACCTTTGAAATTTTTTTCCGATGTCGCGTTTCAGAATGGTGGCGAAAAACGTGTATAATTTTCAACGTTATCCGATCTTGATGAAATTTAACGTGCTCCGATTGCAAAAAAATTTGTGTGAGGGTAGATTTAAGTGTCCCGAGAGAAACTCCACATTCGGAATTTTTTTGGACCGTGGGTTTCAAAATGGGCGCGAAAAACGCGTCAAATTTTGAACATTGTCCGATTTTAATGAATTTTGATGTGTAGGTACATTTCTATGTCCTGAGTGGAATGCAGTACTATCCATGAGGATTTTGGGCGACTTCTGTGTTTGCAACCCAACACATTATTTTTAATTGAGTCGCCCAAAGCGAAGTTTTGGCGACTTTTTGTTTTTGCACCGTTTCTTATTATGGCTCCCAAAAGAAAGTTTGGGAGACATATTGTTTTTGCTCCGTTTCTTATTATTATTATAATTTTTTTTTCCTCCGGTTTCCGCCAAAATTTTGTCCGACCATTTTCTCGGAGACCGTAAATTGGATCACTATGAAACTTCACTCTTTAAATAGGTCATGACTTGAAGTGATGCCTTCAACTTTTAAAATTTTGAAATTGGCGGCCATCTTGAAATGGCGGCCATTTTGAAAGTAAAAAAAAATCCTAAAAAATCCAAAAGTTAACGGATTTCCATGAAAATTGCAATATAAGTAGGGTATATTATACCGCACCATATGACGCACATGTTGTCTTTTTGTAGCGGCCATTTTGAATCCAAGATGGCCGCCAAAAATTCAAAATGCTCGGAATCACACGAAAATTGGTTTTTAGGTAGATTGCCATGTTGCGAGCAGATGTTAGTCATCAAAATTGAAATTTGAACATGGCGGCCATCTTAAAATGGCGGCTATTTTGAAAATGAAAATAAATCTTTAAAAATCCAAAAGTTAACGGATTTAAATTGGAATATAAGTAGAGTATGTTATAACGTACCATATGACGCACATGTTGACATTTTATGGCAGCCATTTTGAATCCAAGATGGCTGACAAAATTGGAAAATGTTCCGATTTGCACGAAACTTTTCCTGGTAGATAAAGTTGCTGTGAATGGATGTCTGAACTCCAGTGTCCACGGGGGTCGTTTGGGAGCCAGTTATGATCCATAAGATCATAATCATGTTTAATTATTATTAATTATTTTTTTTAAGTCGCCGACCACGAAGTGTCGGGCGACTTATTGTTTTTACTCCGTTTCTTATTATTAAGTCGCCGACCACGAAGTGTCGGGCGACTTATTGTTTTTACTCCGTTTCTTATTATTATTATTATTTTCATATTTCTTATGTTTTCCTTTTTCCCCTCGCAATGTTGTCCGCTCGTTTTCTCGCTCATCTTTTAACCGATCGAAATGAAACTTTGGGAACATGTTAAGGGTGACCTGAAGTTGTGCAATCCACTTTTGAAATTTTCAAAATGGCCGCCATTTTCAAAATGGCCGCCGTTGAAAAAAATGACGGCCGTTGTCAGATCTCAGTAATTGCCAAAGCAATTTCAATGAAAATTGGTATACTGGTACAGCTAACTATCCCGAGCATTTTTGCAAAAGAAAATTTGACGCGGCCGACATTTCAAAATGGCCGCCATCAGAACACCACCCCCCTAAAAATGTAAAAATTTAAACGTCATCCGATTTAGACGAAATTTGGTATACAGGTAGCTTATGATACCCTAAGTGTGCCACTATTTAAAAATGTTTTGTCCGACTTCCGGTTTCAAAATGGCGGCCGTTTTAAAGTTTTACAAAATGGCGGCCGTTGTCAGATCTCAGTTATGGCCAGAGCAATTTCAATGAAAATTGGTATACTGATACAGCTAACTATCCTGAGCATTTTTGCAAAAAAAAATTTTTGTCCGACTTCCGGTTTCAAAATGGCGGCCGTTTTAAAGTTTGCTCGTTTTCTCGCTCATCTTTTAACCGATCGAAATGAAACTTGGCCAACTGAAAGCTCATGTTATGAAGTTGTGCTCTTGACTTTTAGTTCCCTCTACTCGGTCAAAAGTGCGGAACGGGAGGCGACTTCAACGTTTCGGGAAACGTAAATTTTAATTATTATTATTATTTTCATATTTCTTATGTTTTCCCCTCGCAATGTTGTCCGCTCGTTTTCTCGCTCATCTATTAACCGATCGAAATGAAACTTTGGGAACATGTTAAGGGTGACCTGAAGTTGTGCAATCCACTTTTAAAATTTTCAAAATGGCCGCCATTTTTAAAATGGCCGCCGTTGAAAAAATGACGGCCGTTGTCAGATCTCAGTAATTGCCAAAGCAATTTCAATGAAAATTGGTATACTGGTACAGCTAACTATCCCGAGCATTTTTGCAAAAAAAAATTTGACGCGGCCGACATTTCAAAATGGCCGCGATCCGAACACCACCCCCCTAAAAATGTAAAAATTTAAACGTCATCCGATTTAGACGAAATTTGGTATACAGGTAGCTTATGATACCCTAAGTGTGCCACTATTTAAAATGTTTTGTCCGACTTCCGGTTTCAAAATGGCGGCCGTTTTAAAGTTTTACAAAATGGCGGCCGTTGTCAGATTTCAGTTATGGCCAGAACAATTTCAATGAAAATTGGTATACTGATACAGCTAACTATCCTGAGCATTTTTGCAACAAAAATTTTTTGTCCGACTTCCGGTTTCAAAATGGCGGCCGTTTTAAAGTTTGCTCGTTTTCTCGCTCATCTTTTAACCGATCGAAATGAAACTTGGCCAACTGAAAGCTCATGTTATGAAGTTGTGCTCTTGACTTTTAGTTCCCTCTACTCGGTCAAAAGTGCGGAACGGGAGGCGACTTCAACGTTTCGGGAAACGTAAATTTTTTTATTATTATTTTTATTTCGGTTTCCACTTTTTCTAGACCGTAAACTTGTCCGACACATTTCTCAGAGATGTCTTAACAGAATCAAATGGAACTTGGCAAAAATGTAGATCGACATATGGAGGGGTGCCGTCGATAGTCAGATTTTTGATAATGGCCGCCATTTTAAAATGGCCGCCACTTGACGACACCCACCCAAAAATGGCAAAAAATTTTCCAGTTGTCCGCTTTCAACGAAATTTGGTATGGAGGTAGATGTTAGTATTTCAAGTAAAACGATACCTTTAATTTTTTTCTCCAATGTCCGGTTTCAAAATGGCCGCAAAAACGTGTATAATTTTCAACGTTATGCGATTTCGATGGCATTTAACGTGCTCCGATTGCAACAAAATTTAGTGTGGAGGTAGATTTAAGTGTCCCGAGTGGAATTCCACATTCGGAATTTTTTTTGGACCGTGGTTTCAAAATGGCCGCCAAACACGCGTCAAATTTTCAATGTTGTCCGATTTTAATGAAATTTGATATCTAGGTACATTTCAATGTCCTGAGTGGAACGCAATACAATCCATAGGGCGACTTCTGTGTTGCCATCCCAACACATTATTTTTAATTATTAGTCCGGTTTCTCCTTTTTCTAGATCGTGAACTTGTCCGACACATTTCTCAGAGACGCCTTAATAAAATCAAATGAAACTTGGCAAAGTTGTAGATCCACATATGGAGAGGTGCAGTCAATAGTCAAATTTGTTATGATGGCCGCCATTTTAAAATGGCCACCACTTGACGACACCCACCCAAAAATGGCAAACATTTTCCCGTGGTCCGATTTCAAAGACATTTGGTACGGAGAAAGATTTTAGTATTCGAATGAAACGCTATCTTTGAATTTTTTTTCCGACGTCGTGTTTCCAAATGGCCGCAAAAAATGTGTATAATTTTCAACGTTATCCGATCTTGATGAAATATAATGTGTTGCGATTGCAATAAAATTTGGTGTGGAGTTAGATTTAAGTGTCCCGAGTGGAATTCTACATTCGGAAATTTTTTTCGACCGTGCGTTTCAAAATGGCTGCCAAAAACGCGTCAAATTTTAAACGTTGTCCGATTTTAATGAAATGTGATGTGTAGGTACATTTCAATGTCCTGAGTGGAATACTATCCATGGGATTATGGGCGACTTCTTTGTTGGCATCGCAACACATTATTTTTAATTTGTTTTTTGTTTTTTGTTAATGAAAATTTTACACAAATCAAATTTGCAAGAAACATCTGGTTGAATTGTTTTCTTAATATTTATTCAACAACTTGTTTCATAATATCTTTAATATTTCATAAGAAGTGACATTATTTTGTTAACATGTCTTGACTAATGAAATTCTTTAAATTATACAATATAATCATTAAAACTTTAATTATTTATATGAAATTTAACAAGCAATAAAATATTTGTGAAGTAGAAGCCTATTGTTTAAGTTAAAGATGCTGTGGTATAGTCAAATGAAAAACATTAACAGCGAAAAAGACGATAATGAAATAGTTAATACGATACTGTACATGAAAGATGCAAAGAAGTACTTTATTTAGATGTGGCTTTGCAGTACTGTAATCCAGTATCATTGGGAAAATAGTTACTCTACATGTAATTTGAAATATGTTGTTTGTCATATGTTATGTTATTTTCTGTCATAAATCATTTGTCATATGTTAAAATAAATACCTTTCTGTTCTAGATTGTCTCTTACCCGTGCAGCCTGGACCTTGCGAAGCAGCCATTAAAAGATATTATTTCGATGTGAATAGGAACTCCTGCGCTGAATTTATTTATGGTGGTTGCCAGGGAAACAACAACAACTTCAATTCATTGCAAGAATGTGAAGAAAAATGTAGCACAAAACCCAGTGGTAATACTGCATAATATTTTATTTTGGATCAAACAGTAAACATTTGTGTAGAATTAAATAAAAACAATTATTATTGTAACGATTCTTCTCGTATCCCACCGCTGCCACCAATTTTGTAACGATTCTTCTCGTATCCTACCGCTGCCACCAATTTTTGTAACGTGTTTTCTCTTATTCCACAACTGACACCAATTCTGTAACGTGTCTAGCCTTATTGTATATCACCGAGCGATTGTAGCGTGTTGTCTGTTCGTTACCTGATTATACTCAGGATCCGAAGAGTCTATCAGTTTGTATTAACGTCTCGAGGTCAACGCTAATACAACTGTTCTACTAACTATTTATTCTACAAACTATATACATGACACAAAACAAGAAACCAAAATGCGAGTAACCCGAACCCAATAAAAACCATGGGTGCACTCAGGTGCTTCTGACGAGTCAGCTGTGCCTGCCTCTATATAGACACCCGTCGAGTTACTCTATAAGCTACCTGCTTATGACCTATTATACTATATACATATTTACACAACATCGCCAATATCAATAGTCATTATATCAGATTCAAAAAACCATTATAATTCACAAGATAAAACATCATAACGCACATCTGTCCTATATGACCTTCCTTTATCTTCTATGACCGTAATAATACACAAGATATAACATCATAATCTAGGTTCCTACAACCCATGTCCTGTATGACCTTCCTCTGTCTAAAATATATCACTTGGATACTTGTCTAGTAGCGCGATGCTCCTAGACTACGACAAATAAGCGTAATGCTTATATGCCGCCTAAGGTATGGAAACGCAATGCTTCTATACCCCATCCCCTATGACACAGAACCAAGCTTGTATTCAACCAAGTTATTTGGAGACTTACTGGTCTGAGAGGCTGAGACAAGTCTACAACATCAGACGCTGTAAGCTCTGCTTTAAACTCCCAAGCTTTACTTATAGGTTTCGTTCTATGTACCTATTTCGACAACCGTTCTGCACCGGTCATTCTTCGCATTCAGAATGACAATGATTGAGTAATCTGCCCTGGTATTTATACTCCCTTATGGATTATTCCATTTTCATAGGACGATTCAAACCTAGCCCGCATCCTAGCAACGGGGGTTAGTGAAAATACGTAAACTGCGTCACTTTTACTTCCGTTACCTAATATGCATTTTACTCATAATACAGCTACACATAATTAACAAAATCATCACATTATAAATAAGGAATTTAAGTAGTTTATACTGTTGTAATAGATAACAACTCCTAATAGTAATGTATTACATTTATAAAAGTTTCATGATGTTTACATTCATTAATTTTTTAACTAAAGTTTTTATTTCAGCTATATCATGGCGTTTAGCTTTAATTAGGAGAGGAAGCCGGAGTAAATGTAGAAAACCCCTGAACTTCGGTAGGAAATCTGCCAATCCTTGTCAATTAGGATTGGAGTCCAGTGAACCCAGCCCGCAGTGAGACTCGAACCAACAATCTGTGTGTTGACAGACAACGTGATCAATAGTAGACGAACTACCTTAACCACTTGGCCGCCACCAAGGCACCCTGAAGGTTTTAAAGATGTGCGTATAAATATTAATTTTGCGTGACTGTGCCAATTTCAATTATGTCTTGAGGTGTGGAGCTTAATTATTACTACATAAACAGACACGAAACCTTATTTTACATTTTGCTGACCACAATATATCTAGTTCCGTAAAGTAAAGTCAGACAGAAATGTTATTTTGTCGATTTCCATTCCACCTACTAGCATTGTACTAATAATATAAAATTCAACACAATTTTCGGCGTCAAAATTGGGCGGTCTACTAGTGAGTAATTCATGCAAGTGGAACATAATTTACGTTGTGGAAATCGTCTAAAAATAATAGTTTTGTGAAAAAAATAAATATGAATTTGGCAAAATATTTGGGCGAGTGGTCCGTACGACTCGATCACCCATATATAATTTGTTTGCCCTTTGTTCATTGCCGTTATTCTATCATTCGTACAGGTGGTCTTTTCCTAGCTCAACGCTCTTATACCTATTGAACTTGACAATAAATTTGTCTATTTGAATTGTTCATGTAAAAACACAAGATCAAGGAGACAATGCATGTATTAAAGATAATAAATAACAACGATATACTAAAAATAAAGTAAAAGCAAGTGTTGTGTTCTTCACAAAACGTGATTGTCCAAGTATCTGATTATTTATTATTACAATATATATATCAATACATGTAATACACTATTTTATTATGAAAAACTAAATTTATTACAGTGTTTTTATACATGGAAATATTAATATAATTCTGAAACCGGCATTTCTGCTTTAGCTTCAATGCCGTTCTTAAATTCATTGCTACGCTTTATCGTAGCAAATAATG